>CM069154.1:35116334-35716334 GCA_035221665.1 Okamejei kenojei
ATTTCCTTGACATCCCCTCTGCCTCCTCTGTGATTTCTCTCCCTATTTGGATTAAATTGTCTTTAGATTTCTCTCCCCTTGTGCAGCAGGTGCAGAGGTCCTTGCACTTGCCCACACTTAAACTCCACCTGCCCCACATTTTCCCTCTCGCTCATTCAACCTACTCATTATTTGGTGGGCGCGTTCATGTATCCTCATCGCAATCTGCCCTCCCACTGGATTTTGTAGTCTGCTTTCTCCTCAAGTCATTATTCCATGATAAACAATAGAGCCAAAGAGCTAAGAACTGTACAGGAAGGAAATCCAGATGCTGGTTTAAAATAAAGATAGACCCAAAATGTGGAGTAACTCATGCGGGACAGGCCAGCATCTCTGGATGAGAAGGAATGGTGGGTGGCTCGTTTTCAGGTCGTGGACCCATCTGAAGAAGGGTTCTCAACCCGAAATGATTAACACCCATCCTTCTCTTAGGATGCTGTCTGTCCGCCTGAGTTTCTCCCAGCAATTTTGTGTCTGTCAAGGGCTAGACATCCTCTATGGCCACTCCATTAGTTTACAACTTTACAGAATTGTCAAAGACCGTGATAATCAAATGAAATCCACAGTCCAGCTGATTACCTTTAACCACCCTGACCTCTCAAAGTGCATCTCTTAATTGTTTGGTGCCTTTTGATGGGCACTTTGTCAAAGATAACTTCTGGAGGTCCCAAACACAAACATTAACAAGCTCTCTTCCATGAGCAGACAAAGTGGCTGGAGAAACTCAGCGGGTGCGGTGGGCAGCATCTATGGAGCGAAGGAATAGGCAACGTTTCGGCCCATAGAGATATAGTATGCCTATCTCATTCGCTCCATAGATGCTGCACACCGCTAAGTTTTCTCCAGGCACTTTTGTGTACATTTGATTTTCCAGCTTATTCTTGTACATCTCTTCTTATGTGTAATTTGTTGGGGGCTCTAAAATATGTTCACACCCATTCTCACAGGAATATTGAATATTATTCACATGAGATGGACCTGATATTTTGCCCTTTAATTCCTCTAATAATTTAAATTTTGACAATATCTCCTTTTTAATGAATTTTACTCTCTCCCCAAAAATTCCCTTTTCTATTCTGCACAAAATACTACATAATAGTAGATTAATAGAACTTACAAGTTTGAGTTTGATCTTTATTTTATGAGGTCGTAACGATGGGGATTACGTGAAGATAACCCCGCCTGGCGCTGGAACGGCATACTCAGCAGCAGCATGAAAACACATAACATAATAGCGGAGTAAGATAGGTAAGCTTCTCATAGTATTTAGAACTACAGATGTCATTTATTTATGAGGGTGGGGAGTGGAGGGCACGTAATCCCTCATTGTTACTCCTCAGAAATAAAGATCAATAACTTACAAAATGGTTAAGTTCTCGTTTTAATCTTACTATTTTACTTCGGAGTTCACGTGAGTGACTACATGAGATTTTGAAGCTTTCTGTGTTTTTCATTGTCGTAGAATTTATTCCATACGCATGTCCGGCTCATTCACACAGTGACGAGCGTATAACACATTTTTCCCAAACATTGCCTCAAGTTATGTGATAAAATTATTTCACATTAGTAAAGGAATAAAAAGTAATGCCCTTTCCATTTGAAAGGCAAGTTTATCACTCAAAAATATCAATTGATATAGTTTTTGGATGGTATGACAAAGCAACATTTATAGAGATAACATCACTCCGTGTCCAAAACCTGAAACACCATTGACTGGTTTCCTTTTTACTTTAACATAATTTACACCCTCTGCGGCCTTGCATCTTTGCTCGAACGGGCTCATCCGTGCCATTCTGTGAATGTATCTACCTCATTAAAACAAGAAGTGGATTTTCACTTTCAGTGTCTTAGTTCCAACTGTGTGTATCCTAAATTTCTAAACCAATCTAGATACATTCTTAGAACCATTCAGTTTTTACTGAACCTCCTGAATTGTGGTTTTTGTGTGTAATAAGTAGTGCGGCTGTTTCATTACCACACAGCGGGACTGCTTACTACTTCAACATATGTCATCAATGTTCGGTCACAACACACTCACACAAACTTAAGGCCGACAGGATATGATTTAGGTTTACCTTGGTTTCAGCTCCTCCTCTTGGTGTGCTTTGTTTGGTAATTCATAATAAAACATATATGTATGCTATTTGTATCCACATGCAAATTATAACGTAACATTGCAATGTTGCACTTCTTATATTCGCATACTAAAGTCATCTGCATTATTATTTTCATTGTTATACTACTTGAATATTGATAGAGGTTAGAGGCCATTGCCTAAGGCAATTCAGGATTATATCTCCCGACATATATTACAATTTTGGGAAGATTATTATATATATACACCAACCATATTATGTATTTATATTAAATATCCACATATATTATCCCTTTCATATCGGGATGTTTATGAATGCACCTGATAACTTCTGGGTTTTATATTGTACAGTTTAAATAGGACGGTAACCACTTCGAGCCCTATTATTGGCTCTATCAATTAGTATTGCTCAGAAAAATGCAAATCCTACAAGGAACTCACATTATATATCTAATATGATAAAATAACGTTACTGTATACCACAGACTTCCAATTTCTTATAACAAAATTTTATTGTTTTTTTTTTTTTTTAATAAAAAAAAACTATTTCTGAATTTTGCAGTATAACACTTTCTTTTATAACATTATTATTTTATTGTTATGTTGTTATATTTAGTTAAACATTCAATAGACTTCTTTGACATCAGTGTGTAATGGTTGGCACCTGCAGATAGTCAAATTCATATTTTTCATGGTCATGGATGCCTATGTACAACAATAAAATTAACTGCAGGGTTACACATACTGGGAGAACCCAGGGGTGTGGGATAGGGTAGCAGGGTGCTGAGCGATAAAAGGAGATAGGCAAACGCTCGGGTCGAGACCCTTCTCAGACTTCAATAAATTACTGCATATATTGAATCATCTACAAGTGGTGTCAACA
The DNA here is from genome assembly GCA_035221665.1 of Okamejei kenojei. Taxonomy (NCBI): domain Eukaryota; kingdom Metazoa; phylum Chordata; class Chondrichthyes; order Rajiformes; family Rajidae; genus Okamejei; species Okamejei kenojei. The sequence goes on from CM069154.1 coordinate 35,119,352, forward strand.
TCATCTCAATATTTATGGAACATGAAGGATCCGTATTGGGCCACCAATATGCCTCTGCAGTGTGCTACATTTTCATCAGACACTGCCCTATCAAACTCAAAATGAGGAACCACAAAAGAACATCTTTTCCTCTGTTATTGAAGAGATAAGCATCCCACCTTTCCTGTTCTTGGTTTACCACTAGGAACATTACTGTTGAAGATCGGTGATTTAATCTGTATGCAACCAGATTAAGCGTATATGTATCCATATTAATGACAATGTGTTTTTCCTCCAAATTTGTTGTCTCCGATACCATTGTCTCTTCCTTTGAGATAACAGCGGACTAAATTTTTTAGAATATGCCTCTTTTCCCACATCTGTTTATCAGATAATCCATGATTGGTTATTTGATATCTATTGTGTGGTTTTAATCATTATGCCACAGCCGTGGTATTTTGTTCACCTTGTCCGACATGGACATTCATAATAAAACAATCGTATTTAATCCATAACTCCTTATACTTCAATAATTAATATTTGGTAAAATTTCTTAGGACAATCATTTATGTCACTGGTATTTTGTCCGCAGTACAGTCTAGCAAAAAGAGACGTATCAATTATTCTTTTAAGAATAGATAATATTATTATCTTTACCCAAACATTCACAGAAGCTGTAATCATCTGTAACACTTGTTTCAGTTTTGCACAGCTGTGAAGTTATAGTTGAAGCAGCTTGTGAACAACTGTTTTTTTTTGTTTTACTTTACTTTAATAATGATATACGTTATCATTTGATATTTGATAAGCCTTCTCCAAAGGCATACTTTTTCTTAAAGCTTCTTGTAATTCCTTCTTTTGGAGCTTTTTTTACTCTTTACCTAACCTAATGGAGGACAAAATGATGTCAACAACAATGAGACATCATTTGTATCATGCAAACAATTTTTCCCCCTCTTATGGTGCTGAATACTTCTAAATTCAGTAGTAATTTATGAATATTTTATTTAATGGCTAAGCATACGCTTTTATAATGGGTCTGTCTGCATTCCACCAGGTTTAGTAAATTGCAGCACGACTTAAACCTTTCAAATTTAAAATGTAATCAAGATAACCCTTGACCCAGACCTCATTTATTATTAGTTTGCAAGTGCTGATCTTTTATCGCATAAATTGTTCCTCCAGTACTTCTGTTTTAATCAGCTTGTTTTGAACTGGTTTTTAATCCTTTTTCGACAATGTTTTAACTTTGCACAGCTTGACCATCATTTAATTAATATCACTTAATACTTGTATTTCTCGTTTGGGTTGGCGCCGCAGGATCACTCAGGCGGAAGGGCCGGTATTCAGCTAATGTCTTAAACAGAAACTAAAACTAAAGTTGTAATTATGATTAAACCAATTGTCTAATAGCAACTTGTTATTTCCAATGTTTCTTAGGATTGTTTCCTATTTTTTAATAAATGTTCTTTACACTGTAAAGTGTTCTTAAAATGATTGTATTTGTATGGTTTATACCAATCAAAACTTTAACACTGAGGTAATTTTTATATATTGTTACGTACCCCTTCTTTATTGAGATTACTTTTGAGCGTGCAACCTACAAATCATTTTTAGGTTTTCTTATAAGGAGGTTGAAACAATCCTTCCTTGTTATATTAAATTACATGAAGTATCATTAATTTAATACACTGTAATCCCCCCACAAATGGAGATTTCATGAAACTTTGACTTGATATTACGTAAACAGATGTTTTTGCCTCTTCAAGACTTCAAGCCTTCTTTTCCCAATTTATGGGTTTGGAAAAGGCTATGTTGGATTAACCATACTTCTGCCTTTGTTTTCTGATCCATTATCAAATCTTTCATTGGATCATAGTCTCCCCCAAGTTTAAAGATCTTTGCCTTTTGTTTTGATTCCATATATCATAATGTTTCTTGGATCATAGTTTTCCCCCCAAAGTTTATAGATCAGTAGTCTGGTTCTTTTGTAATCACATATATTTGATTTATCATAAGGCAAGGGTTATTCCATAATAATCAGGAGTTTAACATAACCTCGATTTAATATTCATACTGCGAATCTAGAGTGCAGATTTGGGTAAAATATATATTTCTTTCCCATTGAGCTCCAAAAACTGATGGCAATTTATTTTATTTTAAAAGTATTATTTATATTTGCACAACAGTTTATATTTTCTTATCTTTTTCTTTTTTGAAATAGTAATGCCTATGCACCAGTTTTGAAAATACTTTTTGAAATTGTATTCTTTATATCTCATATACATTTGATCATGGATATCTCAAAACGGATTCACCGTTGAATTCTTTTATTAAAACATAAAAGTTTTGATCATATATTCATGACTGTTCAATTCATTACAGAGCTTTTGGTGAGTTTTTTTTTTAGGTTTCCATGTTTACTTTTCATGGCCTCACTCATCATTAGTTGCTGTTTTTAAACCATTACAAGCTTCTAGTGAGAGACCAACCTAAATTTTGGTTTTCCATGGTTAATTTTCATGCCTCACTTATTTATTAGGTGTTGTGCAAGACACCTGTCGTGTATTTATATTATTTTTGGTTTGCTGCGGTGGGTAATTCGATGACACAGTACACCACTATCAGTGCATTTTTTAGGCGTCTGTTTTTTCCATATTTAAATTTTTCTCTCGCCTTGTTTTCTCCTGTGTTTTTCCCTCAAGGAGACTTACCTTCAGAAAATCTGAGTGTCGAATATTCCCACCAGATTTCATTCATATTTTTTTCCCTTTTATCATGTTGGAAACCCACATTAAGGTAGTTAGGGTATATCATTATTTTCGTATGAAGGCCTTTATTATACTTTTTTAAATTAATGGGGGCCTTTCTGACTTAATTTAAAATTCCCCCCCCCCCCCCCCCCTGCCAAATGTCTGTTGGAGCAATCCTATCAAAAACTCGCTAACGTATTTTATCGGTCACCAAGTATCGGAACGGTCCGTAATTAAATCTCCGTCCCGTCCCGTCGATCGCTGGGTGTATTCCCCCGCGACGTTCTTTTTTAAACTCCGTTGTATTATATAACAGAGTATTTCTGTTCTTTTTTAACTCTTTTATTTTATTTTTCTGTTTCTTTTAAATTCATTTCAAATCCTGGTTAATACACCAGGCAACGGAGTTTTCCAGACCCTAAAAGTTTTTCAACTGCACTTTACCTGCCGGTTCCGTACCTACCGCTTGTCGACGAGCTAGCTCTCGATGCAGCTCTTCCTTCTGCCGTCAGTCGTCGACGTTAACTAATGCCGTTCCAGCGCCAGGCGGTTTGTTCTTCACGTAGTCATTCACGTGATATCTGCGAATGTATAAATTATTTAATTTAATATCAATCCTCACACTTTATTAATATACACTCTCTATTTTTTAGGCACCAGCAAAGATCTGCAATGCTTGTTACAGCAGAATATTAGACTTCCAATGGCATAAACTATTTTAGCATAATGCAATTGGAAATTGACTTTTCCTGGAATTAATATGATAATGACCAATTTTCAGGTTGTTTTTACTGGAAAAGTTGTTCTGGGCACTTTGCTTAATGAGCTTATTTTCAGGCACTGTATATGCATCTGATAACATCAATGGCTTTTTACCACCAAGCAATGCTGGGTGTGATCTGTAATGGATTTAAAGCCGAGGGTGCAGAGGTCTCGCCTTCAAATATTATTGGTGTTAGTTTATTATTGTCATGTGTAGCAAGATACAGTGCAAAACAAATATTTTAGGTTGCTATTCAGGTAAACTATACCCTGCATGAATACATTAAAAATAAAAACTGTTGCTAAATAAAATATTACAGTAACAGACAAACTGCAAATAAAGAAAAGTGCAAGAGCTGCAATGAGGTAGATTGGAAGAATGGGGAATCCAAACTTAGCATATGAGAGAATTTAATAGTAGCAGTGAAAAAGCTGTTCTTGAGTCGGGTGGCAGGTGCTTTCAAACATTTCTATCGCCTGCTGAACGGAAAAAGACAAGATGACCAGAGTGTACGTGGTGTGTGATTATGCTGGCTTATTTTTGTTTACTTGTTATTTCTGTTTGGGTTGGCGCAGACTCAGTGGGCGAAGGGCCGGTTTCCACGCTATGTCTCTAAACAAAACTAAACTAAAGTTGTAAAGCCTCTTTCAGCCTGTTATTAATCCATGATGCTTGCTTAACAAATTAATGCATTTATGCTTTTTTTGCAATTTGTGTGCTAAAACTGTTCTGCGCATATTTAATCATGCTAGCAGTTAATTTCTGGGTTCAACTAGCAGCCTGGGGGAAATTGATTGGAATTCACTGCTCCCTATCACATTAGCATCACTGAAAATGAGTTCATTGAGCAGCTTAATAGTATCACAACAGTGGTTGTGTGGCACATGTTCCATCACTGCTGACTGAAATCAGTGTTTCTGGGTGAAATCTACAACCGAAAGATCACAGAACAAGGGCTGAGGAGCAAGACAACGATGAATAGGTTTCTATTATTATATTAGTGCCATGCACACTGCATTTTCCAGCCTCACCTTTTCAGTGTCAAACATTAGATCTGCCTCGATTGATCATGTATTTTTTTCAAACATCAATGTTGGACCACTATGCTGTGCCTACTAGTCAGCGCTGGCAGTGGCTTGGGACCACTAGTGGTATGTGAGCTAATTGACCCATTCATTATGTGGGTTCACTGGGTACCACTAACTCCTCATTACCATGGTCGTTTTTGTGTTGCCTGAGGCCTGTCCCACTTAAGGGCCTGTCCCACTATCACGACCTAATTCACAACCTCTGCCGAGTTTGCCCTTGACTCATACTCGCAGCATGGTCATAGGTAGGTCGTAGGTAGGTCGTGATGTTAGTCGTAGGTACTCGTGGCATCAAGTAGGTCGGGGCGTTTTTCTAGCATGATGAAAAATGTCCACGAGCAAAAAAGGTCGTGAATTAGATCGTGAAAGTGGGACAGGCCCTTTAGGCGACTTTAAAGGCGACTGCAGGAGACTATGTGGCCGCCACATGTTCGCGGGTAGTTGCCAGGGAGTCACCATCATGGTCGTGAGGAGTTCCCACTTTCTGGGAACTAGTCGCGGCCTCATTATGGTTGCCGCAAATTTTTCAACATGTTAAATGAAGCCGCCATGGAGAGTAGCGAGAATTCTCGTGCAGCAGGTGCAGTGGTAGTGGGTCGCCAGGAGGTTGTAGGTTCTCATAGGGTGAAACCGGTGCTGACCGGTGAGTTTAATTGGCTCATTGGGGAAAAAAAACGTAAACAGTAGTTTTCAGAACCAAGGATAATCAAATGGTAATGTTAATGTCTGCCGAGCTTCACTGGCGTGTATCTCTGGCTTCTTAAAAGTTGTCTCCACTCTCTCTCCCCCTTCACTCCCCTTCTCCCACCTCTTCTCCCCCCACTTTTAAAGGACTTACGTGACCTTCCCATACACTGTGCTTTTGCTGTCTTAATTACAGCGCCAACTTTCCTGTTCATTGTGGTGTGTGTCTGTATCACATTGGCTTTGCACCGTGTGAATTTCACTCAGACAGTGCTGCCCCAGCTTGCCCAGTCCCCGCCGGCATAACGGGCTGGTGAAGGTAGTCGGCAGTCGCCTAAAAAATCGCCTAAGCGGGACAGGCCCTAAAAGAGCTGACCCTTGCAGCTGTATCTCAATTTACTAATCCAATTAGGAAATACTATGTGGAGGAAGGAACTGCAGATGCTGGTTTAAACTGAGGATGGAGACAAAAAGCTGGAATAACTCAGCGGGACAGGCAGCATCTCTGGATAGATGGAATGGGTGACGTTTTGGGTTGAGACCATTCAGACTGGTCTGAAGAAGGATGTCGACCCGAAATGTCACCCATTCCTTCTCTCCAGAGATGCTGCCTGTCCCGCTGAGTTACTCCAGCTTTGTCTATCTTAGGAAATACTGTGGTCTGTTTTGGTGCATGGGTCTACATGCTAAATGCTTTGATGCTATTTTTAATGTGTTTTTGACCAATTTTGCGATTTATACCCTTTATCCTGTAGCTGCACACTGTGGGCGGCCTGGCTGTAATCACTAGTATGTGTAGGAAGGAATTGTAAGTGCCAGTTTAAACTGAAGATAGACATAAAAAGCTGGAGTATGTCAGTGGGTCAGGGAGATGTTGTCTGACCTGCTGAGTTACTCCAGATTTTTATGTCTATCTTTGATTTTAATCATGCATAGTAATTTCGTAGTCTGAATGGCACGGTACTCATGACAATAATAAACGAAATTAAATTAGATTAAATCTTTCCAGAAGGTCAGAGAAGTGATTAACTCTGTAGACCGCACACCAAAAGAGGATGAACTTTATCTTCGAGGCAACTAAAACTGAAAATGAGAGTCAAACAAATTAGGCTACCAGGGACACAAGTAACCACACTATCTTGTGTAGAACTCAATGTGTTGGAAAACTCAGCAGGTATTCACCAAGGAGAAGGATATTGATCTCTGTGAGGTAAGGGAAAAAAGTAGAGTAACTATGGAAACTATTAGATTCAAAGAGGAGGAAGTACTGCCACTTTTGAAAAATATAAAAGTGGATAAGTCTCCAGGTCCTGACAGGATATTCCCTAGGACATTGAGGGAAGTTAGTGTAGAAATAGCAGGAGCGATGACAGAAATATTTCAAATGTCATTAGAAACGGGAATAGTGCCGGAGGATTGGCATACTGCGCATGTTGTTCCATTGTTTAAAAAGGGTTCAAAGAATAAACCTAGCAATTATAGACCTGTTGGTTTGACGTCAGTGGTGGGCAAATTAATGGAAAGGATACTTAGAGATAATATATATAAGCATCTGGATAAACAGGGTCTGATCAGGAACAGTCAACATGGATTTGTGCCTGGAAGGTCATGTTTGACAAACCTTCTTGAATTTTTTGAAGCGGCTACTAGGGAAATTGATGAGGGTAAAGCAGTGGATGTTGTCTATATGGATTTCAGTAAGGCCTTTGACAAGGTTCCCCATGGAAGGTTGGTTAAGAAGGTTCAATCAATGGCGGAGTAGCAAGATGGATTTGGGCCATTTGGAAAAGTGGGCTGAAAGATGGCAGATGGAGTTTAATGCTGATAAGTGTGAAGTGCTACATCTTGGCATGACAGATCAAAATAGGATGTACATGGTAAATGGTAGGGAATTGAGGAATGCTGTGGAACAGAGAGATCTAGGAATAACTGTGCATAGTTCCCTGAAGGTGGAATCGCATGTAGATAGGGTGGTAAAGAAAGCCTTTGGTGTGCTGGCCTTTATAAATCAGAGCATTGTATATAGGAGTAGGGAAGTAATGTTAAAATTGTACAAGGCATTGGTAAGACCAATTCTGGAGTATGGTTACAATTTTAGTCACCTAATTATAGGAAGGATGTCAACAAAATAGAGAGAGTACAGAGGAGATTTACTAGAATGTTGCCTGGGTTCCAGCAACTATGTTACAGAGAAAGGTTGAACAAGTTAGGTCTTTATTCTTTGGAGCGCAGAAGGTTAAGGGGGGACTTGATTGAGGTCTTTAAAATGATGAAAGGGATAGACAGAGTTGACGTGGATAAGCTTTTCTCATTGAGGGTAGCGAAGATTCAAACAAGAAGGCATGACATGAGAATTAAGGGACAGAAGTTTAGGGGTAACATGAGGGGGAACTTCTTTACTCAGAGGGTGGTGGCTGTGTGGAATGAGCTTCCAGCAGAAGTGGAGGAGGCAGGTTCGATTTTAACATTTAAAAGTAAAGTGGATAGGTATATGGACCAAGGGAATGGAGGGGTATGGTCTGAGTGCAGGTAGATGGGACTAGGGAAAAACAAATGGTCGGCACGGACTGGAAGGGCCGAGAGGGCCTGTTTCCGTGCTGTAATTGTTATATGGTTATATGGTCAGGCAGATCTCTGGAGGGCGTGGATTGGCAATGTTTCAGGTTAGAACCCTTCTTCAGACTTGGTTACCAATTGGTTTAAATCATTCTAGCATTAGAGCACTGTCTCTCATTTGGTCTAATATACCATTTCCTGCTCACTTTTTCATCTTAAAGGAGCATTCACACTGGTTAATCTTTCTTCATGTCCTCCATGTTCAAAGATAGAAAAATCTATTGAGTGTCCTCAACAGACCATCTTGGTTTGAAGTGAGGAGCACAGTCTACCTGTAGATTTGTTTCCTGAGGCAATGCTTTTGATGAACACAGTGGGTGAGAAACATTTCAAAGATCTATATCAAATTGTAATTATGACAGACATAGTACAAAACAAACTGAAATCTCATGATAAAATGTATGAACATTATCTAATCTTCGCAGAATGTATTTTTAATGGACAATAAACGTTGCTGCTTGCCCAAGCCCATTTCCTCAATTATATCAGCAGCTGCAACTTTGCCACTGACGTCAAGCGGAAATGCATTTATCAATGTGCACACATATTGCAACACAACAGTAAACAGACCTGTTCATTCATAACCATTCTCCAATTCCATTGCACCCATCAATCATATTGCAAAGTGACGGGGTAGATATGAAGCAGACTGATATCTGTAATCATTCCTTGGTTATAATTCTGGCAAAGTAGTTGTTATTAATAAACATTATTTCTACTGTATATTCTATTACTTGTCATATGGAAACATAGGAAGTGGGAGCAGGAGTAGGCAAATCAATTCTGCTAGCCTGCTCCGCCATTCAACCCGACCAGGTTGTATCCTTTGTTTCAATACTGTATTCCCATTCTCTATCCATTCCCACTGATGTATTTGTGTCTAGAAATCATCCTCTTTCTTAAATATATTCAGCAACCTGGCCTTCACCAGCACCTGTGGGAGAGAACTCTGCATGTTCACCACACTCTGGGTGAAGGAAATTATCCTCAAATCAATCCTTGATGTCTGTGACTGTGATCCCTGGTTTCAAACACCTCAGCCAGGTAAAACATTCTCTCCACATCAAATCTGACCTTTTCTGTCAAGATCTTGCATCTGTTAATGGAATCATCTCTCGATCTTCTGATTTTCCAATAAAAATGGGCAAATATTACTCAAGCTCTCCTCAAAAGACAATCACCTCATCGCAGCAATTAATTTAGTGCATGGAATTTTCACTGACTCCAGGTCATATCTATCCTCCTTTAACTCCAAAGGCAAAGCTATACTCAGTATTCTTGATGAGGTCTCTCCAAATCTCCACAAGATCTTTTAATTTGTTTGCCCAAGGGCTTATAGTCTTCATTGTATATTTACTTGCAGAGTCCCAGTACTAATTCCCGTAGTACACTGCTAGCTACTGGCTTCCAATCGCCACCATCACCCACTGTCACCTTCTACCAAACTAGTTTTGGATCTAATTTTAGATCCCATGGCTCTGAACCATTTGGATCAACCTTCCATATGGGACCTAATCAAAGGCCTTGGGGAAGTCCATGTAAACCACATTAACTGCACAGCCCCCCCACCCCCCATCAATATATTCAGATACCTTATCCGAATACTCAATTAAATTAATCAGAAGTTTCCATAAAGTAAATGTGCTGACTATCCCTGACCAATCCGTGCCTTTCCAAGTGAAGATTAATCCTGCACCTTAGAATTTTTTCCAATTTCTTGACTCCACACCTCCTCACCCCAAAATGCATAAATTTCCATCCAGATATATGTCCAATGCCCCCAGGCACTATTTAAACCTTCAAAGTTGGCTCCGCTTAAAGATCTACCAGACCAAGCACTAATCATTTCTTCCCTATGGCTTAGTCTTTGGCCCAGGCACCATATTTTATCTGGTAAAAATGTAATGACCTAAAACATTAACTCTATTTTTCTCTCCACAGATGCTGCCTGACCTGCTGAGTACTTTTGCAATTTCTGTCTTTATATCATATTTTCTCCATAGTGCCTGGGGTAAGTTGAAATGTGATTCAGTAGATTCATGGACACATTCATTGGTGGGCCCACACCTGGTAGAAGCTTTGATGTATTGACTACTAATCATAGACTGCAATGATCTACAATTATTTTTGGGCCTAAAGTGAACTCGTCTGGGATGCTCCTTCTCTCGGGTTGGAAAGCAAGATTAACATGAATTTATTCTTGGGTATCTGGATAATGAAGTAAACAATTGGGGCAACATGGTGGTGCAGCTGGTGGAGCTACTTCCTCACAGCGCCAGAGATCCAGGTTCGATCCTGACCTCTGCTGCTATCTGTGAGGAGTTTGCACATTCATGGGTTTCCTATGGGTGATCCAGTTTCATTCTACATCCTAAAGATGTGTGGGTTTGTGGTTTAATTGACCGCAATAAAATTGCCTCTCGTGTGTGGAGAGCAGATGTAAAAGTGGGATAACATAGAACTCGTGTTAACGGGTGATTGACAGTCGCGTGGACTTGGTGGGCTGAAAGGTCTGTTTCCATGCTGTATCACTGAACTAAACTAAACTAAACTAAACAATGGTTTGCTCATTAATTTTCCAGTCTGAAGAAGGGTCTCGACCCGAAACGTCACCTATTCCTTCGCTCCGTAGATGCTGCATCACCCGTTGAGTTTCTCCAGCATTTTTGTCTACCTTCTATTAATTTTCCAGAAGCTCTTTGATGCCAGTTATTCTCCAATTTTTTTCAACGTTTATGGTACAATAATTCTTGTCTTTTATAGATAATGTTACACATGCAGTTCTATAATATTTATAATTTTATGATGTTGACACATAGTTAAATTAATTGGCCTTTTGTAGGCATTTGCTACTCAACTGCTGTGGCCGTTAGAATTTTGAGCCATTTATGACTGCCTGTCAGTGGGACAACAATTCTCAGGAGATACGCAGTTCATTAGTCTGAATCTATTTTGGGAAAGTCCACATGTGTTCTACAATTATGTTATCTTTGAAGATAAGTTTAAAAATAACAATAAAGCAAGAAGCTTACTTGTAGCGGTAAGCACTCAGGATTTTGTGTTGATCAGATGATTTGCCAAAAGACTGTAACTTGACTAATTGGATGGTGAGTCCCTCTGGTTTTGTACGCATGGCCTCTAAAAGGATAGATTTTAAAATTCTGTTACTGGCCTACAAGGCACTGAATGGTCTGGGTCCAAAATACATCTCTGACCTTCTTGTTGTATATGAGGCACCTAGACTCCTCAGGTCTTCAGGGACAGGTTTACTCTGTGTTTCCAGGGTCAGAACTAGAAAGGCTGAAGCAGCGTTCAGTTTTTATGCTCCACACCTGTGGAACAGGCTCCCTGAACACCTGAGGTGTGTACAGACTGTAAGCTCATTTAAATCAGGCCTAAAAACACTGTTGTTTACTGTAGCTTTTCCATAACCCAACATGCAGGTAATCTTAACCATCTAATCTTATCCCTTTTATCTGCTTTTAAAATCATTTTATTGTTTTAGTGACTTTGTTTTACTATTCATGCATTTGTCTTATTGCTTGTTTTGTAATTTTTGATTATTGGCTATTTTGTTGTCGTGTGTTGTATGGTTGTTCTGCTGTCTTTTTACTATGTTAATTTTTAGTTTCTTTTGTAAAGCACTATGGATTGCTGCTTGTAAGAATGGTGCTATATAAATAAATTTGCCTTGCCTTGCCTCTATTTGCTATGCATAGAGTAGTAAAGATGAGAACATAACTTTTCTGAAACATTCACTGTGTTTCTCTCTCCATACACCTTGCCCACTTGTGAATATTTCCAGCATTCAATCTATATTTCACGAATATAACTATTTTACTATGAATATTGGAAAGGCAAATTCTTCATGAAAGTTTTTGAAGATATAACATAAAACAGTATAGCCCAGGAACAGCTCGTTTGGCATACAATCTCTGAACCAAACATGATGTCAAGAACCAACTCTTATCTGCCTGCACATAATCCCCATCCTTCCAATTCCCTGCATATGCATATGGCTATCCAAAAGTCTATTAAACACCTCTATTGCATCTGCTTGCACCACCACCCCTGGCAGTGTGTTCCAGCTACTCACCATCCTCTGTGTATCTCTATACTTTGCCCCTATCATCTTAAAGCTATGCCATCTAGTATTTGATATTTCAATCCTGGGAAAGAGGTTCTGACTGTCTATTCTATCTCTGCCTCTCATAATATTCTATACCTATCAGGTCTCTCCATAATGTCTGGCATTCCAGAGAAAACATTCCAAGTCTGTCCAATCTTTCTGTGTAGCTAATGACTCGTAATCCAGGGCAATATTCTGGTAAACCTCCTCAGCACCCTTTACAGTGCATCCTTCTTGTAATGGGGTGGCCAGTAATCCTCCAAATGTGGCCTAACCAAAGTCCTATAAAGCTGCATTGTAATTTTTGGTGAGATAATTGCCCCATGATCATCGTAGACAATATTGCCTGCTGCTGAAAGCCCTGCCTCTCTGTATATAATGCCTCAACTTCAACAACAACAGTGGCAACGACTAACATTTGCTCAGCACCTCAAAAGTCGTCAGTGGACTTTTACAGGCATGAAATATGATAGAGTGCCACATAATGAAATATTAAAAATGATGGCCAAAAATTTGTTAAAGTTGTTTTAAGATTTGCCCTAAAGTATGAATGTGAAATGGAGGAGTTTATCGAGTTTATGGGCTGGGTAAGTGAAGGTTCTGAATAATTAACGATAATTTTGGAGCTCAATACACTGGCTAATTGTCTCGATCGCACTTAATCCCATACTGCAAAATAAGCATTCAGCAGAAGAAGCCAACCCATTAAAGTGAGAGGATCTTAGGAAACCGAGGAGCGGTCTGGAGTTGATGTCTAAGAACAGTTTTTGTGAGAAAATGTGCCGAAGACTGTGGGTCCAGTTTTCCCAGTGGTTAATTTGGAGTATTTTTCCATTTGTGGAAAACTGAGAGAGAATGCAGGAGCTTGGGGAGATGGTGAGAAAGCTGTCGCCAAAACTGTAATTTGCTGACAAAGAGTGCACGAGACAGAGTAAGAGGAAGCCAAGGCTGGATCCTTTGAGATTACCAGGGATAAGATCTGGAAACTATTACAGTTGCTAATATAGTTATACAGTGTGGAAACAGGGCTTTCAGCCCAACTTGCCCAATATGGCGAACGTGTTCCATCTACACAGGTCCCACCTGCCTGCATTTGGCCCATACCCTCTAAACCTGTCCGAGCCATATATCTGTCGTAGCGATAGTACCTGGCACAACTACATCCTCCGGCAGCTTGTTCCATACACCCACCAACCATTGTGTGAAAAAGTTACACCTCGGTTTCCTGTGAAATCTTTTCCCCCCTCACCTTAAACCTATGTCCTCTGGTTCTCTTGTAGACATAGAAACATAGAAACATAGAAATTAGGTGCAGGAGTAGGCCATTCAGCCCTTCGAGCCTGCACCGCCATTCAATATGATCATGGCTGATCATCCAACTCAGTATCCCATACCTGCCTTCTCTCCATACCCTCTGATCCCCTTAGCCACAAGGGCCACATCCAACTCACTCTTAAATATAGCCAATGAACTGGCCTCAACTACCCTCTGTGGCAGAGAGTTCCAGAGACTCACCACTCTCTGTGTGAAAAAAGTCTTTCTCATCTCGGTCTTAAAGGATTTCCCCCTTATCCTTAAGCTGTGACCCCTTGTCCTGGACTTCCCCAACATCGGGAACAATCTTCCTGCATCTAGCCTGTCCAACCCCTTAAGAATTTTGTAAGTTTCTATAAGATCCCCTCTTAATCTCCTAAATTCCAGAGAATGTGTCTCCAGATCACTCCTCGGTTTCCTAAGATCCTCTCACTTTAATGGGTTGGCTTCTTCTGCTGAATGCTTATTTTGCAGTATGGGATTAAGTGTCTTGCGTACTTGTCGATGGAGCAATTGGTTTGTGCAGAGGCCCTCAGATCAAGACAAGATTCACCTCTGCCAATCCCTGCAGATTTTAGCATCTTGAAATTATTGTGCAAAACATCAAATACTTGCAGAGCCAGAAAAAAAATCATCCAATGACAAATCTTAAAATGTATTTTATCCCTTTAAGTACCAGTGGGTGGTGGTGGGTGGCTGGTCTTTGAAGGGATGGGTGGTGGTTTTCTTGCTGCTGAATGCTGAAAGCTGAACTTAGCTTTGTGGCATTAACTAGAGACATTAATCAAAAATTGACATCCGTGCCAAGTCAGGGTGGCACGAACAAAAAACAAAATGCTGGGAAGTATGGCCAGATGGCGTTTTGGGTCAGGACCCTTCTTTAGACATCATGAATTCTCTGCATTCTCCTGGAGACTGAGAGTTGTTCCTGAGCTAAAGCATCCTCCTATATAATAGCCACAATTGTAATGTATATGAATACATACACATTCCCATTCCATCTGTGGGCACCGCAGGAATGTGGAGAGATATAGAGAGCTGTTAGAAAACATGGCAATGCTTTATTCAGTTTCTCCCTTTTTGAAAATGTGTACATCATCGCTAAACTCTCAGATTTTGCCTTTAATCTTTTTTCAGGAGTTTGTGTGTTTAGCATTGTATCCTCTTCTTGGCTTGATGAGGTGATCACTTTTTGACACAGTTCAACAAAATCTTGTAGAATTTCTTCTGCAAGGCAGCTTCTGGAATGCATTACCAATAATTCGTCAATAATTTATTTTAGATACTTTTTCATGAATTAAGTGATTTATACAACTACTTTTAATTTCATTTCATATTTTCACAAGATAGGGCCATAGAGTCATACAGTGTGGATAAAGGCCCTTCAGCCCAACTTGCCCACCCTGACCAACATGCCCCATCTACACTAGTTCCTCCTGTCTGTGCTTGGCTCATATCCCTCTAAATAGCTCCTATCGATGTACCTGTCTAAATGTTATTTAAATGTTGTGATAGTACCTGCCGCAACTCATTCCATATACCTACCACCCTTTGGATAAAAACGTTGCCCCTCAGGGTCCTATAAATATTTCCCCCCTCAACTTAAATCTATGTTCTCTGGTTCTTGATTCCCCTACTCTGGGTAAAATAATCTGTGCATTAACCCTATCGATTCCTCTCGTGATCTTATATACCTCTATAAGACCACCCCTCATCCTCCTGCGCTCCAGGGAGCAAAGTCCTAGCCTGCTCAACCTCTCCCTATACAGTGGCTTGCAAAAGTATTCCTACCCCTTGAACTTTTCCACATTTTGTCACGTTACAACCACAAACGTAAATGTATTTTATTGGGATTTTATGTGATAGACCAACAGAAAGTGGTGCATAATTGTGAAGTGGAAGGTAAATGATACATGGTTTTCAAATTTTTTTACAAATAAAAAAACTGAAAAGTGTGGCGTGCAAAGGTATTCAGCTCCCTTTACTCTGATACCCCTAAATAAAATCCAGTGCAACCAACTGCCTTCAAAAGTCACCTAATTAGTAAATAGAGTCCACTTGTGTGTAATCTAATTTCAGTATAAATACAGCTGTTCTGTGAAGGCCTCAGAGGTTTGTTAGAGAACATTAGTGACAAACAGCATCATGAAGCCCGAGGAACACACCAGACATGTCAGGGATAAAGTTGTGGAGAAGTTTAAAGCAGGGTTAGGTTATAAAAAAAATATCCCAAGCTTTGAACGTCTCACGGAGCACAGTTCAATCCTTCATCCGAAAATGGAAAGAGTATGGCACAACTCCAAACCTACCAAGACATGGCCGTCCATCTAAACTGACAGGCCGGGCAAGGAGAGCATTGATCAGAGAAGCAGCCAAGAGGCCCATTTTAACTCTGGAGGAGCTGCAGAGATCCACAGCTCAGGTGGGAGAATCTGTCCACAGGACAACTATTAGTGGTGCACTCCACAAATCGGGCCTTTATGGAAGAGTGGCAAGAAGTAAGCCATTGTTGAAACAAAGCCATAAGAAGTCCCGTTTGCAGTTTGCCACAAGCCATGTGGGGGACACAGCAAACATGTGGAGGAAGGTGCTCTGGTCTGATGAGACCAAAATTGAAGTTTTTGGCCTAAATGCAAAACGCTATGTGTGGTGGAAAACTAACACTGCACATCATCCTGAACACAGCATCCCCACTGTGAAACATGGTGGTGGCAACATCATGCTGTGGGGATGCTTTTCTTCAGCAAGGACAGGGAAGCTGGTCAGAGTTGATGGGAAGATGGATGGAGCCAAATACAGGGCAATCTCGGAAGAAAACCTGTTAGAGTCTGCAAAAGATCTTGAGACTGGGGTGGAGGTTCACCTTCCAGCAGGACAACGGCCCTAAACATACAGCCAGAGCTACAATGGAATGGTTTAGATCAAAGCATATTCATGTGTTAGATTGGCCCAGTCAAAGTCCAGACCTAAATCCAATTGAGAATCTCTGGCAAGGTTTGAAAATTGCTGTTCACAGACGCTCTCCATCCAATCTGACTGAGCTTGAGCTATTTTGCAAAGACGATTGGGCAAAAATGCCAGTCTCTAGATGTGCAAAGCTGGTAGAGACATACCCCAAAAGACTTGCAGTTGTAATTGCAGCGATAGGTGGTTCTACAAAGTATTGACTCAGGGGGGCTGAATACTTTTGCACACCACACTTTTCAGTTTTTTAGTTCTAATAAAATTTGGAAACCATGTATCATTTTCCTTCCACTTCACAATTATGCACCACTTTGTGTTGGTCTATCGCATAAAATCCCAATAAAATACATTTACGTTTGTGGTTGTAACGTGACAAAATGTGGAAAAGTTCAAAGGGTATGAATACTTTTGCAAGCCACTGTAGCTCAGGCCCTCACGTTCTGGCACATCCTCATAAATCTTCTCTGTACCCTTTCCATTTTAACAACACCTTTCCCATAACAGGACGACCAAGATATGTCTTTGCATTATATACTTCAATCATCACAGATGCAGGAAATCTGAAATAAAAACTGAAACACTGAAAACAATCAGCTGGTCAGACAGCATCTGTGGAGTGAGAAAAACAATGAATGATTCAGGTGAGAAAAACAATGAATGATTCAGGTGTGGGAAACAATGAATGATTCAGGTGTGGGAAACATCATCGATACTGGGAAATAGACAAACAAATGAGAACAGAAAGCAGGGAAAGTGAAGGAGGGGAATGGGTGCAACAAGAAAATTAGAGTCGAAAGAAGTGTCCCCACACAAAGCCGTCACATGTCCATCCCCTCCACAGATGCTGTCTGATCTGCTGAGCTACTCAAGCACTTTGTGTTTTGCTCAAGATTCCAGCATCTGCAGTTCCTTGTGTCTCCAGGAAAATGTCTTTGATAGGTTGAGATTGGATGACCTTATGTGGCAGACAGGTGCAGTTAAATTCAGAGTAAGTTTATTTGGCTATGTAATGTGTGATTAATAGTATGGCTGTGGGACGTGTTATTGGAGGCAATACATTATATACAAAAAGAAATACAAAGGAAAAAGATGGGCCATAAGAAAGGCAGCCAAAAAAATGCCCAGTTCTGATACAAAGAGAAAGAAAGAATTAGTTACCTGAAGTTGAAAAATGTATTACTGAATCCTGTAGACTACAAGATACCCAGACGGAAGATAAAGTATTGCCCTCAAGCTTGTGTCAGTCCTCACTAAAACAGTGCCGGAGGCAAGAAAGTTCAGAGGGGGAGTTGGGTGGTGAATTAAAATGGTAGGCAACAGGCTCGGGTTCACTCCCGCAAGTTAAATGCAAAACCAGCACTAGATCATTGTTTAAGAAAGAACTGCAGATGCGGAAAAATCGAAGGTAGATAAAAATGCTGGAGAAACTCAGCGGGTGAGGCAGCATCTATGGAGCGAAGCAATAGGTGACGTTTTGGGTCGAGACCCTTCCTCAGCATTTTTCTGCAGCATTTTTGTCTACCTAGATCATTGTTTGGCTTCTCCAATTACAGGAACTCTCGTTGTGAACACTGATTGCAGTACACTTAATTTTGATAACCAGTTTTCCTAATAGTTTGATGTTGGATATCTGCCATTCATAATATTATCTTATGAGTAATTTCAGATAATGAATTCAGATCATGCATCTTCTCCAAATTCACCTTCTGTTTACATTATTCCATTACCGCACCCTTTCACCTTGCACATTGTTCTCCTTTCCATCAGATCTGTTCCCTCTCTCTGCATCTTAAAACATGTTTATCTCTAATTTTCCCAGCTCTGATAATGTGGCACAGTGTCCTAGGTTCAATCATCATTGTGGGTAACATCTGTGCACAAATTAAATGATCAGAACCTTCTGGTCAGTGGGGTTCCTCACACACCCCGATCTGAAGACATCAACATAGTTGACCTTGTAATCCACCACAGTTCACCTTGTTCCCTGCCTGACGAGGAAAGTCCTTTCCAGCTCTTTGCTTTCGTTAGAGCCAACTAGCATTGAAACAGGCCCTTTGGCCCACTGGATCCATGCTGGCCATCAAGTGTAGTTTTAGTTTAGTTTAGAGATACAGCGTGGAAAAATGCCTTTGGCCCACCGGGTCCACACCAACCAGCGATTCCCGCACATTAACACTATCTTACCACCAATGTTTGTGAAGGTATGGCTGAGGTTTCATTCCTTTCTCCTGCCTCATGACCTAAGCTGCAGAGGGAGGAGGTCAGTGACATCTCTATTAGAAGAGCAGACCAAACATGTTGTCCAGCTGAAGCCAGGCTGTCAAAATTGCCTGATTATCTTCTGGATATGTTGCACAGAGGAGAGCTGAAGGAAGGAAGGTGGCTCCTTGGAGGATAGGCTCTCCAGGCAAGAGCCTACGACATGATCCCCTGCTAAATCTGACCTGGATTTTGGCCCCGTCTGTAGCTTGCACACTTGGAACACTGAAACGGTAAGCACTCTTTCAGTGAATCCCTCAGGCAACACTTGTCATTATTGGGGTGCGTTTTTGAAGTGGGGGGGAGGGGATCGTGGAGTGGCTGCTGCCGTACATATAAAGTTTAATCGGAGCAAGCAAGAGGTATTGCACTTTGGAGGATTGGAGGTAAGGGGGAAGTGTACAGTTAATGGCAAGACCCTTAAAGAGCATTGATTTACAGAGAAATCTGGGGGTACAAGTCCATAGCTCCTTGAAAGTGGCAACACAGGTAGATAGAGTGGTAAAGAAGGTGTATGGTATTCTTGCCTTCACTGGTTGGAACATTGAGTATGTCATGAAACAGCTTTGGTTCGGCCACATTTGGAGTATTGCATGCAGTTTTGATTGCCCTAACACAGGAAGGATGTGGAGGGTTTAGAGAGAATGCAGAAGAGACTTACCACGATGCTGCATGAATTAAAGAGTATTAGCAAACTAGAAGGGGTACAGAGGAAAGCAGCTCGCGTTTGCATCGGGAACAACAATAGAGGTAGCAGTGTCACCCAGATGCTGTCCGACCTGGAGTGTGAAACGCTGGAAACAAGAAGGGCAAGGAACAGACTAGCCATGTTGTACAAGATTCAAAAGGGGATTGTGGGCATAACTGCAGATAGATACATAACATACTCAACAGAAAGGAGGACAAGAAAGAGAAATGATATGCAAATAGAAATCTTATTCGCCAGGTCAGATATTTATAAGAACTCATTCTTTGTAAGAACGTAAGGGAATGGAATAAACTAGACAACAATGTAGTCAAAATCACCTTCACCAGACAGTTGTAAGGGGGCACTAACAGCACGTTAGTGTGCACAACACGTCCAAGTTGGCGATATGCAAAGTACTGCCCTGCCAACTACAAATTCAGAAGATTCAGAAGATTAGGAATATGGAGAGATTGCACAAACTTTGATAGTTCTCTCTGGATCATCAGAGGTTGGCGGGAGACTTGATAGTATATACAATTATGAGAGGCATAGAAAGGTAGGCAGTCAAAACCTTTTCCCCAGGGTGGAAATGTCAAGGATTAGAGAGCTTAGCTTTAAGGTGAGAGGAGCAAAGTTTAATGGATGTGTGGGACATGTTTTTTTTTAATCACAGAGTGTGGTACGTGCCTTGTTGTTAAGGGTGGCATTGGAGGCAGATTCAAAGGCATTTAGATTGTGGCATTTCAAAGGCTTTTAGATAGGCACATGGATATACAGATAATGGAGGGATATGACTCGCGTGTCAGCAGAGAAGATTAGTTTAACTTGGGATCATGTCTGACACGGAGATTGTAGGCTGAAGGGCCTATTCCTATGCTGTACGTTCTATGTTTGATTATCGATGTTCTGAGAAGCAGGGGGTACTGACCATCAGATAAGTATTTAAAAGAAACAGGGTGAGAAAGGCACATGTGTGTGATAACAGACGCATGATATGAAAGCTGCAATACAAGGTCAGGTTCCCTCTTTCAGTGCGATATCAATACTGGTCAATGAATTTAGGCTGGATACATGTCCTTTGGAATTGGCGCAGGGAGAATTAGCTGCACATTGTGGTGACAAACACACCAAGCTCTATCACAAATAAAATGAAACCAATGATGCTTAATGCTCTGGTTGTTCTTTCCCATGAGCTTTGTGTTAGAGATTACTGGAGCACTACGCCTCAGATAAAAGTCATATTGACCAGGCAGTACAGTCAATGTTTCTACCGTTCTACGTGAGCTCCATTGTTTTCCTTGGGTTGGAACTCAAGTGTCTCTTAGAGAAACAGCCATGACGTGACTTTAAGGGTATTGTGTTAATAATGCTTTTATATATAATTCCATCCACTGCACAGAATCTTATTTTGATTTGTTAAGCCAAAATATTTTCCTATTAATTTCTCCTGAGCATGCAATTGTGTGGTCCCTTTTCAAGTGGAAGGTTTGTTGTTGGCAGTCCTGCCTTCACTACACAAAAACCATTGTACTTGTTCATCTCTGACAGTGTGCAATGTAAATATTAGACTCTGAACTCTCCATACAGCTTAAACCTGTCATGTTCTTATATTCACAAACAGAATTTCATGCATTTAACTTCTTGCAAGGTACTTGTTTTCCTTCCACCCCTTCTTTTCTGATAATGGTGATATGCTCAAAGAAGAGTTGTATGTGTTTTACAGTGCTTGGAGGCTTTAATCAAGGAGTAGATCACTGTCTGGGTTCCTAAACCTAAAGCATCATGGCATCATTCAACCAGTGCAGAAGGAAATCACAGAAAAGTCGGATTCCTTCGCGCCTGATACAAACCAAAGTCACACTGTTCAGCATGATTTCAAATAACAATCAGGAAAAGGGACATATCAATTTCTCTTGTGAAAATAGACAAACGTTGGCGATGTTCCGTATTCAAGCAGCATATGCAGAGTCTGAAACCGAGCATCTACAGCATTTGCAGCTTTTTATCTATATTGCTGGTGTCTGCAATGTTTTGCTTTCCATTGGTTTATTTCCGTGTCCCTGAGACTACAGAGAGCCCCTTTTACAGATCAGCTCATTGGGCACAGACTTTATATTAATCCCACAAAGCAACAACATGCAAACATATCAAGGAGAACAGCCCCATTCATGTCTCATCTGGATAATGGCGATATCATGCACTTTGTGTTGGAAAATTCTGACTTCTGCATTTTATGTCAGAGAATTGGATAATATTTAGAAGATTAAATTCATGGGTTACGGTTAATTCACAAGCGGTGAAATTAGAGATGCATTTAAAATAGGAGGAGAGACCAAAAGGTGTTAACAAAAAAGATACCTAAGAATTCATGCTTTTAAAAAATGAATCTAAGCCTTCTTAAAAATGAAGAGAATTGGATGCTGAGTTTTTTTCCTTGCAAATCATTGGTTGCGATATATATATATAATCCTAAGTAGAATGTCAAAGCAATGCGGAGGTTGTAGAAGAGACTCAGTAATTTGTTACCAGGATTGAGGAATTTAATGGAGACAGAAGAAACTGCCGATGCTGGAATAATATCACAAAGTGCTGAGGGAACTATATCTGTCAGGCAGCATCTGTGGAGGGAAAGGACAGGCAACATTTTGGGTTGGGAATAGACACAAAATGCTGGAGCAACTCAGCGGGTCAGGCAGCATCTCTGGAGCGAAGGAATGGGTGACGTTTCGGGTCGAGATCCTTCTTCAGTCTGAAGACCCAAAATGTCACCCATTCCTTCTCTACAGAAATGCTGCCTGTCCCGCTGAGTAACTCCAGCATTTTGTGTCAATCTTCGATTTAAACCAGCACCTGCAGTTCTTTCCTACACATTTTGGTTTGGGACACTTCTCGTAAGAGATTTTAATTTAAAAGATTGAAGAATTTATTTTC
Organism: Okamejei kenojei; assembly: GCA_035221665.1. NCBI lineage: Eukaryota > Metazoa > Chordata > Chondrichthyes > Rajiformes > Rajidae > Okamejei > Okamejei kenojei. The sequence goes on from CM069154.1 coordinate 35,141,520, forward strand.
GTAAGAGATTTAGATTTAAAAGATTGAAGAATTTATTTTTAGATTAAGGAGAAGTTGAAAAAGAATTTAAAAAATATTTCCACTGGTCTGATAAGCTGCTTGGGACAGAAATGAACATCATCTAAAAGAATGAAGAGTAAGGTTAAATATCGTTATTTAACGGAGAGGGTTTTCAAGTAGCAGTGGCAGTAGAAATCATAGTAACTGTTAGAAGTGCTGGATAAAGCTTTTGAAGAATTAAAATGCTTTATATTTTGTCGCTGTTTGTTTTATTGAAACAAATGGAATTGAATTCTCAGTCCAGAAAAGTAGCAAAAGTCAATCCAGCACAAAATCGTGGTTTCATGTGGAAGCTCTTCAGCCGACAGCCATCCAAACTCTGGGCATCCAGCATACATTCTGAATAATAGGCACAAAATGCTGGAGTAACTCAGTGGGACAGGCAGCATGAATGATCATGGGGCTGGTGGGGTTACTTACAGAATTGGTCATCGGTTTGCCAGCAAGGAATCATCTGATGTTGAGACGCTAATAGTGACCTTACATGCCAAATGATTTATGATAAGAAGAAGAGGCAAATTAACCCCTAGTATGTCAGTGGCCATGCCAGAACAAGCTAAGAAATAGTTGCTTAAACCTGCACAGTACTCTGCTTCATATTTCTCTTCACCGACTCTCCCTGCCACCATTTCATTGTTATTATTCCATGGGAGTTTATCAACCATTTTGAAAACAAGTCAAACACATTATTTCCACTGTGTGTGCATGTAGTCATGTGAACAAAGTAATAATTACTTTCATGATCTGAGCTTTACAAACCGATGTTGTATGTTACTTGAAGGTAGACAAAAATGCTGGAGAAACTCAGCGGGTGAGGCAGCATCTATGGAGCGAAGGCCAAGTATGTTACTTGTTAGCACTTCCTTAATGGGTTGTGTTCAAAGTGTACCATTGTGATGCTTATTTGACTATAATGGACATAGAACATAGAACACGGAGCAGAGTACAGCACAGGAACAGGCCCTTCGGCCCACAATGTCTGTGTCAAACATGATACCAAAAAAAAACTAATCCTATCTACATGCACGTGATCCACATTCCCCCATTTCTTGTATATCCATGAAGCAGCAGAAATGTTGGCGAAGAAAAAAACAAGCTGTGGAGCGAGAAACAGCTGTGCCCAAAAATCCAGTTGCATTACAAAGTCTGTTTTTAGTATTACAAAAAAGGATTTTTTTTTCTCAGGAATAATGACCATTTCCTAGTTGTTTCGACCTTGCCTCCTTTTCTTGACATTGATGGGATTTCCACATCAGGCGCAAATGCAACAACTTCATTCCTCATTCAATGTTCCTTTTAGAACTTTGCAGGGGAACTTGGAGCGTATTGGCTTGAGGTCAATATTTGCTTGACATTCTCACAGCGCCCACAGAGGGAGCTGAAGGAGTAGGAAAGCATCTACCAACACCTTGGGCACTCCTACTTCCCCAGCACCCATGACCTCCAGCCCCATGTGTAGAGTGGCCGGTCTCTGAACTATGCCCTTTGCCACAATATGGCTTCCACATCCTGGCATCGATGTCATGTTCATCGCCTCAGTGACAACACCTATCAAAAAACACAGGTGCTGGGCTGATATTTCCCTCCTCTGCCCTACCCTCATGACCCTTCTCCCATCGGTTACAGCATTGTGAAGACGCACACATCCAGATTCAGGGACAGTTCCTTCCCAGCTGTTATCAGGTAACTGAACCATACGACCACAATTAGGGACCAATCCTGAACTACTATCTACCTCATTGGTGATTCTTGGATTATCTTTGATCAGACTTTACTGGCTTTATCTTGCACTAAACGTTTTCCCCTTGTGTATCTGTTAACTGTGAATGGCTCGATTGTAATCATGTATTGTCTTTATGTTGACTGGTTAGCTTGCTGCAAAAGCTTTTTATAGAGTCATAGAGTCATAGAGTGATACAGTGTGGAAACAGGCCCAACTTGCCCACACTGGCCAACATGGCCCAGCTACACTAGTCCCACCTGCCCGCATTTGGTCCATATCCCTCCAAACCTGTCCTATCCATTTACCCGTCTAACTATTTCTTAAATGTTGGGATAGTTCCTGCCTCAACTACCTCTTCTGGCAGCTTGTTTCATACACCCACCACCCTTTGTGTTAAATGGTTACCACTCAGATTCCTATTAATTTTTTTCCCTTTGTCTGCTGGTCCTAGATTCACTTATACTGGGCATCTACCGGATTTATTCCTCTCATGATTTTATCAATCAGATCACCTCTCATCCTCCTGCGCTCCAAGGAATAGCGTCCCAGCCAACTCAACCTCTCCCTATAGCTCTGACCCTCTAACCCTGTCAACATCCTTGTAAATCTTCTCTGTACTCATTCCAGCTTGACAACATGGTGCCCAGAACTGAACACAATACTTTAAGTGTGGGCTCACCAACGTTTTAGACAACTGCAACACAACCTCCCAAGTTCTATACTCAAAACATGGCTTGTACTCACTAGAATTTAGAAGATTGAGGGGGGATCTTATAGAAACTTACAAAATTCTTAAGGGGTTTGACAGGCTAGATGCAGGAAGATTGTTCCCAATGTTGGGGAAGTCCAAAACAAGGGGTCACAGTTTAAGGATAAGGGGAAAGTCTTTTAGGACCGAGATGAGAAAAACATTTTTCACACAGAGACTGGTGAATTTGTGGAATTCTCTGCCACAGAAGATAGTTGAGGCCAGTTAATTGGCTATATTTAAGAGGGAGTTAGATGTGGCCCTTGTGGCAAAAGGGATCAGGGGGTATGGAGAGAAGGGAGGTACAGGATACTGATTTGGATGATCAGCCATGATCATATTGAATGGCGGTGCAGGTTCAAAGGGCCGAATGGCCTACTCCTGCACCTATTTTCTATGTTTCTATGATGAAAGCCAATGTGCCAAATGCCTTTTTGACCATCCTAGATATCTGCGACTCCACCTCCAAAGTACCATGCACCTGCACTCCTAGATCCCTCTGCTCTACAACACTCCCCAGAGCCCTACCATTCACAGTGTAGGTCCTGCCCATGTTAGACTTCCTTAAATGCAACACCTCACATTTCTCTGTATTAAATTCCATCAACCATTCCTCAGCCCATCTGGTCAATCGATCCAGATCCTGCTGCAATTTTTCGCAACCAAGCACGACCAGACTATTCGCTGACGATTGTTTGCTGTACCGGCCAATTAAGTCGGCTGATGATGAAGATGCTCTCCAAAAGGATCTCGATACAATGGTTGAGTGGTCACAACAATGGGGAATGCAGTTCAACCCGTCCAAATGTGAAACCATGCGTGTCACCAGAAAGAGGAATCCAGGCAAAACATCTCACAATATACTTGGTGCCACCCTTGAAGAATCCAAACAAACCAAGTATCTTGGCATCAAATTGCAGAATGATCTGCATTGGAATGTTCAGCCACATCATGCAACAGTGAAAGCAACAGGTGTCCTAAATTTTCTGAGGCGCAACTTTCATCATTGTTCAACTTCTGTCAAGGAGAAGCTATACTTCACCCTCGTTAGACCTCATTTAGACTACGCAGTTGCAGCATGGGACCCATACACAAAAATATTTCTTCCATCGAAAGTGTCCAAATACAGGCAGCTCGATTTGTTACTAACACCTACGAGAGAGAAGCGAGTGTTACCAAACTTCTGAATGCTCTGGGGTGGAACCCTCTCCAAGACAGACGTGAAGTTCACCGTTTGACCTGTTTTTACAAAATGTTAAATGGTCAGCTCGATATAGATTACAAGACCTACACCAAACCCAAACCAATTAGCAGCAGACGAGGGCATTCGATCCAATTTGTGATTCCAGCTACCAAGACAGATGTGTACAGCAATATGTTCTTCCCCCGCACAATTAAAGCATGGAATAATCTCCACCCTACTATAGTTACCCAACCAGATGCAACTACATTTAAGGTAGCTCTTTCTTCCCAAAAACCCTTTCTGGCTTAAGTCCTCCCTCCACCACCTCCAGTTTAAATTCCATTTGGAATATTTTGGAGGACCAAGAAACCAAGTACCAAGAACCATCTTCCCTATCTGCAAAACCACCCACTTTTGTATCATTAGCAAACTTACTAATCTTCCCTTGTATGTTCTCATCCAAATCATTGATATAGATGACAAACAGTAACGGGCCCAGCACCGAACCCTGAGGCACACCAATAGTCACAGGCCTCCAGTCCGAGATGCAACCTTCCACCTTCACCCTCAGCTTCCTTCCATGAAGCTAATTTTCTAACCATTCAGCCATCTCTCCTTGGATCCCATGCGATTTAGCCTTGCAGAGCAGCCTACCAGGTGGAACCTTGTCGAATGCTTTGCTGAAGTCCATATATACAAACATCTATAGCTCTGCCCTCATCGACCTTTTTGGTCACGTCTTCAAAAAACTCAAGTTTTTAAACTCCCATGTACAAACTCATGCTGACTATCCATAATCAGCCTTTATCTGTTTAAATACCTGTATATCCTATCCCTCAGAATACTTTCCAGTAACTTTTCAACTGCAGATGTTAAGTTCACCGGCCTATAGTTCCCAACATTTTCCCTGCAGCCCTGCTTGAATAGAGGCACAACATTTGCCTCCCTCCAGCCTGCCGGCAACTCTCCTGTATTTAAATAGACTTGTAAATTTCAATGCAGGGCTCCTGCAATATCCTCTCTGGTTCCCCACAATGTCCTCGGATATATCTGATCTTGCCTGGAGATTTGTCTACCTTCTTACATGATAGTACCTTCAGTACTTCTTTGTCTGGAACATTCCTCCTTCCTACTGTCTTTCTCCTTGGTAAATACAGAGGAGAAATACTCATTGAGGGCCTTGCCCATCTCCTGCGGCTCCACACAGAGCTGACCGCTTTGATTCCTGAAGGGTCCCACTCTCTCTAGTTACCCTTTTCCCCCTTTTGCATCTATAACATCTTTTAGGATTGCCCTTAACTTTGCTCCTTAGTTCCTGAAACTCCTCCCAATTGATCCCACTGCCTATATGTCCTGTAAACATAGTATCGTGAAATTAGGTGCAGGAGTAGGCAATTCAGCCCTTCGAGCCTGCACCGCCATTCAATATGATCATGGCTGATCATCCATGTAGTGTTCTTATTCTTGACCAACTCCTCAATTTCTCTCGTCAGCCAAGCTTCCTTGCGTTTGCCTGCCTTGCCCGTCACTCTAATAGGGACACACAAACCCTGAGCCATTGTCAGCACTGTACCTCAGTACACGTGACAATAAACTAAACTGAACTGAACTGAGGTGTGCAAAGTGTTGTCAATGACAGTAAGTCCCTGATGAAAACATCCCCAACTTTTCCCCTCCCGCCCTCCAAAACACCACGGCTGTGAACGGGCTTGTGGCTGTCTTCCTGAACCTGCTCTAGGAAGCAGAGTGCTGTGCGATATGTTTCAAAAGTGAAAACGTGCGGCACCATTCCTCTTGTAATCGTGCCCCGAGCACAGCTAAATGTTGATGCAGTGCGACAATGATTACAATTATTGTGGTCCCACCTCACCTGCATCATTCCAGCACACGCTGTAGTGTGCATTGGAATTTCTGTTCAGTAATGTTTCCAGTTCTGAGAAAACATCGTCAGGCTGAAATATTCACACCCTTGATGTTGCCTGGTCTGCTGATTATATTTTGCGATGCTTTTAGATTTCTAGCACTAATAGTGTTTTTTTTCCCCCTGCCTTTCTGAATAGGATTTACAACTTGCTGCATTCAATTAGTTCTATAAACTCAAACTGCTTACGGTAGATTATGTCCACCACAAATGCTTAACAACGTTCTAATAATTTTGCCTGATCTGATGAGTCATGATGTTTGCAGTTTAGTTTAGTTTTGTTTAGTGACAGCGTGGAAACAGGCCCACCAACCAGCGATCCCCATACACGCTACGGACAATTTTACCAAAGCCAATTAACCTACAATCCTGTACGTCTTTGGAAAGTGGGAAGAAACTGGAGCACCCGGAGAAAATCCATGCAGTCATGCGGGAGAATGTACAAACTCCGTACAGATAGCAGCTATGGTCAGGACTGAACCCAGGTCTCTCCGCTGTAAGGCAGCAACTCTACCACTGCACCACTGTGCCACCCACGGACGATTAAGCAGAGCTTAATGTTCGGTAAGTACACAAGCAGAACTTGGAGCTGTTCCAGAGCAGAATTATCTGAAATGCTATAGATCATCGTTCTCACTTGTCTACTGTAGCTGTCACAGCCTCTGGCACTACAAGATAAAACAAAACATGCAATATGATGCTGCGTGTTGGATTAACATTCGTTTGATTCTGAAAGGTCATACAGTAAGCTTGCATTAACGATTGTTATATATTGTATGCAAATTTACCAACTTGGCAAATTTGAATAGTTCTAACAATCTGTTTATTTGTACAGATTGTCAGAGAGTAATACGGCAGAGAAACAGGCCGATCAATCCACCATATTCATGTCGACATTTTTGCCCATCTACATGTCCCCATTAGGCCTGAATCCTTCTCTGCCTTGCCTATTTAAGTGCATGTCTAAATGTTTCTTAAGTGTAGTAATTGTATCTGATTCCTTCACCTTCTCTGGCAGTGAATTCCAGTCATCAGCTACTCTCTGGAATGGAAACAGGCCCTTTGGTCCAACTTAGCCACGCTGACCAAGATGCCGCACCAACCGGCCTATTTTGGCACAAATCTCTCTAAAGCTTACCTATCCGTGTACCTGTCCAAATGTCTTTTAAATGTTATAGTACCTGCCTCAACTACCTCCTCAGTCAGCTTGCTCCATATCCCACCACCCTCTGTGTGAAAACGTTGCCCCTCAGGTTCCTATTAAATCATTCCCCTCTCACCTTAAACCTATATTCTCTAGTTCTTGATTCCCCATCTATGGGTCTGTGCATCTCAACCTATCAATTCCCCTCATGGTCTTATACACTTCTATAAGATCACCCCTCATCCTCTTGCGCTCCAAGGAACAAAGTCCTCGTCTGCCCAACCTCTCCCTATAGCTCAAGGCCTCGAGTCCTGGTAACATCCTCGAAAATCTTCTCTGCCTTCTTTCTAGCACTCTCTGTTTGAAACACTTTCCATTCAGATCCCTGAATGTCCTGCTTCTCACTTAAACCTGTGTCCTCTTGTCTATTTGTGCCCTATTTATGTCTCTCAAAATTGTATATATCTCTATCAGGTCACCCTCTTTTACTTCAGGGAAAGCAAGCTCCATAACGAAAGTTCTCCAATACAAGCAACTTCCTGGTGAATCTCCTAAGTGTGACCACTTCCTTCCTATAGCATGGTGACCAGAATTGCACACGATACTCCAAGTGCTGTGTTTCCAAGGTTGCATATGCCTTCTTCACCTTCCTATCTATCTGTGTTACCACTTTCAGAGCACTATGGACTTGAACCACAGATCCCTGTGTTCATTAACATTCCATTAGCACCCTATCATTTACTATATATATGTCTGACCTTTATTGAATGTCCCAAAATATTTCCTCACACTTGTCAGGATTCAATTCCACATATCAATGCTCTGTCCAACTTTTCATCTGATCCACATCCAGCTGTAGCCTTAGATGACCTTTTTCGCTATCCATAACTCCACCAAATATCATGTCATCCATGAATTTATTAACCATTACCTCTTCATCACACCCAAGTATATATCACAAACAACAATGTCCCAGCACCACTGGTTTCTAATCAGAAAACATCCTTTCATCATTGCCTCATGCCTCCTATTACCAAGTCAAAATTGGATCCAATTATAGACACAAAATGCTGGAGTAACTCAGCGGGTCAGGCAGCATCTCTGGAGAAAAGGAATAGGTGACGTTTTGGGTTGAGGTCCTTCTTCAGACTGGCCAGCTTGTCCTGGTTGCCATCGACTTAGCCCTCTCGACTAACCTGTTATCTGGAGCCCCATCGAATGCCTTACTAAGGTCCATGCAGATAACATCTGCTACCTTACCTACATCAATCTTCTTAGTAACCTCCTCAAAAGACTCAACCAAGTTGTTGAGGCAGGGTTTCCCCCACACAAAGCCATACTGACTACCTGTGATTAGCCCCTGACCCTTCTGCCATTCTTTAATAAAGGAACATTTTCTATCCTCAAGACTTCTGGCACTTCACCTGTGGCTAATGACGATGCAAAAGGCTCTTTCAGGCCTATGGCTATTTCTTTGTTTCCCTTATCAACCTGTGATAGATCACATCTGTTCCTGGCCGTTTATTAACCCTAATATGCCTTATGACCAATAACACCTCACCCTTTTTAATATTGATTTACTCCAGGTTATTCGCCTCTTCCTGATCCCACTATTTTCCATGTCCTTCTCCTTAGTGAAAATCGATGAGGAAGTATTCATTTAGAACCATGCCACTTCGCCTAGCTCCACATATAGTATTCAAGAGAGAGTTAGATAGAGCTCTAAGGGGTAATGGAATCAAGGGATATGGGGTGAAAGCAGGAACGGGGAACTGATTTTGGATGATCAGCCATGATCATATTGAATGGCGGTGCTACTCCTGCACCTGTTTTCTATGTTTCTATTACACCTTGGTCCCCAAGGAGACCCGCTCTCTCTAGCTACTCTCTTCTTCCTGATAAACTGTAAGTGGGCGAGCGCGACTCACGTTGCAGCGGCCCCTACAGCCTGTCTGTCTTTTTTTAAATTTTTTGTCTAGATAAATGTAGTTGTTCGTGTTTTGTTTGTATTGTTTCTAACTGTGTATATGTGGGGGGTGGAAACTTTTCAAATCTCTTCCCTGCACGGGAGACCCGACTTTTTCCCTGTCGGGTCTCCGTTGTTGTTGGGGCCTGGTGCCGTGGAGCGGCCTCCGACCGGGACGTCCTGGGGGCTCCAATCACGGAGCCTGCGGAGCTGCGGACTTGCCATTGTGGGGCTGGCCGGCCTTGGAGCGTGGGGAGCGGTGGTGGCTCGCCACTGCGGCCCGACTCCGGAGCTCCAGCTTCAGCTGCGGCCCGACTCCGGAGCTCCAGCTGCAGATTACTGCCGGTGGACTGTCGGGATGTCGGGAGCTCGCGGGTCCGGGTGGGAGACCGCTCTCTGGAGCTCCCGCAGCACAACTTCTCCAGCCCGTGTCGCGGGGTTGGAACGACCCGGAGCGGGGCCGTACATCGCCCGGCGCAGCTTTAATCACCGCGGGACTTTCCAGCGCCCGCCGGGGGCTCCACCTTTGTGACTTTTGGGCCTAGAGCGGGGCCGTACATCGCCCGGCGCAGCCTCAATGGCCGTGGGACTTAAAATCCCCCGCCTGGGGCTTCGACATCGGGAGAGAAATGGTGCGGGGGAGAGAGAAGAACTTTGCCTTCCATCACAGTGAGGAGGAGATTTACTGTGATGGATGTTTGTGTGAATTGAATTGTTTGTGTGTTTTTTTGTGAATTGTTCTGTTTGTATGGCTTGTAGAAACGGAGTTTCGTTCGAGCCTCTCTGAGGTTCGAATGACAAGTAATAAAATAAAATCAACTCCATAATTTTACTTTAAAATAACTTTTATTATGCCCCATTTTGCCCTCTTAATTTATTTCGTAAGTTCCTACACACTCTATGTTTATCAAGAGTCTCCGTTAATCCCAGTTGCATACACCTGCCATATGTTTTTTTTACCCTCCGATCAAACCTGTAGAATCATCTATAATCCAAGAATCCCTAATCTTGGCACTGTGGCCTTTCATCCTTCCTGTGTACCTCTGACGGTGATTATTTACTATGTTTAAGAAGGAACTGCAGATGCTGGAACAGTGATTATTTACTAACACACTTGTTATAGACTGCTGTTTATTCGCTGCTATTTTATTTGCACGCATTTGAGCATAAAACACTTCAACACAAGAACAGATCCTTTGGCCCTCAATGTCCATGCCAAACATAATGCCAGGTTAAACTAATTTATTTTGCCCAAATATGACTCATATCCATCCATTTCCTGCATTTCTATGTGCCTATCCAAAAGCCTTTTAAGTGCCGCTATTGTATCTGCCTCCACCACTACCCCTCGCAGGGGCTTTCAGGCACGCACCACTCTATATGTAAAAAAAAAGTCTCACACATGTCCTTTAAATTTTGCCCTCTTACCTTAAAGCTATGCCCTCTAGTCTTTGACGTTTCCACCCTGGGAAAAGGTTCTTATTGTCTACCCTGCCTGTACTTCTCATAATTTTATATACTTCGATCAGGTCTCCCCTCCGACTTCAATGTTCCAGGGAGAACAATCAAAGTTTGTTGAACCTCACCTTATAACCTCATAATTCAGGCAGCATTCTGGTAATTTTCTTATGTACTCTCTCCAAAACACCCAAATCCTTCATGTAAACAGACAAACAGAACTGCACACAATATTCTGAAGAAGGGTTTCGGCCCGAAACATTGCCTATCTCCTTCGCTCCTTAGATGCTGCTGCACCCGCTGAGTTTCTCCAGCTTTTTGTGTACACACAATATTCCAAATGGGATTTAACTAATGTCCCATAAAGCTACATTATGACTTCCTGACTCTTATTCTTAATGCCCTGACCGATGAAGGCAAGCACACCATAATATTATTGACCATTTTATCTGCATGTGTTCCCACTTTCAGGGAGTTATGGACCTGGACCCTAAGATCCATTTGTACACGATAGCTGCTAAGGATGTTGCCATTAATTGCATAGTTTCCCCTTACATTCAACCTCACATAATGCAGCACCTCACACTTGCTTGGGTTACACGCCATCTGCCACTTCTTCGTCCATTTTTGTAGCTAATGATTACTTTGACAGCCTTCCAGTCTTGGTGTTATTAATAAATTTACTAACCAACCATCTACATTTATGTCTTAATCGTTTACACATATATATCACAGAGATCCCGGAGAAACACCATTGGTTACATACGTCTAGCCAAAATAACACTCTTCCGCCACACCCCTCTGTTTTCTATGAGCTGGAGTCTGAATCCAACAAACCAAGATATTATGGATCCATGCATCTTAACCTTACAGAATCACAGCCGCTGTTCCCAATGTGTTCGCCCAGCGACCCTTTCACTACTTGCCCGCTTTAATTTTCTAGCCTGCGCAGCCTCTTCCTACAGTCCAGGCTCTCGAATCCTGGCAGCACCCTCATACATTTTCTCTACACTCTTTCCAGCTGAATGGCACCTTTCCTGGAGCAGGGTGATCAAGACTGAATATAGTACTCCAAGTGTAAGCTCACCAACTTGCCCAACTGTAACATGTAATGGTAGTCATGGGAAAAACAATTGAAGGGAGGGAAAATAAGTTCCACTCAAAGAAAGAGTGTGCTCTTAAGGCGGAGTTAGCAACAGTTTTGAATAAGAAGGAAGGCTTCTGAAAATGAAATGCAGTCTTCCAGCTGTATATCCTTGGTTGCAATTACATTAATAAAATATTTGGCAGTGTTGGTTTAAAATGACAATGTAAGTGTAAGCTGATGTGGGACCACTTCCAAATATACTTCACCCACCCATTTGAGAAGAGCAAATATTGAATGTTCCCACTGCGGTTAATTTATGCCCTATTCTCAGGTAATGAAAGCAGTTTGATTTTTTTGTGGTAATTACTGTAGTCCCTTAGATCACACACGTGACATCACACACGTTTGACAGGGTGGATTGAGAACTCCATTTCACTGTTGATCCACAATGTAAGGTTGGACACATTTCTGATTTTAAACATTACTCACTCCAGTCTCTTCCTACAATAAGATGTGGTAAGGTGGCAATCGACAGAAGATGGGGTTAGAGAGTTAGTTACCCAATGGGGAATTCACAATGCAATTAAGTGCTTTTATTTTTTATATTAAAATGTCCATTAATACATATCAGTCTGTTGATACAAGAAAACACAGTTAAATTTCTTCCCTTGCACTTGTTTGTGATAAAAAAAAACAGAAAATGGTGGAAACACTTGTCAGGGGGCATCTGTGGAAAAAGACATGGTCACCTTGTTTCTGGTTTGGGCCCTTTCGTCAGTTCTGACAATTGCAATGAAGTGTCGCAGACTTGAGATGTTGACTGTTACTGTTGCCACAGATGCTGCCTGACCTGCTGAGCTTTTCCAGTGTTTTCTGTTTTTATTTCAGATTTCCTGCATTTGCAGTTTTCTCTTGAGTGACTATTAGTTATGTTGTTATTGCACACCTAGGGATAAATTAACTCGTATTATCCAATTTAACCTATATTGTTTGCGTCTCTTTTAGTTTCCGATGCAAATCGATGTAACCCATTCCAATGTAATTCAGGCTATGAGCTTCAATTTTTTAAAGCTTTGGACTGAGAAACAATCTAAACGCTATGGACAACAGATAACATGAAATATATTAAACCTAAACCCTGTGTCTATGTGATTAATGTCATGAAGATTGAACAGGTGGGGACTAGTGTGTAGGAAACAAATGCAGATGCTGGTTAAAATCAAAGATAGACACAAATCGCTGGAGTAACTCAGTGGGACCAGCAGCATCTCTGGAGAGAAGGAATGGGTAACGTTTCGGGTCGAGACCCTTCTTCACACTAGTGTGGCCTGAAATGAGTACGAGATCAGTTTATAACAGGTCAAAGCCCTGAACCTTACAACATTTCCTGTATGTGTTTGACTTAAGCATCTGTCGCCAGATTTCTTTCTCGTTTCTTGTATTTATAGAGTCATAGAGTAATAGATACAGTATGGATGGAAACAGACCCTTCAGCCCAACTTGCCCACACTGGCCAACATGTCCAACTGCACTAGTCCCACCTGCCAGCATTTGGTCCATATCCCTCCAAACTCGCCCTATCCATGTACAGTACTTGTCTAATTGTTTCTTAATCTTTGGGATTGATTTTACCTCAGCTACCTCTTCTGGTAGCTTATTCCATACACACACACACACCACACTTTGTGTGAAAAAAAAAATGTATTTATGTGCCATGAGGTTTCAAAAGGGATTTGGTAGATGTGAGCACACCAGGTTCTAAAAGCAAAGTAAATGGAAAATAAAGCAGCAGGCTTTTCCAATATGTTTTCTGTTCTTATGTTAAGTTTAAAATAACATGGATGCCTGATTTTACACTACCAAATATTAACATTTTACATTTATCTGATAAAAAAGGCAAGTTGAGGAAATAAAATGATTGTAAATGACACTGTTCCTATCTCATTCTCAATAATTGTCTGAAGAAGGGTCTCGACCCGAAACGTCACCCATTCCTTCTCTCCAGAGATGCTGCCTGTCCTGCTGAGTTACTCCAGCATTTTGTGTCTACTCTCAATAATAGAATATGTCTCTAGTATTGAGAGATAGTTAGAAACTTTATAATTGAAAAAAGAGCAATTGAAGAAATAAAATTATTATAAATTGCAATGTTTCTATCTTACTCTCAATAATAGAAAAAAAAATTCTATTACTGAGTATAAGATAGAAAGAGTATAGTTTACAACCATTTATTTTCTTCATTAGCCCTTTTTTCAAACAGATAAATGTACTGTAGATGTTGTCCACTAATATCTCATTCATTTGTGAACTCCTTAAATATTTATTGCCTAAAAGACATTACCAGCATGCTATTATATTCCCAGTACATTGTGCCGACACATGGTTTGATCTCAGCTTGAGGGTTATCTTCAACTTATTCTTTGATTGTGATGAGGGATATATTCCTGGATAATATTATGTTAAGCAAAATTTTGAAAAGAGTAGTTGACATACAGTGGCTTGCAAAAGTTTTCATACCCCTTGAACCTTTCCACATTTTGTCACGTTACAACCACAAACGTAAATGGATTTTATTGGGATTTTATGTGATAGACCAACACAAAGTGCCGCATAATTGTGAAGTGTAAGGAAAATGATACATGGTTTTCAAATTTTTTTACAAATAATAAACTGAAAAGTGTGGCGTGCAAAAGTATTCAGCCCCCTTTACTCTGATACCCCTAAATAAAATCCAGTGCAACCAATTGCCTTCAGAAGTCACCTAATTAGTAAATAGAGTCCACTTGTGTGTAATCTAATCTCAGTATAAATACATCTTATCTGTGAAGGCCTCAGAGGTTTGTTAGAGAACATTAGTGAACAAACAGCATCATGAAGCCCAAGGAACACACCAGACAGGTCAGGGATAAAGTTGTGGAGAAGTTTAAAGCAGGGCTAGGTTATAAAAAAATATCCCAAGCATTGAACATCTCACGGAGCACTGTTCAATCCATCATCCGAAAATGGAAAGAGTATGGCACAACTGCAAACCTACCAAGACATGGCCGTCCACCTAAACTGACAGGCCGGGCAAGGAGAGCATTGATCAGAGAAGCAGCCAAGAGGCCCATGGTAACTCTGGAGGAGCTGCAGAGATCCGCAGCTCAGGTGGGAGAATCTGTCCACAAGACATCTATTAGTTGTGCACTCCACAAATCGGGCCTTTATGGAAGAGTGGCAAGAAGAAAGCCATTGTTGAAACAAAGCCATAAGAAGTCCCGTTTGCAGTTTGCCACAAGCCATATGGGGGACACAGCAAACATGTGGAGAAAGGTGTTCTGGTCTGATGAGACCAAAATTGAAATTTTTGGCCTAAATGCAAAACGCTATGTGTGGTGGAGAACTAACACTGCACATCACCCTGAACACAGCATCCCCACTGTGAAACATGGTGGTGGTAGCACCATGCTGTGGGGATGTTTTTCTTCAGCAGGGACAGGGAAGCTGGTCAGAGTTGATGGGAAGATGGATGGAGCCAAATACAGGGCAATCTTGGAAGAAAACCTGTTAGAGTCTGCAAAAGACTTGAGACTGGGGCGGAGGTTCACCTTCCAGCAGGACAACGCCCCTAAGCATACAGCCAGAGCTACAATGGAATGGTTTAGATCAAAGCATATTCATGCACCTAATACACCTAAATCCAATTGAGAATCTCTGGCAAGACTTGAAAATTGCTGTTCACAGATGCTCTCCATCCAATCTGACTGAGCTTGAGCTATTTTGCAAAGAAGAATGGGCAAAAATTTCAATCTCTAGATGTGCAAAGCTGGTAGAGACATACCCCAAAAGACATGCAGCTGTAATTGCAGCGAAAGGTGGTTCTACAAAGTATTGACTCAGTGGGGCTGAATACTTTTGCACGCCGCACTTTTTAGTTTTTTATTTGTAATAACATTTGGAAACCATGTATCATTTTCCTTCCACTTCACAATTATGCACCACTTTGTGTTGGTCTATCACATAAAATCCCAATCAAATACATTTACGTTTGTGGTTGTAACGTGACAAAATGTGAAAAAGTTCAAGGGGTATGAAAACTTTTGCAAGCCACTGTATATGCTGGGTATTGTGTTACAATGTAATTCTGTCAGTTGTCGATGGGATACTATTCATTGCAACAGAAACAAAAATGTAGGTGTAAGGCATTTACCCTAAAGAGTCAATGGTGTTATCGCCAACATTTCCAAATTGAATGAACATACTGTAAATTGAGGGAAACCTATACTGTTTGGTAGCAGAACTCTTACCCCTGCAGGAGATTATTGCTGGTTTAAATGTAAAGTTTGGTGCACTAAATCTATTTCCGTGTTCATGTACTGCCTGAATATGTGCTCCACTTTTAAATGAACGTGCCCTTCTACCTTCTAAGATGGACATGAAATGGATGTAAAATATCTCCTGTCACAAAGCAAGTAGAATATCTTCTATGCTATCATTGTATATTTGAGGTAAAAGACACAGGGTTTACATGTACTGTATATTGCATCTTAAATGAGCTCAG
Source organism: Okamejei kenojei (assembly GCA_035221665.1). Classification (NCBI taxonomy): domain Eukaryota; kingdom Metazoa; phylum Chordata; class Chondrichthyes; order Rajiformes; family Rajidae; genus Okamejei; species Okamejei kenojei. Next base: position 35,157,350 of record CM069154.1, read on the forward strand.
TACATTCCGTGGGCAGTTTAGAGGCAATCACATACTTCAGGAGCCAGTTTCCAGGCAGAATGATGTCATTAGCAATGTGATGATGGAGGAATTACTGATTGAGGAAACAATTATTGGCAGGACACTCGGCACAATAGATCATTGTTAGTTCGGACGTCCTGATTTATCTTTGCATTTGTCGTTGTCTCCTTCCCATAGCTAAACAATGATCTTGTCAACATTTTCCTTGATCCTCGTCCCTTTGTTCTCTCGTTTTCACACCTTACCCTTCCATATCTCTGTCTCCCTCTTCCCTGACTCTGAAGAAGGGTCTTGACCTGAATCGTCGCCCATTTCTATCCAGAGATACAGTCTGTCCCGCTGAGTTTCTCCAGCATTTTGTGTTTATCTTTGTTGTAAACCAGCATCTGTAGTTCCCTCCAACATGATGACAGTAGCTGAAATATGATGGATTTGGTGGATTTGCATCAAGAATAACCATTATAATGGATGAAAAACATGCTAAGCAAAACTGGTTTTTGAGTGCATTATTTGAGCGACAGCGATAGTTTCCAAAAGAGCAGCTAAAGTTTGAACACAAACTTTGATGGCAATTGTCTCAAGCAACAGCTTACAAACCAAATTAATGCTTGCACAGCTAATACCCACGAGAATCATTTGGAGCAGGAGAATATGGCATCAAGTAGCCCTCTACTTATTTCATCAGCTGAGCATGTATTCAGATGTATTTATGTCCTTCCCCCAAAGCAATTAAAATGACCATCCACTATTTGCAGATTTCCCCTGGTGGATGCAATGTTTGGATAAGGCTGCAATGTTTTCCACAGATGCTAAAAAACGCTAATGTTTATAGGGTGTGTTGTGCCAGATGCTGACAAACTTTCCCCCAATTCAAGTTTATTGCAGTCAGATATTGGAGTGTTAGTGCAATCTCTGCGGGAAAAAAAACAAAGTGCTGGAGGAACTGAGTAGGTCCAGCAGCATCTGTGGAGGGAATGGACAAATGACATTGTGGGTTTGGACCCATCTCTTTCATCCAACTTTCTCTCTCTTACTCTAATGTCTGAAGAAGGATCCCAACCCAAAATTCCATCTGTCCATTCCATTCCATCTAGAGATATTGCCTGTCCCCTGAGTTCCTCCAACACTGACTCTGCTCAAGATACCACTCATGAAGTATATTGTTTCCCAGGGCAGCCAACGTCAATGTGAACCGTGACTGCAAAAGGTAAGTGCATCCATGAGAACACACGTGTGAGCATGTTGAGGTACGGCCCAGCCAAGCATGATCAAACCCATTATTAAGAGCTGTCTTGAAACCATTTGACCTGTGCAATTGCATCAGTGGTGCACTTGCTATGCTTGAGCTGACTTTAGCTGTTAGCTTCGTGTTCTAGTCCACGGTGAGTAGATTGTCCTTTTGTGTAGAAAGTCAGCCAGGTCACAAACAAACACAGGTGCACATTACACAGGGAAGTTTCCAAGAAAACACCATCTAGAAAGTCAAATACAATTGCTTAGAAATAACAGGTTTTAGAAATAATCTTTCTGGTAGGCGGTTAGTATAGTAACCCAGTACATCTGCTCCTCAACGCAACTGTAACAGTACATCACCATTTTTCATTCATTGGGTACAAGTATTTTCTTTCACCTGAAGCGGGACATATGTTTAATTTAATCAAAAGAGAGTTCCATTATCTTTGCTCATGTGGTTGCCATAGTGAACCTTGCACGGTGTTCAAAACTTCATGAGTTCATAAGTTATCGGAGCAAAATGATGCAATTTGGTTCATTAAGTCTACTCCGCCATTCAATCATGGCTGAGCTATCTTTCCCTCTCAATCCCATTCTCCTGCCTTTTCCCCATGACACCCATGACAATGTTCGAGGAATGGTTTATTGCCCCCACTGTCTGTAAGGGGTGGGCTTGGTCCCAGGAGAGTGTGCAAAGCTGAGTTATCTCCCAGTATGAATATGGTAGTCAAAACAAACGATTCGGCAGAAGGTAGACACAGGGATTGAAAATGCAGGAATCTTGTGCAAATTTATAAACTATGTTATTATAAACTAAATCCAATATTAAAATTATTATTAAATTAATATTAAAATTATTCAAAATCTAAATTTTGTACAGAAAGTATAACGGTCTTACCGTTTTGATTCCAAATCGAAAATACTCACAGATCAGAAAATTAATGTATCCAATAAGCTTGTAGTTACTTCCTGATGACGAATGCCCCTGTCCCAGTTATGCCCCTGTCCCACTTAGGAAACCTGAACGGAAACCTCTGGAGACTTTGCGCCCCACCTAAGTTTTCCGTGCGGCTCCCGGAGGTTTTTGTCAGTCTCCCTAATGGTCGAAAGTGGTTTCTGTTTTAAAAATCGGTAATTTTTTAGTTGAAGCCGGTTGCGATGCTAGTTGAAGGTGGTTGCCGGAGGACAAAAACCTCCGGGAACCTCTGGGAACCGCATGGAAGCCTTGGGTGGGGCGCAAAGTCTCCAGAGGTTTCCGTTCAGGTTTCCTAAGTGGGACAGGGGCATAAGTGGGACAGGGGCATAATAGGCACATCAGCCGGATTCTCCCGGTCTGCATTGCTGGAACATATCTGTACTGGGTTCAATGAATAAACTTAATACATCAATTTAAAAAATGTAACAATCTTAAATAAGAATTTATCAGTGGCTGAGAGTTTATCAGCACTGACCTGCTGCCTTACTGCAGGTTTCATGCTAGAAATTGGCAGGAGCAGTAAAGGAGGTGGATGGGTGAAATTCTGCCACCGTCCCTGCTTCACTCCCATCAGGTTCAAAAGTACTTGGCTATATTGAAGATAGACACAAAATGCTGGAGTAACTCAGCAAGACAGTCAGCATCTCTGGAGGGAATGAATGGGTGACGTTTTGGGTCAAGACCCTTCTTCAGATTGAGAAACAGGGGAAAGGGAGTCTAGAGATATGAAAGGGTAAGGTGTGAAAACAACAGATCAAAGCTGATATTGATAAGGAAATGCTGAATGGTTCATTGCTAGTTGAGGGGAAGTTGACAATGAGGCATACAATCAGTAATATTTAATCAGGAGGACAGTAGAACTAGTCAGAGACATAAGATGGAGGAGGAATGGAGAGAGTGAGAAAGCAAGGGTTACGAAGTTAGTACGAATATCGCTGGGTTGTAAGCTCCCCAAGCGAAATAAGAGATGCTTATTTCAATTTGTGTTGGGCCACACTCTGTAAGTGGAGGAGACCCAGGGTAGAAATGTGAGCATGGGAATGGGAATTAAAGTGTGTAGCAACCGGGAGATCACTTTGGCCTAGGCGGACTGTGAAGGTGTTCAGCGAAAATGATCGCCGAGCCTGTGCTTGGTCTCGCCGATATACAGGAGTCTGCACCTAGAACAGTGGATACAGTAGATGAAGTTGGAGGAGGTGCAAGTGAACCTTACCTGAAAGGACTGTTGGGATCCTTGGTCAAAGGAGGAGGTATTGGGACAGGTTTTGCACCTCCTGCGGTTGCAGGGGAAGGTACTTGGGGAGGAGATGGTCTGGGTTTAGTTTAGTTTAGTTTTGTTTAGAGATACAGCACGGAAACAGGCCCTTCAGCTGACCTGGTCAGCGCCGACCAGCGATCCCCGCACATCCCCGCACCACCCTACACCCACTAGGGACAATTTTTACATTTACCAAGCCAATTAATCTACAAACATGTACGTCTTTGGAATTTGGGAGGAAACCGAAGATCTAGGAGAAAACCCACACAAAGTCCGTACAGACAGCACCCGTAGTCGGGATCGAACCCGGGTCTCCGGCGCTGCATTCGGCGGAAGGTAGCAACCTCTACTGCGCCACCGTGACTGCGTGGGAAGGGATGTTAACCATGGAGTTGCAGAGGGAACAGTCTCTGCCGAAAATTGAAAGGGGTGCAGATGGGAAGATGCGGCTAGTGGTGGGATCCCGTAGGAGGTGGCGAAAATGTCGGAGGATTATGTGCTGTTTGCGATGGCTGATGGGGTGAAAGGTGAGGTGGGATCCTGTTTGGAGGTGGCAGCTTGGCTCCTTCCCCTCTTGAATGCTATTGAACAAGTTCCTCTAGAAAGCACACTGGGGATCTTGGAGTGGGTCAGGATAGCTCATCCGTCATGGCTCCATTGTTGATTAACCTGCTGAGATACACCGTGATCTTCAGTGAAAGATCCTTCCCCAATCAAGGAAGCAATCAGGCAGCACCTTCAAAAACAGGAAGTTGCACCACAATAATGAATAGAAATGCAGGACAGATAAGGAGCCAGCAAGGGGTGGCGGGACTGGCATATGACGAAAGAATGGGTCGACTGGGCTTATATTCACTGGAATTTAGAAGGATGAGAGGATATCTTATAGAAAAATATACAATTCTTAAAGGATTGGACAGGCTAGATGTTCAGGAAAAAATCCTGATGTTGGGGGTCCAGAACCAGGGGGTCACAGTTTAAGAATAAGGGGTAGGCCATTTAAGACTGAGATGAGGAAAACCTTTTTCACCCAGAGTGTTGTGAATCTGTGGAATTCTCTGCCACGGAAGGCAGTGGAGGCCAATTCACTGGATGTTTTCAATTTAGCTCTCAGGGCTAAATGAATCAAGTGATATGGGGAAAAAGCCGGAACGGGGAAATGATTTTAGATGATCAGCCATGATCATATTGAATGGTGGTGCTGGCTCGAAGGGCTGAATGGCCTACTCCTGCATCTATTTTCCTATGTTTCCATGTTTCTAAGATGCACAAGTGGTTGACCTGCTTTGTCCATATTGGTCACTGCCCAGGGCCTGTATCAACCACTCTAATCCATCATATGAGGGTTGTGGCTATCAACATCCAGGCCCCTGCTATTCGCAATGGGCTCCAACTGGAAAAATGTATAGTGGCCATCGTTGTCCAGGCATCACCAGAATTTTCCCCTCATTTGTGTCATAGAGTGATAGTCATAGAGTCTTACAGCATGGAAACAGGCCCTTTGACCCGACTTGCCCACACCGGCCAACATATCTCATCTACACTAGTCCCAACTGCCTGTATTTGGCCCGTATCCCTCTAAACCTGTCCTGTCCATGTGGACAATAGACAATAGGTGCAGGAGTAGGCCATTCGGCCCTTCGAACCAGCACCACCATTCAATGTGATCATGGCTGATCATCCCCAATCAGTACCCCGTTCCTGCCTTCTCCCCATATCCCCTGACTCCGCTATCTTTAAGAGCCCTATCTAGCTCCAAATATATCCAGAGAACCGGCCTCCACCGCCGCCTGAAGCAGAGAATTCCATGTACCTGTCTGACCTGTCTAAGTTGGCATAGCCCCTGCCTCAACTACCTACTCCGGTAGCTCGTTCCATACACCTACTACTCTTTGTATGAAGAAGTTACCCTTCAGGTTACTAATAAATCTTCTCCTCCCCCCCCCCCCCCCCCCCCCCCCCCCCCCCCCCCCACCTTAAACCTAGTGCTCTGCTCCTTGATCTCCATCCTCTGGGCAAGAGACTATGTGCGTCTGCCCGACCTATTCATCTCATGATTTTGTACACCTCGCTAAGATCAAAATAGTATAGTATCCCTCCATGAAGATCGTGCTTTTAGTTTTATTGACAGGTTAATAGATTGCAAAGAGAAACGCATTTACTACAATAATATATTGACTGCTCCCAACAAGAGTCTGTGAAAGTTACGATTCGGTGGTGAGAGTGAATTATAGGCAGTGCACAGAATCGAAGAAAGAATGAGAAAAAGAACAAAGGGAGAAAAAGAGAGGTAGAGCAGATAGATAAACAGATGGATGAAAAAAGAGTTTGGAACTTACTGGAATAAAACAAGAAATGCAAGGCTCAACATAGCAAGGGCAAGGTGCAGACAAAGAAACAAAAAGCAGCACAAATTCTTGGAATTTTGCTTTTGAGCAAGATTTCTGTTTTATAACAGTGAAATGTTACTCGATTTTTCAGTGGGAGAGCATTCAGCATAATAATGAGGCTGCTTTGAGAGATTAAATACTTTTTTTGCATAAACAATCTATGATTGTGGCCCTTATTTCATTTTACACTCGCAGAGAATAGTATCTTCTATATCAAAGTAGGTTTTATGCAAAACAGCTACAATGAGTTTTGGTAGAGAAGGAATTTGATAAATACATTACATTACTAATACATGCAAGCAAAATGTATTAGCATACAATATAGCAGTTGTTGGCCTTTGCTGACTGCAACCTCACATCAGCAATCTTTGAGAAAAATACAACATGTTTTCCAATTTCCCTTACAACTTGCATTATTTCCCTTTATGTTGACGCTTTCTGGGATTCAGGTCATGCTCTCGGCTGTTCTATCCCAGTGGCAATTTACATATGCAAGTCTTGATAGCAGGAAAAGAGACAAAGTACTGGAGTAATGGGCCTGTCCCACTTAGACGACTTTTTAGGCAACTGCAGATTATGCAGTCGCCACATGTTCGCGGGTGGTTGCCAGGGAGTCGTCTTCATGGTCGTGAGGAGTTCCCGCATTCTGGGAACTAGTCTACACATGTTGAAAAATTAGCGGCGACTAGAATGAAGCCGCCATGGAGAGTAGCGAGAATTCTCGTGCCGTAGGTGGGTCCTAGTGGGTTGCCAGGAGGTCGAAGGTTCTCGTAGGTTCTTGTAGGTTGTAGCCTTTGCTGACCGGTGAATTTCATTGGCTCATCGGGGGAAAAAAAACGTAAGCAGTAGTTTTCAGAACCAAAGATAACCGACCGGTAATGTTAAATGTCTGCCGAACTTCACAGCCGTGTATCTCTGGCTTCTTAAAAGTTGTCTCCACTCCTTCTCCCCCCTTCTCCCCCCTCTTCCCCGCTCCTCTTTTAAAGGATTTACGCAACACTGTGCTTTAGCCGTCTTAATTACAGCGCCAACGTTCCTGTTCATCGCGGTGTGTGTCTGTATCATCTTGGCTTTGCACCATGTGAATTTCAGACAGCTTGCTCTGTCCCCCGCCTGCGATGTGTGTGTGTGTTTGTGTGTGTGTGTTCTACTCTGACAGTTGCCACTCCAGTTGCTGGTTTATCAAGTCACCTGAAAAATCGCCTAAGTGCGACAGGCCCATGACTCCCTCGCCTGGAAGGACTCCTATACCTAAGAAGCTGGACATAAAAAGCTGGAGTAACTCAGCAGGACAGGCAACATCTCTGGAGAGAAGGAAAGGATGATGTTTCAGGTCGAGACCATTCTTCATACCTTCCTATACATATATCTCCTCTCTCACATCTACCCCAGTAGTCCTTCCAGGTGAGACAGAGGTTCATGTGCACCTCCTCTCACCTCATACACTGCATCTGATGTTCCCGATGAGGCCTCCTTCACATTGGCGTGACTGTGTAGACTCAGCAACCGTTTTGCCAAACACTTGGGTTTGGTCTGCCTTGGCCTGGATATTCTGGTTGTTAACCATTTTAATTCCTCTTCCCATATTGACTTTTCTGTCCTGGGCCACCTCCATTGCCAGAGTGAGGCCAGGCGCGACCTGGAGGGGCAGCACCTCATTTTCCACGGGTAGCTTACAACCCAATGGTATGAACATTGAATTCTCCAGTTGTAGGTAAATAATCACAAGAACTCCCTCCCAACCATCTTCTCCCCCCCCCTCATCCCCCACCCTCCATCCTTGCCTGTGCCCCACCTGGAATTGCATCCATACATCCCCTCCCCCCCACCTATGTTCTTTCCTCTGGCTTCACAATTTGCAACTCTTCCATTCTTATCTCACACCTTTTATCTTTCCATTTCTTGCCTCTATCCAAACATCTGTCTATCAAAAAAAAACCCTTGGATGTATCCACCCATCACCCTCCTGTTTTCCAGCTTTCTCCTCCCCCCCCCCCCCCCCCCCCCCCCACCCCCCCCCCCCCCCCCCCCCCCCCCCCCCCCCCCCCCCCCCCCCCCGTCCCCCCGTCCGTCCGCCCGTCTCTATCCCAATCAATCTGATGTGTAGGGTCCTGGTCTGAAACGTCACCCATCCATATTCTCCTGAGATGCTGCCTGACCCGCTGAGTTACTCCAGAACTTTGTGACTCTTTTTGTAAACCAACGTCTGCAATTCTTTGTTTCCACATCTTGATAGCATAATCTACATTAGCATAAGCTTTCAGCTTTAACAGCCACATCAAATCCTTTCTGTGAAGTGAAGCAAGATGGGGCCCAACCCAGGCGACTATTTGCTTGCTAGCAGATCTATCAGCTCATATTACAATCGCTCTTAAATCTCTATTCCTACAGCAACACTTCTCACTTTAACTATGATCTTCTTAAACTTCTTTATTCCCTGATCATGTATGTATACACTGTAAATGGATTGATAGTAATCATGTAATGTCTTTCTGCTGACTGGTTGGCACGCAACAAAAGCTTTTCACTGTACCTGGATATACTTCAAGAAACGAAACTAAAATTAAAAAATAAGTGGAGGGAACAAAGTCTGTGAAAGTATCAGGAATCGGGATAGGAGCAGCTCCTCACTCCTTTAGCCCCCTAGCTCCACTGTTCTATAGGGTCATTCCGAATCTGGGTTTTGTCCTCAGTTTCAGTACCTTGGCAGATCCCTATAACCTTTCAATTCCCCTCTCTCTCCCCCATCCCAAAATGACCTAACAAGGGGTAATGGGTATCCAAATATCCATCAATGTCAGACACGAAATGCTGGAGTAACTCAGCGGGTGAGGCAGTATCTATGGAGAGAAGGAATTGGCGATGTTTTGGGTCGAGACCCTTCTTCCTACCTGGGTTCGACCCAAAACGTCGCTAATTCCTTCTCTCCATAGATGCTGCCTCACCCGCTGAGATACTCCAGCATTTTGTTTCTACCTTCGATTTACCAGCATCTGCGGTTCTTTCTTAAACATCTATCGATGTCATCCTTGAACAATCTTGTTCATGCGCCAGAGATTAATCTCCAGGGCTCCTGCCTTAAGCAACTCAGTGGGAGAAATACTTTTGGGAATTAAAGTTATATCTCCCCTTCAACTATTTTTGAACACTTTTGTTTGTTAGATATAAAAATATCTGAGAGGAGTTTAGGTTTACTTGACCCACAGTCAGGAGTTATCCAGTCAGGGAATGTAAAGTTTAATTGTTATCCGAGTGATTTTGTTTAGAGATACAGCATGGAAACAGCTCTTTGGCTCACAGAGTCCATGCCGACCACTGATCATCCGTTCACACCGGTTCTATGTTATTCCACTTTCTGAACGACTCCCTATACACAAGGGGTAATTTACAGAGTCCAAATAATCTACAAAGCCGCACGTCTTTGGGATGCGGGAGGAAAACTGGAGCACCTGGAGGAATCTCACACGGTCACGGGGAGAGCGTGCAAACTCCACACAGACAGTACCCGAGGTCAGGGTCGAACCCAGGTCTCTGAGCTGCGTGGCAGTGGCTCTACCAGATGCGCCAATACGCTGCCCAGATGTTGAAACTGAGTGTTTAATGACGATGGACTTGTCGACTGAGTTTTGAGAAGCATCGGCTTGAAGGATTTCAGAGACACAAGCTCCATTGATGAAAAAGGCAGGGTAACATTCAGTCAAAGCTGGCATCTGGAGTGTGGGGAGAAGGGATAGGTGAGTGGGATGTGGTTGAAGGACAGTATGAAGTCTGCCTTAAAATATCTACATTGCTCATAAAGCATTGGAAAGTACACTTTGTATACTGAAAATGACTGCTAATTATTACAAGTACTGTATGTAAATTACTGCACAATATTTGTCAAACGTTGATATATATGTTTTGTTTTCTTAAAGGGATGAGATAATCTGCTCCAGGCACAGTTACTTAATTGAATTGGAATTAAAGACCGGTTATTAATAATGAACCTTCCCCAATCTCAGATTCTCACGGCACTGCATTAAAATACCAGCCCACTTAAAAGCTGTAGTCAACAGAGTGGATTGTGAATGCCAACCAGATGACTTAATGAGGGGAAATACATCTTCATTCATCCTCTTCCTTTCTGCAGAGCTAACATTACTAGTAGATTGTGTTGGTGAATCAAAGGCCCATTCCAATTTATTTTGGTGCTCCTTTAACGTTCGAATCATTTGTTTTATGTAACATTTTCTTGCTTGCTGTGTCATCACTTGTTCAAATATCATTGACTCTCTCTCAGGGCTTCACAGGCACTGATTGTGTTTCAGTGCCATGTTCAACTGGCCATTCTTCATGGTTAGAGTCATACAGTGTGGAAACAGGACCTTCGGCCCAACTTCCCACACTGTCCAACATGTCCCAGCTCCATGAGTCCCACCTGCCCCCGTTTGGTCCATATCCCTCCAAACCTGCCCTATCCATGTAACTTAGTTCGATCTTGGATGATTACCTCAGTGTTTCAAATTTTGCTGGTCATTTCCTGCAGTTTCCAATGAAGCATCTACCTTTTTCCAACTCCCATTTCAAACAAGTGGCATTTCTATATTTTTATAATTATTAATATGTTTAATAATAAATAGCAAACAAAAGTGTTCAAAGGAAATATAAAAATCAATCAGAATAGCAGCAGGGTCCAGACAATGAATCTATAATTCCTCTTGGACATTCCAAAAGAGGGTGGTGTGATCACTCAGTTTCGGGTGAACAACCTGTTGTGTGGGAGTGGAGGTTAACTAATTATTTGAAGTTTAGCCATGTATCCAAAAGTGGTGGGAGGCACTGTGGCTCAGCGGTAGTTGCTGCCTTACAGCGCCAGAGACCCGAGTACAATCCTGACTACAGATGCTGTCTGTATGGAGTTTGTACATTCTCCCCATGACCGGTGGGTTTCCCCCAGGTGCTCCGGCTTCCTCCCACACTGATCTCAGTCTGAAGAAGGGTCTTGACCCGAAACGTCACCCATTCCTTCTCTCCTGAGATGCTGCCTTTCCCTCTGAGTTATTTCAGCTTTTTGTGTCTATCTTCGATGTAAACCAGCATCTGCAGTTCTTTCCTACACACAGGCCTGTAGGATAATTGGCTTCGGTAAAGATTGTTAATTCTCCCCAGTCGCCTCGTGTACGGGGATCGCTGATTAGCGTGGGTTGGCTGAAGGGCCTGTTTATGCACTGTATCTCAGCTAAACTAAACAGACAATTTGTACTCATGTGATACCAATACTCTAATAAGAAGAATTTCCTGTGGTTCCAACTAAAGCTGAATGTTTTCAAAGCCATATATAATAACCATATAACAGTTACAGCACGGAAACAGGCCCTCTCGGCCCTTCCAGTCCGTGCCGACCATTTGTTTTCCCCTAGTCCCATCTACCTGCAATATAACAACCATATGAGCCTCTTATGGCACGTTTGATTTCTGCTGTTGATGCACTCAAGCCACAGGCTAAATCATAAATGACATTTTAATGAGTCCAAAACCCATCCCAGTGCAGTTATCAATATGCCCTGGAGTTAACAAGCATGCAGGTTGCCAATTAATCCATGTTATTATCACAAAATAAACAACATTCAGCCATCAGGTCTATGTCCTTATCTAACAATGCCGCCTTGTCTCTCAGCGAATGCAAAGACCCGGGGGATCCTGACTACGTTGCTGTCTGTACGGAGTTTGCACGTTCTCCCAGTGACTGCGTGGGTTTTCTTTGGTTTCTCTGGTTTCCTCCCACATTCCAAAGACGTGCAGGTTTAAAGGTTAGTTGGCTTCGGTGAATTGGTAAATTGTCTCTAGTGTGTAGGATAGTGTGAGTGTACAAGTTCTAAAGTCAAGTCTAAAGGTGCTATTATCATGAAGAGAGATTTCTAGTCAGTCTTTATCCCTGAACTAACTCCACTAAAACAATTATTTGGACCTTATCAAACTGCTGGGTGCAAATTGGATGTTGCATTTCCTGCAAGTAAAATAGTCATTAAAACTTCAAGATGACTGAAGGCAATATAAATGCTAGAATATCTTTCCTCTCCTGTCCAGACTAATTTGCGACTGTCTAACAAATGTTCCACATATTACAAAGTTCCAATAACAAATGAAGTGCATAATTTTAACAATCGAGTGTTGTTAAACACCAAAGGAGCTTCTAAGTTATGTTTTACTTTTTCAATGAAATAGCCTTCTGCTACAAATTATTGTAATGTCAATATGCAGTTTGGCACATTCTGGTTCATAAACTTGGTTTTCAAGTATTAGAAAATTGAAATGAAATATTATTTTCTTTTGGTTCTTGGTGTTACAGTTGGATGAACTGGTCACAGGCAGGGGCTGTTGGGGGTTGCTTCACCATCCTGTCTTTTTCTTCCCTTTGCTCTGAGCTCCATGCCGTAAGGCTGTTTGCAAGAAACTGTTGGAGATTGTACTTCTTTCAAGAATTCGGCATAACTCTGACGAATTCCGGAGGCCCTTCTGGTGTCGTCCAGGCAGTGGTCCCATCATTTCAACTTGCCCATGTCCTCTCCACCAGTGTCTGCGTACTCACATGGTACTTGTAATGGTACATGAGATACAAGGAACTGCAGATACGGGAATCCTGAGCAAAACTCGTTGAGTTACTTTATCTTTGGTATAAACCAGCATCTTCAGGTCTTCGGTTCTAAATTTCCCCGTGCTTGTAATATTGACAAAATAAAATATCTCTCCCAATTGACAGTGAAGCTGTGGTGGGTCTTTAGTATGTATAAAGGTAACTTAAACACGGAAACGAGAGATATCAGACAATAGACAATAGACATTAGGTACCGGAGTAGGCCATTCGGTCCTTTGAGCCAGCACCGCCATTCAATGTGATCATGGCTGATCATCCTCAATCAGTACCCCGTTCCTGCCTTCTCCCCATATCCCCTGACTCCGCTATCTTTAAGAGCCCTATCTAACTCCCTCTTGAAAGTATCCACAGAACCGGCCTCCACTGCCTTCTGAGGCAGAGAATTCCACAGACTCACAACTCTGTGTGAAAAGGTGTTTCCTCATCTTCGTTCTAAATTACTTACCCCTTATTCTTAAACTGTGGCCCCTGGTTCTGGACAACATCGGGAACATGTTTCCTGCGTCTAGCGTGTCCAAAACCCTTAAACCCCTGTCTCACTGTGCGAGTTGGCCCACGAGTGACCCCGAGTTTTCACTCGTGGTGATCACGTAGCGGGAACGTCGGAACTCGCACGAGCAACTTAGCGACTCGTGGGGCTAACGGCAGGTACTCGGGAAACTTGTTAACTCGTGAAAAAAATCAAACATGTTTGATTTTTCCACGAGTCAAATTAACTGTTCACGTTAAAAATGGAAACATTTAAACTCGTTGTAATAACGCAGTGGCCCGTGCGTTTACCTTAGTGACTCGTGAGTCTACCGTGGCACCGTCAATGGAAACTTTTCATTTCCCAGGTGGAATGGAGTTACCCGAGGCCAGACTCCAATAGTAGCGGCATTGAAAGTGACAGCAGAAGGCGGGAGCAGGAACCTTCATTTGCACTGAGGTTAAATGGATTGTCATCCATGATCATAAAAAGTCGCATATTTGGATGTAGTGGGTTTATTTACGGGTGACTGTGGCTACCGATGACTGTGACTGTGATCTGGAAAGGGGGGGGGGGGGGGGGGATGGGGGGACACTATTCACTTTCCCACAAGCATTTACGAAGATTGTGTAATATTTTGTTGACCTCATGGACATGCTTTCAATATTCATTTTACACCACGTATTGCGACTTTGTCAAGACCCTTCTGGAAGTCCGTATTCAGGTTGTTAAGGTTTGCCCTCAGCATTCATTGCTTTCAGAAAGATGCTTGCTGCCGACAAACTCGCCCCGACGATGCACAACTACCCGATACAAAGAACATTCAGTTTAGATTTATTACTTTCATGTGTAAAGTTATGTTTAGCATGCTATGCAGTCAAATCAGATCATACTATACATAAATAGAAGTAAACTAAATTCAAGTACATAGATCGGGACAGAGACAAAATGCAGATCTTGTCGTTCTCAATATTTTAGCGCTGAATTTCAGAGACAAAGTCCAATGGACACAATGAGGTAGAGAGAATCGGACGGTCCCCCAACTTATGGAAGGACCATTCAGAAGCCTGATAACAGAGGGAAAGAATGCATTCCTGATTCTACTGATGCGCGCTTTTAAGCTTCTGTTTCTTCTTCCGATGGGAGCGAGGAGCGGAAGGAATGGCCCGGGTAGGAAAGGTCTTTACTTAAGTTGGCTGCTTTCCCGAAGCAGCATGAAATGCAGTTGTAGTCAATGCTGGGGAGTTTGGTCTGTGTGGTGAGAGGAAGAGATGTAGAGTGGGGGTAGAGTTGGGGACGTACCACTAGTTCCCCACACATACAGCCTCTGCTCCTGTCCCTCTGCCCCTGTTCTGCCTGAGCTTCCTACACACCCTGGCTCTTCTGTACTGTTCTGTTTTCATTATTGCTTCATACTGCACAGAAACGGGCCCTTCAAGTTGGGACTACTGTCGGGTCCCGGCGGCCGCTCAAAGTCACCCGAGCTGCTTCCTTCCTCTGAAGTGGTGGCCAGCTGCTGTCTGTGTGTATCTCTCTCTCTATGTGTGTGTGTGTGTGTGTGTGTGTGTGTGTGTGTGTGTGTGTGTCTCTCTCTCCCTCTCTGTCTATCTGTTTGTATCTGTGTGTGTGTCTGCTGTCGGGTCCCGGCGGCCGCTCAATGTCAGTCACCCGAGCTGCTTCCTTTTTTAAAATTATTTAAAATAGAGATCCATTGCAAAAAAAGTATTTAAAAACATAAAACAACAAGAAATGCTTGGTTACTGGAGGATGCGCATTTTCCCATTGTAGGTCATATCAATAGATGCCGCCGCGCTGAAATAACTCAAAACCACAGGATGGAGATGTATTTTAACATTGTTGCTTTATTAAAACATACCTTCATTCACGGTTGGCTCAAGAGTAACGGGAGAGGAACTTGCTAACTCGGGAGAGGAACTTGGAACATCGCAGCAATTACATACCCGTGGGAACTCGGTTACACACTTGATCATAAACTTGCAGTCTCGTGCACAGCCACGAGTCTGTCACTCGGGGTACCTCGTGGGTCAACTCGCACAGTGAGACAGGGCCATTAATAATCTTATAGGTTTCAATAAGGTTCCCTCTCATCCTTCTGAATTCCAGAGTATACAAGCCCAGCCGTTCCATTCTCTCAGCATATGACCATCCCGCCATCCCGGGAATTAACCTTGTGAACCTATGCTGCACTCCCTCAATAACAAGAATGTCCTACCTCAAACTTGGAGACCAAAACTGCACACAATACTCCAGGTGTGGTCTCACCAGGGCCCTGTACAATTGCAGAAGGACCTCTTATTTTAGATCATATCCAGAGGTATCGTTGCTTTGTGTTATGCCATGCTAGTAATCATTTCTCTCCTCCAATTCACTCCACTTTTATAGCACTAATTTCTGGTCTAAGTCATCGCAGCCCCAGGTGTGGTTCCAGCAGGCCGAGGCCAAGGCCCAGTTTCACATCCAATGCATCATGGCTGCTGACACCCGGTACTATTACGTGGTCGGCACGTTGGATCAGGAGACGGCCGGTCGCCTGGTCCATTACCTACACGCGCCTTAAAGCGCTGCTCCTGCGTGCCTTTGTGCTCAGCCGCCGGGCCCACGCAGTGCGGCTCATGCACGTGGGCAGCCTTGGCGATCACAAGCCGTTGGTGCTCATGAGTGAGATACTCATCCTCATGGACGGTCATCAGCCCTGCCTGCTCTCCGAACACGCTTTCTTGGCACAGATGCCGGATGACATCCGCCTGCTTCTCGCCGGGGAAGATTTCGCTGGCCCCCTGCAGCTCGTGGAGCATGCGGACGAGCTGCGCAGTCCAAGCAGCAGGGCTGTGGCTCGATCGATCGGGTGTTGGCGGTGTCCTGGAGGGCCCAGAAACCAGGCCCTGCGTCTACCGGGGAGTTTGGCTGCGACGCCTGTCCTGAGCGAACCCGGTAAGAGGTTTTGCTGGGGATTCTTACTGCCCCGAAGGAGGACTTGGCTTCCTCCTCTGTGGAATTGGTTTATGGTGTTCCGCTTACAGTTCCAGGGGATTTTGTTCCGGCGGAACATGGGTTGCAGGAGCTGCCCTCGTCTGTGTTGGTCCGTTTGTGGGAGAAGGTGGGCACGCTTTCTCCTGTCCCGACGTCTCGCCATGGTGTGGTGCCTTCCTACATTTTGTCTGCTCTCCAGGACTGTTCCTTGTGTTTCTGCGCTGTGACGCGCATCGCACGCTGCTGCAGCGGGCGTACGAGGTGCCCTTCCGGATGCTGCAGCGTGGACTTACAACCTTTATATTGGACATGGGGGGTCGGTGTGAGACTGTGACAGTGGCTCGTTTGAAGCCGGCCCTTGTCGACCTTAGTCAACCTGTGTTGGTGACCCAGCTTCGTCGTCGGGGGCATCCACAGTCCCGCCCGCTGCCGCCCGCTCCAGCCCGCTCCCGCCCGCCCCCGCCCGCTCCCACCTTCAGCTTCCTCGGTTATGTCCCCTGTGGGGGGGGATGTGTGCACGAGGTCCGGCCGCCTCTTTCACTTTCGTTTTTGTGCCTCCGATTCTGGGGGAGGGGGGGGGGGTCCTGTGGTGCCACCCGGTGGTTAGGCCACTTACTGTGTGAACCCTCGGCGTCGAGGTAGGGTCACATGACTGGGTTTGGCGGATGGAGTCGTCACGGGGTTTAGGGGTATGCCCTGGTATATATCATGAACCCCGGTGTAGCCTTCCCCCATTCGCATGTGTGCTGTTCTCTTTGCTTTGACAATAAAGATCTCTTTGTTTCACCATGCGAGGCTTGCCTCAAAACGCCAGAGACTCAGGTTCGATCCTGACACTGCGCGGAGTTCGCACGTTGTCCCCGTGACTGTTTGGGATTCCTCCACGTCCTCCCACAGCCCAAAGATGTGCAGGCCCGTAGGCTAATTGGTCTCTGTAAATTGCACCTAGTGTGTAGGGAGTGGGCGAGAAAGCAGGATAGCATAAAAGTAATGTGAACGGTGATCGATAGTCGGTGTGGACTCGGTGGGTCAAAGGGTATGTTTCCATGCTGTATCTTGAAACTAAACTAAAGTAATCAAAACTAAACTAATTTACTGTAAATTACATTTGGTGTAAATTACAAGAGAATCAAAGAAGAATAGCATTTGAGAGCAGGGGAAAATAAAGAGAGGGATGGGACTGTTGGCATTGCCCTGCTAGGATGTGGCAGAGAGCTGGTGGACAGAATGGCCTTCTTTTGTTTTATAGAAGTATTATCTACATAGCAACATGGAGTGGTAGAGTCATAGGGTCATTGTAGGGTCATCATGGAATCATAGAACCATTGCAAAATCATAGAATCACAACTGAGTCAACAAATAGGCCCTTCAGCCCAACTCATCTATGTCGACTAAGAAGTCCATCTACAGTATGTCAGTCCGATTTACCAATGTTTGACCAATACTCTTATAAACTCTTATAAACCAGGTAAATGTTCTCCAACTACTGATTTAGTCTGAATTTATTTGTGGTTTTCATATTAGTTCAGACAAATGCCTTAAAAAATGCCTTAAAAAATGTGGGTATCCCAAATGATTCTTTAGCTTGCCAACTGGTGTAGTGGAATTCCCAGTTCTCTGACCTGATTCTATTCGGATCGTTGTGGATTTTTTGGAAATGAGGCAAAACATGGGATATGGTATTAAACAGGAAAATAATTCCAATGTGAAGGATTCACCATTGTGATTCAATGCTGGAGCAGGCCTATTTCTCCTTTTTAATATTATGTTCTTAATTGATGAGAAAACAGTAATATCATAAACAACATTGCACTTTTAATCATAATCATGGACATTAAACTAAATATCTAAAATACGGTTGGAAATATATTGAATGCAAATTAACTGTTCCCTGTTCTCACACCTGTCCTGACGAGACAGGATTTATTTCAACAAGAGATAAATCATCCAGTTATGTGAAACCAACTGTAACCTGTTTTTGCCACATAGTGGAACGGCAAAGATAGAAGGTGCAGCAAAAGACTTGCACCAAAATAAATCTCTTTAGCGATCCCATAAGTAATCTCAGAAGGGGTGGAAAATCACAATCTGCATTGGTGATACAAGGGATATACGAGGAGGATAAAATGGTGCAGGTATTGAAAGGATAAATGGACAGCACCTATGCACCTGGGATTATCATGAATCCATTTTACATTATGGATCTTGGTTGAAATCCTTACACTAATATCTGAACAGCACAGTGGCACAGGTGGTAGAACTGCTGTGTCTCAGCACCAGAGACCCGGGTAGATCCTGACCTCTGGTGTTGTCTTTGTAGAGTTTGCACCTTCTCGCCCTGTCCACGTGGGTTTCATCCAGGTGCTCTGGTTTCCTCCCACTTCCCAAAGACTTGCGGGTTTGTAGGTTAATTGACCTTTGTACATGTGCGCCTAGTGTGTGTGTCGGAAGTGAATGAGAAAGTGGGATAACATAGAACTGGTGTGAACGACTGACCGATGGTCACTGTGGACTTGGTGGGCCGGTAGGTCTATTTCCATGCTGTATCTCTAAAGTAAAGCTTACGGTGGGTACATCTCTAAAGTAAAGCTTACTTATGGAGTTTGTACGTTCTCCCCTGTGTGGGTTTTCTCAGAGAACTTCAATTTCCTCCTACACTCCAAAGATATACAGGTTTGTAGGTTAATTGGCTTGGTATAAATGTAAAAACATTGTTTCTAGTGTAGGATATTGTTATGTGCAGGGATCGCTGTTCTGTGCAGACTCTGTGGGCCTAAGGGCCTGTTTAACGTGCTATCTCTAAACTAAACTAAACTAAACTAAACATTATGGAAACCTTATATTGCATAATTATGATTAACTAGTATTGTAGTTAATAGTTAATTTTATATTTGATTATTATATATTATCAGTGTATTATCACATTTGCATACTTGTTAAGCTGTAGCAAGTAAGAATTTAATTGTTCCATTGTCAGTACATTTAACAATTAAGCACTTTTGACTCTTGACACTTCCACGGAGGGAGTTATAATTTTGTAACCAGATACAATTTTGTAACCCAGTAAATTTATATTTTTTGAGCTCAAATTTCATGCTGGAACAGCAGAGGCTGAGTTGACTCAGAGGTTCTGCTCTGCCTTTGAACAACAAAGGTTTAAGGGCCACACCAGGATGTGAACAAACATCGAGAGTGGTGTTTCAAGGCGGCACATGAAGGAGGCCAACATTTCCTTCTGGTGAGAGGTCTGTCAAGGGCCCCTCTACATGTGTGCAGGTGGATGCTAAAAACTGCAGGGCCATTTCCAAAGCTGACCATTCGCTGCCCAGCCCAACTAAGCAAACATCAATCACAAGCAGATTAAATGGTGTTTTCCTCACTGCTGTTTGCAGGAATTTAAATATATAATCATGCAAACTTAAATGGGTTTCATGAAGGGGGAAATCACATGTCGCAATGGTAGAGTTACAGTGCCAGAGACCCGTGCTCAGTGATGGAAATGGGTTTTAGGAACTAGGGGTATGCTAAGGTCTGTGAGGCTGAGGTTGGGAAGGAAGATGGGGGGGGGGGGGGGGGGTAGACGCTATAAGCCCCCCGTGAAAAATTATTTGTAATACGCTACATTTTAGGGTCAATTTGGGCCTATATGGACTGGGTATGATGATTACATTGTATCTGTAACTCAGTCAAATAAAGATAGGTATCTCAGAAAGGGAAGCTGGTCAGTGATTGGTCGCTATGCGCCCTTGGCAACTACGTCTGATTGGCCGCCGAGTGACCAGCGCATTATGTGATTGGACACAATGCCCTTGGAGACATTGGCTGATTGGATGTGAGGAGCCCGATTTGTTAATTGGATGGGAATTTTAAGGGAAACTGGTCAATGAGTGGACACAACTCCCTTAGAGACAGCGGTTGATTGGCTGCCAAATAATCAGGCACAAAAAATTGACAAATAGGAAAACAAAAAAAATCGTAATTCCGATTTAAATCTGATATAAGCAGGGCTGCCAACTTGGGTGAGAGTTGAGAGTGAGAAATTACGAGGGAGTGTAGCGACCGAGAGGGGAGGGTGTGGGAGGCAGCTGTTGCATTTTTCAGCTTGAAATTGTGCTGTCTGGTGCTACTGTAGCGAGTCTTTTAACTTACACTTGAATGCAACATTTACGCTTCAAATTGGATTATGTATGAATAAGGTTAGGCTAAGTAACATTCCTAATTACATTTCACAGTAGAGCCAGGCTCTGATCAACCGGTGCAGCACATGAATGACCTTAGTATATTCATGTATGGAAATCAGATTATAATTCATGCTGTTATGCATATATATAGAGAAACAAAAACATAGAAACAAGGCAAGAGGAAACAGACTTCCATCACTGTTTTGCACAAATAAATAAATCAACCTTACTCCTTGACTATACAAACAAGACAAAATAATGCCACATATTCAACCGTATATGATTCAATGAAATTAAGATATATATGTAAAACATATATATGGAAACAGGCCCTTCGGCCCACCAAGTCCACACCGACCAGCAATCTACCATACACCAGTTATATCCTACACGCCACGGACAATTTACAGAAGCCAATTAACCTACAAACCTGCACTTCTTTCGGATGTGGGAGAAACCGGAATATCCAGAGAAAACCATGTGGTCATAAGGAGAATGTACAAATTCTGTACAGACAACACTCGTAGTCAGGATCCAGTCTGGGCCTGTGGTGCTGCAAGGCAGCAACTCTACCGCTGCGCCACCGTGCCTCCCCATTAAATACTTTTTACTGTAATATATTTATTAATGTGTCACGTCAATAAAGATGAACACATGATTCTGATTTCTTCCCTTAGTTGGATAACACACATCTCCAGCCATTGTATTTTATGACTGGTTTTCAACCTCTTCAGTCTGAAGGTCTCGACCCGAAACATCACCTATTCTTTCTCTCCAGAGATGCTGCCTGTCCTGCTGAGTTATTCCAGCTTTTAGTGTCTATCTTCAGATTAACCACCATCTGCAGTTCTTTCTTACACTCTTTGTTAAGCGAAACAGGTCCTATTCTCATAATATTATTCACCTCAACTAAGTATTTTCTTCACCTCTGTTGCTGCAGAGAATACAATCCCAGTTATCAAATCTTTCTTCAAAGTGAAAAAAAAATTCCAGCCCTGCCAATATGTTTAAAAATCACCCCTGGATCCTCTCCAGAGCAATTGCACCCTTTCTGCAGTGTGTCATAGTCTTACAGCATGGAAGCAGGCCCTTCATCCCAACTTGTCCATGCAGATCAAGATCCCCCATCTAAACTAGTCCCATTTATCCACATTTGGCCCATATCCCTTTAACCCTGTGTGTGCCAGTGTGTGGGTAAGGGTATGTGTTAGGTTGTGTGTGCCAGTGTGTGTCAGTGAAGCGGCGACAACACCAGGAGTGAGCGGAGACTTGGCGATGTCCGGGGAGCATTTCCCTCTCTCCCCCCCCCCTCCCCGGGAATGCGGGCCGGCCCAGGTGCTCTGTGTCCAGCTGGGGTCCAGGGGAGGTGAGGGTCGGTGACCGGGGGTCTGGGGGAGGTGAGAGACAGTGACCCGGGGGTCAGGCATCGGAGCGGAGCTATAGCCTGAGATTCATCCCCGCGGCTCCAGGGGCAGCACTGATGCCCCCACTCATCCGGTCCGCTCCTGGCTCTGGGCCGGGGTTAAAACTCCATGCGGTGTGGACAGAGTGGCCGCCGGACACAGAGCCACCGGAGGTGAGGGTGGGAGGTGTGCTGGGACCACCACCTTGTCTCACCTATCACACCACCTGCACGGGAATATGAATGCGGGTGAGGCAGCATCTCTAGAGCGGTAGACCAAAAGGCTGGAGAATTGCTTGAGTCTGAAGAAGGGTCAAACTCAGACATAGATGCTGCCTCACCCGCTGAGTTTCTCCAGCATTTCTGTCTACACTGCCATTTTAATTAGTGTGCGATGGGCTTAAGCCAATTAAATTGCTCGTTCTTTACGGGAATCCCCCCGACAGAAAACTATTCTCATTGGTGAGTGTGGAGGTGCGTGACTTTGTTTATTTATTTATATATTTAAAAAAATTATTGAGCATGAGAACTTCTGTCATCAGCGTGAGAGCGTAAGAATTTCATCAAATGCGTGAGTCTCACGCTCAATGCAGTCCTGTACAAGGTACATAGGGTGGGTATCGATTAATTCTAGACAACAGATTAAAAAAAATAATCTAACCTAATTAAATCACTCGGGGTGTATTATGGTGTGTTCTACAGTATGTGCAGCAAAACTTGCACTTCCTGAGTGGTCTATCGTGTTGTTTCTTCAGTGGACCACGGATTTATTTTAAGAGCAAAACATAAAGTGTTTCTCTACATTTTCTTGCTTCTGTTGAAAGATCATTGATTTGAAACATTCTTTTTCCACAGATGTTGCCCAACCTTCTGAAAATGTTCTTTATTTTAGACTCCCATCCGACAGAAGCAGAAGCTTGAAAGCGCGCACCACCAGACACAGGAACAGCTTCTTCCCCTCGGTTATCAGGTTTTTGAATGGTCCTTCCACAAACTATGATACTGTTCGATTCACCTCTACAACCTTGAGAGCGTTGGACTTTGTCTAAGAAACTCATGTGCTGCAATGCTGAGATCTTTTGTCAGCACTCTGTATCTTCCCCTTTGCTCTAGATATTGTACTTAAGTTTGAACTGATTGCTTCTATGTATGGTATATCTGATCCTTGTGGATAGCACGCAAAACAAAGCTTTTCGCTGTTTCTCACTACACGTGACAATAATAAACCTGAACACCTATCATATCTGCTGAGCTGTGGATAAATGCTGGCCATCCTCAGACAGCTCACTTTTGAAGCAGGTCTGCACTCAGGGCCATTGTGTCATTTTTAGTGGGTGGTGAAAAACGGAGAAATTGTGGGATAGTGCTGGAGAAATCATTGAGGAGGAACGGTTAATGCCAGAGAAGGAGATGGCATTCATTTTTGACACCACAGTTGAACTGGCTTCAGTTCAGCTGAATTAGTAGGAGCTGGCTTCTTAGATTCAAGGAAGTGTATTTTAACAAACGTATTCTTTGGTGCTGTGTGAAAGTGGA
Organism: Okamejei kenojei; assembly: GCA_035221665.1. Classification (NCBI taxonomy): domain Eukaryota; kingdom Metazoa; phylum Chordata; class Chondrichthyes; order Rajiformes; family Rajidae; genus Okamejei; species Okamejei kenojei. The sequence continues at coordinate 35,180,441 of CM069154.1, forward strand.
ACCTTTAACTAATACGGTTATTTTTATTTGCATTTGGATAAATCAACTCCAGCAGCATACGTCAGGATAAACCAGGCCTTCAATGCAGATCTCAAGCAGATCTCATGTTGTAAATGCAGAGGTCAGTTTTTGTTTTTGTCATGGATCCCAGTCATGTTTCCAGCCACACGGAGGGTGAAGTGCTCCAAAACTGAATGAATATCCAAAGAGCACCTTGGTGGCCTGCACGTGGCCTGTGGGTCATATCTGGGGCCTGTGAGGCAGAACGGCCATGCACAGCCTGACATGAGGTGTTTCTCTGCTGCCAGTGAGTGGCAGAAGGTGCTAAAAGGTGCCTCCATTTAGTGGCAGGGTCAGACTCTCTGATTGCCTCCAGAGACACTCGCATGTCAGCAGTGCTTTGCGTACAGACACATGCACAAGTACGTGAACAAACCACAGTTAAATAACACCTTGAACGAAAAAAGCCATAGGCAAGAGTTTTATTATTGCACAAAGCATTGGTTACTTTAGATTCCAGCTAACAATGTTGAGTGTTCATACCAGCTGTTGAATAGAAGTGTAAATTGTGCGTGTAAATAAATAAACCAATATAAAGAATGAACCATTGTAAATAGACAGAACAGCTGTCGCCTCTAAAAAAATACAAACACCTGTTTCACTCACACGCATGGAATTATCACATTCATTTTCTTGCAGCCCTCTAAATTGCCCGTGATTAGAACTCCTGCTAAAATTACCAGGTTTGGATTGGAGTTTAATATTAACGTGAAACAAATGATAATACTTTAGATTTTGATATGATTGTTCAGCTTTATGATCTGGTTTGAACTATAAATTTATAAAGATCCATGGAAAGTAGTACCTTCCTGGTTTTGTGTGGAACTTATCTCTACTGTATATCGGTCAGTGCTTTGCTGGTGTGTATGTGTGTGTGTGCGTGCATGTGTGCATGCGGCTGTGTGTGTGCTTGCGTGTGCATGTGTGTGTGTTCTTGTGTTCGTGTGTACATGCGTGCATACGTGTTTGTGTGCGTGGATGTGTGTGTGTGCATGTGCATTAGCGCGTGTGCATGAGCATGTGTGTGCTTGCGTGTGTGCGCATGTCTTCAATGCGTTCGTGTGTGCATGTGCATGTGCATGCATGCTTGTGTGCGTGTGTTAGCATGTGTGCATGAGCGTGTGTGCGTATGTGTGTGCATGCGTGTGCGCGCACGTATGTGCATGTGTGCACATGTTTGTGTGTGGTATCAGCTGAACTTCCTGCTAGATCATTGCTTTAAGACTTATTTTTTTAATTTGCCTGTACTGTTAACTCCTTTTACTCATCAGAGTATTTCGATGTTAGCTCTCCCCTGGCCATCACAATGACTGGACTGTCATTACTATTCCACATCCTTTTCAACCACATACTGGCTCTGAAGAAGGGTCTTGTCCCGAAGCATCACCCATTCCTTTTCTCCAGAGATGCTGCCTGTCCCGCTGTGTTACTCCAGCCTTTTGTGCCACTCATCACTTAATTGATGCAGGAACTTACTTAACAAACGGGCAAAAACTTCAAATTCCTGCAACATCAGTGGAACTTGGCATCTACTTTGTAACTTTGACACTTGCTGGGTTCACCTACAAATGTCTATGTGATTGGGTGGCCCATAATGCAGATGCCTACATGATGAGTATCAACTTTTGCTTGGTGATTTTCAGTTGCTTTTCCTTCCTTGTGCACTCAGGCTTCTCAGAATTAGGTTATGGTCCAGGTCTGAGTCTTCCACTCTCTCCCTTTCTCCAAAGAGCAATGTCACCTGTATGGTGAAAAAAACCACTTAGACCACAAGGACACTGTCAATGAAGTTCCTCTGGTGTTGTATTGAATGCAAGTGGCATTCGCCTCCAACGGTACCCATCAGAAGGTGAGTTGAAAGGTTGAATATGAGATTTCATTAAGCTCTACATACCAGAGCCCGTTCTTTGCATCCAATATATTTGTTCTATTCTGGTCTAGAAAAACATCTGCTTTCTTTATGGGGAGTGGTTCTTCTTCAGTGCACCACTATACTCTCTGGGGTCTGGACAATCTACCAGCTTGCCATTTGATTTCTCAACATGCAATAAGCTGGACACCCAATGGTAGGTATGTGTCCTTGGGCCATGATCTCTGCCTAGTTTGTCTTTCCAACTCCGCTACATATCTTCTTGAAAGTAACGTGGTGGGTAAGACATTAGATGTATCCTCTCATCCATTTCTCCTTTCCTTCATTTTCCTTGTTCCATCAAAAACATAAATTACTTATTTTATTTGATTGGTACAGCACGGTGGCGCAGCGATTGAGTTGCTGCCTTACACCGCTTGCAGCACATGAAACCTGCGTTTGATCCTGACTACGACTGCTGTCTGTAGGGAGTTTGTAAGTTCTCCCCGTGACCGCGTGGGTTTTCTCCAAGATCTTCGGTTTCCTCCCACACTCCAAAGACGTACAGGTTTGTAGGTTAATTGACTTGGTGTGTGCAAATTGGGTCAGCCAGGAAGACAAATGACAATGGAGAACGATTTCTGTCATTTTGTAGTGTGAACGGAATGTGTGTTTCTACTGCACTAACTCAACATGAGAATTGCTTTAGGAGAACATTGCATGTGACTCCAGAGCCACTGAAATGTTACTGCTGCCTTTGCACCAACATGTTAGTATAGCTGCAGGTACATAAGACCTCAAGAAAAAACAGCTGGAGTAGGCCTTTCCACCCCTAGAACCTGATCTGCTATTCAATACGATGACAGCTGATCTTTTAACTCAACATCATGTTCCCACTCTATACCCATACCCCTTCATCCTTCAACAGCCAGAAATCTTTTGGTCAATGACCAAGCCTTTACAGTCCTCTAGAGTAGAGAATTCCAAAGATTCACCATTCTTTTAGCAAAGTAACTTTCAGTTCAAGATAGTCTACTGCAAGTTCCTTCCTCAAATTAGAAGACCAAAATTGCACACAATACTCCAGGTGCGGTCTCACCAGAGCCCTGTACAACTGCAGTAGGACCTCCTCGTTCCTAAACTCAAGTCCTCTCACAATGAAGGATGCACTGAAGGTTGGTGCAGTCAACGGCAAGGCTCTGCAGGGGGAGGACCACAGTCTAGGGTCCTTCCGCTGCTGGACATTGGGGGGGGGGGGGGGGGGTGGGGCAGGGTGTGGTGGAGATGCCCCTTTATCAAGGGAAGGGATTTCACGCCAGGGAGCCACATGAGTGGCAAGGGTGTTTGGCATGAGGGTAGTTTGTGAACACTACCAAATATAACACTGATGAAAGTACAAACGTTGAGACTCAGATTAGTTTTTGCACTATTCTTGTTTTGTATATATTTTTTTATTCTTTTTTTTTTGTAATAATATTTTTATTAAAAGGAATCCATCATAACAACGGTATTACAACTTTTCAAATACACAACCAACTTATTTCAATAAGTATACGAATGTTACGAATAGTACTTATAAACTTCTATTTTTTTTTAAAGTAGAAAAAGAAAAGAATAGATTTTAATCAATAAGAGTGGTGATTAAATAATAATTTTGATTATAAAGAAAGAGAAAAAGAAAAAAGAGGAGAAAAAATATATATGTATATGTATATATTCTTGTTATATGTATTTAATTAAAATAAAGTATTATATAGAAAAAGAGAGATTATACTATACATCTTAATAGTGAATAACACAATTTCAAATAGCAATATTAATGGAGACATGTATACAAATCAAAAAGAAAAACAGAGAGTTATTTTCATCTAATCCTGCCGGGTACCCATTGAGTTGTGATGCCAAGAACAGCTACCCCTTCAAATATTCTGTATATGGAGACCATATCTGTTCAAAGAGTTCGTATTTGTCCATTAGGACAAATCTGATTCTTTCCAAATGCAACGTCTCCAACATTTCCACTGTCCACATTTTAATTGTGGGGGATAATGTTCCCTTCCAAAATTTCAATATTAATTTTTTCCCTATTATTAAACAGTAATCCAAGAAATTTCTTTGGTTTACTGTTAATGTTAGATTTGAATCCGGAACTCCTAATATTATTAATTTTGGATCTGGGTCTAGTTTAATTTTAAGAACTTCAGAAATAACTCTAAAGATTTCTATCCAATAATAATTAAATTTTATACATGTTACAAAACTATGCGTTAAATTAGCTTCCAAGTTCTGACATTTATCACAAATAGCAGAAATGTTAGAATAAATTCTTTTCAATTTCGTTTTTGAATAATGTAATCTGTGTAATACCTTAAATTGTATCAATATATGTCTAGCATTTAATGAGCAACGATGTATACATTGTAGGCTTTCTTCCCAAATTTCCTTTGTTATAGATAAACCCATTTCATTTTCCCATGTTTGTCGATATATTTCCAAAGTTGGGATTTCCTTATCCAAAATAGTATTATATATATACGCTATTAATTTTTCTGTATTTGGGTGTTTATTAAACAATTCATCTAATAATCCTGGTTTTCTATTTTTATAGTCTTGCGTATTTGACTTAATATAATTTCTAATTTGTAAATACCTAAATATGTTATTTGACTGCAATCCATAGATATCCTGTAACTCTTGAAATGAAAGAAATTTTCCTTCCTTATAAAGGTGTTCTATCCTTTTAATTCCTAAATCATTCCAATGTTTAAACCCCTTGTCCAATACAGAGGGCTGGAGTGACTTCACTCTGAACAAAGGATTATTCATAACTGGCAAACAAAGTGACAAATTATCCATATGTAGGGTCTTAACTATTTGTTTCCAAATGCGTCTATTGCTATGAATTATAGGGTTGTTACCATACATTTTTTTTTGTACTTCCTTTGGTGCAAAAAGAATCGAACCTACATCAAAAGGCAAACAGTCTTCCTTTTCCATCTTTAGCCAGCTTGGTTCATGATCTAAATCTACCAACCAAAAATTCATATTCTTAATCTGAACTGCCCAGAAATAATATAGGAAATTTGGTAGTGCTAGTCCACCATTTATTTTAGATTTACATAGATGTTTTTTACTTATTCAATGGTTTTTATAGTCCCAAATAAAACTATTAACCAAAGTATCTATATTTTTAAAAACCATTTTAGGGAGATATAAGGGGATTGCCTGAAATGAATATAGCAATTTTTATTCTGAATGAAGTTTATTTTTGCGAAAAAAAGAGTGGATTAAACCAAAGACCCAGTTAACTGATCTCAGATGGGAGATCAACAGTGGGTGGTGCATGTTGTAGCTGCAAGCTACCGATAAATGATCGGCAAAATCCAATTGAACAATCCGCCCAATAAACCAGGGCATCCAGTCCTGGCTGGACGGGTTTTGAGAGGGTAGTCCTATTTTCTGAATTGCTATTGGAGGGGTCAGGCTATTATTGATTGCAGCTTCATTGATTTAGTTTAGCTTAGAGATGCCGTGTGCAAACAGACCCTTCGGCCCACCGAGTCTGCGCCGACCTTTGATTCCCGTTCACTAGCATCATCCTACACACTAGGGAAAATTTACAATTTTTACCGAAGCCATTTAAGCTGCAGGTCTGTACATCTTTGGAGTGTGGGAGGAAACCAGAGCACCCGGGGGAAACCCTCGTGGTCATGGGGAGAACGTACAAACATCCATACAGACAGCACCCGTAGTCAGGATTGAACCCGGGCCTGTGGTGCTTTAAGGCAGCAACTCCACCCTGTGCCACTGGCCATTGTTAATGGAAACATAACTCGCGCTTTTGAAATTAAAAACTGCCAACTATTGTGCTACTGCTACAGCTCTGTAACACATTCCAAGAATATTTAAGGTTATATCCTGACTTGCTTTGCCAAGGGGGCAAATAATGATGGAGGCGATATAAGTAAATTCAGTGCGAGGGAGAAACCTAGTCATTAGCCTGTAACCCAAGTTGGATGCCTATATGTCAGACAAAGGCAATTCAGGCATGAACTACTCCAGAAACACAGAGAATAAATGACCACGGCCAATATAGCAGGTTATACAGGTGCTGGAGTTGCAGATGCTGGAAACCTGAGCAAAAAAACACAAAGTGCTGGAGTGACTTCACTCTGAAAAAAGGGCCCGATCTCAAACGTCACTTATTCATGTTCCCCAGAGACGCTTTGTGACCCACTGCGTTACTCCAGTACTTTGTGTTTTTTCTACTATAGCTGGATGGGACGGGGTTCTGTAGAGGAATACCCCAATAGGAAATCACACACTTCCAGAAAAGATGGGAGATAATTAACAAGAAAAAAATGAACAGTTCGTTTTGACTGAGCTATTCTAAGACCTTTGAGAGGGTTGATCTGTCAATTACAGTGGACAGAGGCAAATGGAGAAATATGGCAGTATCCTTAAACTGAATGTCAACTTGGGTTGAAAATTAGGTGTAGTGAGAGCTTATTGTAAGAAGGACTGCACCTGGGTCACAGCTGGAAATTCATTCCTCATATAATGCAACAAAGATTTCATTCCAGTGCTGACTGTTCAATTAAGTCCCTTTAATTGAAGAACTATATATCAAGATAAAATGCCTTCGCTGAATCTCCAAGTTTCTTTTCCACTCTCCTGCTTTCAAACACTCCATGAAAAAAACCTTATTGAGTAAGCTGTCATCAACTGCTTTACAATGCTTTACATGGTTTAGTATGGAATGCTGTTTGCGAACACATCTGTGAGTCATCTGGGTGTGTTTCACCGTGTAAGGAGTTGAAAAGAGAATAATTAAAAAAATTATGACATTGCAAGTGCAAGATTGTGCAAGGATTTTGGCTGTCATTTTGCATTCTCAGGGGAACTGGTTGAGTGAGGGCTTTGATTATGTGTTGCTGGTCAGCCTCAGAGGAAGGAAGCATGTGGGAAAACACTTGGGCGGCACATTGGCGCAGTTAGTAGAGCTGCTACCTCACAGCTCCAGGGACTGGGGGCTAATCCTTCGGTCCACCAAGTCCGCGCCGACAGGTGTTCCCCGCTCACTAACACATGCTAGGGACAATTTACAATTTTTACCCCAGCCAATTAACCTACAAACCTATACCTCATTGGAGTGTGGGAGTAAACCAGAGCACTCAGGGAAAACCCACACTCCAATGAGAGAACATACAAACTCCCTGTGAACATGTCGCCTTCCTCTGAGTGCTTTGGTGCAGTGGTTTAATGGTTCAAGGGTTTCTTTATTATCACATGAACCAGGGTACAGTGAAATACTTTTTTTGTGTTCAGCTCAGCAAGAATAACACCGCACATTAGCACAGTCCCCTGGTCAACACAGAATGTACAGAACTGCATGGAGTCCATATTTAAGAGGCTCCTTCTTGGCACCATGGTACAGTCCTAGCTGCAGCTGGCCATAAAGGCTCATTGCAGCCCCCGCCTCCATTATGGTCGCCCCTTGACCGAACGGCCCTCTCCTTGCATGGCCTTCTTCAGCCTATGTTGCTCGGGAGAATGCCGACCGTGGGAGTGCAGAGGTAAGACCCCCTGCCCAGTTCTTCTTACCAGGCCCTCTGTCCAGTGGTTTTATACACACACACACACACACACACACACACACACACACACACACACACACACACACACACACACACACACACACACACACACACACACATGCACGCACGCATGTACGCATGTATGCACACACACTTATATACTAGACTATGTGGGACCTGTTGGGTCCCAGCATCACACATCATCACATATTCCACCTCTCCACCAATTCCAATATTGGTGGCCAGTGTGGGGGGGGGGGGGGGGGGGGAAACGGGACTTCCTGGAGCGCTAGTATGGGTGTTGTGGGCTGAAGGGACTGGTTTCCAGAGGGCTAATATGGACATTGTGGGCCGAATGGATTCTTGGGCTGGCGACTCAGTCACTCAAGCCTGTTGTGCTGGCAGCTCACTCACTCACGGCTGGTGGGCTGGCAGTTGATTCATGGCTATACCTTGAAATTCCATTTCAAGCAGTGTGCAAGGCCACCAAATTCAAGTGCAGTTTCATACTGTTTCAAGCAGGGTGCAAGACCACTAAAGGCAGCGAGTCATGACCTCCCTCCTCCTTCTTGCAGAGACTGAGCCACGCCCATACTTCTGGGTTTTATCGTCCCTCCCCCCTCCCACCGGAAAGGGCATGGGCTTCATGGCGTGATTGACAGGAGAGAGAATCTCAACATCTTTTAAACACTAATAACTCTTTTATTTTTCATCGATGGGAAAATCCTCGACACCTGATGAGTGGAGGGGGACTCTGAGTAAGATGACCAAAAATCACAGCCGTACGTGGTAGCATTTTTTCTAAACTCAATATAAAGCGCAAACAGAAGTGGTCAAGATTAGACTTTTAATTATATAGAAGGCAGGGCAATTTTAAATAGGCAAGGCAACTTAAATTAGGCGAGGCAAATTTAATTAGGCAAGGCAACTTTAATTAAGCAACACGGCTTTAGCATTTCCAAACCAAAGGCAACACAGCTTTAGCATTTCCAAACCAAAGGCAACACAGCTTTAGCATTTCCAAACCAAAGGCAACACAGCTTTAGCATTTCCAAACTATATTTTCAAACCACATTAAGGGCACTGACAGATCAGTTAAACCACTCACAGTTTAGTAGACATGTGTTCAGTGTTATTCACAGCTCAGACTGAGAGATGTGACCCTCTCGCTCCCACCATCTTGCAGAGACTGACTGAGGCACTCAACAGTTCCGGGTTTTATAGTCCCTCCAGAAGGGGCGTGGCCTTCAGGAGAGAGAATCTCAACATTTTTTAAACACTAATAACTCTTTTATTTTTAATCGATGGGAAAAAACCCTCGTCCTCCACAGCGGAGAGGGGCTCTGAGTTAGATGGCCAAAAATCACAGCCGTAAGTGGCAGCGTATTTTTTAAAATCAATATACAGAACATCAGGAAGTGGTCAAGATCAGACTTTGAGTAATATAGATATATACTAGACCAAGTGCAGACCCATTGGGCCTGCTCCCCCAACGCACCCATTCACTACACGCAGGAGATGTGGTCCTCCCACTCAAGCAGTTCCTGAACATAAGATTCCAGCACTCCCCTGCCTCCCTCAGCAGTGGGTTTAAAAAAAAATCCAATTGCACTTCCCCTGCTTGTTGCAATAGTAATTTGCCCTCCCCCTCCTGTGAGGTGAAAAGTTCAGAGTGTTCCTGTGTCACAACAATGTATCGAAGTGTGTTGGAAGCTGGCAGGAATGATTTTGATGAAAAATGTGAAAGAATATGTCTGCATCCCCAATGGTGTGGTCTCCCAACGCAATATTCCACCACTCAGCCATTCCCCCAACACAACATAACCCATTCCGAGCATAAGATTCCAGCACTCCCCTGCCTTCCTTAGCAGTGGACTTAAAAAATAAATCCAATTGACCCTTCCCCTCCTGTTGAAAAATCCCATTGAGGTGAATAGTTCAGAGTGTTTCTGTCTTGCAACTTTGTATCGATCTTCAGTGAAGCTGATCACTGCTGGCCGAGCCATTGTGACATCATCAGTTGAAGCTGGTCGTTTTAAATTCAAAGTCTTTTGATTTTTTATATTTAAATCAGTAATAAGTTGAGAAATAAAGCATAAAATGTTCAGTGAAGGTGTTCTCTGCCTAGAGGGGAAAAATGTGAATCAGAATATGTAAAAATGTTATCGTTACCGCATAGTGTTTTTGTGAAGAAGTAAATACAACCACATATACACACACATATACACACATACAAGATGAGACTTTTAATAAGTACTATACCAAGTACAGACCCATTGGGTCTGCTCCCCCAATGCACTCGTTCCCTACAATTAGCCCCGATGGGAGGTGTGGTCCTCCAACTCAAACCGTTCCTGAATGTAAGATTCCAGCACTCCCCTGCCTCCCTCAGCAGTGGGCTTTAAAAAAAAATCCAATTGCACTTCCCATGCGTGTTGCAATAGAAATTCCCCCTCCCCCTCCTGTGAGGTGAAAAGTTCAGTGTTCCTGTGTCATCATTGCTAGCCAAGCCATTGTGACGTCATCAGTTGAAGCTGGTCGTTTTAAATTCAAAGTATTTTAATTTTTTTAAACTATAATCAGTAATAAGTCGAGAAATAACGCATAAAATATTCAGTGAAAATAATCTCTGCCTAGATGGGGAAAAATGTGGATCAGAATATGTAAAGATCTTGTGAAAGTTGGCATTTTTAAAGCTTTAATCGCGAATAACGTGAACTTTAGGATGAAATCTTCAGTGAAGCTGATCACTATGATGCCATTGTGATGTACTCAGTGAAAGCTGGTCGTTTTAAATTCAAAGTCTTTTGATGTTTTTAAACTTCTTACTTACTTTAAAACAATAATAAGTTGAGAAATAAAGTATAAAATGTTCAGTGAAGGTGATCTCGGCCTAGAGGGGAAAAATGTCAATCAGAATTTGTAAAAATGTAATCATTACTGCATAGTGTTTTTACGAAGATGTAAAGACACCAACATATACACACACATATACACATATACACACGTACAAGTTCAGACTTTTAATAGGTACTAGACCAAGTGCACACCCGTTGAGTCTGTTCCCACAATGCGCGGTTGCGAGGGGAGGGGGCGGCCTGAGGTGTCACACACACACACTAACCAACCTCTCACGCACACTAACCACCCCTCACACACACTAACCACCCCCATTGATATTATATTAAGAAGGGAGGGAGGAGAGGGGTAGGGGCGCCCAGCAGCCATCGGCCTCAGACTGAGCCTCAGCTACCTGGCCTCGCAGCAGCCGTTTTGGTCGCGTGGGAGACGCGATGAGAAGGTGGCCAGCAGGAGTCAACAAAATGAGTGAGTGGGGGGAGGTGGAGGGGGGTGGGGGGGGGGGGGGTGGGGGGAGGGGGGAGGTGGAAGGATTTTATTAAAAATGTGTACCGAAAAATGACTAAATTTAATGAGGAGTGGATGTGTGAATGTAAAAGTGAAATCGCTAGCGAAATGGTAAAGATCTCGGCGTTTTTGCATCTGGTTTTGGCGGAGTAATGAATCAAAGGCCAAATATATCACACACACACACACACACACACACACACACACACACACACACACACACACACACACACACACACACACACACACACACACACACACACACACACACACACACGCACAGTTTTAAAAGTATATAGATAGATATAGATATGATGATATGATATATGTGAATTTGGGTTCAGTGGGGGTGGGGAAGATTGTTAAGGCTAAGGTAGGAAGAATCAAAAGTAAGACAGTACAGGATTAGTGTAAATGGATGGTTGAGGGTCGGCAAGGAGGCAGTGGGTCAATGGGCCTGTTGCCATCTTGTATATTTAGAGAAGGTCCTTTCAGTCTGTTCCCTTGCTTCCTACACAGTCGAGCAGGGTGAAGTTGAAGACGGCAAGACCCAGGTGGGATCTTGGCAGATATGTCAAGTGCTTGATGTTTATAAGCGTATGTGCCAGGAGGGAAGGTTGAAAAGGGCTCTATGTCATAGCTGAGGGTACTGTATGCCAAATGTCACTTTCCAGACAAACCATAGAACTTTTACATCAACACAGAACCCAACAAAATTGTTTGCTATTGTTAAGTTTCAATTACTTAGATATTGCCAAACCTGTTCAAGGGAAGTTTTAATGTCCAATTGTCTTTTTTTTAAACACAGACCTCATATAATTAGATTAAAAAAGAAGTTGTGGTGGCAGCTTTTCTAAGGGACCCCTGTGTTCTTTGGAGAACAATAGAGTATTACTGAGGACGGCTAAAACTCTGTGCTTACTGACCGGTCAATATGACCCTTACTTCAGCAGAAGTGCTCTAGTAAATTCTAACAGAAGTTCATGAAGTTTATGAGAAGATATGTCCTGAGCAAACCAAAAAAAGTCAGTAAATCCAATAGAAATGTTTAAAATGGATACGAATTGGAAAAAAAAGAAACATTTAAAATGTTAAAGAAGGAACTGCAGATGCTGGAGAATCGAGGGTACACAAAAGGCTGGAGAAACTCAGCGGGTCTCGACCCGAAACAGGTTTCGACCCGAAACGTCGCCTATCTCCTTCACTCCTTAGATGCTGCTGCCTCCGCTGAGTTTCTCCAGCCTTTTGTGCACCCCCAAACATTTAAAATTAATTATTTTAGGTCTTTAAATTCCTTTGTAAATCAGTTTGTTGATAAAGTGTTCATTAAATGTTTTGGCGGTAACTCAATTATTACATTTTTACCCGCATAGAGAGTACTTGGAAATATCTATGGGGTATTTGTACATAATTAAGGAAATTAGTAATGTGGTCAAAAGATGCAAAGATATCAGCAAGTATGGAATGAGCTGCTGGAGGAGGTAGTTGAGGTAGGTACTATTGCAACGTTTAAGAAATATTTAGACCGATACATAGATAGGATAGATTTAGAGGGATATGGGTCAAATACACGCAGGTGGGACTAGTGTAGATGGAACATGATGGTTAGGTTGGGCAGATTGAGTTAAGGAGCCTGTTTCCATGCTGTATGACTATGACTCTAAGTGTCTCTAAGTGTTTATATAAGTACCACGAGTAGTGGGTCCCACGTTGGGAGTTAGAACACTTGTTTGAAGAGCTCAGCATCACTCCAGTGGTGTCCAAGTGTAGATCAACCATATTAATCTCTGTCAATATAACCTGCATCACATATATTATGCTTGATACACATTCCACTATGTAATCCAATCCGGGATTTGAGTAGGACTGCAGCCACTGATAACAGCCTGCTCGGCCCTTAGTTTGGTAGTCTGAAAGTTGATGCGATGAGTGTAACAGTACTGGCAGCTTATTCCACATACGTATTACTCTATGTGGGAAGAAGTTGCCATTCAGGTTCCCATTAAATTGTTCCTCTCTCACCTTAAACCCGTGCTCACGAGTTCTTGATTACCCAAACCTGGAATAAAATTCTATACATCCATCCCATCTACGCCCTTCATGAATTTATATACATTCATAACATCACCTCTCAGTCCCCTACACTCCAAAGAATAAAGTTCCAGCTTGACCAACTCCTCCCTACAACTCAGTCCCTTAAGTCCTGACAACAACCTTGTAAATCTTCTCTGCATTCTTTTGAACTCAATTGCATTTTTCCTACGATAGGGTGACTAAAAAGCACAAACCACTGTACTCAAGAAGCTTCTGAATGGTCTTTCTAAAAGCTAGGATACAGTTTGTTTCTCCACTACCTCATTGCGGACATTGAACTTTGCCTCTGGAGCTGTTGCGCAGTAATGCTGAGAAATATGTTCTGCGCTCTGTATCTTTCCTTTCGCTCTACCTATCATATTTGAGTTTAGCTTGATTGTATTTATGTACACTATTACCTGGTTTGATTTGATAGGATGTAAAACAAAGCTTTTTTCTGTAACTCGGTGTACGTGACATTAATAAACGCAAACCTGAAGCTGGGGCCTCCGGCCTTTGTTCCCATCTTCACTGCCAATCCCTCCCTCTGCATGCTCTCCAGGTTTAGAGGACATGCCCCCTTCACTGCACCTGGAAAAAGCCAACGGTTCAGGCAACATTTGTGGAAAAGAAAACAGGTCTGGGACCTTTCATCAAAACAGAGAAAGAAAGAAGCAAATCAATGTCGGCAGCAAGGAATGTTGGTGAGCAAAAAGTGGGGAGAACAAAGAGAATTTAGATTCAGAGCGTCATTGAGTTGTAGGGCACAGAAACAAGCCTTTTGGCCCATCATATTCACACTAATTGTTAAATTGGTGAAAACGAGAAGCTGGTGTAACGTGGGTGGAGGAGGGATGGAGAGAGAGGGAATAATGGAGTTACTTGAAGTTAGAGAAATCAATTATCATACCACTGGGCTATAAGCTGCCCGAAGACAATATGAGCTGCTGTTCCTCCAATTTGCATATAGCCTCATTTGACAATGGAGGAGACCTAGGACAGAAAAGTATGTGTGGGACAGGGAAGGACAATTAAAGTGTTTAACAACCAAGAAATCAGGTCGGTCCAGGCAGACTGATCAAAGGTGTTCAGCGAAATGATCGCCCAGTACGTTTGGTCTCGCCAATTTATAAGAGTCTGCATCTTGAACAACAGTTACATTAAGGCTTCAGGAAGTGCTGATGAATAGAAAGACCTTTGGGCACAGGTTCATGCATCCTTGAAAATGGCTGCACTGGTGGAACAGGTTGTGAATCTGGTCTTATTGCATGAATGAATGAATGAATAAGTTTATTGGCCAAGTATTCACATACAAGGAATTTGCCTTGGTGCTCCGCCCGCAAGTGACAACATGACATACAGTGACAGTTGTGGGAATTTAAACATGAGCGAAGTCGGTGAGCGGCAGGTGGGACGTGTTCAGACGGAGAGCACTGCCAGAGGTGAGCGGGCCGGCAGAAGGCGCTGAAGTGGTGGCCAGTTCTGCTGTCGGATCCCGATGGCCGCTCGCAGTCACCCAAGCAGTTTCCCTCCCCGGAAGTGACGGCCAGTTCTGCTGTCCGTGCCCGGAGCGCTGCGGCAGCAGTGAGTGAGTCTGACATGGTCTCCGACCCCCTCCTTCTCAACACTCCTGCCCTCCCCGCATCTTTAACCCCTGGCACAGACTCTCCACACGCTGTGACAGGAACTCTGCCTCCAATTGGCCCCTTGAATTAGTATTGTCATTCAATAAGATCACAACTGATTCAACGTGCTCCCGTTTTTCCGACCATCTCTCCACCTGCTTTCCTCTTCCGTCCCCCACCCATTCAGTAATTTAAAAATGAAGGAGATTTAGAAGCCTTGGGCAAATTGAATTGTTACTTATTTTAATTTTTATTTTTACGGAGAGAACAATCTGCACATGCGCGGTTTAAGATTTTTTTTAAAAGCCGACTGACTGCCTACCTTGAGTAATTACTCACAGAACATGCCTGAGTCAATGGTAGCCCTCCACTTAAGGTCCTTGGAGGTGATGGTTCCCAGGAACTTAAAAGACTCCTTAGATCTGACTGTGGTGTTGTTGATAGTGAGTGGGGTGAGGGGAGGGGGAGCTCTCCTAAAGTCTACAATCAATTCCACTGTCTTAAGAGCATTGAGCTCCAGGTTGTTGCGATGGCACCAGGACGCCAGCTGTGACATTTTGTGTCTGTCGGCAGATTCCTCCCCATCCTGGATCAGTCCAATCAGGGTTGTGTCATCCGCAAACCTGAGAAACTTAACAGAGGAGTCAGTGGAGGTGCAGTCATTGGTGTAGAGAGGGTAGAGGAGAGGGGAGAGTACGCAGCCTTGCGGTGCTCCAATGCTGAGGGTTTGCGGGTCCGAGATGTGCTTTCCCAGCCTCACATGCTGCTTCCTGTCTGTCAGGAAGCTGGTGATCCACCGACAGAGGGGTTTGGCAGTCAACTCAGAAAGTTTGGAGTGTAGTAGCTCTGGCACAATGGTGTTGAATGCAGAGCTAAAATCGACAAAATAAATCCTCACATAGGTCCCCTGGCAGTCTAGATGCTGGAGGATGAAGCGCAGGCCCAGGTTGACTGCATCATCCACAGATCTATTGGCCCAATATGCAAACTGCAGAGGGTCCAGCAAGGGGTTTGTGATATTTTTCAGCTTGGCCAGCACAAGCCTTTCAAGGGTCTTCATGACTAAAGAGGTCAGTGCGACAGGCCTGTAGTCATTAAGACAAGTAATCCTTGCCTTTTTAGGTACAATAGTGGAGATTTTGATGCATACAGTACAGGTTTGCAGGGACTGGTTGAAAATGTCTGTGTAGACTGGTGCTAGTTGTTCGGCACAGAGCTTGAGAGTGGGAAACATTGTCCGGTCCTAGAGATTTACGGCTTTTCTGTCTTCTGAAAAGCCTCTCCACCTCCTCTAATTTTATTGTTGATGATGGAGAAGTGATGTTGTGCAGCACGGAGGGTGTGGGTAATTGGGTGTGAAGTGGTGATTGGAGAGGGATGGGTGGGAAAGGGTCCAGTCTTTTCAGACTGGAGTCTTGCTTTAAGTAGGTGTGAAGTGGTGAATGGGGAGGAGTGGGTGCAGAAGAGATTTTGCAGACTGGGGTCTGGCTGTATTTGTTGGGGAGGGGAGGAGGGAGTACCAGGGTTAAGTTTCTGCTTGTCAAACCTACAGTACAACTCATTCAGGTGATTGGTCAGCTGACGATTGTCCAAAGAGCAGGCGGCTTTCCTCTTGTAGCTAGTGATTTCTTGCAAGAACTTGCTCCTCAACTTCTCAGAGTACCTTTCCTTGGCAGCTCTGATTCCTCTTCTCAGCTTGTACTTGGCCTGCCTGTAGAGGTCTGCATCCCCGCTCCTGTAGGCTTCATCTTTGGACTGTCGGAGCTGTCTGAGTTCTGCAGTAAACCAGGGCTTGTTGTTGTTGAACCAGGTCTGGGTCCTAGTTGGAATGCAACTGTCCTCACAAAAGCTGACATATGATGATACAATGTCCATATACTCATCGAGGCTTGTGGTTGCTTCCCTGAACACATTCCAATCCGTGCAGTCAAAGCAGGATTGTAGTTTCTCAATGCCCTTGTTTGTCCACCTTTTCATTGTTCTGACCACAGGCTTAGCAGATTTTAGTTTCTGCCTGTAAGTCGGAATAAGGTGAAGTAGACAATGATCCGAGAGACCCTGACCCGCCCGGGGAACAGAGCGATAGGCGTTCTTGATTGACGTGTAACAGTGGTCAAGTGTTCTCTCCCCTCTGGTGGGGCAGGTAACATGAAGTCTGTACTTTGGAAGCTCACGGCTGAGGTTAGCTTTGTTACAATGACCATGGAGTCCGGGAAGTCACTCTCTACCCTCATTACCTGGTCAGCAAGTTGCTTTTGCACCTCACGTATGCAAGCTTGGGGGGAATATAAACTCCAGCGAGAATAAAGGAGTTAAATTCCCTCAGAGAGTAGGAGGGTTTGTAGTTTATAAAGAAGGATTCTAGGTTGGGAGAGCAGAAGTTTGACATTACCGTGATGTCGCAGCACATGTCCTGGTTGGTATAGAAGCATATTCCACCGCCTCTTGATTTCCCCGCTGCCTCCACTTCGCGGTCCGCTCTGTGAAGTTGGAAGCCAGCCAGTTGCAGCACGCTGTCCGGGGTCATCTCACACAGCCAGGTCTCGGTGAAGCACAGGCCAGCGGCTCGAGAGAAGTCCTTGTTTGTCCAGCGCAGGAGTTGCATTTCGTCCACTTTGTTATTGAGAGAACGTGCGTTTGCCAGGAATATGCTCGTGAGTGGTGTGCGTGATCCTCGTCACCGGAGTCGGGTGAGTGCTCCAGAGCGCTTCCCACGGGTCCTCCTCCGTCTCAACACCTTGAACGCAGCCACAGCCCCGCCGACGAGTATGTCCAAATAATCCAGCGAGTGAGAGAAATCCGGAACGATGTTTGGAGGTACCGTATGTCCGATGTTTATGAGTACCTCTCTCGTGAAAGTAATCTTTGTAGGGTTTTCACAGATGACACAAACGAACAAACACATACAAAACAGCAAGGAGCAGTACACCGTGGCAGCCATCGTCGGCACCAGCGGCAGCAAGCAGCAAGAGTTTCTGTTAAATCATAATTGTTGACTTGGGCATCTGATTAGTCACTCTTTTGTTGGAGATGGTTACTGTAGGCATTTGTGAGGCATGACTATTATTTGTCAATTATCAATCATGTTCAGACATTATATCGGTCTTGCTGATAGTCTCGGACTACATCGTATGTTACATGTCAGGTGTCAGTGGAATTGAACAACGTGTAATTATCAGTGAATATCCTAACTCCGACCCTACAGTAGACGGAAGGCTATTGGTGAAGCAGCTCAGGTAATCTGATCTAGTCTCTCCATGAGGAACACCCGCAGTGATGTCCTGAGTTTGGATTAATTGACCACCAATAGCTGCAACCATTTTGTTTGTGCAATGCACAATTTCAAGTTTTGAAGTGTTACCCTTGATGCCCATTGCCTTTAGTTTTATCAGAGCTTCTTGAGTCTTGCTAGACATTTGGTCAAATGTGAATGAATACTTTATTGAATTAATACTTTTTTGTCACATGTGACAAGTCACAGTGAAATTATTTGCCTGTGTACCCAAGGTATGCAAATAGTCGCCCATAAAGGATGCTAACAAATGTTGCCTTCATGTCAAGGGCAGTTCTTCTCAACCTTGGAATTTATCTCTTGGGTCCATGACTTGAACAAGAGGGGCGATAAGGTCTAAACCAAGTGGATCTGGAAAAACCCAAAATGCGCATTGGAGTCAGGTTATTGGTGGATAATTTATAATTCAGAGCACGTGCTCCATTACCTTGCGGATGATTAAGAGTAGAAATATTACTTCATATTATCTTCAAAACTGGTCTTGGTCTTTACCTGTTCATTCTGAGTTCTCAGTTTTATCAGGGATGCTTCCTTGATTTTGTGGATTTGTTCACAAATTCAAATAATAATATATATATAATTATAATTAAATGGAAATATATGAAGGAAACATTCATCAACCACTGTAGGCAACAAAACTATTTCTCAACAGCTGCAAGTAATTCATAGAATTAGAATTACTTGGGCTGGGGCCCAAGAAATGGACAGATTGCCACGTAGTTCGGTTCTTAGTATCATTTCAAATGCTGTAAATGTTAACTCCTCTCATCGTGGAGGAAGGAACTGCAGATGCTGGTTTAGACCGAAGATGGACACAAAATGCTGGAGTAACTCAGCGGGACAGGCAGTTACCCTGGAGAGAAGGAATGGGTGAAGTTTTGTGTTGAGATCCTTCTTCAGACTGCTTCATCACAGCTCCTCTTATCTAAATTTAGCATTACTAATTCTAAAAAAATGTTGCATAATTTTGCATAATTAGTTCCAAAATTTAATGTTGCACACAGCTATGCCAAAAGGAAGTGGTACCAAGTGCAATGTTTATCTCCGTGTTTGTTGAAACAAGGTGCTGTTTTAACTCAAAGCTAATGCATAAGTGATGGCATAAACTGTCAGAAGAGTGATTGGCGTTGACTGTGCCTATGCATTATTTCATAGAGCAGCAAATGCTCATAATTCTCCCAGAGAACTCAACTGATCAAGGAGGAGGGAAGATTTGGAATCAAGAATTCCTCATAAGCCATTTGGGTACAGCAACATCTGAGCTAGTTTAACAGACATCCACCTATTTAGACAATCAACTGTCGTCCAAGGACATTGATCAGAACAAGATAGAAATTTAATTAAATTGAATTATTCCTTGTACTGAACTAAACAACACAGTTAAAATAAGCACAGAACATTTTAAATAAGCTTTGAAGAAGGGTTTCAACCCAAAATGTCACTCATTCCTTCTCTCCAGAGATGCTGCTTGTCCCGCTGGGTTACTCCAACATTTGTGTCTATCTTCAGTGTGAACCAGCATCTGCAGTTCCTTCCTACACATGCTACTTGACCTGTTGAGTTACTCCAACACTTTGTGTCAATCTTGAATAAGATAAATACCTTTTGGGAATCCAAATGTTTTTTGTCCATTGTTCAATGTATGAAAGAAAGTACTCTGTAAAAGATTGTAATCAAAACATAGAGTATACAAAGAGAGGATTTAATTTATTTTAGCAGCAGTTAATTGCCAACATCGCTAAGAATTTAAAAGACATTGCAACACATATTTTTGCAGAGGAGTTACATCCTTTCTATTCATTTGGAAAGGTGGACGATTCAAAGGTAAAGGTGCCAGCCAGCAATGTAATCCACTGGTTACAACTCATACAAGAAAGATTACATTCCCCTGTGACAGGTGCCTTGAAACTAAGAATAAACAAGCATTAGAGATTTGCTGAGTTTATTTGCAAGCACCTAACATCAAGAGGACTTGGATTAGACAGCCAGTCATGCACTGACATGGTCACACTGTTGCTGCTACAAACAATGATTTTGCAACATAAATCACTGCAACCTAAGAATGAATTAAACTACGATTAGCTTCATTTTAGTGATCACTATGTTATATTTCAAACAATTAGTTGATGCTTTTAATGGCTGGCATGTATCGACTATTCATTCAGTAGTATGCTGTAGCTACAGTGACTTGCAAAAGTATTCATACCCCTTTGCACATAATTGTGAAGTGGAAGGAAAATGATACATGGTTTTCAAATTTTTTTACAAATAAAAAACTGGAAAGTGTGGCATGCAAAAGTATTCAGCCCCCTTTACTCCGATACCCCTAAATAAAATCCAATGCAACCAATTGCCTTTAGAAGTCACCTAATTAGTAAATAAAGTCCACTTGTGTGTAATCAAATCTCAGTATAAATACAGCTGTTCTGTGAAGGCCTCAGAGATTTGTTAGAGAACATTAGTGAACAAACAGCATCATGAAGCCCAAGGAACACACCAGACAGGTCAGGGATAAAGTTGTGGAGAAGTTTAAAGCAGGGTTAGGTTATAAAAAATATCCCAAGCATTGAACATCTCACGGAGCACTGTTCAATCCATCATCCGAAAATGGAAAGAGTATGGCACAACTGCAAACCTACCAAGACATGGCCGTCCACCTAAACTGACAGGCCAGGCAAGGAGAGCATTGACCAGAGAAGCAGCCAAGAGTCACTCTGGAGGAGCTGCAGAGATCCACAGCTCAGGTGGGAGAATCTGTCCACAGGACAACTATTAGTCGTGCACTCCACAAATCGAGCCTTTATGGAAGAGTGGCAAGAAGAAAGCCATTGTTGAAACAAAGCCATAAGAAGTCTTGTTTGCAGTTTGCCACAAGCCATGTGGGGGACACAGCGAACATGTGGAGGAAGGTGCTCTGGTCTGATGAGACCAAAATTGAAGTTTTTGGCCTAAACGCAAAACGCTATGTGTGGCGGAAAACTAACACTGCACATCACCCTGAACACACCATCCCCACTGTGAAACATGGTGGTGGCAGCATCATGCTGTGGGGATGCTTTTCTTCAGCAGGGTCAGGGAAACTGGTCAGAGTTGATGGGAAGATGGATGGAGCCAAATACAGGGCAATCTTGGAAGAAAATCTGTTAGAGTCTGCAAAAGACTTGAGACTGGGGCGGAAGTTCACCTTCCAGCAGGACAACAACCCTAAACATACAGCCAGAGCTACAATGGAATGGTTTAGATCAAAGCATATTCATGTGTTAGAATGGCCCAGTCAAAGTCCAGACCGAAATCTAATTGAGAATCTCTGGCAAGACTTGAAAATTGGTGTTCACAGACGCTCTCCATCCAATCTGACTGAGCTTGAGCTATTTTGCAAAGAAGAATGGGCAAAAATTTCAGACTCTAGATATGCAAAGCTGGTAGAGACATACCCCCAAAGTCTTGCAGCTGTAATTGCAGCGAAAGGTGGTTCTACAAAGTATTGACTCAGGGGGGCTGAATACTTTTGCACGCCACACTTTTCAGTTTTTTATTTGTAATAAAATTTGGAAACCATGTATCATTTTCCTTCCGCTTCACAATTATGCACCACTTTGTGTTGGTCTATCACATAAAATCCCAATAAAATACATTTACGTTTGTGATTGTAACGTGACAATATGTGGAAAAGTTCAAGGGGTATGAATACTTTTGCAAGCCACTGTACATAGGCCACAAGTGCGACTTCTACCAAATGCATCTTCTTGAGAATTAGTTCAGCAGTTAGTAGTGGTTACTTTGTTGTCATATGTACAGTACCTCAATTGAGTGAAATGTTTTGTTTGGTATACAATTCAGTAAAATCATTCGATGCATGAGCACAATCACACATAATTAAAAGTGTGCAACGATTGAGTAGAACTTTTCTGAGACAGCACACAAATCTCTGGCACCATCTTGTAGCTTTCAAGCATTGTTCTTAAAAATATTGAGTCTTATCTTGGTCTTGAAGGCCCTTGTCCTGGTGGTGACACTGGATTGGTGATGCAGGCATCTGGTGATGTAGCTTGTGATGAGATAAGAGGTGGCACATATTATCTGGAATATACTCCTCCTCACCAACCCCCTTGGCTCCAGGTTGTGGGAACTGAAGCACATTATTGACAAGAAGTGCGGGAATTTGATGTGCCATCTCAGTGGGCTCAAGGTTGTGAAAATAGTTTTTCTTGTGAAAGAGAGATTGCCATTAGTTTAAAGGCCTGGTTCATCCAAAGCAGGATCTGTGTGACATCCAGCTCAATACAACAGTGGCAGCCATGGCTTAGTTCAAAAAGGCTGCACAGTGGCACAGTTGGTAGTTCCACTGCCACGCTGCGCCAATGATCTGGGTTCGATCTTGACCTGGGACACATTCTGTGTGGAGTTTGCATGTTCTCCCTGTGACTGCACGGAACTTCTTCCGGGTGCTCCACTTTCCTTCCACTTCCCAAAGACATGTGGGTTGGTAGGTCAATTGGCCTTTGCAAATTGCCCTTAGTGTGTAGGTGAGTAGATGAGAGAGTGGGATAACAGAATTTGTGTGAATGGGTGATCGACGATTGGCGTGGACAAGGGCCTGTTTTCATGCTCTTTCTTAACACAAAATGTATTGCTTATCTCACCATCCACTGCCGTCTCTTTTGGTAGCTATATTTTTCGGTACTTTATTTCATTCACAGATGATGTGCTATTGGACTAGTCTTGGAGATGAAGTACCCCATACAGTGCACATTCTGGTTTCCTTTTGCTTTTCCCAGTCTTTCTCTCAACTGATGTTCAGGTAGGACATCTCTAGAATCATTGGTTGAAGGAAGGCAACAGGCGACAAACAGCAGGATTCACATGACAATATGATACCTTGTGGAGATACGAGTCCATATGGAGGACATCTCAGTTCCAAATTGTAGCAATACTACCAGAAATTATATACGTTCCACTACTTATTACTTCATACTTATGCACTGGTTGTCTTATGTGTATAGAGTCATGGACTCATAGAGTCATATAGCGTGGAAATAGGCTCTTCAGCCAATTTTGCCTACACTGGCCAACATGTCCCAGCTATACTATTCCCACTTGCGTGCATTTGGCCGTGATCCCGCTAAACCTGTCCTATCCATGTACCTGTCTAATTGATTCATAAATGTTGCAATAGTCCTTGCCTCAACTATTTCCTCTGGTCACATGTTCCATACACCCACCACCCTATGTGTGAAAAAGTTATCCCCCAGATTCCTATTAAATATTTTCCCCTTCACCTTAAACCTATACCTTCTGGTCCTCGATTCCCCTACTTCTTGGCTTCTACCTGATATATTCCTTTCATGATTTTATACACCTCTATAAGATCACCCCTCATCCTCCTGCGCTCCAAGGAATAGAGTCCCAGCCTACTCAACCTCTCTCTATAGCTCACACCATTGAGTCCTGGCGACCTCTTTGTAAATCCTCTGTGTATCCTTTGCAGTACCCTATTGTAGTCCTGAATACATCATACATTTATTCAGCTCACTATCAAATTGACAATATGCACCCTTTTCAGATATCATCAGAACCTTGGGATTTCACGTGCTGTTTCCATCTCTGTTATATCCTACTCACCAAGAAATGCACTATTGGCTCAGCTGAATCTCAAATCACATACATGGTCCATTGCCAAGAAAAGTTGTGTCAGTCATGTGTTCTTCCAGTTCTGGCAATGCGAAAACTAGTCAAGGTTTGATTCATCCAAATCTCGTATTGATTCCATCTTCCTTGTCACCAACTGAACTGAGGAGGTGTGCGGATAATATCCTATTGCCAACACAAGGGTCTGCACTCCTGTTAGTTCTGTGTGGCTCACCTTCGTATTTTCCTTCTGCCATAAGAACGTAACAACATTTTGCCTTCAAAATGTTCATCCATCTGGTTCTACACACATGTGGGTACTTACATCTCTGGTTGCATCAGCAGTTCTCAGATGACAGCCTATGATAATATCCACTTCTCTAACTCAATGGCTGGTGGCAGAGTCTTCAGCCCTTCAACTAGTCAACCTCATAGTTCTGGGTTACTTATGCTAAATGTCATATTCTCCTGACCATCAGGTTTACTTTCAAAGGCTTCCTTAAGTCTTTGATCAAATCATGAGTCGCCGCCCTGAAATTCTTGTCCAATTCTTACTTGGTCTTTCATATTCCATTCTAAGGAACCTTGAGTTATGCTTCTGTAACAAACATGTGAATGGTTGTTCCTTTTTAAATGGAAAACTCCTTCCGTTGCTTGGACAACCTAAACCCTATTGTCAGTCTAAGGAACAAAGACAAAAGTCCATTACTCCATGAAGTGTTTCAACTTTTAATAAATTAATAATTCCCTGATTATGCCTATTAGAGAAAAGAGGGAATGTTATTCTCTTGCTTGTTGACCCTGGATTGGCTCCAATGGACTGGAGAGTAGCCCATATCTTTCAGGTGAAACTTAATTAATGGCACATCAGGTCACTAAACCTTTCTCTGGCAGTGGGTCTGGTGTTCTGGTGATGTGAGAGCTGGTGCTCAGGATCCAACCTAGTTCATTCCACATAAACTATCGTCACTATTGGTGGCCATGAAACTAGTGAATTGTTGCAAAATCTCCATTTCATTAATTCTCTTTAGCAAAGGCAATCAGCTTTCTTTACTTGTTGCTTGTTATTTCCAATCTATAGCAATATGTTCCACTTATTACTCCTCTCTGAGATAGTCTAGTAAGCCACCCTATTGTATCAAATGACCACCAGAAAATAAGAAGAAGAATAAAGCTTAACAGACTAAACGATAATCTACTCACTGTTTATATTCTGCTGAGGCCACTTGTCATTGCACCATTGATCCAAACACGGACAAAACAGCTGAACTACCCTTAACATCAATCAGTTCAGCATTAAGGAGCACCACTAATAGGAATCAGGATGAAAACCTGGTCTAGTTCTAGTGATAAACCTCTGACTCATATTTGGTGACCAGAGCACCCAGAAGAAACCCACGTTGTCACAGAGTGAACATGCAAACTCCACAGCAGATGGTACCAGAGGTTAAGATTGAACCCGTGTCACTGGAGCTGTGAGCCAGCAGCTCAAATAGGCAACTTTTCGGATCGAGACCCTTCTTCAGTCTGAAGAAGGGTCTCGACCTGAAACGTTACCTATTTCCTTCGCTCCATAGATGATGCTGCCTCACCCGCTGAGTTTCTCCAGCATTTATGTCTACCTTCAATTTTCCAGCATCTGCAGTTCCTTCTTAAACATTACTTCTTCTCCTTCTCCTTCGCCTTCTCCTTCTCCTCCTCCTTCTCCTCCTTCTCCTCCTTCTCCTCCTTCTCCTCCTTCTTCTCCTTCTTCTCCTTCTCCTAAAGTTGTAGGAAACTATTTGATCTTATTTGATTGTGCACGCCAGTTTGATTGCATTCATTAAAACAGGGCGGACCACGTGAAGGTTGCAATCTCCCACCCCACTAAACTTACTGATTGTGGTCCATGAATCCAGAAGTTGAGGATCTAATTGCAGAGGGGGCACTAAGTTGAAGGTTTGCTTGGAATTATGGTGTTGAAGGCAGAGCTTTACTAAAACAAAAGTAGGTTTTAATGAGTGATGAACATGTAAATCACGAGGACAGCCAGGGAGGAAAAATAAACCCTCAAAATACAGAAAGCCACAGAAACAACGTTAGATCCAGACACGTCATTACATTATTGTTTTATAAAGAAGGAAATAATACAGCTGTTTTCTTCAGGCCCACCCTTTATTTTTTATTTAGTTCCTGGAAACAAGATTAGCATAGACGCTTTCTCGCTGGTTGTGTCACTGTTCAGAATTGGCAATACTTGTGAATATCTTTACCATAATCAATTCCTTGGAACTGGTTGTAACTGAATAAATATGAGGAAACTGTGCAGTCAATCTTAAAATGTTCCACAATTATCAGATGAGATTATAATTCACTGGAAATACAAGAATAAAACCATTCACAGAAGTTAATCAAAGTTCTGGGTTGTTGAGTCATTGATTTGTACAGCATGGAAACCAACTCACCCATGATGACCGACATGCCTATCTCAGCGAGTCCAATTTGCCTGCATTAGACCCATATCACTTGAAACCTTTCCTATCAATGTACCTGTCCAAATATCTTGTAATTGGTTCTGCCACTTCTTCTGGCAGATCATTCCATGTAACCAATATCTACGACCCTGCTCTGGCCAATCTCTTGGTCATCTCTTCAAATTTGTGAGGCATGATTTCGCACACAGGATCAGTTTCTGTGGATTGGAGGGTAGCTAATGTTAAGAAAGGAGGGAGAGAGAAAACAGGGAATTAGCCTGACATTGGTGGTGAGAAAGATGCTGGAGTCAATTATAAAAGATGAAATGAGCGGCACATTTGGATAGCAGTAACAGGATCGGTCCGAGTCAGCATGGATTTACCGAGGGGAAATCATGCTTGACTAATCTTCAGGAATTTTTTGAGGATGTAACTAGGAAAATGGACAAGGGAAAGCCAGTGGATGTAGTGTATCTGGACTTTCAGAAAGCATTTGATAAGGTCCTACATAGGAGATCAGTGGACAAAATTAGAGCACATGGTATTGGGGGTAGAGCGCTGACATGACTAGAAAATTGGTTGGTAGACAGGAAACAAAGAGTAGGGTTAACAGGTTCCTTTCAGAATGGCAGGCATTAGACCCATATCACTTGAAACCTCACTTGAAACTAGTGGGGTACCGCAAGGCTTGGTGCTGGGACCGCAGCTATTTACTATATACATTAATGATTTAGATGAAGGGATTAAAAGCAACATTAGCAAATTTGCAGATGACACAAAGCTGGGTGGCAGTGTGAACTGTGAGGAGGATGCTATGAGGATGCTATGGGGATAGGCCATTTAGAACGGAGATGAGGACAAACTTTTTCACCCAGAGAATTGTGAATCTGTGGAATTCTCTGCCTCAGAATGCAGTGGAGTTCAATTCTCTAGGTGCTTTCAAGAGAGAGTTAGAAGAGCTCTTAAAGATAGCGGAGTCAGGGGATATGGCGAGAAGGCAGGAACGGGGTATTGATTGGGGATGATCAGCCATGATCATATTGAATGGCGGTGCTGGCTCGAAGGATCGAATGGCCTACTCCTGCTTATTGTCTATTGTCTATTGTCACACATAGTCATGTTGACTATCATAATTCAGTCCTCATCTTTACAAATACACATAAATCCTGCCTCACCGAAATCCCTCCAGCAACTTTCCCAACATTGATGAAAAAATCCCTGGTCTGTAATTTCCTATAGATAGATTCAAAATGCTAGAGTAACTCAGTGGATCAAGCAGCGTCTCTTGAGAAAAGTAATAGATGATGTTTCGGGTCGAGACCCTTCTACAGATAGAGAGACCGGGGAGAGGGAAACTAGTGGTATGAAAAGGTTCAGAACAAATCAGAGCTGGCATCAATGATCAAGGAAAGGTGGAGCTCACAATGGTCCATTGTAGGCTGTAGAAAAGGAGATAACAAGGGAATATATGGATACGAACAGTGGATTGGGGAAACAGTGGATTTCCCTGCATTGTCCTGGCAGCCCTTCCTCAATAAAGGTACAACGTTAGTCATGCTCTAGTCTTCTGGTACCTCATCCAAGGGCAAAAAATATTAAAAATGTTGTCAGGGCCTCAGCAATTATTTTCATTTAGAAAATATAGAATACATAGAAAGGTAGGTGCAGGAGTAGCCCATTCAGCCTTTCGAGTCAGCACCGCCATTCATTATGATCATTGCTGATCATCTAAAATCAGTATCCCATTCCTGCTTTTTCCCCATATCCCTTAATTCCTTTAGCCCTAAGAGCTAAATCTAACTCTCTCTTGAAAACATCCAGTGAATTGGCCTCCACTGCCTTCTGTGGCAGAGATTCACAACTCTCTGGGTGAAGATGTTTTTCCTCATCTCAGTCCTAAATGGCTTACCCCTCATTATTAACTTGTGACCCCTGGTTCTGGACTCCCCCAACATGGGGAACATTTTTCCTGCATCTCGCCTGTCCAATCCTCTAAGAATTTTATATGTTTCTACAAGATCTCCTCTCATTATTCCAGTGAATACAAGCCCAGTCAACCTATTCTTTCATCATATGTCAGTCCCGCCATCCCGGGAATTAACCTGGTGAACCTATGCTGCACTCCCTCAATAGCAATAATGTCCTTCCTCAAATTAGGAGACCAAAAATGCACATTCCAGGTGCCATCTCACCAAGGCTCTGTACAACTGCAGTGGGACCTTCTTGCTCCTAAACTCAAATCCTCTTGCAATGAAGGCCAACATGCCAATAGCTTTCTTCGCTGCCTGCTGTACCTGCCTGATTACTTTCAGTGACTGATGTACAAGCGCACCCAGGTCTTGTTGCACCTCCCCTTTTCCTAATCTGACACCAGATAATAATCTGCTTTCCTGATCTTGCCACCAAAGTGGATAACCTCACATTTATCCACATTATACTGCATCTGCCATGCATCTGTTCACTCACCCAAGCTATCCAAGTCACCCTACAGCCTCATGGCATGTACAGCTCACACTGCCACCCAGCTTTTTGTCATCTGCAAACTTGGAGATGTCACATTTAATTCACTTGTCTAAATCATTAATATATATTGTAAATAACTGGGGTCCCAGAACCGAGCCTTGCGGCACCCCACTCTTCACTGCCTGCCATTAATTCCTACCCTTTGCTTCCTGTCTGCCAACCAGTTCTCTATCCATGTCAATACCCTACCCCAAATGCCATGTGCTTTAATTTTGCACACTAATCTCTTGTGAGGGACCTTGTCAAAGGCTTTTTGAAAATCCGGATACACCACATCCACTGGCTCCCACTTATCCATTCTACTTGTTACATCCTCAAACAATTCCAGAAGATTAGTCAAACATGATTTCCCCTTCATAAATCCGTGCTGACTGACAGACTCTGTCACTGCTTTCCAGTTGCTTCCTACAGCATCCTTGGACATACTTGGAGAAGCCCCAGGGACTTATTCACCTTTATGTGTTTCAAGATTGTAATCACCTCTTCTATCAAGATGTGAATGTTTCAGGATCTCTTCACTGAATCCACTAGCTTCCTCCATGGTCCACTTCCTTCTCTACGGTTAATACAAAGACTTGAAGTATTCATTTAAGACCTCACTCGTTTCCTGGGGCACCACACATTGACAAGCATAGTTAAGATGCCTACACTATCCCTAGTTACTCTTTAGGTCTTAATCCACCTGTAAAATCTTTCAGGATTCTCCTTTACCTTATCTGTGAGGGTTATCATATGTCTCCTTTTTGCCCTCCTAGTTTTCTTCCTAAGTGTACTTCTAAATCTTATATTCCTCAAGGGATTTCTTTGATCCCAACTGCCTATATATACCTAATTCCCTGTCTCTCTGTCCTTCCCCCACCCTAGTCATAGTGCTACTTTTGCTGTTCATAGCCCTTTGTTATCACGTCTTCCACAGCCGACAATGGACCATTGTGTGAAGAAGGGTCTCGCCCAGAAACGTTACCCATTCCTTGTCTCCAGAGATGCTGTCTGTCTTCGGGGTAAACCAGCATCTGCAGTTTCTTCCTACACCTTAATTTCCTTGTCAATCAAGGTTCTCTAATCCTTCCAGCTTTACCCTCTAGCTTCTACGAGGAACATGCTGGCCCTGAACTCTACCTACCTCACATTGAAAAACCTTCTACTTGCCAGATGTCCCTTTATCTGCTAACAGCCTCTCCCAATTAACCTGTTTGATGCCCAGAAACGTCAAAAATTAGCTTTGCTCCAAACCTAATGTGGGCTGTCTCAGAGATGCTGCTGAATGAGTTGCTGCTGCACAGCACCGGAGACCCAGGTTCGATCCTGACCTCGGGTGTACTCTGTGTGGAGTTTGCATGTTCTCAGTGTGACACCGTGGGTTTCATCCAGGTGCTTCAGTTTTCACCCATGTCCCAGAGACATGTGGGTTTGCAGGTTAATTGGCTTCTTTAAATTGCCCCCAGTGTGTAAAGGGTGGGTGCAAAAGTGAGATAGTACAGAACTATTGCGAACGGGAGATTGATTGTCAGTGAGGACTCAGTGGGACGAAGGGCCTGTTTCCAAACTGTATCTTTCAATCAATCATCCAATTCAGTATGTTACCTTGTGGACCAGTCCTATCTTTATCAATAACTAATTTT
Organism: Okamejei kenojei; assembly: GCA_035221665.1. Taxonomy (NCBI): domain Eukaryota; kingdom Metazoa; phylum Chordata; class Chondrichthyes; order Rajiformes; family Rajidae; genus Okamejei; species Okamejei kenojei. The sequence continues at coordinate 35,210,529 of CM069154.1, forward strand.
AAACTGATGGAATTATGGTCGCTGGTCCTAAAATGCACCCATACTGAGACACCAACCACTTGCTCAGCCTCATTTCATATGATCATAAGATCATAAGTGATAGGAGCAGAATTATGGCCATTCGGCCCATCAAGTCTACTCCGCCATTCAAACATGGCTGATTTATCTCTCCCTCCGAACCCCATTCTCTTGCCTTCTCCCCATAACCCCTAACACCTGTACTCATCAAGAATCAGTACTAATAATGTCTTAAGGTGTAGTCCCTTCTCTAGTTGGGCCTTCTCCATATAAAACTTTCCTGGACACACTTAACCAATTCCACCCCATCTAATCCCTCAGCATTATGGGAGTTCCCGTCATATTAAAATCACTTCCAATAAAAGCAATTATTCCTTCAGCTTTCGGCAATTTCTCTACATACAGTATTTCCTCCCCTAATTCCAACTGTTGGAGGGCCTACAGTGTAATCCCATCTAAGAGATTATCCTTTCCTCATTTCTGAGTTTGATACATAACCTGGAATATATTTTTCAAGTATTGCCGTGATGTTCCCACAAATGAATGTAGCTAACTCACCTTCCTCCATCACCTCTCCCTCTATCACGCTAAAACATTCTGTACATCGGAACACTGAGCCACCAGTCTTGCCCACCCCTCAAATAGTTTTGTACAGTAGCTGTAATATCTCAATCCGAGTTCATTTGCCTTATCTGTCAGGGTCTATTGTGTTAAAATATATTCAGTTGGCCTTCTCGGCCTTTTGGCTAAGATCAAGTGTAGTATCTGTTCTTATGTGAAAGAGACTATCTGTTCTTATCAGAACAGTTCTGGCGGTTCCTTGGGGACAAGGGCCGTGGATTGCGGAGCGAAATCGTTGAGGAGTCGGTCGGCTGCAGGCTTAGAGGTGGATCCATGCTGGTTGGGAAACCAACCTAACACCTTATTCAGCCACAATGTCAGCAGGAGCAGGAGCAGGAGCAGGAGTGCAGGGTATTCGGAATACCCTGCGAATAAGCGTCAAGGACCTCAGCAAGGGGAACCCCTTCTCACGAGACCTGTTCGTGAAGAAGGTCTTGCTAGAGGCCTGTAAATTCGAGGCCAAGGACATCTACTGCCTCCAGGATTTTCCGGGTAACGGATATTTTGATGTTACCTTCAAGTATCCAACGGGATGGCAGAAGGTGATGGAAGTCTTCCGGGAGAGGGGAAATGAAGCTCCGCTGTCGCTGCTGAAAGTGCAGCCGCTCTTCACCCTCCCCACCCAGAAGGAAAGGTTCATTACGGTGCACATGTTTAACCCACATGTGCCCGTAGTGGATGTCCTCACCTTCCTTGCTCGTTACGTTGAGGGAACAGGAAACTGTGTGGACGTCAAGGACATGCACGGGATTTGGACCAGCAAGCGGCAAGTCAAGGTAAAGCTGAGGGTGGACAAGGATGGAGAAATCGTCCACCCCCCCTCGGTTTTCGCGATTGGAGGAAACCGAGGGTACTTGAGCTATGTAGGGCAACCCAGGCTGTGCAGGAAATGCAACAAGCCTGGGCATGTGATGGCCCAATGCACTGCAGTTGTCTGCAAAAACTGCAAGATGGAGGGCCATGAGACAAAGGACTGTCAGGCCAGCAAGAACTGCAACCTGTGCGGGGAGGCAGGCCACCTTTACAGGGCTTGCCCTAAAAGAGCCTGCACCTACGCACAGGCAACAAGAGGGGCTGCTGCCAGCACCCCAAAGGGGGGTGAGGCACCCCCCACCACTGCCAAGACCCCAGCAGAAAGAGGGAACACGGACGAGGACAGCCCGACCACCTCGAGGCCCCAAGTGCCAGAAGGAGATGCCCAGCATCCTGCCCAGGAGGGAGAGTCGATGGAGGAGGGGGAACAGCAGGAGAAATGGACAACGGTGAAGTACAAGAAGAGGGGTCAGCCCAAAGAGCCAAGGCCGGAAAAGAGTGGTAAGTCCAAAAGAAAATCACAAAAAAGGTGTCTTTCTCTTACAGAAGGCAGCAACCCCTCCTCCTCGTCGGAGGATGAGGCGACCAGGAAATCCCAACGAGGGAGGCAGAGGAAGAAAACGGGGGAGGAAAAGGAGACCGAGAGCAGAGAAGTGGCCGAGGGGCTCCAGCCCCAGGACATCGGGAGCAGCGCAGTGGTTGAGGGGCTCCAGGCCCCGGAGACAGGAATCATCACAACGGCAAGTGGACCCCAGCTCCAGGGGACTGGGAGCAGTGCAACGGCCGATGGGCCCCAGCTCCGGGCGACCGGGAGCAGCGCAGAGGCCATTGGGCCCCAGCTACAGAAGACAAAGGAAGCGGCATGCCCAAAAGGGGGTGGAACGAGAAGGCCCCCCGCAACGACAACTTTGGTTACGCCACCTGATACTCACCTCACCGTTGGATTCCTGAGCCCAGGAAAGCTGAGGCAATTCACCGAAGCGGTGGGGATGATGGGACATGGAAATGGTCAGTGACTCTAAAGACAATGGAGCTCAAACTGGCATCTTTAAACGTGCGCAGTATAAAGAGCACTGCGCGATGTGTTAATGCCTTACAGTACCTGGCCAAGGTCAAGGCAGATGTGATTTTTCTTCAGGAGTGCGGGCTGCCACACCTCCGCTGCTATCGGAGGTGGTCGCGATGGTGGCCCCACGGACTGTCTGTGTGGTCGGGGGGAAATGACTGTCGTGCTTCCGGCCTGGGGATTTTGCTGCGGGGAGGGAACTTCACCATCACTGAGGTCAAGGAAGTGGTTGGAGGGCGTCTCCTCGTGGTAGATGTTATGTACCGTGGCTCTCCGCTCCGGCTGATAAATGTGTATGCCTCACCCACGCAGAGCGAGCGGCTGGCCGTTCTCCAGCAGCTCCCAGTGCTGCTGGCCACGTCCCGGCAGCTCGTTCTGGCCGGTGACTTCAACTGCATCATTGATGCGGCTGGACGATCCGGCAGTGCCGACAGCAGACTGGACAGCACGTCCAAGTTTCTGATGGAGATGGTAAAAGACGCAAAGCTGCGTGACGCCTTCAGCGACCCTGCAGGCGGGTCCCAGCCGCAGTTCACTTGGTCGAGATCGGGCGGTTTAGCCCGATCCCGGATAGACTTCGTCTTCACGACGAAGGCCGTCACGGTGAGACACACTGACCTCACGCCAGTGTTCTTCTCCGACCACTGCCTACTTCAGGCTTCCTGTCACCTACGGGAGGACCGGAAGGCAGGCAGAGGGACGTGGAAGTTAAACACGAAACTGTTGACCCCGGAGAGTGTCGAGGAGCTAAAGAGGGACTACGCATGTTGGAGAACGGTGAAGCCCCTCTTTGACTCCCCCACACTCTGGTGGGAAGCAACCAAGGAGAACATTAAGAGGTTCTTCATAATTAAAGGGGTTCAGAGAGCAAGACAGAGTCAGAGGGAATTGTGCCAACTCCAGACAGATTTGCAGCAACTGCTCCTTCTGCAGTCGAGCGGGGTGGATGTGAGGGAGGAACTTAGAGAGTTGAAGGACCGGCAAGCTCAGCTCTTCACCTCTGAATCCTCCAAGATCATCTTCCGATCTAGGGTCCGCCATGTGGAGCAGGATGAGACGTGCTCACGTTTCTTCTTCCATAAGGTTCACAGGGGGAGCTCTGTGATGAACAGCCTTAGGGAGGAGGACGGCACGGTAGCATCCTCACAGACAGACGTGCTGAGGATCTGCAAATCCTTTTACACAGATTTGTATGACCAAAAGACCACAGACAGTACCTCCTCCCAGAACTTCCTGTCCTCAATCACGGAGGTCTTGGAGGACAGCAAGCGGGAGAGTCTGGACCAACCACTGACCCTAGAGGAGCTGACTGGCTCCATCCGTTCCTTTGACTCGAATAAAACTCCCGGAAGCGATGGCTTACCGGCTGAGTTGTATTTGGCTCTGTGGGACTGGATGGGCCCGGACCTGCTAGAAGTGTACAACGACATGCTTCTGGCCGGTAGCATGTCAGACTCCATGAGGAAGGGCAACATCACCCTAATCTACAAGCAGAAGGGGGAGATGAAGGACATAAAGAATTGTAGACCCATAACACTCTTGAATGTGGACTACAAGATCCTGTCCAAGGCCATCGCCAACCGGGTCAAGTCTGCTCTGGGACAGGTGATCCACCCGGACCAAACCTGTGCTGTACCTGGCAGGAAAATCTCAGACAGCCTAGCGCTGCTGAGAGATACCATCGCCTACGTGCAGGACAGACGGGTGGATGCCTGCCTAGTCAGCTTGGACCAGGAAAAGGCCTTCGACAGGATTTCGCACACGTACATGAGGGACGTGCTCTCCAAAATGGGTTTTGGGGAGGGAATCAGAAATTGGATCAAACTGCTCTACACCAACATCCGTAGTGCAGTCCAAATCAATGGGTGGGAATCAGACAGCTTCCCTGTAAGGTCTGGAGTCAGGCAGGGTTGCCCTCTCTCTCCTGTCTTGTTTGTCTGCTGTATTGAACCTTTTGCTGAATCCATCAGGAAGGATGCGAGCATAAGAGGAGTGACATTGCCAGGCAGTGGGGGCATTCAAGTAAAGACCTCCCTGTACATGGACGATGTCGCTGTCTTCTGCTCGGACCCAGGGTCGGTTCGCAGACTGATTAGTATCTGCGACCAGTTTGAGTCGGCCACGGGAGCCAGGGTGAACCGCAGGAAGAGCGAGGCCATGCTCTTTGGCAACTGGCCTGACAGATCTTCCGTCCCCTTCACTATCAAGCCTGACTTCTTGAAGGTGCTGGGGATCTGGTTCGGGGGGGCTGAGGCATGTAACAAAAATTGGCTGGAGCGGATAGCCAGGGTGGGGAGGAAGCTGGAGCTGTGGAGGCAACGCTCCCTCTCCATAACGGGAAAGAATTTGGTCATCAGGTGTGAGGTGCTCTCGGGGCTGCTGTACTTGGCACAAGTGTGGCCTGTCCCTCCCTCATACGCCACAGGGATCACCCGGGCCATCTTCCACTTCATCTGGGGGTCGAGGATGGACCGGGTGCGACGGGCCACAATGTACAAGTCGGCAGACAACGGGGGTAAAAGCGTGCCCAACGTCGCCCTCATTCTGATGGCCACCTTCGTGTGTGGCTGCATCAGGCGTAGTGTAGAGCCAAGGCACGTGGGCACCAAGTGTCACTACCTGCTGAGGTTCTACCTGTCCCCGGTGTTGAGAAGGATGGGCCTGGCGCAGGTGCCACGCAATGTGCCAGTCAGCTGGACATTGCCGCCCCATCTGTCGTCGGTGGAAGGGTTCTTCCGGACCAACACCTTTGACCACATGTCCATCGGGCAGTGGTCAGCACAGAATGTCCTGCAGGCACTGCAGGGAAAGGACTCTATGGACCCGGTGGCGTGGTTCCCTGAGCAGACTGCCCAGCTTGTCTGGCAAAATGCCTCATCGCCAGAACTCACCAACAAGCACCAAGACCTGGCTTGGCTGGCGGTGAGGGGAGCCCTCCCAGTCAGATCCTTCCTGCACCGTCGGAACCTCACTACCAGCGCACGCTGCCCTCGGGACGGCTGCTATGGCGAGGAGACGGTTGCCCACCTCTTCACAGAGTGTGGGTTTGCTAAAAGAGTCTGGAGAAAAATGCAAGGGTCCCTGGTACGCTTTATCCCGAACAGCTCCGTCACAGAGGACTCTGTGATTTACGGACTGTTCCCAGGGACACATTCAGAGACTGACATCGAGTGCTGCTGGAGGGTCATCAACTCGGTAAAAGACGCCCTTTGGTCTGCCCGAGCATTGTTCACCACCCAGCAGAGCGAGATGTCCGTCAGGGAATGTTGCCGACTGGCCCGCTGCAGACTGCAGGAGTACGTGCTGAGGGACGCACTGAAGCTCGGTGCAGCCAACGCCAAGGTTCGGTGGGGGAGGGCCACAGTCTAACGCCCTTCCGCTGCTGGACATGGGGGGGTACAGTATTGTGGAGACGCCCCTCAATATAAGGGAAGGTATCCCACGCCATTGTGGCATGAGTGGGGGACTGATTTGTGGAAACTTGGGAAAAAGAAAATGTCTAAACTGTATTGATCTATTGTACAGCCTCCGAAAATGTCGGATGGATTTTCCGCAAGGTTAATGTATTGTATATATTTATCATTCGAATAAAGTATATTTTGAAATAAAAAAAAAAAAAAAAAAATTCAGTTGGCCTTTCAGAACTGCTTCACTCTATGTCCTGCCCCTCCCTGCCATGCCTACTGGATTTGCTCGCTGGAACCTCAGCCTCCTTGTCCATTGCTGTACTACTCTGGATCTCACCCCACTGACATACCATTCAAGCCAATCTCCTTGCTCGGGATGGCACAGTGGCGCAGCGGTAGAGTTGCTGCCTACAGTGCCAGAAACCTGGGTTCGATCCTGACTATGGGTGCTGTCTGTACGATCTCCCTGTCCAAAGACGAACGGGCTTGTAGATGAATTGGCATCTGTAAATTGTTAATTGGCCTTACTGTGTAGTATAGTGCTGGTGTATAGGGTCACCACTGGTCAGCATGGACTCGGTCAGCCGAAGGGCCTGCTTGCACGCATTATCTCTAAAGTCTAAAGTTTATTTGTTGCCCTTGAGTTCAGGTGCAACCTGTCGCTCTTATACAGGTCATTTCTCGCCAAAAGAGATTCCAATCAATCAAGAAAGCGTATCTCTACTGCCTGCACATGCTCTTCAGACACACATTCATCTGCCCTACCCTTCTATTCTCTTGTGGTACCAGGAGTATATCCAGAGATCACAATCCTCAAGACTCTGCATTCTTTTTCAATTTTCTCGCATAAATCACCTTTGTGCTTCACTCGCAGGTAGATGGTGACACATGGCACGTGAAATCAGTTTGCAAATAATTTTGACAGCAGAGGTAAGCACACACTGCAAAAGATGTCAGGAAACGTCAATAAACATACGACGAAATAACCTGGGGACCAGGATTTTTTCGACACTGCTGAATACTGAGCAGGCTACTCTGTGGCTGTTCTCTCCTTTGCTGACATCTTCCCACAAACAGATGTCAAGTTAACTCTGCCGTGCGAATGGAAAGCAGATTGTTACTTCCTGATAAGAAATAGGTGCGATTGAAAAAATTAGCATGCTATGCTCAGCAAAATCTGTTGAAAGAAAGCACACCAAATAATGTATTTCGTGTGACTTTAATATGTAGTAGAATCAGACGCTGGAATGATATTTGCACTCTGGATAGTATTATTCAAAGTTCATCAAGATAACATAATCTCACAGCATGGAAACCAAATATTCATGCCATCACTCCTTTAACATGGAATATTTTGTCATTCCATTAACTTTTTCTCTTTTTCCATATCCTTTTAATTTACTCTTTCTTAAATGATTATGCTTCACCTCTATTACACTCAGCTTAGCCAGCGATGAAGGAGGCTGCAGAAAGTGGTAGGCGTTGTCCATCCGTCACGGTTACCAACCCCTCAACGATCGATGGGATCTACAGGAGATGCGGCCTTGAAGGGCAGATACTGTAATATTATCAAAGACCCAACACAAGCCTGGCCACGCTTTCATCTCACTAGTTCGATCCCAAACAAGTTGCAGGAAACTATGCCAGTCAGGTTCAAGAACAGCCTTTTCCCAGCAACCATCAATGTTTTGAATAGCAATAACCACAATCCTACCTTAGCAACTATCATCTACTATGGACGTTGTTTTGGTTGTACAACATACTTCAGTTTTTGCACTATTATGCTCTGGTTAGAGAATGTTACTGCGTTTTGGTTGTACAACATACTTCAGTTTTTGCACTATTATGCTCTGGTTAGAGAATGTTACTGCTTATTAATTTATTGTATTATTAATTATTTTATCTTTCTTTTGTGTTAATGTGTTAATGGGTCTGTCAAGTTGTAGCAAGTAAGAATTCAATGTTCTTTTGCTGCTACATATAAACATTTAACATTCTTGACTTAGATTTCACAGATAATTGCACTTCCTTACAATCCTTTAGTGAAAATCGAATAGTTTTTCGTTATTTATCTCATCAAAATTCTTTGTGATATTTGAAAACCTCCAAACCCCTCTCAATTTCCTTGGAGATGATTAAAAGCTAATTCTTTAGGTGCAAAAGCCTTTAATCTAATATCCTAGTAAATTTCCATTGTATCCTCTCCTGGAATTTTGAAACTGGACACAAAGTACAAATTGCAGTCACATTCTTGATGCTTTTCATAACCAGAACAATTGCCAACATTACGGTTCATTCATAAATAACGAAAATGGTGTAGAAACAGTTATGGAAAGAATGAGGTTACACAAAAGGCTGGAGAAACTCAGCGGGTGCTGCAGCATCTAAGGAGCGAAGGAGATAGGCAACGTTTCAGGCCGAATCTCTTCTTCAGACTCTTTTAATTTTTTAATAAATAGATACGGTCAGGAGTGTATCACCTGCAATAGAGATGGTGAGGTCAAGGAATGGTAGGGAAGTGTCAGAAATGGTCCAAGTGTATTTGAGTGCCAGATGGAAGTTGGTGGTGAAATGGATGAAGTCAGTCAGTTAGTTGTGTGTGGGTGCAGGAGGTGACACCAAAGCAGTCGTCGATGTAACAGAGGTAGAGGTCGGGGATGGGGCCCTGGTACGCCGAGAACAAGGATTGTTCGACGTAGCCGACAAAGAGGCAAGCGTAGCTGGGGCCCATGCGTGTGCCCATAGCTACGCCTTGTGTTTGGAGGAAATGGGAGGAGTCAAAAGAGAAGTTATTGAGGGTAAGGACCAACTCCGCTAGGCGGAGGAGGGTGTCAGTGGACGGGTATGGGTTGCTCCTCTGGTCGAGGAAGAACCGGAGGGCTTTGAGACCATCCTGGTGGGGGATGGAGGTGTAGAGTGACTGGACGTCCATGGTAAAGATGAGAGGATGGGGGCCTGGAGAATGGAACGCACGGAGTCGACGGAGAGTGTCTGAGGTGTCTTGAACATAGGTGGGGAGGGATTTAACCAAGGGGGATAGGATGGAGTCAAGGTATGTATAAATGTGTTCGGTGGGGCATGAGCAGGCAGAGACAATGGGTCTGCCGGGGCAGTCACGTTTGTGGATTTTGGGGAGAAGGTAAAATCAGGCTGTGCGGGGCTGGGAAACGATGAAGTTGGAGGCTCGGGGGGTAGGGAGCCGGAGCTGATTAAGTCAGTTATGGTGCTCGAGATGGTGGCCTGGTGCTCGTCAGTGGGGTCATGGTCCAGGGGTAAGTAGGAGGAGGTGTCCGAGAGTTGGTGCGTGGCCTCCGCTTTGTAGAGATCGACGTGCCAGACTACCACGGCACCTCCCTTGTCGATGGGTTTGATAACCCAGTCTGGGTTGTTACGGAGTGAGTCGATGGTAGTACGTTCGGGGGGAGAGAGATTGGAGTGAGACAGGGGAGTAGAGAAGTCGAGGCGGTTGATGTCCCGACGGCAGTTCTGGATAAAGAGTTCTAAAGCCGGAGGGCCACGAGGGGCGGTCACGAGGAGGGGGTTAATTGGAGACAGGAAAAGGGATCATCAGTGGGGGGCGAGGACTTCTTCCCATGGAAGAGCGCTGTGAGGCGGAGGCGACGGTAGAAGAGCTCCAAGTCGTGGTAGGCGCGGAACTCATTGAGGTGGGGATGGAGGGGGGCAAAGGTAAGACCTCTGCTGAGGACTGACCGTTCGGTGTCGGAGAGGGGGAGGTCCGGGGGGATGGTGAACACGCGTCAAGGATGGGGGTTGTGGCCGGAGGAAGGCAGGTGAGTGGACTGAGGACGAAGCGTTGTGTGGTGGGGGGGTGGAGGGTGGTCAGGTGGTCAGGGGGTGGGGGGGTATGGGGGCTGTGGTGTGGATGGGGAAGAGCAGGGGTTACATAGTGGGGCGGGGATGGGGAAGACCCAGTGGAATAGCCACTGAGGTTACCAGGGTTGGGGAAACGGGCACTAGGACCCAGTGCCGTCAAAAACGGAGTAGTGGGAGTTAGCAACGTGGAGGCTTCAGGCCTGCTGCAGAGTCCAGTTTGCAGGTGAGGCGGCGGCTGCGGGCTGCTGGAGGGCGGTGGAGTGTCGTGGGTCGGCGGACCGGAAACAATGACATTCTATTGCTCCAGTGAGGTGACTGGTCGGCTCTCTTTCTCAATGCTAGATATTTTTTGTACAAACAGATCAAGTAACAAACTTGCTTTTTGCTGGAGTCATATCTTCCATCTGTTGAATGTATTGGAAAATAACTGATCATTCAAATATCAACCAAAACACTTTGTTTTACAGATGATAATTCACTGTACCTTAATTGGTGCTTGTGACAATAAATGTGAACTTGAACCTTCGGAGCTTGCAGCAACCTCTGACCTGCTTTTTCAAACAACTGGTCTAGTTAAGTTTATAATCACCAGTGACTCCCAGGAAGTGAGTGGTAGGAAACTTGCAATGGTAATGCCATTGAATATTAAGCCTCAGTGGTCAGACTTTCCCTTGTTGAAGATAGTTATTACCTGGCAATTTTTTGGCATGAATGTTAACTACACCTTTTATAGCCCATCCCTGAAAGTTCTCTAGGTTTTGTTCTATGCAGGTATTAGCTACTTAATTTGCTAAGAAGTTGTGAATGGAATGGATCAGTGTGCAATCATTGATGGGCAGCAGCGTGGTGCAGCTGTAGAATTGTTGCCTTTCAGCGCCAGAGAACTGAGTTCGATCCCGACGGCAGGTGCTGCCAGTACGGAGTTTGTACATTGTCCCCGTGACCGCGTGGGCTTTCTCCGGGGTGCTCTGGTTTCCTCCCACGTTCTGAAGACGTACAGGTTTGTAAGTTAATTTGCTTTGGTAAAATTGTAAATTGTCCCTAGAGTGTAGGATGGTGCTAGTGTATGGGAATTGCTGGTCGGAGTGGACTTGGTGGGCCAAAGGGCCTGATTCAGCACTGTATCTCTAAATGAAAAATAAAGAATATTTCCACTTCTGACCTTAGGATCAGGCAGCTGAAAATGCTCGGGCCTAGGCCCTAGCAAAATGTCCAAGGGTTAGGATGATTGAACATCAACCATAACAACGATCTTCCCTTTTGTGTGAAGTGTGACTCCAAACCATTGATACCTTTGATGTCCGTTGTACCAATACCCTATGATGCCACATTTAGTCAAATGCTGCTTAATGTCACAAGCTGTCACTCTCAACTCATCTCTGGAAGTAGGCCCTCTGGCCTATATTTTACCAAGGCTCTCTGGAGCTGAGTGTTGCTGGTAAAATAAACTAACATTTGGGAGCAGATTGTGGGTAAGTAAATGTTGCCTGATTATCAATAGCACTTCCATTGCATTGCTGATGATGACTGATTGGGCAGTAATTATCCAGATGGCTTTGTTCTGCATCTTGTGAACAGGTTACACAGTACCTGGGCAATTCGCCACATTGTTTGTGAGATGCCAGTGGTGGAACTGCATTGGAAAAGCCTCTCTAAAGGCACAGCTATTTTTTGTGTGCAGGTCAACAGTACTCAGCTGGGGTATGCCTGGCCCCCATTGTATTTGCTGTATTCAGGACATCACATGAAGTGAATCCAATTGACTGAAGACTGACTTTGGTGATACTGGGTATCTCCATAGAAAGCTGAGACCAATCATTCACTCGGCACTTCTGACCTAACGTGGCTGCAAATGCTTCAGCCTTGACTTCACCACTCACATATTGAACTCTGCCATTGACAACGTGGATTATTTTACCTTTGATCTGGTTCAGTAAATATATTAAAACAAATACACCCGTCTTGATTCAACAAATTTATTCCGTTTTCATCCCAGGGGACACGCTTTGGTCCACAGCCTCTAACCCCCAAGGAGTCCAAAGTGTTCCCCAGAGTAAGTGATATTTAATACAAAGCATATAAACGTTCACAATTTGGTGCCTCCCTTCAGTTGCCCAATTATTATCCAGGAATATCACGTGTGAAGAGTTCTTTTCGCCCTAATCGGTTGCGTTAGGGAGTTACAAGCTGCATCTTGTTATTGCAAGTATAACAACAGTAGCGGGCTACTCCCAAAGGTCATACGCTGAGAAGCAAATGACAGATACGGCCCTGAATAAGCTGAATTCTTGTAAATTTCCATCATATTTGGTGCTCTGTATTCTACCACTGTTTTCTATATTTGTCCGCTGCGTTTGGTACTGCAAGTATACTTTCTCACCATCACTGAGGATGGAGAAATTCTTGAAACATTCTCCTCCCATTAACTAGAGGTAGAATGGCTGCATTGCTTTCATCTAATCCATTAGGTTACCCTATTGCTTGGCACTATCTACTATATGCTGTTTTTGCTGTTCAACACTCATATCCTGTACTGCATCTTCACCAGACCTGCACCTCAGTCTGCGACTACCTTGGGTGCCAGTACCAACATGCCTTTGAAGTTCTCATTGCACTCCCAGCTTGGCTGTGATGGCAGATCAAGTTAAGTCTACAGTCAAGTCAAGAGAGTTTATTTTCATGTGTCCCACATAGGACAATGGAATTCTTGTTTGCTGCAGCACAGCAGAATATTGCTGGCATTAATACAGATCAGATCAGTGTGTCCATATACCATATAATATATATATATACACACATAAATAAACAGATAAAGTGCAATAGGCTGTTATAGTTCAGAGTTTGTTTGAAGTTGTGTTTAATAGTGTGATGGCTGTGGGGAAGTAACTGTTCCTGAACCTGGATGTTGAAGATTTCAGGCTCCTGTACCTTCTATCTGATGGCAGCGGAGAGATGAGTATGTGACCAGGATGGTGTGAGTCCTTGATGATGCTGGCAGCCTTTTTGAGGCAGCAACTGCGATAGATCCCCTCGATGGTGGGGAGGTCAGAGCCGATGATGGACTGGGCAGTGTTTACAACTTTTTGTAGTCTTTTCCGCTCCTGGACGCTCAGGCTGCCGAACCAAGCCATGATGCAACCGGCCAGCATGCTCTCTACTGTGCACCTGTAGAAGTTCGAGAGAGTACTCCTTGACAGACCGACTCTCCGTAATCTTCTCAGGAAGTAGAGGCACTGATGTGCTTTCTTTATAATTGCATCAGTGTGCTGGGACCAGGAGAGATCTTCGGAAATATACATGTCCAGGATAATGATGATTGGCTCTGCGGGTGTCAGGAGGATGATGTTGGGCTCTGGAGATGTCGATCGAGGTGTGAGTTTCTGTGGCTGCCGCACACACATCTTGGATGCCCAGTTTTCAGCAGTTAGATCTGTCCTGTGTCTATCCTATTTGGTAGGTGTTTGTGTTGTGAAGTTGAGGCTTTTTCTCCACCAGTCATTATCAATGCTATTGCAGGCAGATACGTCTACCAAAGGTAAATTGGTGATGTCATGTCTAGGTTTAGGTTTATTATGTGTACCAGGTACAGTGAAAATATTTTGCATCCTATACAATCAGATCAGATAATACAGTGGTAAATACAATACAAACTCAAGCTTTTCAAAATAAGGAAAATAAGAACGAACAAAGACAGTTAGAAGAACAAATTAGACAACTGGACATAGAAAATGCTAACGACCCCACTACGAATAAACATAATAGAATAATAATACTGAAATTTAAATTAAATAAATTATTATCAGAGAAAGTCATAAGATTATTACAAATTACAAGACAGGAATATTTTGAATTTGCCATATACTTCTGGCACGTCAATTAAAAAAACGAGAAAAGGATCACACAATTTCAAAGATTAAATCAGGCAAAGGGGAAGTATTGACCTTGCCGAGTGATATTAATAAAAGATTTGCACAATTTTACGAGAATCTATATACATCTAAAACGATAACGGACACCAACAAAGTTGCAGAGTTCTTGGATAATTGTAACCTTCCTAAATTAGAGTTGCAGGAACAAGAGGAATTGGGAGCACAAATCTCAAATAAGGAAATAGAAGAAACAATAATCTCATTAAAAAATGGAAAAACACCAGGTCCCGACGGATTTAGTAATGAATTCTATAACAGATTTTATGACATATTTACACCTCGCCTACAGAAAATGTATACTTATCCCTTCAAAGAACAAATACTACCTGAAACACTAGCAGAATACACGATCACATTAATACTTAAGAAAGATAAAGATGTGGAAGAACCTGGATCATATAGAGCTATTGCGTTGTTAAACACAGATCAAAAAATATTAGCGAAAATACTAGCTAGAAGACTAAGTAAATATGCTAGTAAATTAATACATCTGGATCAAATGGGGTTGATCCCTAAGAGACAATCATTTAATAATTTGAGACGTATGCTCAATATAATGCATTCACACCAAACGGAAGATCAAAAACTATCAATCAGTTGGATGCAGAGAAAGTATTCAATCAGGTCGAATGTGATTATATGGTCAGGGTATTGCATGAATTTCAACTGGGAGAGAATTTCATTCTACGGATTAAATTACTATATAATAAGCCAACGGGCAGAATATTAACTAACAATAATTTCAATTGTCAATGGGTAATAGACAAGGATGTTCACTATCACCGTTGTTATTTGCTCTCATAATTGAACCCCTAGTGGAAAGAATTAGAATTCATCCGAATATCCATGGATATAAAACAAAATATTCCAACAATAAAATATCATTATACGCTGATGATGTACTATTGTACATCACAAAACCTCATATTACTATACCAAATATTTTAAACTTAATAGAGGACTTCGGATCATTTTCAGGATATAGAATAAATTGGAATAAAAGTGAAACCATATCAATAAAACCGAAAGACTCTACACATCTTTTATAGTTTCCATTTAAACTAGCTATGGAAAAATGTAAATACTTACGTATCGAAATTACTAGAAGATATCAAGACATGTTTGACGCAAATTATAACCCTCTACTTATGAAACTATATAACTTGATTAAATTTTGGAAAACGCTTCCGATGTCCTTAATAGGCCGAATAAATGCCATAAAAATGATTTTTCTACCACAAATCTTATACCTGTTCCAATCTATTCCAATATACTTACCCAAAACGTTTTTTAAAAAACTGGACTTGGATATCACAAATTTTATTTGGGATTATAAATCCCACAGAATACAAAGAGCTCATCTGAATAAACCCAAAGTAGTAGGGGGATTAGCACTCGCCAACTTTATGTATTACCACTGGTCTGTAAATATTAGAAACATGATCCAATTGCTGGATAACTCTCCCCAGCAACCGGATTGGACTATTATGGAGAAAGAGGACTGTCTCCTTACAATATTGGAGCAATCCTTCTTTCACCAATGACGATGAATAATACAAATTACAACAAAAATCCAATTATACACAGTACAATTAGAATTTGGAAACAAATAAAACACAATTTAATATTAAGAAATTTATCTCTCTTACCTCTGTTTAAACCTTCAACTATAGATAAAGCATTTATACAGTGGGAAAGAGCAGGAATTAAAATCTTCGGAGATTTGTATGAAATGGGAAAACTATTATCATTTAATCAATTACAACCAAAATACAATTTGGGAAACAATCAGTATTTTAAATATTTCCAAATCTGTGACTATCTGAAAAAATACGCACAAGATTATCACAATATGCCTCCCGACTTACTGGAAGAAGTAATGAATACAAAGGCAGAATCAGCAAACCTAATATCATATATATATAATATTATTCTAAACGCAGAAATATTAACAACAGAAGGTATCAGGAGAGACTGGGAAAAATAATTAATTATACAAATTCTCAAAGAAAGGTGGGAAGAATATTTATTAAATGTGCATAAATGTTCAATTAATGTAAGACACATCTTAATATAACGCACTCATTTGTCTTTTGTACAAAAATTCAAAGATTTTGGACTGAAATCTTTGAGATTTTCACAAAAGTATTTAAAATAAAACTGACTCCAAAAGCAGATTAGATTATCTTTGGAACATCAGAAGATAGCCATGAAGAAAACTCTATTTGAATATGGCTTAATAACTGGAAAAAAGCTAATCTTAAAATTCTGGAAACATAGTCCTATACCAACAGTTAATATGTGGATTTCAGATATGTTCGAAACACTATATTTGGAAGATATGAGACTCCGACTAGCAGGAAAATCAGACTGTTTCTATAAGACGTGGTCTGCATTTATAAATCTATTACAAGGATAAGATGCAAGAATACCTCAAAAAGGTACCGGTGTCGGGTCTTGGTAAAGGGGGAAGAAAAACTGTCGAGTTGGTAGATTCCTTTTGTGAGATGTTTATAATAAAGTAACTGGCTTTTCTTTTTTCCTTCTCTTTCTTTCCCTTTTTTCTTCTCCTCTTCAGGGTCTATCTCTTAATCTCCTTTCTCTAACTCTTCGCCCAAGGGTTCCCTTTCCCTCTGCCACGCTTTTTCACTTTCACAACTCTTTTTCACTCTTCTACTTTCTCTGTTGATATTTCTTTCTCTTTTCTTTCTTTTCTAAAGCCTTAAAAAATTAAGGGGTACAATGATTGTAATACTATATATGGGATGTACACTGATGTAACTTACGGTACCTCTAATAAATAAAGATTTAAAAAAAAACTAAAAAAACTCAAGTACGATAGGTAGAGCACACAGGTGGGTGTGGCGGTGCCTAACGGCAGCGGCTTGACTTCAATCGTCTGTCTTTTATTTTTATTTTTGTCTTCTTAAATGTTTGTCTTGAGCCTAGTTTTTATTATTTTTTTAGCTGTGCATATGTGGGGGGTGGAGGGGGGATGTAGGGGAAACCGTTAATCTCTTCCCTGTACGGGGACCCAACTTTTTCCCTGTCGGGTCTACGGTGTCGTTGGGCCTAACATCGTGGAGCCCGACTTCGGAGCTTCGGAGGCTCCGGCCGCAGGCCTGGTGGACAGGAACATCCAGGTCTCTCTTGGGAGATGACTTTTCCGAGCTCCTGCAAAGGCAACTTCTCCTGCTGGAATCGCGGGGTTTAAAGGACACGGAGCCGGGCCTAACATCGCCCGGCGCAGCTTAATGGCCACAGGACTTACTGTCGTCCACCGGGGGCTATAATATCGGAGCCCCAGTTCGCCTAGACGCTGCAGTTGGTCTGCTGGACTGCGGGTGAAGAACAAAGGGAAGAGATAAGACTTTGCCTCCCATCACAGTGAGGAGGTGTTGGAGACTCACTGTGATGGATGTTTATGTAAACTGTGTTAAGTGTGGGTCTTGGGTTTCTTTTGTAATGTAAAAACTGTAGAAAATGCAATTTTGTTCAAACCAAGTTGTTTGAATGACAATAAAAGGCATTTTATTCTATTCTATTCTAGAGCAGAGGGGAAAATATCATCAGAGCACTAGGAAATGGAAGTAGATTTACAGGTAGAAAAGAGAATTAAAGGAGAGATTGTATTGAATGATAGTCGATCTTCATCTTGGAAGGGCACGCAAAGAGTCACCACACTCCAGTGGCATTGGCTCACTGACCACTTGGAGAAGAGCCAGTCTGGCAGCAACATCCTTCAACGATGGTGCTACCAAACCACGACTGACGATGAACATTGAAATTGCTCTCCCAGCAGGTAGTCTGTTCTTCTGGTGTAGTCAGTGCTTCATCCAAGTGCTGTTCCACATAGAGGAACACTGGTTCATTAGCTTTAGTAGAAACTGAATTGTGATCAGGAGGAGGTTTCCTTGCCTATGTTTAACCTGATGCCAGGAGGCGTTGTGAGCTATGTGGTCAGTGTCCAGATCAACTGCATACACTTGTGCTGCCACCTCTGATGGGCCTGTCATGCCAGTGGCACAAGTATATACCAAGGGATTGTGATGGAGGAGACTGGCACATTGTAAGTACACGATGATTCCAGGTTGCTGCTTCACCAGTCTAGGGGACAGTTCCACCAGCTTAAATACCCCACATGTTAATGAGGAGGATAGCTGCAACACCATTAACATGGAGACATAGAAACATAGGAAATAGGTGCAGGAGTATGCCATTCAGCCCTTCGAGCCAGCACCACCATTCAATGTGATCATGGCTGATCATTCAAAATCAGTACCCCATGCCTGCTTTCTCCCCATATCCCTTGATTCCGCCAGCCCTAAGATCTCTAACTAACTCTCTCTTGAATACATCCAGTGAATTGGCCTCCTCTGCCTTCTGTGGCAGAGAATTCCACACATTCACAACCCTCTGGGTAAAAAAGTTTTTCCTCATCTCAATCCTACCCCTTATTCTTAAACTGTGACCCCTGGTTCTGGACTCCCCCAACATTGGGAACATTTTTCCTTAATATCTAGCCTGAAAGGCCATCTACAACAAAGGAGCTTGATGTACTCTGAGCTCTTCTGTGATGAGAGATGGCCTTTCAGTTCATTGCATGCACCCAAAATCTACATTTTAGGCAATGTCATAACTTCAGAGGCAAGGTGAACTTCTGAGGCAAGGTGAACTGTGCGGAAAAGAGGTTTGGGTTTAGGTTTATTATTGTCACATGTACCGAGGTACAGTGAATGCTTTGTTTTGCATGCTGTTCAATCAGATCAAAAACTGAACATAAACACAATGTAGTCAAACTCAAGTAGAATAAGTAAAGCAAAGGGAAAGATATGGCGGTTTTAATAGTGTGTTTCCTAACTGTAAACTGCTCCATTACAGCTTCACAACTAATAAACAGAAGCTTTGCGCTCGAGCCTTGGGTTCAGCCATTTTTATTCACGATCCATCTTGGCTCCTGCCTCGTGGGTATTGCATCATGGGTACTGCACCACAAATGGCGCCATTCCCATAACATCCCTCTTTGTTTACAAAACACATATGTACAGGCACTTTACAAGTATAGCAATAAATTAAATTCTTCCATGGCATCTTATTTCACTGAGTCCAACATGTATCCGACAGTCCATTTTCCAACATGCATTTGACAGTCCATTTCCGTGGTTGCTTCCAAATTCTCATTCCTTGGATCTGCGACAGTTCAGTGCTGGGAATTATCTAAACTTTCAATAACCCATGTCTGGTTCATCATTTCCTTTTCCCCTTTTTATTTATGAATTTGTTTATTTATTTATTTATTTGGTTTTTAAATGGTCATTACCACTACTTCTACATAAAACTATGCATGTAGAATGCATAGAGAAATATAGAACTCGACATTATCACACAATAGTTCCATTGACAAAGTGCAACATCCACAATGGGGTCGAGATGAATTAGACAGTGCCCTGACATACGGAAGAACAGTTCAGAAGCTTGATAACAGAGGGGAAGGAGTCATTCCTGAATCTAGTCATGCATGCTTTCAAGGTTCTGCATCATTTGCCTGGTGGGAGCAGGGAAACGAAAAAGTGACAGGGTGGACAAGACTTTGATTATACTGGCTGCTTTTCCGAGGAAGTGTGGGAAACGTCAATGGTGGGGAGTCTGGTATGTGTGATAAGCTGGGCTACATTTACAACTCTCTGCAATCTCTTGCTGTCTTGGGCAGAGCTGTTCCCAACCAAACCAAGCTGTGAAGAAAGCTGCCAGTAAGTAGTCTTACTCTGGTGTATGTGTTGAAGTTTGTTCAGGTCATTGGAGACATGCCAAATTTCCTCAGTCTCCTCAGAAAGTAGAGGCATTGCTGTCTCATCTAGATGGTTAGTCCACACGGATGATAACATTAATGCCAAGGAACCTGAAGCGCTCAACCATTTCCATTTCGGCATCTTGATCTTGTTTAGTTCTTCAGTTTGGAAGGGCTCTTCTTCAGTTTGGAAGGGCTTGCAAGAAATCACCAGCTACAAGAGGAAAGCCCCCCCCCGCTCTTTGGACAATCGTCAGCTGACCAACGACCTGAATGAGTTTTACTGCAGGTTTGAAAATCAGAAACGTAACCCTGGTACCACCTCCCTCCCTCCCTCCCTCCCTCCCCAACCAACATAGCCAGACCCCAGTCTACAAAGAATGGACCCTGCACCCTCTCCTTCCCATTCACCACTTCACACCTACTTAAGGTAAGACTTCAGTATGAAAAGACTGGGCCATTTCCCACCCCAACCAACACTTTACACCCACTCACAGCCTGACCTCAGTCTGCAAAGACTGTGCCTTTCTACACCCACCCCCCTCCAATCACCACTTCACACCCAATCATTCACACCCGCTGTGCTGCACAACATCACTTATCCAATATCAACACTAAAAATAGAGGAAGTTGGGAGGCTTTTCAGAGGACAAAAGAGCCGGAAATCTCCTACTCTTAAGCTCTGTGTCAAACAGCTGGCACCGGTCTATACAGACATTTTTAACCAATCCCTGCTTGCTTCAAAGTCTCCACTATTGTCCCTGTACCCAAAAAGGCAAGGATTACTTGTCTTAATGACTACAGGCCTGTCGCACTGACCTCTGTAGTCATGAAGACACTCGAAAGGCTTGTGCTGGCCAAGCTGAAAAATATCACAAACTTCCTGCTGAATCCTCTGCAGTTTGCATATCGGGCCAATAGACCTGTGGATGATGCAGTCAACCTGGGCCTGCACTTCATCCTACAGCACCTAGACCACCAGGGGACCTATGCGAGGATCCTGTTTGTTGATTTTAGCTCTGCATTCAACACCATTGTGCCAGAGCTACTACATTCCAAACTTTCCGAATTGTCTGTGCCTGAACCCCTCTGTCAGTGGATCACCAACTTCCTGACAGACAGGAAGCAGCATGTGAGGCTGGGAAAGCACATCTCGGACCCGAAAACACTCAGCATTGGAGCACAGCAGGACTGCGTACTCTCTCCTCCCCTTCACTCTCTCTACACCAACGACTGCACCTCCACAGACACCTCTGTCAAGCTTGTCAAGTTTGCGGATGACACAACCCTGATTGGACTGATCCAGGATGGGGAGGAATCTGCCTAAAGACAGGAAGTGTCATAGCTGACGTCCTGGTGCCGTAGCAACAACCTAGAGCTCAATGCTCTTAAAACAGTGGAATTGATTGTAGACTTTAGGAGAGCTCCCCCTCCCCTCACCCCACTCTCAATCAACAAAATCACAGTCACATCTGTGGAGTCTTTTATGTTCCTGGGAACCATCATCTCCAAGGACCTTAAGTGGGGGGCTACCATCGACTCCACAGTCAAAAAGGCACAACAGAGGATGTACTTCCTGCGGCAGTTGAGGAAGCACAATCTGCCACAGGCAATGATGGTCCAATTCTACACGGCCATCGTAGAGTCTGTTCTCACCTTCTCCATCATGGTCTGGTTTGGCTCAACCACCAAGCACGACACCTGGAGGCTGCAGCGAATCGTCCGATCAGCAGAGAAGATTATTGGCTGCAAACCTTCCCTCCATTGATGAACTGTACACTGCAAGGGCCAGACAAGAGCGGACAAGATCATCTCTGACCCCTCTCACCCTGGCCAGAAACTCTTTGAATCACTTCCCTCTGGAAAGCGACTCCAGACTGTCAAAGCTGCCACAGCCAGACATAAAAACATTTTTTATCCATGAGTAGTTGCTCTATTCAACAGCCAAAAATCTGTAGCCTCTCTTTGATCTGGTATTTTGTTGGTTCACATGCTTGATCAATGGTGTTTTATCATTAATGTTTTATTATTATTAATGTTTAGTGATTTCTGAGTCAATCGTAACTGTCACTGTATGTTATGTTGTTACTTGTGGGCAGAGCACCAAGGCAAATTCCTTGTATGTGAATACTTGGCCAATAAACTTGCTTACTTACTTACATACTTACATCACGCTTCCTGAAGTTAATAACTAGCTGCTTCGTCTTGTTGGCATTGAGGGAAAGCTGGTTGTGCTGACACCACATCATTAAGTGTTCTATCTCCTTCACTCCATCCATTTTCCTGATGTTTTCTAATTAACCTGCAATTGATTTCAGGTACTATCTACTCTGGGTAAAATTGCCATTTTGTACATGAAAGATGGTCTAGTTTCTGTGTTAAATTTTACAATATGACCTGCTTGGGACCAAACCTGGAGAATTCTTGGTCTTTTCTTACCCCTCCAATGCACAATCATTTTATACTACTTAAGTCTTGACAGAAATATATCAAATTATGAGCAGCTTAGAAAAGGTAAACAGTCAGAACCTTTTTCCCAGAATGGAAAAATCTAATACTAGAGAGCATAGTTTCAAGGTGAGAGGGGAACAGTTTAAAGGAGGTATGTGGGGTAATTTACACAGAGGATGATGAGCACCTGGAACGTGCTGTTGAGGTTTGGGGTCGAGACAGATATGATAGTGGCATTGAAGAGACTTTTGGATAGGCATATGGATATGTAGGGAATGGGGGGGATGTGGATTATGTGCAGGTCGATAAGAGATGGTCTTGACATGCCTGTTCCTATGCTGTACTATTCTATGTTCTATGTTCTGCCTAGAAAGAACATGAATTTCAACAGAGCCCCACCACAGCTGTGGGATACGTTGACCAATTATTTAATTTGTGAACTATACGAGATTATTTGGACGGCTTTGCATGTATTTTCTAGAAAGGACGGCGGTGTCCATCATTGTTGTGATGAGACTAAGAGTTGCAGCTTAACTCACTGTTGACACAATGTCACTAAGAATCAAACCTCATCCTTGTTCCAAAATGCCACAATGAAGAGGAAACTCCTAAAGTAAATAGGTGCAGTAAAATGACCTTTGGGGCTATTATTTACTTACTGTGCTATTACATGTACAGTGACATGGTTGTGTGAATAGTGGTAACTTTGTCCTTTCATACATCACACATTACTATTATGTTTCATAAGTACCTTGGTTACTAGACTAGTTTACTTTTAATGCACCTATCAAGGTGAACAAGATTAGTTATTGATCAAAAGCTTCTCAATTTACCAACTGAATGCTTAAAAATGCCACTTTAGATGGGGCTGACTGTCTTACATCTCTGCACCAGTACTCTTTATTTGGTTCACAAATCACATTGACTTTTTACAGTAATGTCGTGCTGCTTTGAAGAAATATGAGCATCTGCATAAAATAGTGAAATCGTTTTCATGATTCAAGATTCAAGAGAGTTTATTGTCATGATGGGTTCACCAGCACCAGCACAGGGATCTATTGTAAAATACGTAACTGGTAAAAGTTATTCCTGGAATTGGAGGTATTGGTATTGCGAACCGTAATCGTTTTTCTAAGAAGTTAGTGGTAATAATTAATCATAATCGTTATTATATTTTATATTTTTAGAAAGCATATCTAACAAGGAAAACTAAGTGAATGCTGAACGAAACATGAAAATATTAGGAGACACAAGGAACTGAAAATGTTGGTTTACATAAAAAAGACCCTGGAAGTGCTGGATTAAGAAGTGTGGGTGTATGGCCTCTGCACTTTTCCCCTAATGTGTAGGGAGTATATGAGAAAGTGGAATAACATAGAACTAGTGTGAACGGGTGATCGCTGGTCGGCATATGGAGCAAAGGGCCAAATACGATGCTGCATTTCTAAACTTTATACTAAACATGGGAAAGAGATCAACAGTTATTTGGAGTTGGAATATAGGGTCCGAACCTTAGCTTTGCGATCAAGAGCTGCTTGTTGTAATTACCACTGAAGGGAATACAATTAATGGCAAGAATTTGTGGTGGTAACTGCAGCGCACACATCACTGTGCAGGCATTTTGAGACTAAAACATTATTGATAGGGAGTTCTGGGTGTTGTCAGCAAATACGTGGATATTGGCCCAAGGCCAGAGGATAATTAAACCTTAGAGCAGCACACCGAGGAGATCCCTGGGGGACTCCAGAGGTAGGAATGAAGATAAGGAAAGATAAATCATTGGTAAGATTTGCCATGTTTTTGATTGGATTAGTGAAGGGAGACAAAAAAAATAGAACTGAATTTGAAATAAAGAATAAGTGTTGAAGAAGAATATGGGTGAGTACACCAAAGGATTTGAAGAGAAGGTTCTTGTGCCTCTTACTCTCTCTCACATGAGGTTTATTATTTATAATCTGTTTGGCTATTGTCAGTGATGATAGAAACATAGAAATATAGAAAATAGGTGCAGGAGTAGGCCATTCGGTCCTTCGAGCCTGCACCACCATTCAATATGATCATGGCTGATCATCCAACTCAGTATCCCGTACCTGCCTTCTCTCCATACCCCCTGATCCCTTTAGCCACAAGGGCCACATCTAACTCCCTCTTAAATATAGCCAATGAACTGGCCTCAAGTGCCTTCTGTGGCAGAGAATTCCACAGATTCACCACTTTCTGTGTGAAAAATGATTTTCTCATCTCGGTCCTAAAAGACTTCCCCCTTATCCTTAAACTGTGACCCCCTTGTTCTGGAGTTCCCCAACATCGGGAACAATCTTCCTGCATCTAGCCTGTCCAACCCCTTAAGAATTTTGTAAGTCTCTATAAGATCCCCCCTCAATCTTCTAAATTCCAGCGAGTACAAGCCGAGTCTATCCAGTCTTTCTTCATATGGAAGTCCTGCCATCCCAGGAATCAGTCTGGTGAACCTTCTCTGTACTTCCTCTATGGCAAGAATGTCTTCCCTCAGATTAGGAGACCAAAACTGTATGCAATACTCCAAGTGTGGCCTCACCAAGACCCTGTAAAACTGCAGTAGAACCTCCCTGCTCTTGTACTCAAATCCTATTGCTATGAATGCCAACATACCAATTTTGCTTTCTTCACAGCCTGCTGCACCTGCATGCCTACCTTCGATGACTGGTGTACAATGACACCCAGGTCTTGTTGCATCTCCCCTTTTCCTAATCGGCCACCATTCAGATAATAGTCTACCCTCCTGTTTTTGCCACCAAAGTGGATAACCTCATTATACCTCATTATCCACATTATACTGCAACTGCCATGCATTTTCCCACTCACCCAACCTATCCAAGTCACCTTGCAGCCTCCTAGCATCCTCCTCACATCCTCCTCACAACTAACACTGCCCCCCAGCTTCGTGTCATCCGCAAACTTGGAGATGTTGCATTCAATTCCCTCATCCAGATCATTAATATATAATGTAAATAGCTGGGGTCCCAGCACTGAGCCTTGCGGTACCCCACTACTCACTGTCTGCCATTCTGAAAATTACTCGTTTACTCCTACTCTTTGCTTCCTGTCTGCCAGCCAGTTCTCTAAGCACATCAATACTGAACCCCCAATACCGTGTGCTTTAAGTTTGTATACTAATCTCTTATGTGGGACCTTGTCAAAAGCCTTCTGAAAGTCCAGATATACACATCCACTCTACTAGTTGCATCCTCGAAAAATTCTATAAGATTCGTCAGACATGATTTACCTTTCATAAATCCATGCTGACTTTGTCCAATATTTTCACCACTTTCCAAATGTGTTGCTATCCCATCTTTAATAACTGACTCTAGCATTTTCCCCACTACCGTTGTTAGACTAATTGGTCTGTAATTCCCCGTTTTCTCTCTCCCTCCCTTTTTAAAAAGTGGGGTTACATTAGCTACCTTCCAATCCTCAGGAACTACTCCAGAATCTAAAGAATTTTGAAAAATTATCACTAACGCATCCACTATTTATGGGGCTACGTCCTTAAGTATGCTGGGATGCAGCCTATCTGGCCCTGAGGATTGATCGGCCTTTAATCCATTCAATTTACCTAACACCACTTCCTGGCTAACCTGGATTTCACTCAGTTCCTCCATCTCATTTGACCCCCGGTCCCCTGCTATTTCCAGCAGATTATTTATGTCTTCCTTAGTGAAGATAGAACCAAAGTAGTTATTCAAATGGTCTGCCACGTCCTTGTTCCCCATGATCAATTTACCAGTTTCTGACTACAAAGGACCTACATTTGTTTTAACTAACCTTTTTCTCTTCAGATATCTATAAAAACTTTTGCAGTCAGTTTTTATGTTCCCTGACAGTTTTCTTTCATAATCTATTTTCCCTTTCCTAATTAAGCCCTTTGTCCTCCACTGCTGGACACTGAATTTCTCCCAGTCTTCTGGTAGGCTGCTTTTTCTGGCTAATTTGTATGCTTCATCTTTAGTTTTGATACTATCCCTGATTTCCCTTGTTATCCATGGATGCACTACCTTCCCTCATTTATTCTTTTGCCAAACTGGGATGAACAATTGTTGTAGTTCATCCATGCAGTCTTTAAATTCCTCCCATTGCATATCCATTGTCAACCCTTTAAGAATCACTTGCAAGTCTATCTTGGCCAATTCATGTCTCATACCCTCAAAGTTACCTTTCTTTAAGTTCAGAATCCTTGTTTCTGAATTAACAATGTCACTCTCCATCCTAATGAAGAACTCAACCATATTATGGTCACTCTTGTCCAAGGGGCCACGCACAACAAGACTGCTAACTAACCCTTCCTCATTACTCAATACCCAGTCTAGAATAGCCTGTTTTCTCATTGGTTCCTCTACATGTTGGTTTAGAAAAGTATCCCGCATACATTCCAAGAAATCCTCTTCCTGAGCACCCCTGCCAATTTGATTCACCCAATCTACATGTAGATTGAAGTCACCCATTTAAACTGTTTTACCTTTGTTGCCCGCATTTCTAATTTCATGTTTGATGCCATCCCCAACTCCACTACTACAGTTAGGTGGCCTGTACACAACTCCCGCTAGGGTTTTCTGCCCCTTAGTGTTTCGCAGCTCTACCCATATCGATTCCACATCCTCCAAGCTAATGTCCTTCCTTTCTATTGCGTTAATCTCCTCTCTAACCAGCAACACTACTCCACCTCCTTTTCCTTTCTGTCTATCCCTCCTGAATATTGAATATCCCTGGATGTTCAGCTCCCAGCCTTGGTCACCCTGGAGCCATGTCTCCGCGATCCCAACTATATCATATTCATTAATAACTATCTGCACATTCAACTCATCCACCTTATTATGAATGCTCCTTGCATTGAGACACAAAGCCTTCAGGCTTGTTTTTACAACACTCCTACCCCTTATACAATTATGTTGAAAATGGCCCATTTTTTATTTTGCCCTGGATTTTTCTGCCTGCCACTTTTACTTTTCACCTTGCCACCTATTGCTTCTACCCTCATTTTACATCCCTCTCTCTCTCTGCTCATGCTCCCATCCCCCTGCAACATTAGTTTAAATCCTCCCTGACAGCACTAGCAAACACTCCCCCAAGGACATTGGTTCCCTTCCAGTCCAGGTGCACACCGTCCTGTTTGTACTGGTCCCACCTCCCCCAGAACTGGTTCCAATGCCCGAGAAATTTGAATCCCTCCCCCTTGCACCATTTTTTAAGCCACGTATTCATCTGCAATATCCTCCTATTTCTACTTGGACTAGCATGTGGCACTGATAGTAATCCGGAGATTATTACCCTTGAGGTCCTACCTTTAAGTTTATCTCCTAGCTCCCTAAATTCGCCTTGTAGGACCTCATCCCATTTTTTACCTATATCGTTGGTGCCAATGTGCACCACGACAGCTGGCTGTTCACCCTCCCCCTCCAGAATGTTCTGCAGCCGTTCAGTGACATCCCTGACCCTTGCACCAGGGAGGCAACGTACCATCCTGGAGTCTCATTTGCGGCCGCAGAAACGCCTATCTATTCCCCTTACTATTGAATCCCCTATTACTATTGCCCTTCCACTCTTTTTTCTCCCCTCCTGTGCCGCAGCCACCCATGGTGTCATGAACTTGGCTGCTGCTGCCTTCCCCTGATGAGTCATCTCCCCCAACAGTATCCAAAATGGTATATCTGTTTAGGAGGGAGATGACCGCAGGGGACTCCTGCATTACCTTCCTACTGCTCCGCTGGCTAATGACCACCCGTTCCCTTTCTGTCCGCTTAACTTTTACCTGCGGTGTGACCAACTCACTGTACGTGCTATTCACGACTTTCTCCGCATCGTGGATGCTCCAGTATGAATCCAACCGCAGCTCCACTCGTTCAATGCGGTCTGCCAGGAGCTGCAGCTGAACACACTTCCTGCAAACGTAGTCACCAGGGACACCGACCATATCCCTGATCTCCCACATGTTGCAGGATGAGCAAACCGTGGGGCCAATCTCAAATGACATGGCTTGCCCCCAAATTAAATCAACTCACTCACACTATAAAAATCTTAATCCTTTAAACTAACCCTTACTAAAAAGCACTGAACCCTTAGCTCACGGAACCCTTAGCTCACTGAACCCTTAGCTCACGGAACCCTTAGCTCACTGAACCCTTTGCTCACTGAACCCTTTGCTCACTGAACCCTTTGCTCACTGAACCCTTTGCTCACTGTACCCTTAACTCACTGTACCTTTAATGCAAACCAGGGATTGCACCCAATCAGCTGCCTCCTCCAGTCCACTTCCACCAATCAGCGGCTTCCACCAGAACACTTGTGTGGAACGTTACAGATTTGGGTAACTCCTCCTCTTGCTCCAACGGCTCCTGGGCCTCTGTGGAGTAAAGCCCCCCCGCTCGATTTTATAACTCACCGCCCGGAGACTCCTCCTCGTAAATATTGCATTAGTCCCTGTCTCAACTACCTCCTCTGGCAGCTTGTTCCATACACCCACCACCCCTTTGTGTGAGAAAAATTACCCATCAGATTCCTATTAAATCTTTCCCCCTTCACCTTAAACCTGTGTCCTCTGGTTCTCGATGCCCCTACTCTGGGCAAATGACGCTGTGTCAACCAGATCTATTCCTCTCATGATTTTATACACCCCTATAAGTTCACCTCTCATCCTCCTGCACTCCAAGAAAAAGAGACCCAGCCTACTCAACCTCTCCCTATAGCTCAGACCTGGCAGCATCCTCGTAAATCTTCTCTGTATCCTTTCCAGCTTGCCAACATCTTTCCTTTAACTGGTAGAACTCACAGAACAGAACTGAACACAAAACTCTAAATGTGGCCTCACCAAGGTCTTATACAACTGCAACATGTTCTCCCAACTTCTATACTCAATACTCTGAAAAAGGGCTTCGGCCCGAAACGTTGCCTATTTCCTTCGCTCCATAGATGCTGCCACACCAGAAGATGCAGGATCAGTACATTCCTATGAGGAAGAAAGATTCCAAGGGGAGAAAGGTACGACCATGGCTGACAAGGGACGTCAGGGACAGTATCAAAATTAAAGCGAAGAAGTACAACGTAGCAAAGATGAGCGGGAAGCAAGAGGATTGGGTAATGTTTAAAGAACAACAGAAGATAACCAAAAAGACAACAAGGGGAGAAAAGATGAGGTACGAAGGTAAGCTAGCCAAGAATATAAAGCAGAATAGTAAAAGCTTCTTTAGGTATGTGAAGAGGAAAAATTAGCTAAGACCAAAGTTGGACCTTTGAAGACCGAAAAAGGTGAACTTATTATGGGGAACAAGGAAATGGCAGATGAGTTGAACAGGTACTTTGGATCTGTCTTCACTAAGGAGGACACAAACAATCTTCCTGATATAGTAGTGGCCAGAGGATCTGGGGTGACGGAGGAACTGAAGGAAATCCACATTAGGCAGGAAATGGTGTTGGATAGACTGATGGGGCTGAAGGCTGATAAATCCTCAGGGCCTGATGGTCTACATCCCAGGATACTTAAGGAAGTGGCTCTACAAATTGTGGATGCATTGGTGATAATTTTCCAATGTTCTATAGACTCAGGATCAGTTCCTGTGGATTGGAGGGTAGCTAATATTATCCCACTTTTTAAGAAAGGAGGGAGAGAGAAAACGGGAAATTATAGGCCAGTTAGCCTGACATCGGTGGTGGGGAAGATGCTGGAGGCAATTATAAAAGATGAGATAGCCGCACATTTGGATAGCAGTAACAGGGTCGGTCCGAGTCAGCATGGATTTATGAAGGGGAATTCATGCTTGACTAATCTTCTGGAATTTTTTGAAAATGTAACTAGGAAAATGGACAAGGGAGAGCCAGTGGATGTAGTGTACCTGGACTTTCAGAAAGCATTTGATAAGGTCCCACATAGGAGATTAGTGGGCACAATTAGGGCACATGTTATTGGGGGTAGAGTGCTGACATAGATAGAGAAGTGGTTGGCAGACAGGAAACAAAGAGAAGAGTTTAACGGGTCCCTTTCCAAATGGCAGGCAGTGACTAGTGGGGTACCGCAAGGCTCTGTGCTCTGTGCAGCTATGTACAATATTTATCAATGATTTGGATGAAGGGATTCAAAGTAACATTAGCAAATTTGCAGATGACACAAAGCTGGGTGGCATTGTGAACTGTGAGGAGGATGCTATGAGAATGCAGGGTGACTTGGACAGGTTGGGGGAGTGGGCAGATAGCTTACTATCTAAATGGCATCAAGTTGGGAAAAGGGGAAGTACAACGGGATCTGGGGGTCCTTGTACATCAGTCTATGAAAGTAAGCATGCAGGTACAGCAGGCAGTGAAGAAAGCGAATGGCATGTTGGCCTTTATAACAATCGAATATAGGAGCAAAGAGGTCCTTCTGCAGTTGTACAGAGCCCTAGTGAGACCACACCTAGAGTATTGTGTGCAGCTTTGGTCCCCTAATTTGAGGAAGGACCATCTTGCTATTGAGGGAGTGCAGCGTAGGTTTACAAGGTTAATTCCCGGATGGCGGGACTGTCATATGCTGAGAGAATGGAGCAGCTGGGCTTGTACACTCTGGAGTTTAGAGGGACGAGAGGGGATCTCATTGAAACATATAAGATTGTTAAGGGGATCTCATTGAAACATATAAGATTGTTAAGAGCTTGGACACACTAGAGGCAGGAAACATGTTTCCGATGTTGGGAGAGTCCAGAACCAGGGGCCACAGTTTAAGAATAAGGAGTAAGCCATTTAGAACGGAGACGAGGAAACACTTTTTCTCACAGAGAGTGGTGAGTCTGTGGAATTCTCTGCTCAGAGGGTGGTGGGATAGGTTCTCTGGATGCTTTCAAGAGAGAGCTTGATAGGGCTCTTAAAAATAGCGGAGTCAGGGGATATGGGGAGAAGGCAGGAACGGAGTACTGATTGGGGATGATCAGCCATGATCACATTGAATGGCAGTGCTGGCTCGAAGGGCCAAATAGCCCACTCCTGCACCTATTGTCTATTGTCTATTGTCTATTGTCTATTGTCACCCGCTGAGTTTCTCCAGCACTTTTGTCTACCTTCGATTTTCCAGCATCTGCAGTTCCTTCTTGAACATACTCAGTACCCTGACTGCTGAAAGCCAACACGCCAAAAGCCTTTTTGACCACCCTGTCTACCTGTCATGCCACTTTCAAGGAACACGTTTGGAATTGAACAGGTTTGGAAAGGAAAAGAGGATTGGATGGATATTGTGGTTGAAAGATGGAAGGTTCTTCTTGGTGAAGGATTGAAAGGAAGGTGGTGAGTGGGAGGAGAAGGTTTGGGAACCTATAGTAATGCCAAACAGCAGGGCAGTGAAGAATGAGCAGAAGGTGGGTGCCATTGGCAAAAGGTAGACAAAAGAAATAGAAGAAAACATTTATTGTGGATTAGGCTCTGAGGCAGAGGCATACTGAGCAGATTGGCTTGGTGTCTGAGAAGAAACGCAGCAGAAATTGGTGAAGGCTAAAGAATTTTGGCAGTCAGAGTTATATAGCATTTGTCTTTCCCACAAATGCTACTTTTCACTGTACATAGCAATTATGGCCTAAAATTCGATCCAGACTCGAATTCATGATTACCTACAATATTGAAAATGTGGACAAATTTACCATGTCACTAATGTTCATAAATGCCAGTAACTAGTGGCACCTGAATGTATCACAAAATCCACTTTGCCATGATAAGAATGGTATGCATGGTCTACGCAAACATCTAGTTTGAGCTGCAGTGGCTGCTTGCTATAGGAAGGTTGTTCAAGGCACTCGAAATGCCTGCAAAAGCTTTTCAGTTGTAAGTGGCTTTCTCAGAACAGTAAATGATTGGTTGGAGCATACTGTAGCTGCGTGCATAATGAAGCAATATCTTATCTTGTGGCAGGTCTAGTTCAATGCAAATAAATGGGTTGTTAAATAAATGATCAATCGAGGATCCTCACAAGAAAGCCATGGTAATCATCTGGCAGGCACGTGTCGTGAGTAATTACTCAGGGTAGGCAGTCAGTCGGCTTTGAAAAAACTCTTAAACCGCGCATGCGCAGATTGTTCTCCTCTCCGTAAAAATAAAGAATAAAAATAAAGAAAGTAATAATTCAATTTGCCTAAGGCTTCCAAATCTCCTTCATTCTGAATTACTGAATGGGTGGGGGGTTGAGGTTGACGGCAGGTGGGGAGATAGTGGGAAAAACAGGAGCACACCGGGACAAGTTGAATCAGTTGTGATCTTATTGAATGGCAATACTAGTTCAAGTAGTTCATTTGGAGGGAGAGTTCCTTTCACGGTGTGTGGTGAGAGTGGCCAGGGGTAAAGTTGCGGGGAGGGCAGGAGCATGGAGAAGGAGGGGGTTGGGGATTATGCCAGCAACTCACTCACTTACCGCTGCCGCGGCGCTCCGGGCGCAGAGCCACCGCATTGTGGCCGGGGAGTGAAGCAGCTCGGGTGGATGCGAGCGGCCGCCGGACCTCAGCATCTTCAGCCGGCCCGCTCACCTCTGGCAATGCTCTCCGTCTGAACAGTGAGGGGACCAGCTCAAGAGCAAAGATCATAGAGCGGAGCGGGTCAGCGGCCGTTGGATAACAGGACAGCGGGCAGTGGACACTCCTGTGTCAGCGCGAAAAAGGAACCAATTAAGGTTACTCGCACTGACACATGGAGTAAGCTCTCCCACCCGCTGTTCTGTTATCCATCGCCCGCTGACCCGCTCTTGAGCTGGTTGCTCTGGCATGATCCCCAACCCCCTCCTTCTCAACACTCCTGCCCTCCCGCAACTTTACCGTTGGCGAGACTCCCCACACCCTGTGAAAGGAACTCTCCCCCCCCCTCCCAGCGGCGCTGTCCTTTTACAGCCGCTTCCCACTTTACAGCCGCTTGCGCTGCGCATGCGCAGTACACAGTCCACGCGGCAAAGGCATAATGTAAGCTGCCTTCAGCTCTGCTTGAAATTGACGGCTTGAAGCAGCGTCCACGGCACGTGGGCTGCACACACTTTCCCGTATGACATGTACTGTGCAGGAAAGGCACAGAGATCGATCTCTTAGGTTGACATAATTTTCCCGTGCCTTTAATATTTATATTTAATAATTATCATTTTATAATTTTAGTCAGGGTAGGCAGTGCCTACCTTGCCTACCCTGATGGCACGTGCCTGTCATTTGGAGAGCATCTTGCAAAAGACTCGCCTATTCCTAAAAATGTCAAGAAATGGACATGAAGGTCGATCCAAAGGGATTTGTTTTGTTGTTCATGTATCATTCCTGAGGTCAACGAATAAACATCTACAAAGGCAGCTATTAGAAAATGGGTGAATTATCATGGATATAAAGCATTGCTGCAATTTTCTAAAATTGTCATTATAGGCGTCATGGACTGGAAGATCAAAAGCACAGTAAACACCATGTGTTATATTGGAACATTCTTTCTTAATCTTTCTGCATGTGTGCCTGGTTATCAAATAAAAATAAGAAATTAAGATGAATCTTAAACCCCTGTCTCACTGTGCGAGTTGGCCCACGAGTGACCCCGAGTTTTCACTCGTGGTGATCACGTAGCGGGAAGGTCGGAACTCGCGCGTTCAACTTGTCCACTCGTGGCGCTAACGGCAGGTACTCGGGAAACTTTGTTAACTCGTGAAAAAAATCAAACATGTTTGATTTTTTTCCACGAGTCAAATTAACTGTTTCAAGTTAAAAATGGAAACATTTAAACTCGTTGCAGTAACGTAATGGCCCGTGCGTTTACCATAGTGAGTCTATCGTGGGAACTTTTTTATAATCTAAAGGGACTGAACCAAAGTAGTATAATATGTATATACATATTATATATATTATATATATTTCAATTCCAACCCCGAAGCAATTGAGAGGCGATTTCTTGGGCCGTGTAATTTAACGTGTGTCTTTGCTTTTAAAAGTGAAAGCTGTTTAATTGTTTACGCTGCGCTGTGTTTCGTGTTGGGGAGAGTGCTGCTGTACAATGCTTTCGATTTTTACTGCCCTCGCCCCTTCCACAGAAAAATGCCTAAATTTTTCTTTGTGCCCGCTCTCCTGGGAGCAATCCAAACCAGGGAACAATGAACCCTCAGAGGCTTCGCGTTCCTTGCTCCTATATATGGACCTCGCTCGCTTGCAACTGTATGAACGCTCGATCAACCAGGCATCGGCCAACACGGAGGCCTGATTACTGAAAACAAAGTCAACTTGTACCAGACCTCATCATCTTCCTTCCGACAACCTGTAACCACGGCACCACACTTTCAACAGAAAACTTAATATTTAAAGAATATATTATGGGACATTGGATTGTCTGAAGAAGGGTCCCCGAGCAGAAACGCCACATATGTGTGTGTGTGTGTGTGTGTCTGTGTGTGTGTGTGTGTTTGTGTGTGTGTCTGTGTGTGTGTGTGTGTGTGTTTGTGTGTGTGTATCTGTGTGTATCTGTGTGTGTGTCTGCTGTCGGGTCCCGGCGGCCGCTCAAAGTCAGTCACCCGAGCTGCTTCCTTCCTCTGAAGTGGCGGCCAGTCTGCTGTCTGTGTGTATCTGTGTGTGTGTATGTGTGTGTCTCTGTCTGTCTGTGTGTATCTGTGTGTGTGTGTGTGTGTGTGTGTTGTGTGTGTGTCTCTCTCTCCCTCTCTGTCTATCTGTGTGTGTGTCTGCTGTCGGGTCCCGGCGGCCGCTCAAAGTCACCCGAGCTGCTTCCTTCCTCTGAAGTGGTGGCCACTCCTGCTGTCTGTGTGTATCTGTGTGTGTGTGTGTGTGTGTGTGTGTGTGTGTGTGTGTGTGTGTGTGTGTGTGTGTGTGTGTGTGTGTGTGTGTGTGTGTCTCTCTCTCTCCCTCTCTGTCTATCTGTGTGTATCTGTGTGTGTGTCTGCTGTCGGGTCCCGGCGGCCGCGCAAAGTCACCCGAGCTGCTTCCTTCCTCTGAAGTGGTGGCCAGTTCCTGCTGTCTGTGTGTATCTGTGTGTGTGTGTGTGTGTGTGTGTGTGTGTGTCTCTCCCTCTCTGTCTATCTGTGTGTGTGTCTGCTGTCGGGTTCCCGGCGGCCGCTCAAGTCACCCGAGCTGCTTCCTTCCTCTGAAGTGGTGGCCAGTCCTGCTGTCTGTGTGTATCTGTGTGTGTGTGTGTGTGTGTGTGTGTGTGTTGTCTCTCCCTCTCTGTCTATCTGTGTGTGTGTCTGCTGTCGGGTCCCGGCGGCCGCTCAAAGTCACCCGAGCTGCTTCCTTCCTCTGAAGTGGTGGCCAGCTGCTGTCTGTGTGTATCTCTCTCTCTATGTGTGTGTGTGTGTATGTGTGTGTGTGTGTCTCTCTCTCTCTCCCTCTCTGTCTATCTGTTTGTATCTGTGTGTGTGTCTGCTGTCGGGTCCCGGCGGCCGCTCAAAGTCACCCGAGCTGCTTCCTTCCTCTGAAGTGGTGGCCAGCTGCTGTCTGTGTGTATCTCTCTCTCTATGTGTGTGTGTGTGTATGTGTGTGTGTGTGTCTCTCTCTCTCCTCTCTGTCTATCTGTTTGTATCTGTGTGTGTGTCTGCTGTCGGGGTCCCGGCGGCCGCTCAAAGTCACCCGAGCGCTTCCTTCCTCTGAAGTGGCGGCCAGTCCTGCTGTCTGTGTGTATCTGTGTGTGTGTGTGTGTGTGTGTGTGTGTGTGTGTGTGTGTGTGTGTGTGTGTGTGTGTGTGTGTGTGTGTGTGTGGGTGTGTGTGTGTGTGTGTGTGTCTGCTGTCGGGGTCCCGGCGGCCGCTCAATGTCAGTCACCCCGAGCTGCTTCCTTTTTTAAAATTATTTAAAATAGAGATCCATTGCAAAAAGTATTTAAAAACATAAAACAACAAGAAATGCTTGGTTACTGGAGGATGCGCATTTTCCCATTGTAGGTCATATCAATAGATGCCGCCGCGCTGAAATAACTCAAAACCACAGGATGGAGATGTATTTTAACATTGTTGCTTTATTAAAACATACCTTCATTCACGGTTGGCTCAAGAGTAACGGGAGAGGAACTTGGTAACTCGGAGAGGAACTTGGAACATCGCAGCAATGACATACCGTGGGAACTCGGTTACACACTTGATCATAAACTTGAAGTCTCGTGCACAGCCACGAGTCTGTCACTCGGGGTACCTCGTGGGTCAACTCGCACAGTGAGACAGGGCGATGAATCTTACTTAGATTATCAGGAATGCAGCAGTCTGAAAGTCTTTGAGAAGATCTATTAAATCCAGTGAGAATGTGTGGATTTTGTGTTTTTTTTCTCATGGGCCATAAATTCTGTGGGATCACAAAACTTCTTCAAAAACATCTGAATAAGACTCCAGAGACTCAAGAGTGGTGAGTCTCTGGAATTCTCTGCCACAGAAGGTAGTTGAGGCCAGTTCATTGGCTATATTTAAGAGGGAGTTAGATGTGGCCCTTGTGGCTAAAGGGATCAGGGTGTATGGAGAGAAGGCAGGTATAGGATACTGAGTTGGATGATCAGCCATGATCATATTGAATGGCGGTGCAGGCTCGAAGGGCCGAATGGCCTACTCCTGCACCTATTTTCTATGTTTCTATGATTTTATGACCTGACACGCCACCTATCCATTCCCTCCACAGATGTTGTCTGACCCACTGAGTTACTTTATATTTTGCTCAAGATTCCACTCTCTGCAGTTCCTTGTGTCTCCATCAGAAACATGGGTAATTTGGTAAGGAAGGAACTGAAGATGCTGGTTTAAACCGAAGATAGACACAAGAAGCTGGAGTAATTCAGCGGGACAGGCAGCATCCCTGGAGAAAAGGAATAGGTGAAGTTTTGTGTCAAGACTGATGAAGGGTCTCAATCTGAGACGTCACCTATTCCTTTTCTCCGGAGATGCTGCCTGGTCTGCTGAGAGATACAGCGTGGAAGCAGGCTCTTGAATGTCAATTTCAAGGAACAAGTTTGGAATTGAACAAGTTTGGAAAGGAAAGGAGGATTGGATGGATATTGTGGTTGAAAGATGGAAGGTTCTTCTTTGGGAAGGATTGAAAGGAAGGTGGCAAGTGGGAGGAGAAGGTTTTGGAACCTATAACAATGCCAATGAGCAGGGCAGCGAAGAGTGAGCAGAAAGTGGGTGCCATTAGCAAAAGGTAGAAGAAAGAAATAGAATAAAGATTTTATTGTGTATTGGGCTCTAAGGCAGAGGCAGACTGAGCAGATTGGAAGATTGGCTTGGTGTCTGAGAGGAAATGCAGTTATTGGTGACAGCGAAAAAATTTTGGCAGTGAGAGTTGGTATTACTTGTCTTTCTCACAATTGCTATTTTTCAGTGTATGTAGTACCCACCCAGTCCATTCCGACCAGCAATAACCCATACACTAGTTCTATCCTACATACTAGGGACAATATACATAAGCCGATTAACCTACAATCCTGTACGTCTTTGGAGTGAGGAACCAGAGCACCCGGAGAAAACCCACGCGGTCACAAAGAGAACGTACAAACAGAAGAACTTTTGACAACTGTTGTATCGTCAAAGTGCCATGCAGCCAGGAGCGTTGTTGAATTCTCAAAATTCTCTTTAACAGAAATGAAGTAATTATAACTTTGGAACCCATTCAAATTTGAAGTGCTTATGTGAAAGAATATTGCATATAAAATTTGTTCTTTGAACCAGACGTTTCTAAACACAAATTATAGTTTATTATGCCGTGTAAAATTCCTGCAACAAAGAGCATCGTTTACAGAGACCTTGAAATTTAATGCACTGGAAAGCTGATTGCTTAGTGCAATTAGGCAGTGACACTTATTATTTTCCTCCAGTTTAAATAGCATTCGAATATGTGGAGCTGGCTGGACATGTGGTCTCTATGACAAATGGTGGATGTGACACATACCTGGATGACACGTTCCTTAATTTTTTGTAGGCAGGGTTGTGGCCATTGATAACCTGTACCGAGCATATGGAAGGAGCTTTCACAAGATAGGTGAGGTCCATTTAAAGTGAGGTCAACTTAATATTAGATCCAATTATAGATCCAAAATGCTGGGGTAACTCAGTGGGTCAGACAGCATCTCTGGAGAAACGTTGGAAGAAGGGTTCCGACCTAAAATGTCACCTATTACTTTTCTCCAGAGATGGATCTGAATAAGGGTTCCCACCAGAATCATCACCTATTCCTTTTCTCCAGAAAGCTGAGTTACTCCAGCATTTTGTGTCTCTCATCAGATTACTAAGGTGGGGAGAAAATAGTATGTGAAAATATTAAATGTTATGAGGAAATACAAAGATTTCCACACTTTCCTTTCCAGAATGACTAGTGGTGTGTTTTAGCACATAACTGTATATCCAGATGGTAAAAAATTACTATGCAACGTAATTTGTGAAAAACAAAGAGTTTGTGAACATTTTTAGGTTGGACTTTCAGACATCATAAATGTCATTGCCAGATGTGTAAATATGTATAAATAAGTGATAGCCTATCCAGTGCCAATTCCAGGCCACTTCACTTGATGATTCCATGATTCGATGATACTTTATTGTCACATGTATCGAGGTACAGCAAAATGCTTTGTTTTGCACACAGCCCGGTAAAATCATGCAGCAGACTTCACCTAGGCAATACACAAGTATCGCCACATTTTGTAAGTTACTAAGTTACGACAGTTCACTGAACAGTCCTATCCACTGCCTGCCGTTGCACTCCTCCTCCTCCCATGCCGGGCCCCCCCCTCCTTCTCGATGGCCCTCCTTTGCTGGGTCCTCCTGATATTCGGTGGCGTTCCTTGATATTGCTCCCCTTCGTTCTTGGTGGCCCTCCCCCGGCAGGTCCCACTTCATTCTCGGTGGCCCTCCCCCCCCGGGACCCCTTTGGTTCTCGACGGCCCCCGTCCTGCCGGGTCCCCCTTCATTCTCGGCAGAAGTCTACCCCTAAGTCCCCCCGCCAGATAAGAAGTGAGGTCCAGCCATAGTGTGAAAAGAGTTAAAGCTATGATTGACATGAGTCTGCAAAAAGGGCACATAGCAACTCCAGGAGTGTATACCAAAACATTGCACTGTGCCTCTGTTTGGTAATCTGATACATTTTAAATAGTTTCTATAATCAAGATTAATGTTAAATAATATTTACCAGCTGTCTATCAATGGGTAAATATATCAGTATTTAAAGACCATAGACTTGATTCATCCATATAAAAATGTGAGGCAGTTTGTTAGGTAACATTACTGCGATAAACTGTTTAAAACCACATGGCTTGATTTAAATATGCTGACGC
Source organism: Okamejei kenojei (assembly GCA_035221665.1). NCBI lineage: Eukaryota > Metazoa > Chordata > Chondrichthyes > Rajiformes > Rajidae > Okamejei > Okamejei kenojei. The sequence goes on from CM069154.1 coordinate 35,249,693, forward strand.
AAAACAGAAGGATTGGTTTGCATTAAGATAGAACATTCGATTTGGAAATTTAGTTGTATAGAACTTTCAAAGCACCCCGAAATACCTTATGTTCATTAAAGTCCTTTTGTACACACAGGCGTCATGGAGGGAACAGTACCAGGCGAACTCCTGCTTTCTTGGTTGACGGATGAATACTGGTCAGTGCACATTGAGGTCATAAGGTCATAAGTGATAGGAGTAGAATTAGGCCATTAAGCCCATCAATGGCCCCTACTCCGCCATTCAATTATAACTGATCTATCTCTCCCTCCTAACCCCTTCTCTTGCCTTCACCTCATAACCTCTGACACCCGTACTAATCAAGAATCTGTCTATCCCTGCTTTAAATATATCCATTGAATTGACCTCCACAGCCTTCTGTGGCAAAGAATTCCACAGATTCATCGCCCTCCTGATTTCCTTCCTAAAGGAATGTCCTTTAATTCTGGGAGTGTCCCAGCCCACTGCTCACTTGGAGTGTCTGGGCTTGCTGCTCACCGGGATTGACGCATATCTCTTGCTGAGATCTACTCCAGGAGTGCAACGACATGACAGATCCTGCAAGACATTTTCAGCCATTATTGAACTATAGCAGGCTTAGCTGACTGCATCAGGGTGATGCATCATGCAAACTTTGCTGATATGGTATCTTGGTGGATGAATGCTTTCTACACATTCATGGAGTGATTGCTTTCACACTACATTAAAATTTCCCAGGTCTATCACTTCCTGGAATTTTTAAGAAGACCACAATCCTTGCAAAGTGCTTGCTGCCAGTTACCCACTTGGAATGGTGACCTCCTTCCTGGAGTTGAGCACAGTTAGAATAACCTAAAGCTTCTGCAAGGTGTCATATGTCCCGGATAGAACAATGAAATTCTTACTTGCAGCAGCACAACAGAATATGTAAACACAATACACAGTAAACAAGTTGGTAAACGAGAAAAAGTTCAGGAGGTAGACAAAAATGCTGGAGAAACTCAGCGGGTGAGGCAGCATCTATGGAGAGAAGGAATAGGCGACGTTTCAGGTCGAAACCCTTCTTCAGACCCTTCTTCAAAGTTCATAGTGTGTTCTAACACACACAACACACATATATGTATATATATATTTTGTTGTTGTAAAGTATGTGTGTATATACAGTATACATATAGAGAAAAATACACACATGCACACATACGCACACATAAAAAACAAACAAACAATAATAGTGCAATAATAACAATAATGGTCTATGTAGGTCAGAGCTTGTTGGAGGTTGTACTGTTTAATAAGCTGATGGCTATTACAGGTATGTTGTATATGTCAACGGTGTTGCCTGGAATAATGCATTGGCAGGAAAGCCTGGGGATTACTGATATTGGTATGTAGTTATCATAGATGGACCTCAGGTAAGCACTCATCCATTGATTGCAATTAATTCTTGCAAAGTAAATCCCAGGGCAAGTTTGAATTAACTTTGAACAATATTCATGGGATTTGTTGCTGGTTTTAAGGCTTACACTCCTACATGTGCCGGGCAATAATTCCATATCTGAATCATTCAACAGAGGAGGCATCAGTTGGACACTGCACGTGAATTGATGTCAACTGTACCCAGAAACAGAAACCCAAAGTCATATTTATCAAGTACTAAATTAAAAAATCTCAATGTATTCATGCAGCATAAAAAAATCACCCACTGCCTTGATTTAATTTCTAGGCCATTATCTCGTCTTTATAACTTAGTTTTTTTGGAGTGTGTGCTAAGTATAACATAATGGCCAGGTTTTCTATTCTACACTGTGAGTGCGATTGAAAAGTAGTTAACTAGGGTGGCACAGTGGCGCAACAGTAGAGTAACTGTCTAACAGTGCCAGGGACCCAGGTTCGATCCTGACCGCGGATGCTGTCTGTATGGGCTTTGTACATTCTCCCTGTGACTGCGTGGGTTTTAACAGGGCCTATATAAATGAAAAGCTCTCACTTTTTTCACATTCTTAATTAAATAAGTCCAATCAACCTTAATATAATCCAATAAGTTTACAATGCATGTAACACTGAATGGTTGAGTTTAGTATTGTGTTCAGTGTGATGTAAGGCACATAATCACTGAGAGACACAAAAAGCTGTAGGAACTCAGCGGGACGGGCAGCATCTCTGGAGAGAAGGAATGGGTGACGTTTCGGGTCGAGATCCTTCTTCAGTCTCGACCAGAAACGTCACCCATTCCTTCTCTCCAGAGATGCTGCCCGTCCCGCTGAGTTACTCCAGCTTTTTGTGTCTATCTTTGGTTTAAACCAGGATATGCAGTTCCTTCCTGCGTATAATCACTGTGTTCTGCTTTGGTAATTGAAGGGCCTGTCCCACTTGGGCGTTATTTGCACGTCATTTACGCGACATCATTTACGCTTCACGATGCACGTCGCGCGCATGGCGGTGGTGGCGTAGACAGTGATGCACGTGGCGCCCCAGGATATTGGGATTCACAAAATCTTCGTGCGCCCCCTGCGTGACGCGCAGATGACACCCAAGTGGGACAGGCCCTTAACTCTTGTACCAGAGTTTGATGTCAATGAGGTTTTCTGATTTATTTAATGATTTCAGTAACCTACAGCCATAGCAATGTTGCCATTTATCAAATGAAAAGCCTGCAGGCAAGAGTTTGATTTGCAATCATTTTCAATTTGCTCACAAATGATGAAGATACCAATGAGTTTATTAATAATGTGATTTTCACATATTAATCAACCCTTGTAATGATGTGGTTTGACTTTACATGTCTTGTTTTTTAATGTTTACTAGCTTAAACTAGTTACGTGTAATAAACGTTTGCATCCCTTCCTTCTCAACAAATATCTCCAAAGTGTTTTTAAAATGATGTCAATCTTTTCTGAGCCAAGATAGAAATATTTCCTTGTGCAATAGTACTAAAACGTGAATGAAAAATATAAGGTAGGCACTAATATAATAAATAAGGGATTAGTGCAAAGCATTTTTATCCACAAAGTGCTGTGAGGGTGGGTTTTGTCACCATGGGAATCTATATATAACTAAAACTCTGATCTTGCGCTCTTCCGGTTTGCGGGAGTCGCTGCCACGCAGATTGGTCTCCTCTCCTGTCACTCAGGAAGGGGCGTCGCCAAAACGTTGCTGCCCCTTCCTGGCACCATCGCCGCACTGATTGGCCGTGTCCGCTGTCAATCGGCTGGAGGTCGCCATGGTGACCAGCGCCTTGGGGGCCGCCCGTCCGCCACCATCCAGGTGCAAAGCCTCCGCTTCCTGCGCGATGAGGGAGGGATGGGGGAGAGAGGGATATGGGAGGGAGGAAAGTTTAAAGGAGAACGGATGATCGGTGGTCGGTGGGTGCGCTGCGAGACGGCTGCCCTGCCAGCAGCGTGTTCATTATCTCTACTTTTTTTGTTTGTTTTAGTCTGTCCAAATGTTTGTTTTAGTGTCCTTTGGTGTGTCTTGTGTGGGGGCTGGTGAGGGGCGAGGGGTAAGGGGGAACCGCTTTTGGTCGGCTCCTCTACGGAGAGACGACTTTTTCCATGTCGCCTTTCTCGCGACCAAACACCATGGATTGCAGCGGCCTTTCCCGGAGTCGGGCCCAGAGTTTCAGCAGCGGGTGCAGCGTGGACTTTTCATCGCGGCGAGGGCGAGTCCTTACCGCGATCGCCAGAAGAGAGTGCTCCGATCGCTGGCCCGGGGACTGTTACATTCTGAAGCCACGGTCTGTGGAGCTTCTAGCCACGGGCGCGGCATCTGGAGCCTGGGATCCCTCGTCGGGGAACCCCGGAGAAGAGCTCCGACCGCCGGCCCACTGCCTATAACATCCTGAAGCCGCGGTCTGCGGAGCTTCTAGCTGCGGGCGCGGCATGGACTTACCAACCGGAACGAGATCCCTCGCCGGGTATAGCCAGAGAAGAGCTCCGACCACTGGCCTGCGGCCTACAACATCCTGAAGCCTAGCGGCGACTGCGGAGGTTTATGGCCCCGACCACGGGTGAACAAGGAGGAGGACTGATTGAACTTTGTGCCTTCCACCACAGTGAAGAATGCTGTGGTGGATGTTTGTGTTAAATCTTATTGTCTAACTGAGTCCGTGCTGACCTGCGATCATCCATACACTAGCATTATCCTACACACTAGGGACAGTTCACAACTTACAGAAGCCAATTAACCTACACACATGTACATCTTTGCGGGTGAGAGGAAATTACCTGTATGTCTTGAGTGTGAGAGTACCCAAAGAAAATCAACGTGGTCACAGGAAGAATGTACAAACTCCGTACACATAGCACCCTTGGTCAGGATCGAACCCGGGTCTCTGGCGCTGTAAGTTGGGGCGGTAACTTTACCGCTCTGCCACCGCGCCCTTCCTCCCGTTTTTTGCTTTATGTTTCAACATCTGAAGCCTCTTGCACCTGAATTGTCAAAAATTACCTGGTCTCACAAAAGTCAATCATGGAGTAACTGAGACATGGTCTAATTCTGCAACATTAGTAACAGAAGCCACTGCATTTGTTACTCTTCTTTGTTGGTGGAATCCCAATTGGGCCCAATGTCAGAGCCAGTTTGTGATGGAGACACAAGAGACTGCAGATGCTGGAATCTGGAAAAAGACAATGCTGCTGGAAGAACTCAGTAGGTCAGTGGGTAAAGCAACAGGTCCTGATGCAAGGGGTCAACTCAAAATGACAACTTTTCATCCCTCTCACAACCATAGACTCTGCTCGACTTTCTGAGTTTCTCCAGCAAGTGGCTTGTTTGTTGGGCAGAACATTGTTATGCCCTCTCCTGTCCTGCTACTTCAATCACCCTGTATAAGGTGTGGGGTGAAGACCTACCTAATTACTCTGAAGGAGGGGTTATACAGCAAGGAATTACTGACAGAAAGGAGCACACGTTCAATTGAGCTTCCTGGAAGAATATGAAAGACTGGAGAACACGTTTTAGTGTAAAAACATTAATGCCAATACACTATAGGGAACATGCTTTAATGTTTTTTGAAGTATCCAAGATGGTTGACAAGGGCAGGTAGTAGACATAGTCTAAATTACTTCAGCAAGGGCTTTGTTAACGTTCTATATGGTGGCTAATCTGGAAGGTTAGATCGCATGGGGTTGAGGGAGAGGTAGCTTCATGCTAGGAATCAGAGGGTGGTGCAGGAAGGTTGCTTTTTGGACGAGGCCTATGAATAGGGATGTGCCTCAGGGATTGGTGCTGGGCCATTGCAGTTTGTCATCTATCTCAAAGATTCGGATGAGAACGTACAAGACATGATGAGTTAGTTTGCAGATGACACTAAATTAGGTGGTATTGTAGATTGTAGTGAAGATGCCTATCAAAAATTACATCAGGACTTAGATCAGCTGGGAAAGAGAGCTAAAAAATGGCTAATGGAGTTTAATGTAAATAACTGTGAAATGTTGTATTTTGGGAATTCAAACCAGGATAGGACTGTCAAGGTGAATGGTAGAGCAGTGTTGCAGAACAGAACGATTGAGGATTACAAGTACATAGATTCCTGAAAGTGGCATCAGAGGTAGTTATAGTGTTGAAGAAGGCTTTTGGCACATAGATCGTCATCATAAGATGATGTGATAGTAGAATTAGGCCATTTGGTCCATCGTCTACTCCACCATTCAATCATGGCTGATCTATCTCTCCCTCCTAACCCCATTCTCCTGCCTTTTCCCCATAATGTATGACATAACCTCCGTACTAATCAAGAATCAATCTATCGCTACCTTAAATATATCAACTGGCTTTGTCTCCACAGCCTTCTTTTGCAAAGAATTCCACAGATTCACCACTCCCTGACTAAAGAAATTCCTCCTCATCTCCTCCTCATCTCTTTCCTAAAAGAATGTGCTTTAATTCTGAGGCTATGACCTCTAGTCCTAGACCGTCCCATTAGTGGAAACATCCCAGCCACATGCATTTTATCCAAACCTTTCACTATTCTGTACATTTCAATGAGGTTCCCCCCCCTCTTCCTTTTAAACTCCAGCGAGTTAGAGGCCCAGTGCTGTCAAACATTCAAATCTGGGATCACTCGTAAACGATCATCGTATGTTAACTTACTCATTCCTGGGATCGTTCCTGTGAATGAAACGAAAGAACAATACATGAATATAATCCAGCCATCCACCTTGGAAAACTGTCCACAACAGATGTAAAATGATTTTGAGTGCAGCAAACATGAACATTAAGCAGTCAAGATTTACGAGTATTGAAGAATAAGGAATACGCCAATTAGAACGGAGACGAGGAAACACTTTTTCTCACAGAGAGTGGTGAGTCTGTGGAATTCTCTGCCTCAGAGGGCGGTGGAGGCAGGTTCTCTGGATGCTTTCAGGAGAGAGCTAGATAGGGCTCTTAAAAATAGCGGAGTCAGGGGATATGGGGAGAAGGCAGCAACGTGGTTGTGATTGGGGATGATCAACCATGATCACATTGAATGGCGGTGCTGGCTCGAAGGGCCGAATGGCCTACTCCTGCACCTATTGTCCATTGTCTATTGTATTTGACCAAAACTTCGGGGCCTGGGCCATAGGGACATGTTGGGCAGGCTAGGACTTTATTCCTTGGAGCGCAGGAGACTGAGGTGTGATCTCATGTAGGTATATAGTATCTGATGGGAATAGGTAGGGCAAACGCATAGTCTTTTTCTCAGGGCAATGAATCAATAAAATGAAGGCATAGGTTTAAGGTGAGGGGGAACCAATTTAATGGGAACCTGAGCGGCAACGTTTTCACACAGATAAGGAAGGGCACCTGGAACAAGCCGCCAGAGAAGGTAGTTGAGGCAGGTACATTAACAACATATAAAAGATATTTGGAAAAGTTCATGGCGAGGAAAGGTGCAGAGGGTTATGGGCCATACACAGGGAGTAGCTTTGATGGGGCATCTTGGTTGGCATTCACATTGGGCGGAAAGTCTTGTTTCTGTGTTGTATGAATCTATGACTAATATATCTCCCAACAACGGCTCCAACGTAGACCAACTGGTTATTCGTCTAATTTGATTTTTTTGTGCGACCTATTTAATGCAAATAAGCTGTCAAATTTGAATAAAGAACAATACTTAGGAGTATTATTGTAATGTCCTTTGAATAACCTGAAGCCAGGAGAGGCTCTATGTATATAACTTTTTTTAATCCTGCAAGCTTTAACATAACCCCAATTGAAGGCTCAGATGCGGAATAGATCAATAAGTATCACAGCTTTTATACACACTTATTAATTGTCGAAACTATCTACTATTTTAACCTATATTGACCCGTTTAAAGTCTCCAATAACACAGCAATATTATGCAGCAGATCAGGAAGGAATGGACCATTCAGCTTCTTGAGCCAGTTTGGCCATTCCATTAAACCATTGTCCACCTGCATCTGCCAGATAACTGACCAGGCTGAAAACATCCACCATCTTGAGTCAAACAAACAATGAAGCGAAGATGTTTTTCCTATTCCAGGCAACGAGTTTACAATTTGAAAATGGAGTTCTCTCCCACATTAGTAACCCCAGTTTCATTATCAAACACACATGGGTCAGTTTTGCAGCAGTCTGAGGCAATGAGATTCAGGAGAGAACACTCTCCTGCAAACGTCTGACATCTCTCCATTGTTTTCATGTGATTTTTCTGAGTCTGATTGTCAGCTTGTGGCATATTGGAGTTAAAGAGATATTGGTGTCCAGAGTTAAAACCATTGACCTTGTGCCATTGTTATGCAGTGTAGTTGTTAGGCATGCTTAATGTTCATGTTTGCTGCACTGAAAATCATTTTATATCTGTTGTGGACAGCTTTCCACGTTGGACAGCTGGATTGCATTCATGTATCAATGATATTAGCGATTTAGACAAGTGAATTAAATGTAACATCTCCAAGTTTGAGGATGGCACAAAGCTGGGTGGCAGTGTGAGCTGCGAGGAGGATGCTATGAAGGCTGCAGGGTGACTTGGATAGGTTGGGTGAGTGGGCAGATACAGGGAAATGTGGATAAATGTGACGTTATCCAACTTGGTGGCAAGAACACGAAAGCAGATTATTATCTGAATGGTGTCAGATTAAGAAAAAGGGAGGTGCAACGAAACCTGGATGTCCTTGCACATCAGTCACTGAAAGTAAGCATGCAGGTACAGCAGGCAGTGAAGAAAGCAAATGGCATGTTGGTCTTCATAGTGAGAGGATTTGAGTATAGTAGCAAGGAGGTCCTACTAGAGTCGCACAGGGCCCTGGTGAGACCACACCTGGAGTATTGTGTGCAGTTTAAGTCTCCTAATTTGAGGAAGGATATTCTTTCTATTGAGGGAGTGCAGTGCAGGTTCACCAGGTTAATTCCCAGGATGGTGGGACTGACATAGTATTATAAAAGAATGGATCGACTAGGTTTATATTCACTGGAATTTAGAATGATGAGCGAGGATCTTATAGAAACACACACAATTCTTAAGGGATTGGACAGGCTAGATGCAGGAAAAAATGTTCCCGATATTGAGAGAGTCCAGAACCAGGGATCACAGTTTAAGAATAATGTGTAGGCCATTTAGGACTGGGATAAGGTAAAACCTTTTCACCCAGAGAATTGTGAATCTGTGATATTCTCTGCCACAGAAGGCAGTGGAGGCCAATTCACTGGATGTTTTCAAGAGAGAGTTAGATATAGCTCTTAGGGCTAATGGAATCAAGGGATATGGGGAGAAATAAGGAACGGGGTACTGATTCTGGAGGATCAGCCATGATCATATTGAATGACGGTGCTGGCTCGAAAGACTGAATGGCCAACTCCTGTGCCTATTTTCTATGTTTCTATGTATAGTCTTTTCTTTGACCGGATAGCACACAAACAAAAGCTTTTCAATGTACCTTAGTACACGAGACAATAATACACTAAACTAAACCTCAGCCCAACCCATGCTATTCTCTTTCCCACAATCAGCCCACTTCACGACGATACCTGCTCAGCTAGCTTACCACTGGGCCTTAGTTTAGTTTAGTTTAGTTTATAGATGCAATATGCAAACATGCCCTTTGGTCCATCAAGGCAACATCGACCATCGATCACCCATTCATACTAGTTCTACGTTAATCCACTTTCTCGTCCACTCCCTACACACTACAGACAATTTGCAGAGGCCAATTAATTGACAAACCCGCACGTCTTTGAGATATGGGAGGTAACTGGAGCACCCGGAAGAAACCTACACGGCCACAGAGAGAACGTACAAACACCACACAGACAACAACCAACATCGGGATTGAACCCAGGTCTTTGGCTCTGTGGGGCAGCAGCTCTACCAGCTGTGCTGCCGTGCCACTCTTAGCACTGTTTGATATTCCTGAGGGCTAGAGGGGAGAGTAGTAGCCCTTACATAGCCCACATGAGTTATATTAACAAGATGGGGTACAAATTTACTTTGGAGAATGGGCCTTTCCATTCCTGTATGGCATTTCCTGATACCATCAACTGGGGTCTAAGGAATTTGGGATCCAGTTTTCCTGGCAGTACGGGAATACATTATTTTACTAAGGTCTTTCCTTATAAAGGATGTGCATCAAATGTTGGAATCTAATCAAGGTGCATTTTGTGCGTTGATGAGTGGTCATTAATAGTAAGATTAAATGAGAACTTACCAGTTTGAAGTTTGATCTTTATTTTATGAGGAGTTACGATGAGGGATTACGTGAAGACCCCGCCTGCACGCATGCACGACATTCTTCAAAGCAGTGGTGTGAAATCACAGATACCAGAGTGACTAACATAGTAAGATAAGAGAGAACTTCCATACAAGTTGAACTTTATAATAGAGGGTTTTGGGAGCGGAGGGCACGTAATCCCTCATCGTAACTCCTCATAAAATAAAGATCAAACTTCAAACTGGTAAGTTCTTATTTAATCTTACTATTTTACTTAGGAGTCACATGAGTGACTACGTGAAGATTTCAAAGCTCTGTGATTTCATGCCCTGGAACGAGTCCATGCTCACACCCTGCCATGCTAGGAAAAAGAGGATGAACGTAATTCAGTCATGACACTGTGCTGAAAAACAAAGAAAGGTATTTATTCATACCTAAACAATATGCCCCAAATTGGGTAATTTATTTTACAGAACTCAATATTTTCCCTGCAAATGTGTCAGGAGCGGCCACGGGTTTATTATAAAAGCGTTGAAAAGTTTGTTCATTGCTCCAACCCGCTGTGGCAAGGATGTGGTCCAAAGGAACTTCCATCATCCTGGCCGCCGATGTAGATGCAGCCCTGGTGGAGTGAGATTTGAAAACATTAGTATCCACCCCCGCTGCATCTAATACCACCCTTAACCATCTGGATATGGTTTGCACTGTGACCTTATGGTGAGGGCGTTTATGGGTTATGAGTAAAGCTCTCTCCGTCTTGGTGACTTCTATATATTGCAAAATATGTGTCACAATGCAGAGCCGACTATCTGCAGGGTAGGCCAGAAACTCTAATTTTTGGCCAGAGGACCCAGGTCGGTCGTGTTTGAGTAACCCCTGTATTAGAAAGGTTATCTTGCCACTTGTGACATACATGCCGTCCATATTTAGCTTGTGTAAGGACTGGACCCGTTGTGCTGATACGTGCCATTATCATTACCATCTTGTATGTTAGCTTGTCCAAAGTGAGCCCCGATATGGGTGTCCATCCTCAAAACATAGTTAATACTATGCCTATGTCCCATGTTTGGGTGTATCTGTGCCTGGGGGGATTGGAGTTAAATATACCCCTCATTAGTTTAGATACTAGTGGGTGTGATCCTACAGCCAGGTGATCACTCCCTCTGCCCAGATAATTAGATAGGGCACTCCTTGCACAATTAATGGCACTGTAACTCAATCCTTCATCGAAATGAAGGGTGGCCAGAAACTCCAGTACTTTAGTGATGGTGGCTGAGTCATATGTAGTGTTCATCCTGGTGCAGAACACTTCCCATTTCCTGACATATGTCAGGTACTGTTTCCTCGTGGACTCCCTGCACGACGCTGAGATGGCATTGATCGTCCTGTCAGACAGTCCGTATCCCAGGAATGGCCTATTCAGAATCTGCAAATCAACAAGTTCATGCGGTCATGGCACGGATGACTTTCCCCTGTCACGGGGTGTACCAACAAACTCGGCCGTTTGTTGATCCGGATGCAGGGTTCTGAGGTCATCTTTTGTACTGCTGGGAACCATGGTTGGGTAGGCCAGTCGGGAACAACCAAAATACCCGTTGCGGAGTCTTGTTTAATTTTTTGTAAGACCCGACTGATGAGGCAGAAGGGGGGAAATGCATAGCAAAACAAATCCCCCTAATGCAGCGAGAAAGCATCCATTGCTGCTGCCCCTGGGTCCGGTTCCCAAGCAACATATGTTGGGAGTTGGTGATTAAGTCTGGATGCAAAAAGGTCGATATCTGGTGTCCCATACCATTCTATATTATCTGTAAACACTTTCCGATCCAACATCCATTCAATGTTGTCGTTGAATTTACGTGATCTGGTGTCTGCCACGGTATTTAGCTTACCTGGGAGGTAAGTGGCTGAGATCCAAATCTCTTTCCAGACACCAGTGCCAGATATTACTAGCCAATTCATCACATGATATCGACTTTATTCCTCCCATATGATTAATATAGGCCACCACTGTGGTATTATCAATTTGTAACCGTACATGCAACTGGTGCATATCTGAGCAGTAGGCCCTGAGTCCATGAAATGCTCCCAGCATTTCTAAATAATTAATCCCTACTGCTTTAAACAGGGTTAATTCTTGTGCACTCCATCTGCCACTACAAATTGTGATGGTATTAGTTGCTCCCCAACCTTTAGCACTGGCATCAGTTTGTAATGTAACCAAGGTGTTCATGATAGCGATGGGGTTAGAACAATGCTGAGCATTTTCTATCCACCATTTTAATTCCGATTTTGCTTTCCCTGGTAGTTTCATAGGCCTATCAAAATGGCCTGCATGATTTTTGAGAGCTGAAATTTTTACTCTTTGCAGATTTTGATAATGGAGAGGTCCAAATTGTGCTGCTGGGAACGCAGCCACTAATTTCCCAATCACTCTGGCTACTTGCCGAATGGATGGTTCCCTGATGCCAGTCAGGCTTTTGCATGCTACCATCAAGTCTGTCACTTTGTGTAGTGGCAAGGTGATAGACATTTGAACAAAGTCATTAGTGAACCCCAAATAATCCATGGTGGTGGAGGGTTCCAATTTTGATTTATCTGGATGTACGATAAATCCCAGCTTTTGAAAAAGATGTTTTGTGGCTGATACTGCCAATGTAGCCATCTCCAAATTCTCACCTATAATGAGAATATCATCAAGGTAAGCCATGATGATATGGTTATGTTCCCTTAAGTATGCTAAAGCTGGTTTTAATAATTTAGTAATCAGCCTGGGTGCTGATGACAACCCATTGGGTAAGGCCTTATACTGCCATAGCTGTCCCATCCAGACAAATTTCAGGTATTTACGATGATCCTTGTGTATTGGTAATGAATAGTATGCATCTTTAAGATCGATGCAAGCCATGTAGTACCTATCAGAAATCAGCTGTTTGGCCGTGACAAACGTGTCCATTTTGAAATGGGCATACTGAATGGAAGTATTTAGTTCGGTCAAATCTATAATGATGCGGCAACCGCCATCTTTTTTGTTTTTTGTAAATATATTAGATATGAACTCTTGAGATTCTCTGATTGTCTTCTCAATTACCCCTTTTTTGTTTAATCTCAACAGTTCAGCATGGCCTGCTGTTCTCTCTTTTTGTGAAAGTATGAACTTCCGGCTAGGCGTATGCTGAACTGGGATGAGGAGTTCGTACCCATATTCAAGTTTGTAACCGTGAATACTTCCGAGTATGTAAGGATCAGAGGTAAAAGTGCTCCACACATGATGAAACAAGTGCAACCGTCCACCAATTTTTGATGAACCTAAACATGCAATGTTTTTGAGGCAACCAGACCCACCTACCTCCATGGTTACCTCCGGGTTTGTGTGGGTTGTCTGTGCCCTTGTTTCTTCTGGTGTGTTGCTTCGTTGTGGGGTTGGCGCATTTTCCAAGAAGGCCGGGCTGGGCCATGGCCTAAAAAAGACCGCTGTGCAGGTGGACCGGCCCTCGAGCTTTCACCACCAGGTGTTCTTTCATTGTACCGATGTCTGGTGGATGTGTAGGGGTGCTGCCGCTGCTGATAGTGGGGTTTAGAGGTATTTGGCACCTTGGTCAGGCCTATAGCCTTGGCCTCCTCCTCCAGGTCTTTCACCTGCTTCGGAAGGTTGTCCCCAAACAGCAAATTTGGCGGCTGAATGCTACTGGTCCTGCATAATCCTGCAAATTTGGGATTAAGTGCTGGTTTAATGATGCTCTTCCTATAATTGTTAATTTCAAACTGAGTATTACACAGTAATGCTAAAGCATCTTGTAGCTCTTCTGGCAACTCCACCCCATCAGCTGTTCTGGTCACTGCTGTGATCCCAGCAGCCAGCAGTTTAAGGATCCTCTGGAGCTTCACCTCCTGGCATCTTATAGATGGGCTCATGTTGCCCCAGATGGAGTTGTTGACTGCTGGAACATTGGGAGAATTGCAATTCTCTGGAGCAAGGTATTTTTCAGCCGTAGAGTTTATGGCTTGCTCCTGCAGCTGGTTTGTAGCCATGTAATTTATGCTGGCTGCCAGCTTTGGGTGTATAGGCAGTCCTTTCTGTGTTGGCACAGCATGTTTATTTGCCATGCCCAGTAGTTCTTCTGGCACCCCTAACACCAGTGACTGTTCAGCCATTGCCCCTTCTTCAGGGTCAGCCCAGCTCTGACCCCTAACGCTCCCCTGCGAAGAGGGTGAGACATTTGGCAGTCCTTGAAAGGATCCTGCCGTGGATCTGCGAGGAGACCCACCGTGACTCTGCCCCTGCATAAGCAGGTCACGCTGGAGCACTGCTCCCCATCCGCTCCATGCGGGAAAGATGCCCCCGTCGCTATCCGTGAATCAGGTGTCTTCAGGTCCGGACCCAGCTGAGTCAACGGCCCTGTCCGACTTCCGGGTGGCTTTTCCGCCGGGCCGCGGCGTACCTTCGGACTGTAGCGGCGGGAAGTCGGGAACTGCTGGTAGCACCTGCAGCTCTGGAGAAACGGCACGCTGCTGGCTGCTTTCCATAGCAGCGGTTTTTGCCGCTCCTCTCCTAGACTTGCGCGACTCCATGGCGTTCCATCTGAAACACAAACACGCGCAGTCGCCACGCTCACCAGAATGGTAAGACTTACCTCAATAAGTTTTTTAAACTTACACTGGAGGAGCGGTGCTCCTCCCGACTGTCGCTTCCGCAATGCGTTCGAAGATATGTCGCGCATGCGTGCAGGCGGGGTCTTCACGTAGTCACTCACGTGACTCCGAAGTAAAATTGTCAACCTTTTGATCCTTTTTAAACATTTATGCACGAGTGTGATTTCTGAACTTGATATAGTTGAAAGATTCAAGCACAGACGTGAGGAGAGAAAAAAACTGACCAAGATGTTGTCATCTTCAATGATATATAGCACCTCAATAGAATGACAGACTGAGAAAGAACACATGGAACTCAGACAAAGTAAGGCATTGGCCTGATTAAAGATTACCGTTTAAACAGTTTGAGATAGCTGACTAGCACACACTGTTACATTTTAACCTTTTCACATAGCACAAAAGCCAAGTAAAATGCGGTGTTAGTTTATACTAGGAGCATGGACAACCAGCTGGGAATAGACTTCATGACCTCCGCAATTCACTGTTGCACTGAACACCACAGCCCCACCCGGTTTGGACCTGCCCCGCAAAGAGTGGGTCGCCCTGAACCGGCTCCGTAAAGGGGTCGGCCGGTACAACACCCGACATGCATTGCTGGGCGCTGCGTTCATCAGCAGCCTGCGTGTGTGGAGCAGACCAACAAACAACGCAGCACGTCATTTTCGACTGCGCTGTCCTCCGCCGCCCTGGTGGACGGGTAGACCTCACGGCCCTCGACAATGGCACATTGAACTGGCTACAGCGCCTGGAGGGCATTACACAACCTCTGCTGCCTCAAACGCAAGAAGAAGACGTTTCACAGCACACATTTCCTCCTGTAATGCTACTTAAGGCTTGCATTAATTAACAAGCATAAAGCCATTGACGGACATAAATAAGTTTTAAAGTCTATTTTTAGAAATATAAAATAATAATTAATTGCATTCCATCAATGTAGAGGCAGTAGGGAATGCAGCAGGCAGCTCAGATTGGTTGTAAATATGTGGGTCATTACTATTACGCACTAAAAGGCATTCTAATTGACACACTATTTCTGTGTGGTGTCAATTAGAATGCCTTTTCTCGTTTATTCCTTCATGCATTTCCATAGACCGTGCATGTCAGTGTAGGAAAAGCTGCTTCTTGCCTCGTATTGTTTTTGGAGTTCAATCATCTGTAAATGATTTTCTACTCCTTTGGTCTAGTGCACGCAGGTACATAGACTGCAGAGATCTCAGCTTTGGGCTTAGAGTATTACAGCATTGAAACTGATCCGTCAGCCCAACTCATCGATGCCAACCAAGATGCCACATCTCAGCTAGTCCCATTTGCTGGCATTTGGCCCATTTCCTTTTAAACCTTTCCCTTTCATGTATCTGTCCACATGAATTTTAAACATTGTTATGGTACCTGCCCTAACTACCTCCTTTGGCAGCCCGTTACATGTTCTCACTGAGTATACCCTCTGAATGAAAAAGTTGCTGCCCAGGTTCCTAATAAATCTTTCCCCTTAACTGTGTGGAGAAATGTTCTTACTTAATGTCTTCCACTGGCTCCACTCTTGGTCCTATATTCTACCCCAGTGCGCACGTGAGCACATAATGAAGCTTGGTCTTGATGCTCCAATGATCTAACTACCTGTGCCTTTGTGTCATTACCATCCACTTCCTTCATCTTCAATTCTGAGACAGCTGAGAAATGATACACAACATCCCATCATCTGAAAGGGCAATAATCATAATCATAATCATACTTTATTAGCCAAGTATGTTTTGCAGCATACGAGGAACTTGATTTGCCACACAGTCATACTAATAAAAAGCAACTGACACACAAAATACATTTTAACATGAACATCCACCACAGTGACTCCTCCACATTCCTCACAGTGATGGAAGGCGAAAACAAAGTTCTATCTCTTCCCTTCTTTGTCCTCCAGCAGACGGGGGCCTCTAACCTTCCGTTGTGGAGATCTAGCTCCTGCATTGGGAGAATCTCAGCACCCCCGCGCGGCGATCGGACCCCGGGTCGGGACTAGTTGAACATTGTGCAGTATTGGAACTCCCGACTCGCTCTCACCTGAGACTGCAGGCTCCTGATGTTAAAGTCCGCAGGCCGCGGTTGGAGCGTCGACCCCTCCCCACCCCACCCCACACATAAAACAAACCAGAGAACATTAACACGAACTTTTAAAATAGACTAAAAATAATTAAAACAGACGAAGGGACAGACGAGGTGGCAGCCGGCAATAGAAGGCAAGCTCTCAAAAAAAAAATGATAAATAATTGAAAAGGAAAAATGTGCGTGTTTATGTTCAGTTTAGTTTATTGTCATGTGCACTGAGGTACAGTGTAAAGGGCCTGTCCCACCAGCATGCGACTCCATGCGGTGAGCGCGACCAAACTGGAAGCTGGGGCCGCGCAGAGGTCGAGTGATCCACGTACAGGGCTGGTCCCACCAGTATGCGCCTGCATGCGGAGAGCGCGACCAAACCGGCAGCGGGGGCCATGCGGAGGTCGGGTGAGTGGCGCGATGTGGCGCGAAGTTGGAGCGAAGTTGGAGCGAAGTCTGCGGTAAGTTCGCAAGCACAGAGAGGGACACAGAGAGGGTCACGGAGGCACACAGAGAGAGGGGCATGGAGGCACGGAGCGAGTGTCTCGGAGGCACATATATAGAGGGTCATGGAGGCCCATAGAGAGGGTCATGGAGGCCCATAGAGAGGGTCATGGAGGCACAGAGAGAGGGTCACGGAGGCACATATATAGAGGGTCACGGAGGCCCATAGAGAGGGTCATGGAGGCACACAGAGAGGGTCACGGAGGCACACAGAGAGAGGGTCACGGAGGCACACATAGAGAGGGTCACGGAGGCACATAGAGGGGGACACAAAGAGATGGCCACGGAGGCACACAGAGAGGGTCACGGAGGCACATATAGAGAGGGACACGGAGGCATGACATGAGGCGGTGCGTAATGCGTCGAGGCGGCTGCGGGCCGACAGGCCGTTGCCGCGCGGAATTTTTGAACACGGACAGTTTTTCAGAGCCCCGCGCAATGTTGGGACCAGCTCCGCACAACTCCATACGGCTCCGGCGATCGAAGTGGGACCGGCCCCGCGCGGCCGGACGGCTCAAGCGACCACGTTAGGTCGCGCTCACCGCATGCAGTCGCATGCTGATGGGGCAAGGCCCTTCAAGCTTTGTTGTTGCGTGCTATCCAGTCAGCAGAAAAAACAATACATGATTACAATCAAGCCATCCACAGGGTACAGATACAGGATAAAGGAAATAACAGTTAGTGCAAGATAAACTTCAGTAAAGTCTGATTAAAGTCTGAGGGGCTCCAGTGAAGTAGATGGTAGGTCAGGATCGCTCTCTAGTTGGTGAGAGGATGGTTCAGTTGCCTGATAACAGCTGGGAAGACTGTCCCTGAATCTAGATGTTTGCGTTTTCACATTTCTGTACCTCTTGCCTGATGGGAGACGGGAGTGGAAGAAGTTCTTGATTATGCCGGTGGCCTTTCTGAGGCAGCGAGAAGTGTAGATGGAGTCAATGGAAGGGAGGTTGGTTTGTGTGATAGTCTGGGCCTACATACGCAATGTTCTGCAAATTCTTGCGGTGTTGGATGGAGCTGTTCCCAAACCATGCTGTGATACATCTAAATAAAATGCTTGGTGTGGCGCATCTGTAGAAGTTAGTGAGAGCTATTGGAGACACGCCAAACTTCCAAAAGCCTTCTAAGGAAGTAGAGGCACTGGTGTGCTTCCTTGGCCTTCAATGTGGGTGGTCCGGGACAGGTTACTGGTGATATTTACTCCTTGGAGCTTGAAGCTTTCAACTATCTCGACTTTGGCGCTATCATTGTATCGTGGTACAATGTCTGAAGTCAATCTGTCTCGTTGGTCTTGCTGACATTGAGGGAGAGGCTGTCGCCTTGATACCAAGTTACGAGGTTCTCAATCTCCTTCCTGCACTCTGTCTCGTCATTATTTCATTTCCGGCCCACTAAGGTGCAAATTTGCAAATTTAGTTGCATTAGTATTTGGCTGCACAGTTGTGGGTGTGCGAGGAGTAATGAAGGGGACTCAGAACGCATCCTTGTGGAGCACCAGTGTTGAGGATTATCATAGAGCATAATGTGTCACCTGTCCTCACTGATGGTGGTCTGTTGGTCAAGAAGTCGAGAATCCTGTTGCAGACATGAGTGCTGCCTTCGAGTTTCAAGAGTTTGGCAATGAGCTTGGATCGGATACATGTATGGAAGGCAGAGCTGCAGTCTTTGAATAAGAGTCTGATGTAGGTGTTCCAGGGGTTAGTGTAGGGCCAGCTACCCCTCCATTTGTGCAGTCACGAGAAAATGGGTCAATGGGGATGCTGCATTTCTTCAAGGAGGTTTACAGAACACACTTGCGTTGTTTCCCGATTGCCTTATGAACTCTTTCCATGGCAGAACTCATAATATGGAATCTGATCCAGGGATCTGGTGATGGGCATGTCAAGACCAACATACCATTTGTTTCCCAATTGATTGCTGTATCTACGAGTCTACATTCTGTATAGAGCTCACTCCGTATGACAATATTTCATAGATTCTCACCATTTAAAAAATACTTGCCTCGACATGGAATGAGGTAACAACATTTTCATCACTGCTACCAAATGAAAATTATTTTTATGTCAGAAATGTTTCTGATCATTTTTTGGTTAATCGTACTGTAAATTGCTCGTTTCTAAGCTTCCCCTCAGTCTAGTTTCAGTGAAAACACTGAATGAAGCACTTGAAACAACTACATTTTATTTTAACAAAAGCGCATTACCTTCAAGCTCGAGGGCAATCTCCTGGAAAGCCTCAAGCTGGATCGACCGTCTGCATTGAAACCGCGAGCTGGATCGACTGAACCGCGAGCTGCATCGACCGACAGCACACACACAAACGCAAACGCATTGCGAAGGTGGGGGCCAGGGAAAGCGGAAGAGCACTGGCTGCACGATGAAGAGGAAGGTAAACGGCTGCCACAGAGCACGGTAAGTCCTTTAGAGAGCGCGGGAGGGAGGAAGGGAGGGAGAGAAGAAGAAAGAAGGGGAGAGAGGACAGAGAAGGGGAGAGAGGAGAGAGAAGGAGAGGGAGAGAGAAGGGGAGAGAGATGGAGAGAGAAGGAGATGGAAGGAGAGAGAAGGAGAGAGAAGGAGAGAGAAGGGAGACAGAAGGGGAGAGAAGGGGGAGAGAAGGAGAGAGAAGGGGAGAGAAGGGGGGAGAAGGGAAGAAGGGGAGAGAAGGGGGGAGAAGGAGTGGAGACACTTTAAAGAAGTTTAATAAAGTTTAGCGGGCATTTTACCTACAGGTAGGTCTTCCTAGGTCGTGAAACTCCAGTGAACCACTCAAAATGGCCGGTAGTAAAGGAGATTGCCTACTGCTGCCCTCGGGTGCCTGTAAGTAAATAGCGACCCCACTCCAATGCACTACGAGTGAAAATGACCCATGCCGACCAAATTTTACTCGCGGAAAATTTTTCAACATCCTGAAAATTCTTCCGCGACCTAGCTGAGGCCGCGAGTAGGCGGGAATTTCCCTTGAGCATGAAGGAGAGTTCCAGTCACCTCATATGACCTCCTAGGACCTTGTGTCGGCCATGCTGCGAGTTTGAGTCCAGGGCAAACTCTTCTAAACTCGCAGCTTAGGTCGCCCAAGTGGGACAGGCCATTTAAAGGGAAGTCCTGCTGCTCACAGTTCCTCTTATGACCATTTCCAATTCCAACTCCAATTTTGCTTTTCAATTCCCATTTTAATTTTCAAATTTAAGTCCAATTTTAATTCCAATTTTAATTCCAACTCATATTCCCTAAGTAATTCCATGTTACCAGATCCTCCCAAGTTTCATTCTTCTTGATGTCCTTTGAACAATCGTTCCCATCTTTGTCTGCCTTTCTGGGGATGAGATAATAACAATGTCAATTAATAATCAAACTCCAATTATTCCTAAGTCAGATTCCACAAGTCTATTCCAAATCTCAAATGTTGAGTCCCTTCAATTCATCACCATACCATTTCGAGACCGAATCC
The DNA here is from genome assembly GCA_035221665.1 of Okamejei kenojei. NCBI lineage: Eukaryota > Metazoa > Chordata > Chondrichthyes > Rajiformes > Rajidae > Okamejei > Okamejei kenojei. The sequence goes on from CM069154.1 coordinate 35,270,030, forward strand.
AAAATTTATAAATTTATTTCTAATAACCATAATTTAGACACAAATTAGGTATTTAACTCCAAACCACAGAAGAATATTTTTATTTGAAGTCAGTCCTTTAAAGTGGGGCTTGTCGCAAAAGTTGTTATCGGCGTTGTTTCTTTTAAAGATGATTAAAGTGTCCTTTATTCCCCCTCCTTTTCTTTCTCCAATAGCTAGGTGATATTAAAGTTGGGCACTAGGGTAGGTTTTCTTCTTCTTTTCTGATGGTAGTATCAATTACTGGGGAGTGGGGATACTGAGGAGCCTGTTGCTCTGCCTGCTGGTCTTCCCAAATCTCTTAAAGGGGCAGGACAGTATCAGTTCCTCCTGCTGGTCACCTGTTTCTGGGGAGCTACATTACCTTTTGTTGTCTTCTTACCATTCTTAAGGGGTCTGTGCATTCTTTTACCTCACTCCCCAGATAGTGTCTCATCGATATACTGTCCTGCAGGCACAAACTCAGTAACACATTAATACAATATCTTCTTTCCCCACTCCCGTTCCTCCTGCACAGTAAGTTTATTTCTTCTCTCCCTAGTGCCATTTCCATTCCTTAGTTGCCATCCCTTCTCATGCTAGCTACTATCTTTCCTTGTCTTGCTTCTTCCTTTTAGTGAGGGTTTCTTGAGAATTGGATTCTATGTATCTCCTCCTACTTGGAAGGGGTGGTTTCTTTCTGATGTATGGTGCTGTTTCTCAAGCCATGTGAGGACGCCTTTAATTTTAATAGATGGTATTTGCTGTTAACTGGCAGTTTAAGGCTACCAAAATGTCCCTCCCCCCTAATCTCTCTGCCAGTGTCCTCATCCTCGACCTTCAGGGTCCCAAGAGTCTTGGTACCCTCTTGGAATCCATCTGTTTCTGTGACCCCATGGCCTCCTTCTCTGCCCCCTTCCTTCTTGATAATATTCTCTCATAGGACATGACCGACTCCAGTGTCCCAATCCCCCACAGCTGTAACACTGATCAGGCCGGATCGCTCTATAACCTCTCCAGCCAAACCGAGGAAAGGTCGGTTCCCTGAACGGGAGGTCTATCCAGGCCTTGAGGTCTTCTTCCTCCTTATCCTCGTCTGTTCTTATTTCCCGGGCTGCCGTTGGACCAAGCTGCCTAGATGTCTGACTGTCTGTGGTCTGGGGGACATCTATACCTAATGCGGGTATCTCCATACAAACACATTGTCTACGGGGAGTCCTTTCTAAATCCCCTTCCGTGGTGAAGTGCTCTGACATAACGATATTATCCATGTCCGGATCAAACCATCCATATTCTCCCCCCTATCTCACCCTCTGAAAGGCTATTTGTTCTATCCTGATACTTCAAGAAGGATTCTTTCAAAGTCCCGCTACTGGAGTCCCTAATTAATTTCGGCACCTATGTCGATGGAGTCTTCTTCTAGCTCCTTGATTCCCCCTAATGTCCTCCACTTGTGGGACAATCATAGGAGATAGAGGATCTCTCCCCGATGTCTCTATTTCAGATTTCAATTTAGGGGGAGGAGCCGAAGATAACGCTGACTCCTCCCGTGTGCCAAGCACGCAAGCTGTGCATGGTTTCTCTAAATTAGGGAACATGAAAGTTCTGAGGAATACTGTGGCTCTAGCTCCACTCCGAAGAATTCTGCACACCCTGGCATATAATAAATACTTCTCCCCTCAAGATATGCAGACCCTGTTTAACTCTTACCAAATGTAACCAATTTAGTTTTCATCGGCACATCCCCTTTAAGAGCTGTCTCAGTAGTCTCCCTTTCAAAAGATTACACTTTCTCCTGCTCATGCTCCTGCTCCTTTTGTTGGCTTACTAGTTCTCCCTGCCCCTGCTCTGGAATGTCCCGAGAAGGATCAGTTCTATCATGTTCTCCTATTCCCAATTTTCAAGCCGCCATTCTCAGGGTGGACAGCAAAATTTATTTATTTATTTTTCTTCTAGTGAAGAACATTCTCCACATCCCAATTAACGCATTTCCTTCTTCACTATTCCCATATTTTTTAACGACCGTTTCTATATAGTTTATTCCTATTACAGATTCTAGTCCACCCAACAGCCAAAGTTCGTCTTTTAAAATTGCATTTAATTCCCCGGATAATCCTCTTAGTCTATCCGCTTCATGTGGAAGCTCCCCGCAAAATTATCCTTATCGGGCTTTCTAATCTATTTGATCGGTCCATCTCAGAGACATTCCCCATTCTCGGAACAATGGTCAAAACACAAATTGCAAACTAAAGGTTCCAGACACTAACACCTCCTTCAATTATTCCTTCCTCTCAGACTCCAAGGTCAATGGAATCTCTCCCACACAATGGTCAACGTTTTTTTCGATTCACACTTACTCTAGCAATTGCTCCCCTTCAACTGTCTCCCAGTCACTCCTATTCAATCACTCCTACTTAATTATTCAAACCACTCGCTCCTATTCAGTCTCTCTCCCAACTCTCTTATCAGTTGAATCACAATCACTGCAGTCAATTCCAAATTTTCAAACAAAGGATCTCAATTCGAGTCTCTCCCAATCGCAGTCTCTCATGCAGCACTCTCTCTCTCACTCAATCCACTTTAAGTTTGCACAGACAGTCAAATCCAAAGCAAGCTAACAAAACTATAATTAAGAACAAAAATATTCCCCCCAATTAGCAATAACCCAAGACACACCCCAATATAAACCATAAGCATCCTGTAAACCCCACTCTAATTAATCCTCCTCGTGGCGCAATCAATCAGCTGAATGACTCATCCCCTGACGCAGCGATCGAAGGAGTACCACCCCTTCGCTATTCGGATTACTTTTCATCAAGTAAATCAGGTTCCTGTCTCTCAGGTACTCTTCGCTATCAGGTACTAGTCATTAATCGACCAGAGGGTTACTATTCACTGTTTATCAGCCGCTATTTGGAATCAATCACGGACATGCACCAACTCCGAAGTTCTATATATTGGAATTTGAATTCCACTTTACTGGCAGAACTTCAATATGAAATTCAGTATTTCAAAATTTGGCTCTGCAAATATATTTGAACTCGAACTCCTAATTCGAATTCGAACTCCTAATTTTAGTGCATATCTCTTCTACTACGCAGGCTCTCGAATCAAACTAAAATTGCCCAGTTGAATTCTTGAATGGACTGGAATATTCAGGCCAATCTATACTTTGTCCATCCAAGCCTAGTACCTGTACGAGGTTCTTTGTCCATCACTTCAGAGAGAGACTCAGATACGTTCACGCAGACACTCTCTGCTGGGCACCGAGGATCCAGCGCCTAGCCACTTCGCGTTGTGAGTTATCGATGCCGATTTTCAGAGCGCACCTTTTCAATTTGCGCTCCTGGCAAAAATACGATTGAAGGAGAGACCTGCATTTTAATAACCAACCAATTTGGATACCAATTCTAACGCTAGGCCACTCCTCGCCCGATGAAGCACGTTTGGCTCTCGTTAAAGCAGCTGCAGTCTGCCAACTACGACCAACGTTTTGGACCTCTAACCCAGGAAAGGACTCTAACCCCACCCCAGCAGGGCATCTAACCCCACCCTGGTTTTATGGGCCTCCAACCCAAAGGCATGCTAACCACTCCCCCGTGCTTTCTGGACTCTGTTCTAATGATCTTGATTAGACCATTTCCCAAGCCCGCAGATGATCGGTCCACTCCGATTAACGAAGTGCCGAAAATCAATGCGAAAACTGTACTGTGGGCCCGATTTTTGCAGTCGCGATCGAAACAGCTCAACACCTTTGATCGCAAACTTGTGTTTGGGGGTCTTTTGAGATCCAGGACGAGCCCCCAATGTAAATTGCTCATTTCTAAGCTTCCCCCCAGTCTAGTTTCAGTAAAAACACTGTATCAAGCACTTGAAATACATTTTATTTTAACAAAAGCACATTACAATTCAACTACTGTACCCCACCGCGGGTTCGATCCTCATATCTGCCTGTTCAAGCCCTCTAGGCGTTCACGCAGTCCCAAGCGCCCTCCCAGAAGATCAACCCTGGACCTCGTGGTAGCAGACTTTTATATGTCCCGGGACCTCGAGGGGCCGAACCACATGTGGGTGGTCTCTTAATAATCCAATTACAGATATCGATTAACCCCATACATAACAGACATTTCCCTAACCCAATAATACAGCAGCTCAATACATTGTATTCAAACCAGACTTCGCAAGGAAGCCAACTTAGAAACATTTACCCTGATCTGCCAGAAACCCAAACAAGGCTCAATACCTCATTCAACCAACACTCGGCAAAGTTGAACTCTGCAACATTATTTACAATTATTTACAAGGTGTATGTCTGGTTTGCAGCCATCCAATCCATTATATGCATTCTGCACCTAATTGACAGGGTCTGCAGATGTTCTTATTCTTTTCTTGCAAATTGTATCTAGGCTCTAGACACACTGGCACCACTCCACAGCTTGTCCCAGCTCTGCAGAAAGCAATTCCAAATTGACCAAATCTCTCAGCAGCCCTAAAGCTTTTACCCCATTTTGAAGTCCTAGCCTCTCCAATTTAGCCAGGATTAACAGTACAAATCTGGGAACTTGACTGGACATTTCTTGTCATGAGTTATCCTCAATATTAATGTATTTCAGCAATGCAGGTGACACAATCATTCTTGGGGCAATGTCACTTCTTGTGGACTCATGATAGGAAGTGTCCAGGCACTAACTTGTGTTCTCGATGCCATTCCCCCTGTCTCACCCAGCACCAACCTTCCTCCCGCACTATGCTACCAACACATGCTAGCTGACTGGAGAGCGAGGCAAGAGGAGGCTAGCTAATGCCAAGATACTCTGCAGATAAAACTGTACACCATGACAATATAAAATGATGTGAAATCTTAATGTTCTCGTCATGAGGAATGAATATCACACAACACAGATACAGTCTCATTAGCACCAACCATCAAACAGCACAGCAGTGCAGCTGGTAGAGTTGCTGCTCGCAGTGCCAGAGAAACAGGCTCAACCCTGACCTCAGGTGCAGTGTGTACATTCTGCCCGTGACTATATGGGTTTCCTCCGGGTGCTCCGGTTTTCTCCCACATCCCAAAGACATACGGATTTGTAGGTTAATTGGACTCTGTAAATTGCCCCTAATGGATGCAAAGGTGGAATAACATGGAATAGGTGTGAAGGCGATTGAAAGTCAGCACGAACTTTGTGAAGGGTGTTTAATGCTTTATCTTTCAATCAATCAATCAATCACCCATTTACACTAATCCCATTATATTCTCCACATCATCCCATCAATTCTGCTCAATTTTACCACTCAGCCACTTACTAAGGGCAAGTTGAGATGGCCAATTAACCTACAAAGCTGCACATCTCTGGGATTTGGATGTAAACTGAAGCACAGTCACAGATGAATGTGTAAGCTCGAAAGGGACAGCCCCTGAGGTCAAGATTGAATCCAGGTCAATGGAGATATGAGGCAGCAGCTCTACCAAGTGTATCATTGTGTCCCGCATGTCATAGACATATTTAATGCAAATTATAGGACACATTTTTAAAAACTTTATTTACAACAAGGTTTATTCAAAGCCACGAGAAAATACCAGGCAAATATAGCTCAGTTTTCTAATCAGTGATCACAGTTTTAATGACTGCTCCTGCAGCTGCTGCTGCTGCGGTCAGCTAAAGGGCCTGTCCCACTTTCACGACCCTAATTCACAACCTTTTTTACTCGTGGACATTTTTCATCAGGCTAGAAAAAAGCCCCGACCTACTTGATGCCACGAGTACCTACGACTAGCATCACGACCTACCTATGACCTACCTATGACCTCCTACGACCTCCTATGACCTTGTGACGACCATGCTGCGAGTATGAGTCAAGGGCAAACTCGGCAGAGGTCGTGAATTAGGTCGTGAAAGTGGGACAGGCCCTTAAGTAGGTCAGACCTGATAAATCAGACATCAGATCCTTGGCTTAACCCCACATAGAATCATGGATTCACACAGCACGGAAACAGGCCCGTCAGCCCAAAAAGCCAACAACATCTTAGGTAGATTCGAAGAAAGCATATCAATTCATACACAAAATCAAAATAATTCAGGAGAGGGGACAAAATGTGCAGGAATGAACTGCCGATGCTGGTTTACACCCAAGGTAGACACAAAAGTAACTCAGCGGTTCCCTAAAGTAGGGTTTCGACTTGATACGTCACCTATTCCTTTATCCAGAGATGCTGCCTGACCCATTGAGTTACTCTGGCATTTTGTGTCTATCTCAGGAAAGGGGAATTCAGCTCCTAGTGCAAAATCAACAGAAAGTTCTAATTAGTTAACCGAGGGTTGATGAATGGCATAAATTAAATAAATAAACTTTCTTTAATATTTTGTAAAGCGGTAAACTTGATTGTGCAAAGTGTAGGTGACATTGAAGTTTCTATCATGAGAAACAACTCCTGAAATTAATCAGATCATTCTGAATTTAAATTAATGCATGAAATTACTGGGAAAGACCGAGATTCCGTTGTTTGTCCTTGCAACTTTAACCTTCTCCAGACCATCAGAGGGTGGATGCCCAGAGGTGGGAACAATGAATTTATTTAAGGTGGGTCGGGAGGAGGGGTGTGGGGTGTAGGGTGGTGGGCCACAGTGAGAGGTGGAAATCCATATATTTTGGGTGTGAGCTGGTTTAGTCTAAACAACTGTACCTCACGCACCTCATTAATTCCATCAATGCCCAAGGGTGTTCTTTATGTAGATATTCTGGGTGGTTTTGCATTTCACCACACCATCACTGCGTGCTAAAGTTATTCCATCCAATTTTAAAGACATGTTCCCACAGCAGACAATTATAGCGAGAGCAAATAGCAACCAAAACTATTGCCAGAAGTAACAAGACATTAAGATGCATCCTCCTCTGATCTACCCGAGTGTAATTTTGCGTTTTGCACAACCAGCTCATAGAATCGTGTAGGAAGGAACTGCAGATGCTGATTTAAACCGAAAATAGACACAAAAAGCTGGAGTAACTCAGAGGGACAGGCAGCGTTCTGGAGAAAAAGGAATAGGTGACGTTTCGGGTGTGAAGAAGGGTCTCGACCCGAAACGTCACCTATTCCTTTTCTCCAGAGATGCTGTCTGACCCGCTGAGTTTTTATGTCTATCTTCAGAATAGATAGCTAACTAGTTTCAAAACTAAAAGCAAAGATAGTTGTGAGTGGAGTTCAGCGTGGCAGTGGATGGGAGGGGACAATATTGTCACAGGGTCAATATTCTTTACAGTTTTTTACACATGACTTAAGCCTAGGAATCAAAACTGTATATTTTAAGGTGACCAAATTAAGGCAGGGGTAGTGTTGCAAATTACAAGATATGGACAGATTTGCAGAACTGATACATAATTCACATATGGATGTCTGCACTGCAAGTGTAAAGTGTTACATTTTGGGAAGGGAAATAAGAGGTCTCATATTACTGGGAAAATGAGAGCTGCTTGGAGTATAGGAACAAAAAGTTCAGAAATATTTGCACAGATTGTTAAAAATAGGCCCCGAGAATAAAACGTGGATTACTTTTTTCTAATGCCATTAATAAAGCAAGTGAAGCATGAACGTTTGTTCTGGAGATACAGAACTTATGCAAGATTTAAGAAGCTTGTATTAAGGTGTGAAGGAAAAAAAAAAAAATATGAATCTGAGGGGCAACCTTTTCACCCAGAGGGTAATGGGTATATTGAATGAGCTGCCGGAGGAGGTAGTTGAGGCAGGTACAATAACAACATTGAAAAGACATTTGGACAAGTACATGGATAGGAAAGGTTTAGAAGGATATGGGCCAAATGCGGGCAAATGCGACTAGCTTAGATGGGACATCAGGATCGGCATGACCAAGTTGGGCCGAAGGCCCTGCTTCTGCACTGTATGCCTCCATGACTAAGACTTGAATTAATCTACAGTTAGATTACTGTCTAGGTTTGCTTGCCTTATTATGAAAATGCTATCGAGCGACTGGAAAGGGAGCAAGATGACAAGGTTATATATATTGGGAACGGTTAAACAGGCTGGTTCCCTGACCTACTAAAATTCTGAAAGGCTTTACACAGACAGAAAGTTCACTTAGTGGGGAGAATCAGAACTAGGGGCCATCAATATAAGGTATAACTATAGGGAATTCAGGAGAAATCTCTGTATCCAAAAAGTGGTGCAATGTGGAGATTGCTAACACAGGGAATAATTTGAGGTAACTAGTGTCTGGTGCATTTAAGTGGAACAGGCCATTTGACCTGTGATGTCTGTCTCAACCATGATTCCAAATTAAACAAACTGCATCTGCCTGCACGTGATTCATATACTTGCATTTCCTGCCCTATCTACTTGTGATTCCACTTTTAGGATGTTATGGGCCTGCACTCCAAGATCCCTCTGTAAATCAATGTACCTAAGTTTCCCTGATATTGACTGCATTTTTTCTCCTTACGTTTGATCTCTCAGAGTACAACACTTCACACTTGTCTGTATTAAGTGTCATCTGCCATTTCTCCACCCATACCTGTGACTCCAATTGATCTATATCATGTGATATATTTTGACAATCTTCTACACAATCCAGAACTCCACCAATTCTTGTGTCATCTTCAAACTTCCGGATCACCCCACCTACGTTTCCGTCCAAATCATTTATGTATGTCACAAACAACTGTGATCCCAATACTGATCCCAGTGGAACACCTCAGGGGTGGCACGGTGGCGCAGTGGTAAAGTTGCTGCCTTACAATGCAAGTGACCCGGGTTCCATCCTGACTATGGGTGCTGTGTGTACAGAGTTTGTACGTTCTCCCCGTGACCATGTAGATTTTCCCCCGGATGCTCCAGTTTCCTCCCACATTCCAAAGACTTGTAGGTTAATTGGCTTTGGTAAAGATTGTAAATGGTCCCTAATGTGCAGGATGATGCTGATGTACGGGGTGAATGCTGGTCGGTGAGGACTCACTGGGCACAAATCGCCAGTCAGAGCAACACCCCTCCACAACTACCATTTGTCTTCTATGACCAAGTCAATTTTGAATCCAATCTCCCAAGTCACCGTGAACCCCATGCATCTTAATCTTCAGTATCTTTTCACTACCTTGTCGAATACCAATTCTGTGCTATATAGTATAGGTAATGCTATAGTGGCATATTTTATCCCCCTGAGAAATATTTGAGTTTTGTTTTGATCTCTCGTGATGCCTTTAATCTGGATGAGTCTGGCAGCCATTGTTACCTGACAAGAGAACAACAATTTTTCACAGCTGCAGCTGATCTTGGGAAAAATTGGGCCCATTCTCTTTTCTGAAAACTCCACAGCCTTGTTGAAATTTTAAGAGGCTTTTTGAATTTGTTCAGGAACACTGTGCACTTCTAACGGTCATTAAGCATTTGAGTTATACACTACATATGTGAATTATTATTTCTGTACCTTTTTTTAAGCCAGCCTCTGTAAAATAACATTGCTGTGGCCAGCAAAGTAACAATCACTCCCATAACATGAAACAGAGCAGTGAACCAATACATGTTGGTACATTATATATAAATCATTCACCAGAATGTTTTGGTATGGATCTCATGGTTCCCAACGGTAAGAAACAGTATTGCACTAAACACATTTCAATCCTGGGTTCGATCCTGACCTCGGGTGCTGAAAATATGGAGTTTGCATGTTCTTCCTATGACAGCGTGGGTTCCCCCCGGGTGTTCCAGTTTCTCCTCACATCCCAAAACGATGCAGGTTTGTGGGTTAATTGGCCTCTGTAAATTACCCCTAGTGTGTTGGAAGTAGATGCAAAAAGTGGGATAGAATTGGCTTGAACGGGTGATCAACGGTCAGTGGGCCGAAGGGCCTGTTACCAAGCTGTACCTCTAAACTAAACATTACGTTTCAGATTAAGGCTTGTAAATCTTTATCTATCTTGGAGATGGTTGGTTTTGTGATTCTTCACCGCTGTCCTGGCAACTTCTCACAGTGGAGTAGCTGCCAGACCAGAATCTGTAGTTCCTTCCTACACAGGATGGACTCTCCTCCTGTGCAAGATAAATGAATTATGGAGCAGCTGGTGGAGTTGCTGTCTCACAGCTCGAGTAACCCAGGCTCAATCCCAACGTCTGGTGCCATCTACGTAGGGTTTTCACTTTGTTCCTATTATTGTGTGACTTTATAGTGAATGCTCCCCCATCCTCAAGATGTGCGGGTTGGCAGGTTAATCAGGCTCTGTAAATGATCCCCAGAGGTGGTCACTGGTAGAATTGCGGGAATATGGAGTGACTAGGTTAGAGGGGGAAAATAGGAGGCAGAATGGGATAGGTCTATTGGCCACAGAGACTCGATGTGCTGTATGGCTTCTATGTCATAAGGAAATATGGTGGGGTGGGAGATTGCAACCTTCACGTGGTCCGCCCTGTTTCAACTAATGCAATCAACTCGACGTGCACAAACGGAAGATCAAATAGAACAAGTCGACCAACAACTTTAGGCTGTGCACGCCACGCGAAAGAAGAACAAAATATGGAAATATAATGACATAAACTTTTACATGTTATTTGACGATTGATTTCTGCCATGCACAAAATGGAGGAAGAGCGCCTCATATTTTGCTTGGGTAGCTTGCAATACAGCGGTATGAACATTGAATTCTCTAATTTTAAGTAGCTTTACTTACACGCCACTCTCCTCCCCCCTACCACCTTCCTCCATCCTAGTCGTTTAGCAAGTTCCACGGTTCTCCACGTCGTATTCCTCTTGAGATCGCACCTTACCAAGCCAACAATGGGCCTGCTCGAGCTCCACTCTGCCTGACGTCGTTTTTGACCGGCCCAGATTGATCCTGGTCTTTTCTCGCTCCAGCTTCCCCCCTCCACCCCCACGCACCCCCCCATCCACCACCTCTTACTTTCGTGTGAAGAAAGTTCCCGACCCACAGTGTTACCCATCCGCTCTTCCCAGAGATGCCGCCTGACCCACTGAGTTTCTCCAGCACTTTGTGTCTATTTTCGGTATAAACTAGCAACTGCAGTTCTATGTTTCTACAAGTGTGTGGTACGTAAAATTTCATCTAAGTTGCCAAACCATCAGGGAGTAGAGTGCCAGATGCTAAAAGGAGTATGTTCAGACCTCAAGACTTCTGCACAAACCAATTTCGTTTAGTTTAGTTTAGAGATGCAGCACGGAAACAAGCCCTTCGTCCCACCGAGTCCGTGAGAACCAGCGATCCCTGCACACTTAGACTATCCTATACACACTAGGGACAATTTACAATTACACCAAGCCAATTAACCTACAAACCTGTGCATCTTTGGAGTGTGGAAGGAAACTGGAGATCCCTGAAAAAACCCACGCAGGTCACGGGTAGAAGGTACAAACTCCGTACAGATAAGCACCCGTAGTCAGGATCGAACCCGGGTCCCTTGCGCTATAAGACAGCGACTCTACCACTGTGCCACCGTGCTGCCCACAATAGCTCTGAGGCCTACCTGCAACAGAAATATACTTCCCTTGGATGCAGTGGGGCATGAACAAGGACAGCACTGAACGGTGAAAGCTGTCAGGGAGGGGGGCAGGGCCCCCAGTCAGAGCTCCAATCCACTTATAATGGCAATTTCTATTCCTTCTCAAAGTCCAACTTCGATAGCCATTACTTCTCGGGGATGTGGTGGAGATATAGCTTCAGCACTCGCCGCCCTCACAGATAGCAGATAGTAAAAAACAAATCCTCCAGTCATTGTCTCTTGATTCATTAGTCTTTATTGAAGTAGTACAAAACAAAGAAGTAATTCATAACTTTTCCATCTGTTTCTTCTTCAGACAGTACGGTCGACGCCATGCGGTTGTTACCGTGTGGCGTCTCGTGAACATAAACGTGAACGTGATCGTGGAAAAAACTGTTGTGCTCACCATCCCTCGAGGCAAACTAAACTCTAAATCTCTGAGTCTGCGCTAGCCTCTCCAGATGTAGACACGCCCCTCAACATATCAAATCCCACCTACAAGCATACATACAGATAAGAACTAGAAATATTAGACATGACTATAATATACTGACTTAAGCATAAATTGCTCCTACACCACTCATGGTTTTCAGAGGATAATCCGCCCTCATGAACCATGGACGGGAAGAATGCAAACAACCTTTCTGTTTCAGTAAGTCTATTGTCACAGTGACCCTCCTCTTTATGTGATGCTGGTCTCTTAAGTGGTTCTCGGCTCTCTGGTGTGTCGCGCATAACTAAACAATGTGGTCTGAAGAACGGTCCCGACCCAAAGCGTCACCTATCCATGTTCTCCAGAGATGCTGTCTGACCCACCGAGTTACTCCAGCATATTCTGGCTTTTACTTGTAAACCAGCATCTGCAGTTCCTCGTGTCACATGGTTGTTTGATCTACAGTGATCATTTTTCACTGACAGGTGGCACAACATGACATGCTGCCAGCATCAGGAAGATGGCATATGTCATTCCTGCACCCCACTGGCCCATTGTAAGGCTCATCAAATTTAACCATGTCACAAAAAGAGCAGGAGGCGTCTTCACAATATCCAGACCAATGTCTATCTCCTGACCAGTATCGATGAAGCAGACTTTACAGTGTGCAAATTGGACATTGAAATTCATAGCCATAGTCATAGAGCACAGAAATTGTTCAAGAGAACTTGAATTTGAACTCTATTCAAGAGTTCAAGAGAGTTTATTGTCAGGTGTCCCTGATAGGACAATGAAATTCTTGCTTTGCTTCAGCACATCAGAACATAGTAGGCATGAATACAGAACAGATCAGTGTGTCCATATACCATTATATAAACATATACACACATGAATAAATAAACTGATAAAGTGCAAATAAACAGATAAGGGGCTATTAATGTTCAGAGTTTTGTACGAGCCGAATAGGCCCTTCATCTCACCATGTTCCTAACATACATGTTCTGTATTTATTTATGCCTACAATATTCTGTTGTGCTGAAGCAAAGAGTTGTGAGGTAAATGAAACTTTCACTACTTGTAATTTACTTAACTTTATTTAAGCTTTAAGCAACTTATTTCTTTAATACATTACTCAGAAATGTCTGGCAAACATGGCTGATTCCGCAGGCCTTTCCCGCCCGAAATACTTTGCACATGCGCACACCCCGGGAATGTCCTGCGCATGCGCACATTCTAGAAGAACCCCGCACATGCGCACATGTGCCCACTTCATTCTCCCCTCCTATTTATAAGTTGAGATGGTCAGGAGGTTTAACACATCTTGATGACCGTCACAGAACTGGAGCTTCAGGAGGTAATGGCGTTTCAATAGCTGGTGGTAGATATATTGCTTGGTCATCAACTTCACTTATATTGTTATTTAGATTTACAATTTTAGAATTTCTTATAGAAGTTTCCATAGTGGATGCTGGAAGTGTTGGAGGAAGTTCTCGATTAGTGTTATCAAGAAGTGACGGAGCTGATGGAGAAGACGGACACGGTGCAAGGTCACGAAGTGAGACAGTTGACTGGCGTCCATCCTGACACTTGATAGTTGCATAAGATGGGTTGACATCAGTCAGTTCAACTTCATCAACAAAAGGCTCGATCTTATTTGATCGGACATAACGACGAAGCAACACGGTCCCAGGGCTAGTCAACCATGATGGCAGAGACGTACCACTAGAAGAACGCCGTTTGAAGTTAAAGAACCGCTCATGTGGAGTAGTATTGGTAGCAGTTGACAGTAGAGATCTGATGGAGTGTAATGCATCTGGTAGAACACATTCCCAATGCTGATCTGGTATGTCATTTGACTTTAAAGCCAGTTTCACTGCTTTCAAATGATTCCGTTATATCTCTTCAACCTGACCATTTCCAATAGGATGATGTGGTGTTGTTTTTTTCCTTGTAGCAATTCCTCTCTTAGAAGTAGTCCTTTAAATCTTTCGACATGGATGAGGTGCCCCTATCAGAATGTATGTAACTTGGAAATCCACAGAAAGAAAACAGTTGATCTAAACATTTGATAACCATAGTAGCTGACATATTTGGACAAGGAAAAGCAAGTGGGAACCTCGAATATTCATCAACTAAGGTAAGTATATAAACATTTCGAGAGGAGGATGGTAAAAGCCCTTTGAAGTCAATACTCAAACGTTCCATAGGTTGAGTAGCTTTGATCAATCTTCCTTCTTCAGGATGGAAGAACCTTGGTTTTAATTCAGCACAGATTCTACATGATGCACACATCATCTTCACATCTTCTGTAGAGAAAGGTAAGTTTTTGGAACGAACATAGTGTAACAAACGAGTGACTCCAGGATGACACAGCCCATTGTGAAGATCAGTGAGTGCAGAAGAATGAACAGAGGCACAAAATGCTCGGATTAATGTATCCGGAGCAACATTATCCTTACCAGGGCGGTACTCAATTGAATAACTATATGTAGATAATTCAATCCTCCATTCATGAATTTTACTGTTCTTAATCTTCGTTCGTTTTCGATTATCCAGCATAAAAGCTACTGAACGCTGATCTGTTATCAAAGTGAAGTGCTGGCGAGTAAGGAAATGACTCCATTTTCTCACTGCTTCAATAATTGCTGTGGCTTCCTTTTCGACAGGTGGGTAGTGCAATTCACTACTTGGAGAGTACGAGACATGAAAGCCATGGTCGTCCTCCTTGATGTAATGTTGCTGATACTGCTAAATCAGAAGGCATCACATTCAACAACAAAGGGGAGATCCTCGTCAATGGCGTTGTAATGTCGCAGATTCCAATTGTTTCTTTAAAGAAGTAAAAGCACCAATTGCTGTAGAGTCAAGGGGGAAATATTTTGCTCTAATCAAAGGCTGACCTTTGTCAGAAAAATTTGGTATCCATTTTGCATAATATGCAAACATCCCAAGGACCCTTCGTAGAGAGTTTAATGTAACTGGAACAGGTATCTCTTGGAGTGGGCGGAGTCTTTCTGGATCAGGCTTGATTATATCATTTCCAACCCAATAACCAAGAATATTAATTGATGACACTGATGTTATTGACTTAGCCTCATGTAATGTTAGATTTTTAGAATGTACAACATCTAAAAACCGTTGTACAGTTTCTCATGTTCAGCTTGGTCTTTTCCTGCAATAGTTATATTATCAAGATAAGGGAAAGTATCTTAAGGTTTTCCTGTTCAACAAGTTTGTCCATCTCTCTCTGAAAAACAGCCACGCCATTAGTTACACCAAAAGGAACTCTGCAGTAGTGATATAATTTCCCATTTGCTTCAAACGCAGTGTATTTCTTCTCTGATTCCTTCAAAGGAATTTGGTAGTAAGCACTTTTTAAGTCAAAAGTAGAGAATATCTTATACTTAGCTAATGTATTGATAATAATCTCTTCTATTCGAGGTAGTGGATGTGCATCAAGGTCCGTGAACTGGTTTATAGTTTGAGAATAATCAATGCAGTCTTTTCCTATGTCTCTCCAAGGGGTCCTTAACCATGACAACTTGTGCCCTCCAAGGGGAAGAGCTGGGTTCTATGATACCTTCTCGTAAAAGATTAGTTACTTCAGTGTTGATAAAGTTCCTATCATCTTTACTAAAGTGTCTTGATTTTGTAGCAATTAGCTTGCACTTGGAGGATAAATTAGTGAATAATGAAGGATATTCAACAGATGCAGCAGAAACACCACACAATACTGGTGTTTTAAAGAAGGAACTGCAGATGCTGGAGAATCGAGGGTACACAAAAAGCTGGAGAAACTCAGCGGGTGCAGCAGCATCTAAGGAGCGAAGGAGATAGGCGACGTTTCGGGTCGAGACCCTTCTTCAGACTGGTCAGGGATCAGGAAAAGGAGAGATATAGACGGTGATGTGGAGAGATAAGGAACAATGAATGAAAGATATGCAAAAAAGTATCGATGATAAAGGGAACAAGCCATTGTAAGCTGTTTGTGGGTGTGAAAATGAGAAGCTGGTGCGACTGGGGTGGGGGAGGGAGATAGAGATAGAGGGAATGCCAGGGCCCGAGGGCTGAGGGAGAGGTGGGAAGGGGAGGAGACAGCAAGGGTTAATAGAATTGAGAAAATTCAATATTCAAGCCCAAAGTGGCGGAGGACTATATGTTGTATTTGCCGGCTGGTGGGGTGAAAGGTGAGGACCAGGGGGACTCTGCCCTGTTAGCGAGTGGGGGAATGGGGAACGAGGGCAGTGTTGCGGGGTATGGAGGAGACTCATCAATAGTGGGGAGGGGAATCCCCGTTCTCTGAAGAATGAGGCCATTTGTGATGAATACTGGTGGCTTTGACAATACAAGGTCAGGCATAGATCCTTCATACATTATTTGAAGTGACCTGTGCAGTTTCTGGAAATCCTGACCTAGAATTATATCGCTACATAAATTTTTCAAAATACCTAGACATACAGATTTATAGCTAGTTTTGTTCAGAATAAAGTCTACAATACAAGATCCTATAATTTGAGTGTTGAGAGTTGTCAGAGCCATCGAGATTTCCTTATTTGAAGGAATTATGGTTAGATTTAGTCGAGACACAACTTGTTCACTTATAAAACGTTCTGAACTGCCAGAATCAAGTAATACATTAAGTGTATGGCCATTAATGGATACCATTGTAGCTGCATGAGACAAGCTCTGAGGAAATGCAGCTGTAATTGCACATAAAGAAGGCGTATACATGGCAGCAGTCACAATTGTTGTAGTTGCTTTGGACTTGCATACTCTAGAATAATGTCCCTTCTTGCCACAACTATTACTAGTTGACTCTCGTGCAGGGCATATCTCTCTCTTATGAATATTACCCCGCAAAAGTAACAGTTCCTTTTTGAATAATTATATGCTGCAGCAAGGGCACCTTTATCCGTAGAGATTGTTTCAGCTTGCTCCATATTTGTACTTGGGTGAAATTTGTTTGTAGTAGTTGCAGCAGAATACACATTAGATGAGCCATAAGCATCTGAATTTTTCTGAGCCAAGTCCAAAGAGTAAGCTTGATTGTAAGCTGACTGTAAATCCAAGGTTTTGTGTTCTAATAGTCTCTGTCGTATTAAAGGCGATGCCAAACCATTGATAAAAAGAGTCTCGAATAACTTCCTGTCGATATTGATCAGCCGTAACTGCTTTGAAGGCACAGTCTTTACTAAGTCTTTGAAGTTCTTGTAAAAATTCATCAAGTGACTCGCCAGGTTTTTGTTTCCGAGTAGCAAGGAGGTGTCGAGCGAATATCACGTTGGGTGTCTTAACGAAGAGTCTGCTTAGTACATCAATAGCAAGAATCAGAAGTTGTACATTCCTCTATGTACTCGTATACATCAGAAGAGACGAAGCTTATTAATGTCTTAAGCCTGTCTGGTGCATCGTTGCCACACTCCTCAAAAAAGTTTTTTAGTATACAAAGCCAGTGCTTCCAATTCTTTGCAGCAGCAGGTGAGTTGGGATCCAGATCCAAGCGTTGGGGTTTCAATAGTTTCTCCATCCCAAGTCGGACTGTTTGACTTGTAAGATAAGTTGCTTAAATTGTTGTGAGGTAAATTAAACTTTCACTACTTGTAATTTACTTAACTTTATTTAAGCTTTAAGCAACTTATTTCTTTAATACATTACTCAGAAACGTCTGGCGAACATGGCTGATTCTGCAGGCCTTTCCCGCCCGAAATACTTTGCACGTGCGCACACCCCGGGAATGTCCTACGCATGCGCACACTCTAGAAGAACCCTGCACATGCGCACATGCGCCCACTTCACAAAGCAAGAATTTCATTGTCCTATCTGGGACACATGACAATAATCACTCTTGAATCTTAAATCTTGAATCTTGAAGCACCCATTTATACAATCCCATTTACCAGCATGTATAGGAAGGAACTGCAGATGCTGGTGTAAATCGAAGATAGACACAAAATGCTGGAATCAATCTGAACAAGGGTCTCGACCCAAAACGTCACCCATTCCTTCTTTCCAGAGATGCTGTCTGTTCTGCTGAGTTACTCCAGCATTTTGTGCCCATTTACCAGGATTTTGTCCATAGCATTCAATGCCCAGGCACTGTGCTGCCTCAGGGTCAGAGAGAGAGAGAGAGAAAGATGCTTGGAAATTACAGATCACCTGTTAATAGCCGTTTTGGTTATGGGTCTGCTACTGCACATTTCTGTAGCTCAAATTGTTGTTTTCATTTTGTGACTAGTGCTGAAAGAAGCACTACACTTGCTACACTTGTCGCTTTACCTCCCCCCTTGACTCCATTCAAGGACCCAAGCCGTCTTTCCAGGTGAGGCAGAGGTTCACCTGCACCACCTCCAACCTCATCTATTGCATCCGCTGCTCTCGGTGTCAGCTGCTCTACCTCGGTGAGACCAAGCGTAGGCTTGGCGATCGCTTTGCCGAACACCTCCGCTCGGTTCGCAATAACCAACCTGATCTCCATGTGGCTCAGCACTTCAACTCCCCCTCCCATTCCGAATCCGACCTTTCTGTCCTGGGCCTCCTCCATGGCCAGAGTGAGGACCATTGGAAATTGGAGGAGCAGCACCTCATTTTTCGCTTGGGCAGTTTGCACCCTCAGCGGTATGAATATTGACTTCTCTAATTTCAGGTAATCCCTACTTTCTCCTCCCCATCTCAGCTCTCCCTCAACCCACTGGCTCCACCTCTTCCTTTCTTCTCCCCCCCTTCCCCCCCCACATCAGTCTGAAAATGGCCTTGACGCGAAACGTTGCCTATTTCCTTCGCTCCATAGATGCTGCCTCACCCGCTGAATTTCTCCAGCATTTTTGTCTACCTGAAAAAAGCAACATTACTCAATCAAATATTTAGGCAAGAGAAGTTATTTATGTATTTTTGGTGCAAGCAGACGACAATGGTAGAATAAATAATTTCTTGGGTGTAGTCTTGTGAAAAAGCTATGTAACAGAACTGGGTTGACGAAAACATAGAAAGTTAATGTTAGCTTTTCAGCTCTCCGCACATATTGACAATACTCCTCAATATGTTTAACTAGGCCTAATATCGTAAACAAGAAATAAATAGATATAATACAAATTAAAATACATTCTAATCTGTAACACTAATAGGTTAATTTGAAATATGATTGATAACAAATTCCATTTGTAAAAATTAACTTGTTTAAAATTTAGTTGATCTTTGTTCTCTTTTTCAAGCAACACATGAACACATAAAGTGTCATCTCTTCCATTACTTTGGACTGTTTGTGTAACAAAGGCTATTTTAATGTATATTGCTGATTGGTGCAATTCAGGAGTTCTGGCAACATTTGATGAAGGGGTTAGAAAGGTAGGTATCTTACAATATGTTCTGAGACCAATTTCTCAATTCTGTCCAGAGAATCCTTTCAAGGCAAGGTTGGAATGGGTTAATATAGAATTACCTGCAATGTCCTTTGGGAACCCAATTGGTCTAAGTGTGTAAAACACAAGGTGCTGGAGGAACTCAGCGGGTCAGGCAACACCTGTGGAGGAAATGGACTCATGACATTTTGTGTCGCTACCTTCTTCAGACTCGGTCTAAGTAGGTACTTATCTTTCACACAAAGAGCCTTCTGTATTATTGAGTTACAAGCTGATTGAGAAATAGTGCTCATTGTAATTTCTAGCCTATGTTAAGAACTATTGGAATCCGATGCTCTTTTGAGGTTGGGTTGGGGGTCATCAACACCTATGCCCATAGTGGCAAGTAGTATCCCAACTGTAGCTGTATTTCCTACTTAATTTGCTGCTGGCGGGGCTGTGTCTTTGCCAAGAGACTGTCTGAGGGAGCAACAAAGGCTATTTCAGTCTGAGTTTGTGCTAATTAAGGTGTGGTGGTTGTCATCCATACCTGAATATCCAGTGTTTGCCAAAGAGCTGGCATATCTTCAATGGTAAACTGAAGTAATTACTACACTCAGGTATATATACATTTTTAAAAGGCATCCATTTGCTGTTACTCAGCGGAAAGAAATCCAGTTCTATCAGACAATTAGCATTGCAGTAAGTCTGGAGAGTGTGTAACCGTTTTTATACATTACATAATGAAAAATGTTGTCAATGGGCTTCCATTTCAGAAGGAAGAGATGCATGTGCAGCATATTCCCACATTTCATTTTATGCAAAGTAGACATTTGGAATCGGTGATTGTTGTTACGTGAGTAAATACATTAAACAATTTGCTCTCAGCAAGATTTCATTAGCAGCAGTTTGTGGAAAGTTTGGTAATCTGCTTTGGACCGGTTGTTTCAGGAAATAATATTATCCAGGAGATAGGAAGCTATCATGAGCTCTCAATTTAATCAGCAAGAATATGAGCTTGATATTCTTTTCCAAGGAGAGTTCCCCAACAAAATGAAAAAGGGTCTTGACCCAAAACGTCGCCTATTTCCTTCGCTCCATAGATGCTGCCTCACCCGCTGAGTTTCTCCAGCATTTTTGTCTACCAACAAAATTAATGTCATTTTGGCAGTCTGGTGGAATTTCAGGCCAGAGGACATCCTCACATTATTGGCATGAGTCTTAAGCCTTCTGGCTCTGGTCTACTGCCATTGCTATGGATTTATTCCCCCTCTGATGATAAGAGCTGGAGTCAGGATCAACTCACGAGTCAAGTGCCATGAGTGTTTTATTGCATTATGTACCAGAATGGAACAATGGCGTTTTGAGCTCTGAAGCTTTTCACAGCAGTCAGTGTTTGCGACAACACATCGTGGTTGGTGTCATGGAGTATCCCAGATGTTATTACATCTGTTCAAAGGCACCTCAAGCAGATTTAGTCCCTTATTGGAACAGGACAACCACCACCTTGCCTGATGGTGACCAGGCAACCCTCAGAATACTGCCAATTAAAATGGTTAACTGTGAAACAGCAAAATCTTTTGCTGCAAATATTCATTTCAAGGTGGTTGTTGTTCTGGAGTCCCTGGGAGTTAATAATTAAGCTCAGGAACATTGCATAAGAAAGCCGACTGCTAGCTGAAGCATTTGATGCAAAATGGCAGGATCACCTGTGTTCAGTCCACGGGACTGACTTGGAGCCCTCTGTTGCTTGACACCCTAATTCACCATCCAACTCTCACACTTAACTTTCTGACTGCTAAAAACAAGTCCAAATCAAGCTTGAGGAGCAACACCTCATCAGTCCGGACATGTTGTAGGCGGAAGATCTCCCATGCTGGGTAATACACTCCTTCTGGTTGACTGTATCAAAACTGACCATTTCTACCTATCGTCATTCTAGTTTAGTTTTTCGAGTTCAATTCATGTGGTCTGCTCTGCTGGGCAGCTCCACAGCCACAACATTTACCACCCATTGCAGAGATAACAAAACATACTGCAGTCTGAAGAAGGGCCTCGACCCGAAACATCGCCCATTCCTTCTCTCCAGAGATGTTGTCTGACCCGCTGATTTACTCCAGCTTTTTGTGTCTATTTTCGGTTTAAACCAGCATCTGCAGTTGGTAACTGCCAGCAATAAGCCATTCGGTCTCACGCTTTCAGGGATATTCCCTTTGTTTTGCACATCCCTCACCAAGCTGCACTCCAGCTGAGAACTAACTGCCACATATCCTCCTGGCCTCAGAGGCGACCAAAAACATCGTCTTGTTGGAATGGACAGTGCCGCGGGAGGACCGTCTGGAGGAGGCCCACGAGAGGACGATGACCAAGTATGAAGAGCGGATCATAGACTGCAGGTTTTGCAGGGCAATCGCTCTACAAAGCCTTTGGTGCATTGGGCATCAACGGAGTGGCGAGGAGAAGAGCCATCACGAACACCACAGAGCAGCGGAGAAGGTCTCGAGATGGCTGGATCAGGAGAGAAGGTCCATGGGGAGGAGCAAATGCCACCTGAACACAAGTCGTGGTCTGATCAACCACGGATGGGTCGCCTGGGCGAGGGTGTCTGATGTTGAAAGACCCGAAACACCCAATGACCCCAGGTTACATCACTGATGATGTGTTCGGGAGCATCAATAGATGTTTTTTTTTTAATCAATTGTCTCTTCCCCAGTTATGACAAAATGTTTCAAAACAAAAAGTGTTAACCATTTCTTTTTCCACAGACGCAAATGTACAAAAATAGAACCGGCATATAAAGTTATACAGTTATTGTACAGCTTCAGTTTTAACTTTTTAGCTTGAATTGGAAAAAAAGAAAGGGGAGAAAGAGAAAAAGTGACATGTGCAAAGATAGAGCCCCTAGACGACCAAAGTAGTGTAGCCAAAGAGTGAATAAATGAAAGAAAGAAGAGAGGAATAGAAAAAATAAATTAAAGGACAAAAGGAAAAAGAGAGAAAAAAGTGGTGATATACCTGCCTCACATCCCTCCCCACCCACCTCACCCAACCCGTAATTAGATTTAAATCCAAAGTTGTGTTGTGCCATGTTATCCTTGTAATAAATCAATGAATGGTGTCCATGTCTTCGGAAAATGATCTGGATTTTCTGCCAAGACAAATCTAATATTTTCAAGATGTAGCGTCTCGGACATGTTTATAATCCACATCTTAAGAGTAGGGGCTGATGTATGTTTCCAGAATTTAAGTTTTAGTTTTTTCGCTGTTATCAGGCCATAATTAAGGAAACGTCTTTGAAATAGTGATAGCTCAGAGCAGGCTTCTGAAGTACCTAAAGTGATCAGTTTCATGTCGGGCTCCAATTTGATTTTTAGTGTTTTTGAAAAAATTTCAAAAATTCCTCTCCAGAAATCATGTAACTTTATACAAGAGGCAAAAGAATGGGTTATAGTTGCTTCCTGAAGAAGACATTTATCGCAAATAGGAGATACATTTGGAAATATCTTATTCAGTTTAGACCTTGAATAAAAGAGTCTGTGCAGTATTTTAAATTTAATTAACGAATGCCTAACGTTGATCGAATAGTTGTGTATACATAGAAGGTTTTCCTCCCACCTGTCCTAAAATATTTTTAGGCCAAGCTCATCTTCCCAAAGCTCTTCTAATTACTTCTGATGATGGGTTTTCTATATTTAAAAGGGTGTTATACAGATATGATATTAACTTGTTTGTCTCCGAGTTTCTATTCATACATTCATCTAGTGTGTCTGGCAACAAAGATTGATAGTTTTGGGTATATGATTTTAGATAGTCTCGTATTTGAAGGAATCTAAAATATTGACTATCTTTCGGATGATATTTCGACTGTAATTCTTGAAATGAGAGAAGAGTTCCCATTTCATAAAGATCTCCCAGTTTTTTAATTCCTAATCTTTCCCAATGTATGAACGTTTTGTCTAAAATAGATGGCTTGAACGAAGGATTGTTGGTAATTGGTGAGAGAAGAGATACATTTCTCAGTTTAAGGGTTGACTTCACTTGTTTCCAGATTCGTAGGGGATTGTGGATAATCGGATTTTTCTCATATAGTGTTTTCTTCAAATGTATTGGAGAGAGAAGAATCATGCATATATTAAAAGGCGAGCAATCCTCTCTCTCCATTATTAGCCATTTTACCTGTGGACATGCGTTGTCTAACCAATAGATTACGTTTTTAATATTTGCTGCCCAATAATAGTATAAAAAATTGGGGAGAGCCAGTCCACCAATTTCTTTGGGTTTACATAGATGTCGTTTATGTATTCTATGTGTTTTATAATCCCAAATAAAGTTTGTGATCAGAGAGTCGAGTTTAAAAAAAATGTTTTAGGAAGATAAATCAGTATTGATTGAAATAAGTACAGGATTTGTCGGAGGAAGATCATCTTTATGGCATTTATTCTGCCTATGAGAAACATCGGAAGCATTTTCCAAAATTGAGTAAGGGCATTTAGTTTAGTAATTAAAGGAGGAAAATTTGCTTGAAATAGAGAAGTCTATTTTCTAGTTACGTGAACCCCAAGATATTTAAATTTTTCCGTAGTAATTCTGAAGGGGAATTTTAGGAGGTGTGTCGGCTCTTGAGGTTTTCTTGACATAATTTCACTTTTGTTCGAATTTATCCTATATCCTGAAAAGGAACCGAATTCCTCTATAAGATTTAGTAAACTTGGAATGCTAACTTGGGAATTGTTGATATAGAGTAATACATCATCTGCATATAATGATATTTTATTATTGTAACATTTAGTGTTATAGCCGTGAATATTCGGATGTACTCTTATACTTTCCGCCAAAGGTTCAATCGCAAGGGCAAATAACAGGGGTGATAATGCACATCTCTGTCTATTGCCCCTGAATAACTGAAATTTAGGTGAGAGTACATGATTAGTCAGTATTCTGGCAGTTGGCTTGTCATATAGCAATTTTATCCATGAAATAACATTTTCTCCCAACTGGAATTTTTGCAATACTGTAAAAAGATATTTCCATACTACCTGGTCAAATGCTTTTTCTGCGTTTAATGAAATAATTGATGTCTTCTTTTATCGTTCTATGTGAGTACATTATATTAAACAGGCGTCTCAAATTGTTAAACGAGTGTCTCTTGGGTATAAACCCAGTTTGATCAGAATGTATTAATTTATTAACCTATTTACTTAATCTTCATGCCAGGGTTTTAGCTAATATTTTCTGATCTGTATTTAACAGGGCAATTGCTCTGTATGATCCCGGGTCTTCCAGATATTTATCTTTTTTGGTTATCAGATTGATCGTTGATTCGGCTAAGGTTTGTGGTAGCGTCTGTCCTTTAAATGCGTGTATATAAAGGTTATGTAAATGCTGGGAGACTACCTCATAAAATCTTTTATAAAATTCTGAATTACTGAACTCATCATGCCTTCTTCAATGAATTGATAGTCTCTTCAATTTCTTTAATTGTAATCTGTGCTCCTAATTCCTCTCGTTCCGCCACATTTAGTGTCGGAAGATTGCAGTTATCAAGAAAGTTTGTAATTTTTTCTAATTTCTGTTGATTTGGATATTTATAAATTTTGATAGAATTGGGCAAATCTTTTGTTAATATCTTTTGGAAGTGTTAAAAGTTCACCTTTATCTGATCTGAATTTTTGAATATTATGTTCCTTTTCCACTTTTCTCAACTGACATGTTAGAAGTTTATGAGGTTTGTCGCCGAATTCAAAGTTTTCCTGTTTAGTAATTTGAAATAGCCTGATAACTCTTGCAGAGAGAATTTGATTTAGCTTGAATTTTAATACAGCTATCTTATTATGTTTATCCATAGACGGATCTGTCGCATTTTCTGAGTCCAGCTGTCTGATCTGTTCTTCTAGTTGCAATTGTTCCATCCTATTCTTTTTGTTTTGATATGCTTGATATGAAATGATAGAACCTCTAATAAAAGCCTTAAAGGATTCCCATAATAACGAGGGCGAAATACCTGGAGTATCATTGGTCTCAAAAAAGAATTCCATCTGTTCTTTTAAATATATACAGCAATCTGGGTTAGTTAGTATTTGGGGATTAAACCTCCAGAATGATTTTTTATTGTACATTCCTTCTAGCTTTAGGGGGTAGGTTAGCAGGGAATGATCGGAAATAATACCTTTATGGTATTTGGAATTTGTTGTAAAAGGTATTAATTTTCTGTCCACCAGAAAATAGTCAATACGTGTATAAGTTTTATGTACAGATGAATAAAAGGAGTATTCTCTTCTGGATGGATTTGCAATCCTCCATACATCTGTTATATTTGTATTTTTTATATACGTATTTATAAGTTCGCTGGATTTTCATTTTGTGTTATATCTCTTTTGTTGTGAGGATTTATCCAAGTATTGATCCAGAACACAATTGAAATCTCCCTCAATTATCAGGTTTTGCTGGGTGGAATCTGAGATTATATTAAAAATGTTGTTAAAAAATTGTGGGTTATCAAAGTTGGGAGCGTAAATGTTCACCATAGGAAGTGGGGTGGAATATATCTCCCCAGATACTATGACGTACCTACCATCTTTATCTGCTACAGTGGTTTTATCTTTAAATAGTATACCCTTACGGATTATAATTACAGTTTTGGAGAGAAAAGTGGAGTGATATATTTGACCAATCCAGTTAGCCTTCAGCCTGATATGAGCTTGATCTTTGAGGTGCGTCTCCTGTAAAAATATTATATCAGCATTAATCAATTTTAATTGGGGAAGTCAGCTTTGATCTGATTTCGTTCCAAAAGAGCTTCCTTAATTATGGCTTAATAATGGCAAAAAAACACATACTTAATTTCTGGAAAAACGCTCCCACACCAACGGTAAAAATGTGGATTTCAAATATGTCCGAAATGTTACACCTCGAAGATATGAGATTCGTCCTAGCAGGCAAATCAGACCATTTCCTAAAGATTTGGAAATACTTATTGCAAGCATAGGGTGCAATGCAACTTTGAAAATAAACGGTGAGGGGTGTGTAAAGATACGAAGTAGGTACATCCCTTTTATCTTATTTTACTTTTTAATACTTACTTTTTTCTATTTTATCTTTCCTTTTTTTTTGTTTTTTAAATATTATTTCTCATGTTCTACGTTTCTACGGGTTCTTCATTATCACTTTTTCATGCACTTACTATCTTATCTAACTTTCTCTATTTTTCTTCTTAAAGTTTAAAACAAGAAGTGGTACACCAAATGTATTATGTTATTTTTGGCTTATACTACTGTAATGTACATTACTTCTAATAAAAAAATTAAAAAATAAAAATAATAATTGGGCAAGAACCTTACCCCTTTTAATTGGCTCATTAACGCCCCTAGTATTCCAGCTACAAGATGTAATTCCTCCAGTTTTCTTCAGAGGGACGTCTTGCATTGTAGCTTACATGGATTCCCTTGTTTCAGATGGGGCAACACAATAAGTCAACCTTCTAGGTGTTGGGTGGGTGATCCCAATTTCAAAACCCTGCTGGTATATCACAAGAAAAAGTGCCGTATGAAGAAAAAGCGAAAAAAGTGCTAAATAATGTAAATAATACAAAAAAACAGCATTTAAAGGTACTGTACGTGCAGCCCACCCCCTGGTGGGAAATTTCGAGTGAGCTTCCCTGGATGTTAATTGCAATTAGCTCCGCCCCTTACAAAGTAGTAATGCAAAAGAAAACGGACTAACCAGGATATTATGGAAACAGAGAAAAAAGAACAAAGATTGTAAATAATTTCCTCTAAGAGGGTTACATTTCTTCTTATAGCTTGCCTCTAAGTGGGTATTTACTATTTAAATACCCTATTTAAATGAAAAAGTCTTGCTTATTGATATTCGTATATGTTAAATACATAACCTGTTATAAACCATCAGACTTGAAGGGGTTAATTGGAATCTCCAGCAGTCTCACCAGCAGAACGAGAACTCTTTCTCTCTATCTCCTCCCCTCTCATACCGCCATTCCCTCTCGCTCTGACCTGGTAATTGCTGGAAATTCCAACACCCCCCATCGGATAGATATTAAACATATTTTAAATATAAACCAATACATTGGCCGTTGCCTAGAATTCGTAAATCTCGTAACTATTAGGTATTAGATTAAAATAAACGGATTAGTATTAGGTATTAGGTTAAAATAAATGGTTTATTACGTTTGTTCATATTTTATGTGATAATAATAGCTTTAGTTATATAATTTGTTAGTATATTATATTGTTACCATACATTTAAATTGTTTTCAATGCTGAGAAGTGCAAAGATCTTGCACATTCTCCTCGCAAACATGGGGACCTTGAACAATCTACCCACTTACATTCCAATCTATCTCTGATAAGTATGTCTAGTCTTCAAAATATGACTAAGGAATCATTTATGTTCACCTGGGTGAATAAACAGGCCCTCCCGTAAAAATGGTCAGAATGAACATAGAATTAAATTGTGTAAGAAGGAACTTCAGATGCTGGTTTACACTGAAGATAGACACAAAATGCTGGAGTAACTCAGTAGGTCAGGCAGCGTCTCTGGAGAGAAGGAATATGTGACATTTTGGCTCAAGACTCTTCTTCAGACTGAGAGTCAGGGGAGAGGGAAACGAGCGGTATGAAAAGGTACAGAACAAATTAGAACTGGCACGGATGACCAAGGAGCCCACAGTGATCCATTGTTGGCTGTGGTGGAGATGCTAATGAAGGGATACGAACAGTGAAACTAGGACAACTAGGATGGGAGAAGGATAGAGAGACAGGAATGCAACGTAAATAGAAATTAGAGAAGTCAATATTCATACTGCTGAGTTGTGAGCCGCCCAAGCAAAATATGAGGTGCTGTTCGTCCAATTTGCATGTGACCTCACTCTGATAGTGGAGGAAGCCCAGGACAGAAAGGTCAGCATGAGAATGGGAAGAAGTTAAATATTTGGCAACTAGGAGATTGCGTAGGACAAGACCTACTGAGTGTAGGTGTATAATTGTGCTCTGTGGTTCCCAGAGCAGGACGTAAACGTAACTCCAAGATGAGAATTGTAACTCGAGTTCTGCAAAGTGACGGTAAATGCACTCCCTCAACTTTCTTTCATTCCACTCCACGTGAAGACTGGAGCTAAAACGTCTGACACTTTCTCATTCACATTTCGATTTGTCACATTTAACTTTACCTCCGGCAATGGGAGATATGCATTCTCATCCAAAATATGCATTGAAAAAGTGCGTCAGATCAGGATCTTAAAGTCACTCTGTCTTATATTAAATATACCTGTCAACCGGAAGGAGAGGAGCCAAAGAGTCTGCAACCACTTTCACCACAATAAGACTGTGGACGGTTGCATCATTATTTGTAAGATAAATGATTCTAAATTATAACTGCACTCTTGGCAAGAAATACCGCCCACAGTTTTAATGATGTTATTGGCATGGCCTCAAGCCAGAGATATCAGAAATATTTTACACTTAACGCATCAATCTTTCTAATGTTCCCTAAATTAATGCAATGTCCAAAAATCCCCAGAAGGGAAATGAAATGATTAGTTTGACAATTTCTCTTGGCACGGTGCTATGATCAAGTTAATGGTGGTGAAACAAATGATTTTCAGAGGAACACCTATCCTGTAAAACGTTACTCTGTAAAACTGAAAGTTCCATTGCTCTGCTTGACTCCTCTTTCAGTTTAGCTCAGTTCAGTTTATTGTCACGTGTACCTGGGTACAGTGAAAAGCATTTTGTTGCATGCTAACCAGTCAGCAGTAAGACAATACACAATTACAATCGATCCACTTACAGTGTATAGATACATGATGTGGGAATACTGTTCAATGCAAGGTAAAGCAAGCAAAGTCCGATAGTCCGAGGGATATCAAAGAGGTAGATAGAAGTTCAGCACTGCTCTCTGGTTGTGGTAGGATGATTCAATTGCCTGATAACAGTTGGGAAGAAACTGTCCATGAATCTGGTGGTGTGCGTTTTCACACTTCTATACCTAATGCCTGGTGGGAGAGGGAGAAGAGGGGATGGCCAGGGTGCGACTTGTCCTTGATTAAGCTGCTGGCCTTGCCGAAGCAGCGTGAGGTATAAATGGAATCAATAGAAGGTAGGTTGGTTTGTGTGATGGGATGTATTGCAATTCACAGCAGTGCGGTGGGTGGGTGTTGAGGTGGATGGAGGGTGGTAGATCATGGACAGTGAAGGCAAGAATGAGCACATACTTGTGAGGCACCTCTGCTCCTCTGGGCACGACCATAGGAATCTCTCAATCTGGGAGAGAAATTGCAGGTGGTAGTTTACAAATGAAAAACACAAAGTGCTTGGAAACTCAGCAGTCAGGCACCATCAGTGGAGTACATAGACAGTCAGGAGTCAAGAGTGTTTTATTGTCATATGTCCCAGAGGGTGGGAGATTTTAATCTTTGCGTGGTCCACCCTGCTCCGACTAATGCAATCAACCTGACGTGCACAAACAAATAGATCAAATAGAACAAGTTGACCTGCAACTTTAGGCTGTGCACACCATAAGCAAGAGGAAGATATGTTCCAGATAGAACAATGAAAATTTTACTTGCTGCAGCACAACAGAATATGTAAATATAGGACACTATAAAAAAATCAAATAAATGAGAAAAATAAAGTTCAGTGTGTATACATACACACACACACACACACATGCGCATACACACACATAAAGAACAAATAAACAATAATAGTGCAATAATAACAGTAATAGTCTATACAGTTCAGAGCTTATTTGAGATTGTAGTGTTTAAGAGCCTAATAGCTGTAGGGAAGCAGCCATTCCTGAACCTGGACGTTATAGTTTTCAGGCTCCTAATAATAACAATATATTTTATTGTCATTGCACACAGGTGCAACGAGATTTGGTATGCAGCTTCCATCCGATGTCATAACATAAACAACTAATAAAATTTAGATTCCCTGAGAAACATGATTTATTAAAAAAAAGAACAGTAAAACAGTAAAACAGTCTAAAGTGCAAATATGTCTGTGCCGGGTCGATGTGCGACGTGACCATCTGAGGGAGACAGTTCATGGGGGTGGGGGCACTCAGCACTCCTGTATCTTCTTCCCGATGGCAGGAGTGAAATGAGTGTGTGGCCAGGGTGGTGTGGGTCTCTGATGATGCTGGCTGCTTTTTTGAGGCAGCGCATCCGGTAAATCCCTTTGATGGTGGGGAGGTCAGAGCCGGTGATGGTCTGGGCAGTGTTCACAATGTTTTGCAGCCTTCTTCGCTCCTGGGCATTCAATTTGCGGAACCA
The DNA here is from genome assembly GCA_035221665.1 of Okamejei kenojei. NCBI lineage: Eukaryota > Metazoa > Chordata > Chondrichthyes > Rajiformes > Rajidae > Okamejei > Okamejei kenojei. The sequence continues at coordinate 35,300,581 of CM069154.1, forward strand.
GGTCGTGATGCAACCAGTCAGTATGCTCTCTACTGTACACCTGTAGAACTTCAAGAGAATCCTCTATGACATATCAAATCTCCGTAATCATCTCAGGAAGTAGAGGCGTTGTTCTTTATAATTGCATTAGTGTGCTGAGTCCAGTGAAGATCTTCAGAAATATGTATGCCCAGGAATTTGAAGCTTTTGACTCTCTCCACCATCGTCCCGTCGATATAGACAGGTTTATGGGTCCTCATCCTTCCTCTTCCAAAGTTCCACAATCAGTTTCGCCCACCTCCAACGTTGCCACATCTTCCTGACATTAAGAGGCAGGTTGGGCACTTGTCCTGGCACCATTTGGGCAGTCAGTCAATCACCTCACTTCTATACTCTGACTCATCACCATTGGCTTGTCGTTTCGGCGCCGAATTCGTCCGCAACAACGGTGGTCAGTCATTCCCATTCCGGCTATCGTTGAAGAAGGATTGGAGGAACCCGCTTGGGGATCCTAAACATTGCCTTCTGTTTAACCATCTCCTCAAAACTGACCCGCTGAGTCACTCAAAACAGAGCTTTGTATTTTTACTCTCAATCTAGGTTAGATCCCTGACCAGTTCTCCTTTGATGAGAACTGCAAGATGACACATGATGACACCAGTGTTGTGATTCTTTTCATGCTCTTCCCAGAGAAGGATCTGTTTTCTCTGATATACTTGCTCTACTCTTCTAAATATCTTTTCTACCTGTCAGTGTAGCACTGTCTACAATGTTGAGAACTATATTTTGAACTCTGTATCTTTCCCTTTGTTCTATCTACTGTACTCGAGTTTGAACTGATTGTATCCATGTAGGGTACATCTGATCTGTGTGGATAGCAGGCAAAACAAAGCTTTTTACTTTACCTCGGTACATGTGACAATAATGAACCTACATCTAAATCTAAATCTAAACCTAAATTGCTCCTCACTTCCATTCACTAAAGTCTTAGACTGGTTTGGAACAAGATTTGAAGTTGGCAGAGATTCTGCAGGGAGTGCTCCCTCACTTCTGCCAACCCCCCAGAGGATCAGCAGGCTTTGCCTTTGGCACATGTGAATGGTAATGCAGAAATTAGATGTGTGCTGGAGTATAGAAGTATGGAGTGAATCTGCATAGAGTGTAGGGTATGGAGTGCATCTGTCTTCCTGCTTTGATGCTGCACTCAGTTGTGGCACTGGGTCACACGGAGCTGAGGGGTCAGATGGACTTTACGCCAGGTCTCCCAGCATCAGGCTTATATACAAGCCTGCATTAAAGAGGTATCTTAATTAATTTACAATATTAGAGTTATACAGCATGGAAATAGACCATTCGGCCAACCATGTCCACACTGACCAGTGAGCATCCATTTATAACTAATCCCATCTTTCAGCACTTGGCCCATAGTTGTCAATGTCCAGACAATCAAACACTTCTCTAGTTATTATCTGCTATGAGCAACTTTCCATTTCACCACTCGCTCAGGCAGTGTACTTCAGGTGCATGCCACTCTCTAGGTGAAATATCTCGTCGAGATATCCTACCTCTTACCCTAAATCTATGTGCTCAAGTTTATTTACCTCTGATATGAGGCATAATTTCCTGCAGTCTACCCCATTGGTATCATTCATAATTTTATATACCTCATGCCCCCTCTTAATCTCTTCTGCTCCAGGGAAAACAGACCCAGCTCTCCAGTTTCTCCTCATAAGTGAAAGGCTCCATCCTAAGCAATATCCTGGTGAATCTCCTTTGCATCCTCTCCATTGCTATCTCATCTTTCCTATAGTCCAGTGACCAGACTGTACATCGTACTTCAGCTGAGGTCTAAGAAGTGGTTTATAAAGTTGGAGCATAGCCTCACCTCTTGTATTCAGAGCACTGATAAAAGAAGACTAGCATTCCACATGCCTTCTTAACCACATTATCTACCTATATTGTCATGTTCAAGGATGATTGGACTTGTGTACCAATGTCCCTGTTCTTCAATGCTTCCAGGGAACTTAATTCTATGCTCTATGTCCTAGCCTCATTAACATTCTCAAAATCCATCAACTCACGTTTCTTTGGATTTAACTCCATCTGCCATTGCTGAGCCCATTTCACAACCACATTGAAATCAGCATGTAGCCGAAGATGACTCTCCACACTCAACAACTCCACAAATCTTCATGTCATCTGTGAACATGTCCCCTACATCCACATCCAATTCATCCAGGTATATTACAAGGGTGTAGGAAGGAACTGCACCGACGATAGACACAAAACTTAGTAACTTAGCGGGACAGACTGCGTCTCAGGAGAGAAGGAATGGATGATGTTTCGGGTCGAGACCCTTCTTCACACTGATCCTGAAACATCACCCATTCCTTCTCTCCAGAGATGCTGCCTGCCCCACTGAGTTATTCCAGCATATTACAAGGGTCCCAGCACCAATCCCTGTGGAACACCATTGGGCATAGGCATTCAATCATAACCCTCTACCATCACGTTCTATCACTTATTGCCAAATCAACTGTTGATCCAATTTACCAAGTTGACTTGCATCCCATGAACCCTATACTTCTGGACTAGTGAAAGCCTTTTTGAAGTCCATGTAAGCTACAGCCCTGCCCTCATCCATACATTTCATTACCTCCTCAAAATATTCAATCACATTGGTCAGACAAGATCTGCCTAAGACAAAGCCATGCTGGCTATCTCTGATTTGTCCCAACCTACCGACTCCCAGAGCTGTCTGGACTCCATTTCCTCCCATCCCGCATCCTGCAAAGACACTAATCCCCTACTCTCGATGTTTCTGTCTTCGCCGCATCTGCTCCCAAGGATCTGCTTCCACTCAGGATAGCACATCTGAGATGTTCTCTTTCTATGGTAAACATGGTGTCTCCCCTTCTGCCATAGATGAGTCCCTCACCTGTGTCTCCACTGTGTCCTGTAGTCCTACTCTTTCTCTCTCTTCCCCCAGATGCAACATGAATAGAGCTCCCCTGGTCCTCACCTTTCACCCTACCAACCATCGCATCAAACACATCGTTGTCTGACAATTATCCCACCACCAGTCACATCTTCTCATCCCCATCTCTTTCAGCCTACCACAGAGACCACTGCCTCCACAACTCCTCAGTTCACACATCAACATCACACTCAAACCACCCGTTCCACCAGGTACTTTCCCCTAAATTGTAGGTGTAACACCTGTCCCTATATCTCCTCCCTCACCTCCATCCAGGGACTCCACCAGTCCTTCCACGTGAGGCAGAAGTTCATGTCTATCTTCTCTAAACTCATCCACTGCGTCCGGTGTTACTGTTGTGGCTTCCTATACATTGGCGAGACCAAGCTTTAGACTCAACGACCGTTTCGCCAATCACTTGTTTGCGGTCCACGCAGGTCTACTGGATCTCCTGGCTGCTAACCATTTTCACTTCTCTTTTCATTCCCATGTTGACTTTTCTATCCTGGGCCTCCTCCATTGCCAGAGTGAGGCCAAATGCAAACTGGAGCAACAGCACCTCATATTCCACTTAGGTAATTTACAATCCAATGACATGAATATTGAATTATCCAATTTTAGGTAACTAGAACCCCCCCCCCTTCCTCCCCCCCTTCCTTTCCCCCCTCTCTCTCCCCTGTGCCCCACTTAGAATCACACATATTTCTCCCTTCTCCAACCACTTCCACTTACATTCCTTCATCTAGTTTCACAATTCACAGCTCTTCCTTTTGTCTCATACCTTCTGTCTTTTCATCTTTAGCCATTGTCCAAGCATTTATCTATCAAATCCCATCTGTATCCACCTATTACTGCCAGGCTTTGTTCTGCCCCCCCCTCTCCAGTTTTCAGTACCACAACCCCTTCCCAAATAGTCTGATGAAGGGTCATGACCCCTCATCTATCTATATTCTCCAGAGATGCTGCCTGACCTGCTGAGTTACTTCGGCATCTTGTGTCCTATTTTTTTGTTAACCAACATCTTTGCGTCTACATTCTTCTGATATGTTCCTTTCCAAGTGGCCATTAGTCATGTCCCTCTGATTTTTTTCCTATAACTACCGTATGCTGATGTTAGGCTCGCAGGACTGTAATTACCAGGCTTTTCCCTGTTGCCCTTCTTGAAAAGGGGGAACCGCTGGTAAATTGCTTTAATAACTTGAATTGACTCTTCGGTAAAGCCAAATCTTTCTAGTGTTTGATATAAGAATTCCCAATTAACCTATCAAAAGCCTTTTCCGCGTCTAGACTTATCAGGACAGCAGGCGTACTTTCCTTTTGAATCTTGTGTATTATATGTAGTGTTCTTCTAATGCTGTCCTGTGTTTGTCTGACTATTATAAAACCAGTCTGGTCTTCATCAATTAAATCTGGCATGAACTTTTAAAATCGTTTGGAGATAATTGAAGAATATAATTTATAGTCCACATTTAGAATTGATATCGGTCTGTAGTTGGTACAATTTTCCTTGTCTTTGTTCTCTTTGGGGATTAATGTTATAATTGCCTCTTTCCATGACGGGGGTGTCTTGCCTTCTTTGATAATCCAGTTAAAGGTTCTCAGAAGAAGTGGGTTCAGCTCATTCCGAAATATTTTATACCATTCTATAGGGAAACTGTCGCTGCCTGGGGCCTTGTTTGATTTGATCCTACCAATTGTCTTCTCTATCTCCTCCAGTGATATTTCTGCTGTGATTATTTTATTTTGTGTCTCTCCAATACAGGGCAGACCTATTGTACTTAAAAAAGTCCTCATTGATTCCCCATCTAGGTGATGGGTCCTTAACTGAGAGATTTGTGTTAGGAAGTGGAACGAGACAGGGATGTTGTCTTAGCCCTACCCTGTTTGCTATATATATATTGAACCATTGGCTCAAGCGATTCGTCAAGATAGGGAACTGAGGGGAGTAACTATAAGAGACAGAGAACATAAAATTGGCCTTTTCGCAGATGATGTAATGATGTATCTCACGGAAGTAAACACCTCCATTCCAAGGATGATGGGGATGTAGAGAAATTTTAATTTTTATGCAGGATATAAAGTGAATATTTCAAAAACTCAAATCCTCCTATTTAATTGTCCTCCTCCAGAAGAAATCAAACAAAATTATAATATTAAATGGGATTCAAAATCAATCAAATACCTAGGGGTACATATAACAAAAAATATATCAATGTTGTATGGGGCCAATTATAATCACATCAACCAAAACATAAGAAAGGATATAGAAAGATGGTCCACCTACCCAATGGATTTTAGTAGTAAGATAAATGTGGTGAAAATGAACATTTTGTCAAGGCTATTGTACTTGTTTCAATCTCTGCCAATAGAGGTACCATTAAAACAATTCACAGAATGGGATAAATTAATATCTAGATTTATTTGGGGAGGAAAGAAGGCCTGAATTCGATACACTACACTACAGTTGCCAAAGGACAAAGGTCGAATGGCACTTCCAAATTTTAGGATATATTTCTATGCAGCCCAACTTCGACCACTAATTAATTGGTGTGAGGACAGCTATATAGCTAGGTGGAAAGAGATTGAGACAGATATCCCTGACTTCCACATCCAAACACTTTTGGGAGAAAAAGCGCTTCCTGGTCATATCAGGAGCATAATCGATCCAATAACGATATTTACTTTAAAAACCTGGTTCACGCTTACCAGACAACTTAAACTGAATAAACGACATAAAGTTTTAAGATGGATAGCTTTGGATAATGAATTTAAACCAGGGATGTATGACTCAACATTTAAAGAGTGGATGAATAAAGGAATGACTGCATTTTGTACTGTTATTGAAAATGGAGACCTAAGAGGTTTTCAAGATTTGAAGGATAGATTTGCACTTCAGAACCAAGACTTGTTTAGATACCTCCAACTGAGAGATTATTACAATAAAAAGGTAAAAAGGGAGGCACTAGAAGAAAAGAATCCAGTGATAGAAGTGATAGTTAGTGCGTATCATCAAAAAACATTAAGGATTATTTCTAAACTTTATCATAGTTTAATGGAATGTCAAGTTAAAACTACATTTTATGTAAAATTTAAGTGGGAAAAGGTATTGAACATTACGATCTCAGAAGAAGAATGGCATCATATGTGTGTAACACTACAGACATCCACCAATTCACAAAATTGGAGAGAATTTAATTGGAAAAATTTGATTTGTTTCTTTATTACGCCTAACATAAAAAGCAAGCTGGAGGCAATGTGGCCAAACAGACGCAAACCATGCACATATCTTCTGGAGTTGCCCAAAAATAGAACCATTTTGGGACAGAGTGAATTCAGAATTAACAGAGGTATTAGGATATATAGTCTGCAAGAAGTGTTCCATTTTATACCTGGGTAATATAAATACAGTGGTGCTGAAGGAAGACCAATACTTGGTTAAAATCCTACTCACAGCTGGCAGAAAGGCCATTACAAGAAATTGGCTTGCAGCGGACACACCCAGACTTAGACAATAGTAGAGGAAATATTTGTCATGGAGAAAATGACATATTCTCTAAGAGTGAAAGAAGACGTATTTAAAAAGAAAATGGGAAAAATGGATTAGGTCTAGAAATAAAGACATCAACACTGCATAATTTTATAGACAATAATGTAAGTTATTGGAAAATGTTTTAATATGAAAATACTTCTGTATACTGCATCATAAATTGTAAACTGAACCCCCCGCTACACTGTTGTACGTTTCATTGTAATGTTGTATGTTTCGTTGTTATATTTGTGTTTTATTTGTGTATACATAAAAGCAATAAAAACTAAAGTTAAAAAAAAAAGAAAAGGGGGAACCGCATTTGCAATCCTGCAACCATCCCATTTGTGGGTGGTAAAGATGAAGCACATCAGCCCACAAACCCAGCAATCTCTGCCCTTGCCTCCTGTAGTAGCCTGGAATACATCCCACCTGGTGCTGGGATTTATCCGCCTTTAAACCTACAAAGGCATTGAATGCCCCCTCTTCATTTATAGCTACTTGCATGAGATTTCACCTTCTCCTTAGCTGAGTCCTACACAGCCTGTACATTTATGAATACCAATGGAGATAGAGGCAGGGGCTAGAGAGTACCCCTGTGACTGCACACCTGGAAAATAGGTACTCGGGTTTGAGTACGATTGGAGGGGACAGCCTACCTGGGGGCAGCAACAGCGGCCGGGCCTCCGGCACAGAGACCTGCCCTGATGCTCAGAAGGGTAGCAAAAAGAGGAGGGCAATTGTAATAGGGGACTCTATAGTTAGGGTGTCGGATGGGCGATTCTGTGGACGCAGTCGGGAGACCCGGATGGTAGTTTGCCTCCCTGTGCCAGGGTCTCGCATGTGTCGGAACGTGTCCAAAAGATTCTGAAAAGAGAGGGAGAGGAGCCTGATGTTGTGGTACACATAGGTACCAATGACATAGGCAGAAAAAGAGATGAGGTCCTGAAGGGAGAATTTAGGGAGTTGGGGGGGAAAGTTAAGGAGAAGGACCAAAAGGGTAACGATTTCAGGATTACTGCCTGTGCCGCGAGACAGTGAGAGTAGGAATGGAATGAGGTGGAGGATAAATGCGTGGCTGAGGGATTGGTGCAGTGGGCAGGGATTCAAGTTTCTTGATCACTGGGACCTCTTTTGGGGAAGGCATGATCTGTACAAAAAGGACGGGTTGCACTTGAACCCGAGGGGGACCAATATCCTGGCAGGGAGATTTGCAAAGGCTACTGGGGAGACTTTAAACTAGAAAGGCTGGGGGGAGGGACTCGGGTAGAGGGGGCTAGGGGACAGGGTGTGGGGCAAGAGGCAGAGAAGGGAAGCACTCGGACCCAAAATGTAGGCGAGAAAGATGAAAAAGATAATAGACAGAGAATAAGGGATGGTGGGTTTCTAAAATGTGTATATTTTAATGCTAGGAGCATTGTAAGAAAGGTGGATGAACTTAGAGCGTGGATTGACACCTGGAAATATGATGTTGTGGCAATCAGTGAAACATGGTTGCAGGAGGGCTGTGATTGGAAACTAAATATTCCTGGATTTTGTTGCTTCAGATGTGATAGAATTGGAGGGACCAGAGGTGGAGGTGTTGCATTGCTTGTCAGAGAAGATATTACAGCAGTGCTTTGGCAGGATAGATTAGAGGGCTCGTCTAGGGAGGCTATTTGGGTGGAACTGAAAAGTGGGAACGGTGTAGCAACACTTTTAGGGGTGTATTATAGACCGCCAAATGGGGAGCGAGAATTGGAAGAGCAAATATGCAAGGAGATAGCAGATATTAGTAGTAAGCACAAGGTAGTGATTGTGGGAGATTTCAATTTTCCAAAAATAGACTGGGAAACACATTCTGTAAATGGGCTGGATGGTTTGGAGTTTGTAAAATGTGTGCAGGATAGTTTTTTGCAGCAGTACATAGAGGTATCGACCAGAGAAGGGGCAGTGCTGGACCTCCTGTTAGGAAATGAGGCAGGTCAGGTGACGGAGGTATGCGTTGGTGAGCACTTCGGGACCAGTGATCACAATACCATTAGTTTCAATATAATTATGGAGAGAGTCAGAACTGGACCTAGGGTGGAGATTTTTGATTGGAGAAAGGCTAACTTTGAGGGAATGCGTAAGGATTTGGGACACTTTGTTTTATGGGAAGGATATAGAAGAGAAATGGAGGACATTTAAAGGGGAAATTGTAAGAGTACAGAATCTTTATGTCCCTGTTAGGTTGAAAGGAAATAGTAAAAATTGGAAAGAGCCATTTTCAAAAAAAGAGAGATATCTACAATAATTATAGGAGGCATGGAGTAAATGAGGTGCTAGAGGAGTATAAAGAATGTAAAAAGAATCTTAAGAAAGAAATTAGGAAGGCTAAAAGAAGATATGAGGTTGCTTTGGCAAGAAAGGTGAAAGTAAATCCAAAGGGTTTCTACAGCTATATAAATAGCAAAAGGATAACAAGGGATAAAATTGGACCATTAGAGAGACAGAATGGACAGCTATCTGCAGAGCCAAAAGAGATGGGGGAGATATTGAACAATTTATTTTCTTCGATATTCACCAAGGAGAAGGATATTGAACTCTGTGAGGTAAGGGAAAAAAGTAGAGTAGCTATGGAAACTATGAGATTCAAAGAGGAGGAAGTACTGACACTTTTGAAAAATATAAAAGTGGATAAGTCTTCAGGTCCTGACAGGATATTCCCTAGGACATTGAGGGGTTAGTGTAGAAATAGCAGGAGCTATGACAGAAATATTTCAAATGTCATTAGAAACGGGAATAGTGCCGGAGGATTGGCGTACTGCGCATGTTGTTCCATTGTTTAAAAAGGGTTCAAAGAATAAACCTAGCAATTATAGACCTGTTAGTTTGACGTCAGTGGTGGGCAAATTAATGGAAAGGATACTTAGAGATATAAGCATCTGGATATGATGCTTATATATATATATAAGCATCTGGATAAACAGGGTCTGATCAGGAACAGTCAACATGGATTTGTGCCTGGAAGGTCATGTTTGACAAACCTTCTTGAATTTGTTGAAGCGGTTACTATGGAAATTGATGAGGGTAAAGCAGTGGATGTTGTCTATATGGATTTCAGTAAGGCCTTTGACAAGGTTCCCCATGGAAGGTTGGTTAAGAAGGTTCAATCTCTGGGTGTTAATGGTGGAGTAGCAAGATGGATTCAACAGTGGCTAAATGGGAGATGTCAGAGAGTAATGGTGGATTGCTGTTTGTCAGGTCGGAAGCCGGTGACCAGTGGGGTGCCTCAGGGATCTGTGTTGGGTCCACTGTTGTTTGTCATGTACATCAATGATCTGGATGATGGGTGGAAAATTGGATAAGTAAGTATGCAGATGATACTAAGATAGGTGGTGTTGTGGATAATGAAGTAGATTTTCAAAGTCTACAGAGACATTTGAGCCATTTGGAAAAGTGGGCTGAAAGATGACAGATGGAGTTTAATGCTGATAAGTGTGAAGTGCTACATCTTGGCAGGACAAATCAAAATAGGACGTACATGGTAAATGGTAGGGAATTGAGGAATGCTGTGGAACAGAGAGATCTAGGAATAACTGTGCATAGTTCCCCGAACGTGGAATCGCATGTAGATAGGGTGGTAAATAAAGCCTTTGGTGTGCTGGCCTTTATAAATCAGAGCATTGAATATAGGAGTAGGGAAGTAATGTTAAAATTGTACAAGGCATTGGTAAGACCAATTCTGGAGTATGGTGTACAATTTTGGTCGCCTAATTATAGGAAGGATGTCAACAAAATAGAGAGAGTACAGAGGAGATTTACTAGAATGTTGCCTGGGTTCCAGCAACTATGTTACAGAGAAAGGTTGAACAAGCTAGGTCTTTATTCTTTGGAGCGCAGAAGGTTAAGGGGGGACTTGATTGAGGTCTTTAAAATGATGAAAGGGATAGACAGAGTTGACATGGATAAGCTTTTCCCATTGAGGGTAGGGAAGATTCAAACAAGAGGGCATGACATGAGAATTAGGGGACAGAGGTTTAGGGGTAACGTGAGGGGAACTTCTTTACTCAGAGGGTGGTGGCTGTGTGGAATGAGCTTCCAGCAGAAGTGGTGGAGGCAGGATCAATTTTAACATTTAAAAGTAAAGTGGATAGGTATATGGATGGGAAGGGAATGGAGGGGTATGGTCTGAGTGCAGGTAGATGGGGCTAGGGGAAAACAAATGGTCGGCACGGACTGGAAGGGCCGAGAGGGCCTGTTTTTGTGCTGTAATTGTTATATGGTTATATGGTTATATTGGAGTAACTGAATGGGCAGTATCTCTGGAGAGAAGGAATGGGTGACATTTAGGGTCGAGACCCCTCTTCAGACAGAGAGTCAGGGGAGAGGAAAACTAGGGACATGGAAGGGTGAAGTGTGAAAACGATAGATCAAAGCAAACAATGATCAAGGAAATATAGAATGGTTCATTGTTGACTGAAGAGAAGGTTGTGAGCAGAATGGCCTGTTCCTGTGCTGTACTTATCTATGTTATTAACTAAATGTATTATTTCCTTTGAAATTATTTTTCAAATGATACATTCTATAATCATTTATGTCTATTTATGTTTATCTTTTTGAATATTTGTGGATATCGTGGCCAATTAAATGACAATGAATGAAAATCAAAAACCCGCAGATGCTGGAAATCTGCAATAAAAGCAGAAATCGTCGGAAATGCTCATTGGTTCAATGGCATCTGCAAAAAGAGAAGAAGAGTTAATATCTTCAGGTTGAAGGCCCTTCATCGGAACTGGAAAGAAGAGAAAACAAGTTAGTTTTAAATTGCAGAGATTGTGGAAAACAGATGAATAGGAATATTCCTTTTTGAGTGAGGCCAGGGTTGTTGTGGTGATGAAGTAATCTCCTTGATAGGTTAATGAAGGTCATCAGAGAGAGAAAGAGGGAATAGGAGAGAGTGGGAGAGAGGAAGAGTGAGAGAGAGAGAATGAGAAAGAGAGAGAAAGAGAGAGAAAGCGAGAGAAAGAAAATGCAAAAGTTGGTAAAATGCAGACCCGATCTATAGTAAATGCCCAACAAAATTAGTTACCTAAAATTGTTGAAATCAGTATTGAGAACTGTAGGGTATAATATGCTCAGCAGGAAGATGCAATATTGTTCCTCAAACTAACATTGAGCCTCAATATTATACACCGTACGGGAATTCATGAACACAAGAACTTAAAAACCAGGGCTGGATTTAGATGAAGAGGCCCTAGGCTATTCCACTTGTGAGACCTCTCCCAATCCCTCACCCCCACGATGAGAGGAAGATGGAAGTGTCCACCAGATTGACAACAATGTGCAGCCAATAAGATAAGGGCTGGAAAGCTGCGCTTTTTATTTATTGCCAGTGCTAGTGTCGAGTTATCAGCTTAAAACACTATTATTCTGAAATGGAGGGCAAGGAAAATTACTGAAGTGTTGTTTTGGAGACTACAGTGCGTTGTGACAGCATATGTAAGAAAGGCCTATGACAGTGTCAAAAATAATATACACCAGGCCCATATGAAACTTTTCAAAAAGGGGGGTGGCATGGCAGGATTACAAAAATGTTATGTGAAATAAGTGCACGCAGCGCATATCACAAGCGCAAAGCTAAAAGACCCTTGCGGCCGGGATCCCTTAAGCGGGCCCTGGAATCTCTGGGGTTTTAGATGCTCTCTTGTTCATTCTGAGCCTTATTTTGGAACATTTTTGCACCAAATTCATGACCAATATTTCAGAAATAATTTTAGTTGAGTCAAGAGTAATGAGTGGTTGGAATGGGAAGATTGGATTCATTGTTGTATACATTTTTTTAAATCAAGAATTGAAGCTGTCCATGTTTTAATAATCTAGTTATACTGTAAAATGTTATGTAAGATGTTATAAAGGAGCATGCAAACACTGAAAATAAAATACTGTAAGTTTTTGCAATAAATAAAACCTTTTTTTAGAAAATGTTTTGTTTGTTGATTTGATTGCCTGTTACTCTTCGACTGCGTTAGTGTGTGCACATTAAAAATATGATGTAAAATGAAAGTTGCTAACTATGGAATTCATATTTTACTTCGGAGTCACGTGAGTGATTACGTGAAGAAGCCCCGCCTGGCGCTAGAACGGCATTACGTCGACGCTGACGGCAGAAGCAAGAGCTGCAGAGCGCAGCTCCTCGCAGCGGCCGGAACGGACCCGCAGGTAAGTGCAAGGAAAATAGGGGACGTTCTAAAAAAGACGTTACGCTGGTAGAACCAGCAAAAGAGAAAGTAAAATTTAAAATCAGAGTCACGCTGGCGTACTGATTTAGCCAGATAATAAAAAAGAAAAATGGAGAAGTCTCAAAGGAAAATTTCGCGGGTAAAAAGATCGTCCCGGGTGAAGCTAAAGAGTCGGGACAAGAGTTTAGTGCGGATCCGGTTCCGATACCGGTGGCCGCTGATTCACCCGTTAGTGAGACTATAATTTCTCCAGAAATGCAAACCACGGAGGAAAATGTTCCTAGAAAAAGTAAAAAGAAATCCGTGGGCCCGTTTCTGATAATGACTCTGATAATGAAAGTCCTCCGGATAATAAAGCTATATGGCTAAAAATGGAACATATGGAGAAAGTGCTCCAAAATATAATGAGACAAGGGTCACAGTACCCAGAAGTTTCCCAAAATGACCCGAGGGGTTTGAATATACAGAATATGGCTATGTGCCAAATTGGGAATTTGAAACTCCAGATCCAGGATTAAGGGCGGAGGAAGTCTCATTGGATATAATTCCAAGTGTATCAGGGCTGCAAAAGACAGACCCTGCAAGTGGTGATGTGGAGTATGAGTGCACACCACGCATAAAAAAGATGAGGCCAGATGTGCCTGATATGGCAAAAGATTTTGCTATACCTGAAGGAAGTGGTGAGGCTATGGAGGAAAACCTAGCTGCCAGTATTAATTATATGGTATCTCACCAACATCAAGATTCTGTGATGATTGAAACAGCAGAATTATATAGAACACCGGAAAATTGCACCTCATTGAAGGTACCTACGGTTAATCCGTCTATATGGAAGCCTATGACTCCAGGCATGAGAGGACAAGAAATAAGATTTCAAAGAATCCTCAAATTGATTTCAGCTGCCATTACTGCTTTTGGAAGGCAAATGGAGGGGTCGGAAATGGATAAAATCCAAAAAGATACTTTGGGTTTATTGTGCAATTCCTTCTATGAAATTAATTTATGAGGAAAATTGCGATTCGGCCCATATTTCATCCAAGGTTTGCAGGTTTGTGTCGATCAAGTGGTGTTCAAGCTCCTGGTTATCTATTTTGAGAGAACCTGCCTAAGCAAATAAGAGAAATGGATGAAGAGGCTAAATCTATTAGCCACATGAGACCTTTCGTTTTTGGACAAAAAATGTATTTTTCGTCAAGAAGGGGATTTGATTTTGGAAACAGAGGCAGCAATATGATAAGAAAATATTACCATCCGACACAGCCTAATGTTCACCTGTATACGGGGAGAAGGAGACCACCACGTTCATATGGAGAGGTACAAAAAATGTATTCTATTCTTAAAGAAACTATGGACAAATCTCCAGTTGGAGGGAGATTACAAATGTTTTATGATGAATGGCTTGCCATCACATCTGATCGGTTTATTTTACAAACAGTTTCAGGAGCTACTATTACATTCAAAAAGGTGTTAATTCTCCGGTACAAAATAAACCTGCTTATGGTTTCATGTTTTCTGCAATTGAAGAGGCAGAAATTAATGTGGAAATTGACAAATTGTTTAAAAAAGGTGTTATTGAAAAAACTGTTGAACATAAACATCAATTTGTGTCAAATATATTTCCAAGAAATAAAAAAGATGGTGGTTGCAGAATTATTCTGGACCTTACAAACTTTAATAAATTTGTCGAGTATAAACATTTTAAGATGGAAACATTCAACACTACAAGACATTTGATATCAGCAGGTTGTTATATGGCTACAATTGATTTAAAGGATGCGTACTATTCAGTACCAATACATCAGTTCTTTCAAGGTATTTAAAATTTAATTGGCTGGGACAGCTGTGGCAATTCAAAGCTTTACCAATGGTTAAGTTCAGCTCCCAGGCTCTTTACAAAGCTGTTGAAACCAGCTTTAGCACAATTAAGAGCACAAAAGCATATCATTATGGCTTATCTGGATGACATTTTAATCATCAATAGTAATCAGGAATCAGCTGAAAAATCAGTTTCAGCAACTAAAACTTTATTTTAGAAGTTAGGTTTCTTGATTCATCCAATTAAGTCCCAGCTGCAGCCAGCACAGTCAATTAACTATTTGGGGTTTGTGATTAACTCAGTTACTATGTTAGTAACTTTGCCAACAGATAAGATTGATGATATTTTAATGACCTGTAGGGGTCTCATTCACAAACCTTATCCCTCCATCCGAGAAGTAGCAAAGGTTATTGGTAAATTAATGGCAGCATTTCCTGCAGTAGAATTTGGTCCATTACATTACCAAAACCTTCAAAGGGACAAAATAAGAGCTCTAAAAAAGAGAGCAGGCCATTTTGATAGGCCTATGCAATTAACAAAAGAAGCTTTATTGGAATTACAATGGTGATTTGAAAATGTCCCACAAGCTGCTAAAAACATTCTGATACAACAGCCTGAAGTAATTTTACAAACAGATGCTAGTGCTCTCGGATGGGGGGCGACAGATTCATTCACCAGCTGTGGGGGCAGATGGACTGTCCAAGAGGAAATGTTTCTCCAAACATATGGTATTAACTATTTAGAATTATTGGGAGCATTTTATGGGTTGAAAGCCTATTGTTCTACAAAAAAGAATCTGCATGTACTGATACAATTAGACAATAAAACAGCTGTTGCATATATTGATCACATGGGTGGAGTCAGATCGGTATCATGTGATTGTTTGGTCAATCAGATATGGCAGTGGTGTATTTGCACAAATTTGGATTTCGGCAAATTATATCCCAGGTAAAGACAATGTGGTGGCAGACAATAGATCAAGGATGTTTAAAGACAACACAGAATGGATGTTGAACCCAGTAATTTTCAGTAAAATTGTGATTCAATATGGGTTACCAGACATTGATCTGTTTGCATCAAGATTAAATCATCAATTGCCTAAATATGTGTCTTGGGAACTAGATCCAGATGCAGTAGCAGTAGATGCCTTTTCACTACATTGGGGGAATATGTTCTTTTATGCCTTTCCGCCATTTGCTCTGGTTCAGCAATGTCTGAAGAAAATAGAACAAGATTCTGCCACAGGATTATTGGTGATTCCAAATTGGCCGACACAATCCATGGTTCCCATTGATGATAAACATGATTAAGGAACCATATATGTCAATTTCTAGCAGCAGTGATTTATTGATAACCAGTAACCAAAGAAATTCATCCATTACATGCTTATATGAATTTGTTAATCTGCAGCTTTTGACCAGACCACTACAAGAGCTTGGATTGTCGGATAGAACTATGGATATTATAGTCGCATCATGGCGAGATAGCACTCAGAGACAATATATGACACATATAAAGAAATGGGAAATTTTTTGTAGACAATCAAATATATCCTATCATACTGTAAACATTGCAAACATATTGGAGTTCCTTGCCGAGTTGCATTTTGAACAGCACTTAAGTTATAGTGCCATTAATAGTGCACATAGTGCCTTATCATCTTATTTAGGACAAATCTCTGACCAGAAATCAATTGGATCACATCCATTAATATCCAGATTTATGAAAGGAATCTTTAACAAAAATCCACCCAAACCAAGATATACAGAAATTTGGGATGTCAGCATTGTACTTACTTTACTTAGGCAATGGACTCCAATCGAAGTTTTATCATTGGAAAAATTAACATTTAAATTAGTAATGTTAATGGCATTGGTTTCAGCTCAAAGGGTGCAAACATTACAAATGCTACGTTTAGACTGTATGCATGTGGCTGCAGATAACATTGTGTTCTATGTTTATGATCTGATCAAACAAAGCAGACCAGGGAGAACTGGAGCAAAGGTAATGTTTCAAGCTTACCCTGTTGATCCAACGTTGTGTGTAGTTAAACATTTGAATCAATATGTAAAAGTTACCAAAACTCTTCGAGGTGATGGAAAAAACATTAATGATTACGCATAAGAAACCACACACAAAAGCTTCAGTGCAAACAATCTCAAGGTGGTTAAAACAGGTGTTACTTTTAGCAGGAGTAGACACTGATGTGTTCAAATCTCACTCCACCAGGGCAGCAGCTACATCCACGGCGAAGTTACAGGACGTACCACTCGAACATATTTTAGAAACCGCAGGGTGGTGTAAAGAAGAAACTTTTTTAAAGTATTACAATAAACCTGTTCACACAATGACAGGCTTTGGACACACGGTGTTGGGTTCACTATAATCACCTGCTTTGTTTCACTATCGATTGATATTATCAATTATGTTATCACTTATATCTTTTATCACTTTGTAATGGTTTCCCTCAGATGTAAAAAGGGGGTTATTATATGTTCTTTTATTATTAAAAGATTTATGGAAAGAACTAAAACTAGTCTGGTAAAAGGTTTTTACTCATGTATGTGTTGACCTAGCCGGACTGTCGTATGGAAGAATTCTACGACATAGAAAACACAGAAGCTTCAAAATCTTCACGTAGTCACTCACGTGACTCCGAAGTAAAATAGTAAGATTAAACGAGAACTTACCAGTTCGAAGTTTGATCGTTATTTTATGAGGAGTAACGATGAGGGATTACGTGCCCTCCACTCCACACCCTCATAAAATAAATGATCATCTGGTAGTTCTAAATCTATGATGAGCCTTACTATCTTACACCGGCTATTGTGTTCTGTGTTTTTCATGCCGCTGCTTTGAAGTATGCCGTTCTAGCGCCAGGCGGGGCTTCTTCACGTAATCCCTCATCGTTACTCCTCATAAAATAACGATCAAACTTCGAACTGGTAAGTTCTCGTTTAATCTTACTATTTTTCAGTATTATTATCAAGGAAAAGAAAGCAGTTCCAATTGTTTGCTAATATTCATATGGAGGAGAAAATATAATTGCTCTAAAACCTACCTTAATTTTGCAATCTCGCTAAAGATAATCCCCCTTTCCCTCTCCCTCCTCCTTCATCCCCCTCCCTCCCTCCATCTCTCTCTCCCTCCCCATCTCTCTCTCCCCCCTCCCCCTTCCCCTCTCTCTCCCCTTCCCCCACTCTCTCTCTCTCTCACCCCCCTCCCTCTCTCTCCCCCCTCTGTCTCAACCCCCCCTTTCCCCCTCTCACATCCCTCCCTCTCTCTCCCTCCCATGCAGCGAGGCTCCGATTCCACGCCATAGACACTGCAGCCCCCCCCCCGGCCCGGAGAAATGGGCAATCCGCAACGTAATATTCCACTACATAGCTGGAGTAGACACGAGGAATCGAGGTGATTGTGTGGAGTGCAAATGGGCGCCCGTGCAACTGCGCACGGGCGGACAGACAGCGTCAATTTGCGTCACTACTGCGTCACCGGCTTCCCCCAACTGCGCAGGCGCAGATGGTCGCAATTTTTTTCCACAAAACCTCCAGTGGCCGGAACCAGAATTTCGGGTAATTTCCGTCAAAGTGGAAGCGTTCCAATTTTTATTTCTCGGGTTTTTTTTACTCTGGGAAAAAAAACACCTTGACCGAAGGGCCCCTAGATTTTGAGGCCCTAGGCTTCAACCTATGTGGCCTGTAGGGAAATCCGGCCCTGCCGAGGCCCCCCTAGGTCTCGAGGCCCTAAGCTTACGCTTGTGAAGCTCATACGTAAATCTGGCCCTGTTAAGAACTAAAGTAAGCTACTAGATCCCTAGATTACTAGACTGTTAGCCTGCCCCACCATTCAATAGGTGATGTTTGCTGGCCTCAAGATCTCTTCCAGTCCCCCGTTACCCTTGATTCTATCACTTCTCAAATTTGTATCTGTCCCTCCTTAACTATATCGAATGATATGACCATCACCACCTTTGGGGGCAGAGAATTCTAGAAATTCACAACTCTCTGAGTGAAGAAATCTTTACATAACTCGCTTATAAATGATTGTCCTCTTATTTGGAAGCTGTGTCCATTAGTCACGACTCTCCCACTAGTGTTATGGGCCTGTCCCATTTAGTCAATTTTTCAGGCGACTGAAAAACCAGCGACTGTCAGAGTGGAACACCCACACACGTACACACATCGCTTCCTTCACCAGCCAGTTATGCAGGCGGGGGACAGGGCAAACGGGGGGAGCGCTGCCTGAATGAAATTCCCACGGTGCAAAGCCGATGTGAAACAGACACACACCGCGATGAACAGGAAGGTTGGTGCTGTAATTAAGATGGTGAAAGCACAGTGTATGGGAAGGGTCACGTAAATCCTTTAAAAGAGGGGGGGAGGGGAGGGGTGGAGGGAGGGGTCAGCTATCCTTGGTTGTGAAAACTACTGCTTATGTTTTTTTCTCCCAATGGGCTAATGAACTTCACCGGTCAGCACCGGCTGCAACCTACGAGAACCTACGACAATCTTCGACCTCCTGGCAACCCACCACCACTTCACCTCGCTACTTGCTACACTCCATGGCGGGTTCATTCTGGCAACCTTAATGAGGCCGCGACTAGTTCCCAGAATGTGGGAACTCCTCACGACCATGAAAGCGACTCCCCGGCAATCGCCCGCGAACATGTTGCAACCGCATAGTCTCCTGCAGTCGCCTAAAAAGTCGCCTAAGTGCAACAGGCCCATAAACATCCCAATATCTACTCCATCAAGTCCTTTAGGTTGATTTGAGTCCGTTTATTGTCACGTGTACCGAGGTACAGTGAAAAGCTTTTTATGTGTGCTAACCAGTCAGCAGAAAGACAATACATGATTACAATTGAGCCATCCACAGTGTGCAAATATTAGAGATTCAAAAGAGTAGTTCATGATTGCAGACCCACTTCTGTGACTAGCATGCAAATAGTCGCCTGAGTTGGGCACCATCTTGGATCCTTCTTCTATGGCATACAGCATGTTGCCCACAGAAAGATAGAAACTTGGAACTGCAGTTGCTGGTTTACAATGGAAGACAAAGAGTGCTGAATTGGCTCAACATGTCAGAGAGCATCTCAGGAGCACATGGATCGGCAATGTTTCTGGTCGAGACCCTTCTGGATATTATTGCCTTTTAACTATTTGTTTGACCAGCTAGTTAACTTTTCTTGATTAATGCATAGAACACAAAGATTCCTCTACACTTCAAGGGCCTGTCCCACTTACGTGTCCTTGGCACGCAAATTACGTGACCTCGTGGTCGCGTTGAGGCGCACGGGCATCGTGTGGCTGCGCGGGGCTGGTCCCACTGAGAAACGCGGAGGGGTATGTAGTTGTGCGCGACATCGCGCGGGGCTCCGAAATTTTTGTAGCGAACAAAATCTTCGCGCGCCAATGGCCTGTAACAGAACTGACGGCCAAAGTGGGACAGGCCCAAGACCCTGGCGCAGCGCGGCGCAACGTCTCACCTTCAACAGCAGCAGAAGCAGGCAAACGATCGCCGAGTTCGGCCTGGGGCTCACGGCCGTTGCGGTCCGGATCCGCCCCCACCTTTACTCCCAGAGCGGGGCTGGAGTAACTCAGCGGGACAGGCAGCATCTCTGGAGAGGAACAATGGGTGACGTTTCGGGTCGAGACCCTTCTTTTCAGACTGAAGAATGGTCTCGACCCAAAACGTCACCCATTCCTTCTCTCCAGAGATGCTGCCGGTCCCGCTGAGTTATTCCAGCTTTGTGTCCATCTTCAAATGATGTCACGCATTCCAGATGGCTGTGCGTACACATTAAATCGCGAGCGACCTTCGCTGGACCGTCGCGGCTCAACGCGACCACGAGGTTGCGTAATTTGCGTGCCAAGGACACGTAAGTGGGACAGGCCATTAACTCATGTTTTTCTTCATTTAGGCAATAATCAATCTTTTGACTCTTCTCACTAAAATGTTTGACCACGCACTTCTTGAAATTAGTTCCATTTGCCCGGGAAATCACATAGACCAGGGAGGACTGAGTGAAGGTGTTCAGTGAAATTATCACACAGGCAGCGCTTGGTCTTGCCAATATATAGTCCACACCTTTTTCTTTTAATAAGTGCAGGAGTAGGCCATTCGGCCCTGCGAGCTAGCACTGCCATTCAATGTGATCATGGCTGGCCAGGAACAACAGACGCAGTAGCTGAGGTTGGAGGAGGTGCAAGAAAACCTCTGCCTCGCCTGAAAGGACTGTCGGGGTCCCTGGATGGAGTGGAGGAAGGAGGTATAGGAACAGGTGTTGCCTCTTCTGTGGTTGCAGGGGAAAGTTCCTGGGGAGAGGGTGGTTTGGGTGGGAAGGGATGAGTTAACCAGCGAGTTGCAGAGGGAACAATCTTTGCGGAAAGCGGAAAGCAGGGGGTGGATGAGAAGTCATGACTAGTGGTGGGATCCTATTGGAGGTGGCGGAAATGGTGGAGGTTGGTCTCCCAAATGTCCTTTCCATTCTCCACGTTGTACCCCTCTTGACATCACACCTTCCCAAGCCAACAATGGGTTGACCACCCTGCCTGAGGTCATTTGTGGCCAACTCTGATTTGTCCTGGTTTTCTCTCGCCTCTAGCTTCCCCCCATCCCTCCCTCCCCTCCCCTCCACTACCTCATACTTTCAGTCTGAAGAAGGGGCTCGACCTGAAAAGTCATCTCTTTGTTTTCTTCAGAGATGCCCGGACCTGCTGTGTTACTCCAGCATTTTGTGTCTATCTTTGGAGTAAACCAGCATCTGCAGTTCCTTCCAACACATTTTCTCTGTAATAGCTGTTAGATAAAACATATCTGTTCTTATCTGTGGTGTCTTCTGCTTCTGCTTCTTCTTTCGTGTGGCGTGCACAGCCTAAAGTTGTTGGACAACTTGTTCTATTTGATCTTCCGTTTGTGCACGTTGAGTTGATTGCATTTGTCAAAACAGGGCGGACCACGCGGTGTCAACTTATCTATATTGTTGCAAATGCTACATGCATGAAAATAAAGACTAATGGGCTGTTAAACAGTATAGGAGGCCGCAGAAAGATAGGCCAGAGTGGGTGTAGGGTGGAGAATTAAAGTGACAGAGCATGAAAGGTCAGGGTCAGGCATGCTGTTGAGGTTGTTATTGCTGGACCTTTGATTTGCGGACAGTGAGTGGAGTTGAAAGAACAGTTCAGTTCTACTCAAGGGAGCTTCTAAACTGTGTTGGTGCAGCTTCCTATGGAACACAAATATTTCATTACATTTGCTGGAAATTTTCCCTCTGTTCTCCCTTTCTCAGGGTCCCCCGTATCTGACTCTGCCCTTCAATTACTAAAACCCTCATGGGATAGATTCATGACAACATCATTGCAAGCACAGGGACCGCAGATATATCGACTATGCTTCATGCCAGGGACATTCTTCAGTAAGTGTCTACATTTAAGTTTCTGGAAACCCGATTATAAAACTTAAATTTCTGCAACTTTGAATGGTGTTTCACATAGATGGACATCTCCACTATGGGAAAAATATGTTTGGCACAATCTTTTAGAGAATTTAATTCATATTTTCCTCTTCTTTGGCTATTGCATTCAGTCATATTCGTCACATTTTTATGATGAACAACACTGCAAAATATAACTGATTTAAGCATATAAAATCAAAGATGGAGCTGGAGATGGAGCTGGAGATGGAGCTGGAGATGGAGATGGAGCTGGAGATGGAGACGGAGACGGAGACGGAGATGGAGATGGAGATGGAGCTGGAGTGGAGATGGAGATGGAGATGGAGGGAGATGGAGATGGAGATGGAGATGGAGATAGAAGTATAAAACAAATCAACAAAAAAAGATAAGCTGGAGGATCTGGAGGGGGGAGGCATCGAACATTGGGAAAAAAATTAAAATATTACACTTTATTCATCTAGGGTTTAATCTTTATTTATCAGGATTATGTTTAAACAATATAGAAAATGAAGAAATATTATAGAATTATGGATTTTCCGTCTGTACGGCACCAAAGTAGACAGTTACTGAAGAATCAGTCGCCACTCTCCCTCCATTTCCTTTTTCTGCTACTGCTCTAACGATCAGACTTTCAGAGACGTAACTCAGAGATGTAAGAGACTGCAAATGCTGGAATCTGGACCAATGAGCAATCTGATGGGAAGTCCACGACAGGTCAAGCAGCATCTAATGGGGAAATGAATTGATGATGTTTCGGATTGCGAGCCTATGTCGGGAATGAAACTGGAGATACACAACTCAAACATATCATGAGATTTGTTGCCAGTTTACTCTCTGCTCTCACTTTCACATCGTCCATCTCCGTCTCTTCCCTTGCATTTCAACTGGCCAGTTCTGCTGCAGCCTCTAAAATATGGATTCAATTGTTTCCATTCCATGAACACTGAATGATCTGCTGGATATTTCCCATAGCTCTCTCTGGCCTGCATGCCGTCCCTTTGTTTTTACTCTTTCTAACATCTTCATTAACCTTTCAACTGGATGGGTTCATCAGCAGCTTATCACCATGGTAACCTCACCCTACCAGAGATATTGTCTTCACCCTATCGACCCATTCCCCTGTTTTGCTGTTGGGTCTTCGGCCTGAAACCTTAATGCTGTTTCTCTCTCCACAGATGCAGCCTGACCTGCTGAGTGTCTCATGTAAGTTCAGTTTTAATTGGAAAAAAAAACAGATCTCCTGTAGGGGCTTTGAACTTCAAGGACCATCAATTAGGGTAGAGCTAGAAGTACAGACTCAAGTTCCATCACCCGCGGCTTGGTCCTTTTTAAACTGGCTGCCTTTTTTGAGGTGGTGAGGTCAGAGCCGGTGATGCACTGGCAGTGTTCACAACTTCACACCAGACAGTACCCATGGTCAGGATTGGGTCGCTCGCTCTGTTAGGCAGCGACTCTACCGCTGCGCCACCATGCCGTAATGTGCATGGGCTGAAGGCTGTCACTTGCCTTTCGGGTGATTTGTTTTTTTGGCAGATCACTCCCTTTCTGGGCAAGCATGTTTAGCTAGCATCATCATCCCTCCCAACCCCATTTCTATGAGCCACATCCAACTGGGTCTTCAACCTGAGCACTTTAGCCAAACCCAGGGGAAGCCACACAGGACGATCTCCAAATTGCATGCACCCACCAACCCGTTCCGCCCCCAGCCCCACCACCCCACCCCCTCCCCACCCCTCCCCCCCCTGCCCACAGCCCCCTCCACCCAGAGTCACCCAACCCCAATATCACAGCAGATGAGGGCCAAAATCATTAGGCGGACTGGGAGAAGTATTGATGAGTTAACACTGGCCGGGATACATAATCAACTGATGTAAGCCTATTGTGTTTGTTCAGGTAAACAATGTGTGATTATAAATTCAGTTACTGCCTCCAGCAGCTATAGCCAGGCAGAAACCACCAGGGCAGGGTGTATTGTGGAGCTTTATAAGACTCACTCCTCAGCCAGGCAATCGAACGGTGGATGCAAAGAGTTCTTTATTTTTAAAAGGTGTAAGATTGTCGGTGCAGGTAAGTTTGATGTCTACCTTTCTGCATGCTTTTTTAAAAAACAATGAAAAGTTATTAGTGTAGCTCTATGCATGCAGGCGTAGAGCAATTTTCATAGAAGTAGTTTAGGAACATAGTTTAGGAACAGCAAAACCTGTTGGTTTTCTTTTTCATGTTATTTGATTCTTAAATATCTCCTGTACAGACTCAGGGTATATGACAAGCAGATTTCTGCTTGGCCTCAGTATACCCAAGGCTAAATTGTTCTATTGAACGGTCTCTGATTTAACAGATTGTGCTAAGGGGAGCATGCAGTGTGATGCAAGTTTTATCAGCTAATTTAATCATGGAAATCCGCAAAGAAAGGGGACCGTTTGGCCCATCATACAGGTGCTAGCTCCTTGCAAGCGTTAGAAATTAGTCCTCGCTCCTGCTCTGTGCAACTATTTACAAATGCAAAATATGGTGAGATATACCTGGGAGTTGGAAACCAGGATACGTGAGAAGGAATAGGTTACAGGGAAATAAATCAGAAAATAGGATTAATGGGATTGCTCTGGGATCGACCTAGCATAGACTTTATGGACTGAATGGCCTCTTTCACTGTTCTGAAGTTAATTGGACATTTCTTGCACATTATTTGCATATTTGCATCCTTTGTCAAGAATAGGTTGCATCTTCTTTTCTCTCATGCAAATGAGTTTTTTTGTTACAGTAAATTGAATTAAAATTATCTGTAGTTGGGAACTTTATTTCAAGGATGGAAAAGAGTATTGTCTGTAGCAGACCCAATGAGAGAAGCACACACTGCCTGTACCCAGATGAATTCAATTGTGAGCTCCGCTAAGTATCAATCGGTAAATTGTGTTGAGTTCAAATAAAGCACTGGTTCAATTCGTAAGCAGCTCAAAGCTTCATTGATCTCAAGAAGGGAGAGAACTATTGAGGGAAGGAAATCTGCTGAACATGCATCATGTGTGTCTATGTCTCCATCTGTGTAAATGTATGAGTATGTGAACCTGTTTGCCTGTGTGTGCACAGTGTATATATGTGTGTTAGCGTGTGGAGATTTTTTTTAGTATGTACCTGTCAGTTTGAGCTGGCGTATTTGCGTGTGTGCCTGAGTGAAGCTAGGTATATTTGTGTGCATGTGTGTATGTGTCTATGTCTATGTCTGTGTATGGGTATGTGTATGTATGTGTATGTGTATGTGTGTTTGCCTGCGCATGTATGCCTGCCTGTCTATATGTTAGTGTGTATCCGCGTGTGTGTGACAATTTGTCTGACTGTACCTGTGAGTTTGAGCTTGTGTTTGTGCGTGTGCCTGAGTATATTTGTGTGTGCACGTGTGTTTGAAAGTGTGTGTGGAAGTGTGTGTGTGAGAGATAGTGTGTGTGTCAGTGTGTACCTGTGAGATTGTGTTTGTGTGTGTGCCTGAGTATATTTGCGTGTGCATGTGTGTGTGAAAGTGTGTGTGTGAGAGAGATAGTGTGTGTGTCAGTGTGTACCTGTGAGATTGTGTGTGAATTTGTGTGAATTTATGTGTGTGCCTGTGAGTGAGTGTGTGTTTGTGTTTTTACCTGGCAATGGCATAGTCTACAAACACTTACTGCCCAGATACAGCTGGGAAAAATGAGAGGTGGGTGGGTGATGAAGTATGTCATTTACAGTGAACACTCTGAGGAGAGGGAGCGTGGTGTGATTGGTCTGATGGAGGCAATGAAAGTGAGATTTAGCAACTAACATCACCCAGTGCAACTTCTCACCACTGCTCCACAGAGAAATATATATTTTATCCAAAGTTATACATGGCTTCACCTGTTTGTAACCTTAGAACATGATCAATTACCTTTCATTACAACATACTTAAAGATGAGGATAGGTTACCTCACCAGAATTCTACAAAATTAATGGATGTTCTCAAATACGTGAGCTCTTTCAGGTTGTACAGTGGCATGCATAATAGACCAGCTGCCTCACAGTTCCAGTGACCCCAGTTCAATCCTGGCCTCCAATGCTCCAGCTTCCTCCCACATCACAAGGTTATGCAGATTGACAGCAGAGTTGGTGACAGTAAATTGTCCCTAGTGTGTAGGTGTGTAGGTGAGTAGTCATGCCTGTTGATGGGAGTATGGGGAAAATAACATGGGATGGGTGTACACAAGTGCTTTGGGCTCAGTGGGAGGGGCGGTTTCCATGTTGCATGATGCTACGAATCTATATAAATATTCAAGGTGACAATTAGGTTGCAAATGGTAGCTTGGGAAAATTGTAACAAATTAAATTACAGGAACAGACTGACGGACTGAAAAAAAATTCTAATAATGTGAACATTTAAGATTGATCATGGTAAGATTTTTGTTTAACACAACAGGTCAGTACTCTGAATGGGTGTGTGGATGAAGTTAGGTATGAACTTCTCTTAAAAGTGACTGTGTGGTGAGGTTTAGAGTGATGGTGTGTGGGGTTGTCAGGGTTAGATGGAGATGTAATGCCATGTGGAAGCTAAACCAAAAGGCAGCGCATCACCATAACAAAGCTCATCCCATTCAGTCCCAGGACCCAACTGTGCAATTATTTGCCACAGAAGACTGTGGAGGCTAAGTCAATGGATATTTTTAAGGCCGAGATTGATAGATTCTTGATTAGTACAGGTGTCGGGGGTTATGGGGAGAAGGCAGGAGAATAGTTTAGGAGGGAAAGATAGATGAGCCTCAATTGAATGGCCTAGTAGACTTGATGGGCTTAATGGTCTAATTCTCTGTGTCCTATGACCTTATGAGCTCAATGTTCACTGGCCAGTACTCATCCCTCAACCTATACCACAGAACAGATTATTTGGCCTGATGGGCATGAAGGCCTAATTCTGCTCCTATCACTTATGAACTTATGAACTAGCCATTGCTACATAGTGCTTCAGTCATCTCCAATAACGGGGAATAGACATACACGCCTTCCCCTCAGGCTCTAAGCTGGTGACTACATTCTGACCATAAGATAGTGATAGGGAAGGGACATTTGATGTTTGATCCACCGGAATGCTGCCACTGCTCTAACAGAATTTGATCCATCAGAATTCAGGATCGGAAATCAGTTTTTGTATGCTGAAAATATTCTGAAATTTATCAATCTGAAATTTATTTAAACTATTTAGTGCCTGTGCACTCTTGTCTTTTATTTAGTCTGATCTTCATTTTACATACACTTAATTATGCACAAAATCCTTGGTCTGTGGGCTCTCTCGTGGTGTGTGCACACATTCATGTCCATTAACAACCAAGGAAACCAAATTTCAGAAGCAGAGTCGCCCATGGTATCACTGCTGACCACCCCAGTTCACACTGTTGAGCACGGATGAAGTTCCAGGCAAGGTCTCTTGGAAACCACCTTCCAAGGCAACAAGGGTTTGATGGCTCATTGCTGTTCAGACCTGCAGCCAGCGCAGGCCATTTCAGCTTTATTTGTACTGAAGTGGGTTTTACAAAATGGGGGAATGCTACATACTACATATCATAACAGACAGAAAATCTGACAGTCCTATCTCATCGACGGCACAGAGCAGCCATTAGCTCCTTTCTCTCTCAGCGCTAATATTTTGTTAAATTTCTCTTTGACTTGGTTAAAATTAAGAACACATTAACAGAGTAGGGGTCAAAAGGAAAGAGAAGAGGAAAGCTTATGAAATCTATTCACCTGCGTCAGATACTGATTTATTCTGATTTATTCTTTAATCGCGTGAGCAAGTTGGGTGGAAGGCCCTGTTTGAATGATTTATTTCATTCATTCAAACCTGTGCATTGCAAATGTTTTACTTGAATTCAAATGGTTACGTTGGAGAAATATTTCACTGCGACAACGCAAGGTCAGCTGATGACTTGGGCTTGCTTTACTTGATGATTGGTTATTCAAAGTGTCAACACTGCTAAGCACTGTGCGTAATGTAGTCGGAACAGACAACATCCATTCAGTGGTTTTAAGTGGGTATATGTAAATTTGAACTGAGTATAGAAGTTGGGAGGTCATGTTAAAGTTGTATGAGACATTGGTTTGGCCACGCTAAAAGTATTATGTTCAGTTTTGGTCACCATGTTATAGGAAAGATGTTGTCAAGCTGGAAAGGGTGTAGAGGAGACTTACGAGGATGTTGCTAGGACTCGAGGGCCTGAGCTGTAGGGAGAGGGTGAACAGGCTTAGATTTTATTCCTTGGAGAACAGGAAGATGAGGGGTGATCTTATTATGGTGTACAAAATCATGAGAGGAATAGATTGGATAAAACAATTTTGCCCAGAGTAAGGGAAACTAAGAACCAGAGGACATAGGTCTAAGGTGAAGTGTGTGTGGTGGTGGTGGTGGAGGGGAGAGATGAGGGAGTGATTTAATAAGAACCTGAGGAGTTACTTTTTTATTCAAAGGGTGGTGGGTATATAGAATGAGCTGCCAGAGGAGGTAGTCGAATCAGGTACCATCATAACATTTAGGAGACATTTGGATAGGTACATGGCTTGGATCGGCTTAGAGCATTATGGGCCACGAGTGGACAGGTGGACCTAGTGCAGATGGAACATGTTGGCCAGCACGGGCAAGTTGTGTCGAAGGGCCTGTTTCCACATTCTATGACTATGACTCATTTAGACTAGTGTGATGGTCCACAAAGTTGACATTTGCATCGACAGTTACGTTCAAGATACACATGGGAAGAATAATAGCTTGAGTTATGGATTGTAAGGTGACTATTTCTGCCCTTCAAATCCGACTTCTAAATGAGAGAGGTCCTTAATTTAAAAAAAGAGGAAAACACTACAGAGAAAGAAATACGTGATATAATTGGATTAGCATAATCATATTGTTTAATCATATTGATACTGATCATTAAGATCAAGGATTTGGTAATAATGTAAAAATAACAAAGTTGACTATTATCATTAACTAAAACATATAGTTATGTTTTAATAGGCCTCAGTATTAATAACAAAACTATTATCTTTACTGTTTCTTCCATTCTAATCATGTACAATCACATTCATTAACCCGACTACATCAGCAATATAGTTAAAAGGCTTTCTAAGTAAAAGAAAATAAAACAATCAAGTTGTTTCATGACAATTACGTGCATTTTTCTTCAAGTTCTCGCCATTGGAAAGCTGAAGAGTTCTTTTAGCTCAAGAAAATAACCTAGTGCTTTAATGGCATGAGCTGGGGCTATTTACATTAGGGTGTTCCTCGAGCAAGCACACAGTGTTTTTTCTAGCCATGGCCATGTCCCAAATGCATTTGAGGGTTGAGTTCCCAATGTTGAATTGTTGCTGCTGGAATCTGTTTTATGGCCATTTGAGAACAAACTCGTTTTCCAAGCAAACTCTCCTACAAAAGAAACTGCTTTGAGACGCAAGCCAAAATATGCTTGCTGCAGCTCCTGACCTTGCCATCTTGGAACTGATCCAACATGTCGAGCTGCATCCAAATACCTGCCCGATCCTGTCACTTGTACCACGATATGGGTCTGGAAAACCAAAAATACATTCAGAGTACAACTGGAAAAGAAAGATCTGTAGGTCTTGTGAAGCCAAGCCTTAGGTACTGTTCTCATATCAATCATATATTTATCCTGATTATTATTTGATTCATTTATGGGATGTGGACCTTGTCGGTAATTTCAGCCTCTATTGCCCGTGCCTAATTGCTGCTGGGTTGGCTGTTTGCCATTTCAGTACGAACAGAGGACAGAAGAGCCAACTGCATTGATGGACTGGTGTCACACAAGGGTTTGACAGGGTAAGGATTGTTGACTCCTTCCCTGAAGGCGTTGGCTTCCTGGAGCAGCACAGAGGCGCAGCTGATAGAGCTGCTGTCTCAAACACCAGAGACCTGGGTTCCATCCCGAACTTCAGATGCTGGCTGACTGCAGCTTGCATTTCACCCAGTGACCATGTTGGGTTTCCTCTGGCGCTCGGATTTCCTCCCATATTTCAAAGATGTGCAGGTTTGTAGGTTAATAGTTCTCTGCAAATTTCCCCAGTGTGTAAGGAGTGAATGAGAAAGTGGGATTACAAAGAACTAGTGTGAACGGATGATCTATGGTTGGCGTGGACAGTGGGTGGAATGGCCTGTTTCCGTGCTGTACCTTTTACCCAAAAATCACCCAGTAGACAACACTACTGATACTATGTTCTCATTCTAGAAATAGTTCATTACGTGAGTTAAAATGTGGTGGATTCAAACTCACATCACCAAATCAATAGACCAGTACTCAAGATGCCGGTTCACTAATTCCTTTCTACTGGAGACAAAGGTAATAACGGCCCATAGTTGGTGCATTTTGCAAACTAGGTTAATCAATAATTGTCATGTATTTTATTTCTCCGTGCCCTTAGCCTCTTTTCACTTGCGCTATTACTAAGTTGCAGTTCAGTGTAGACCCCAACCAAGCTGCTGAACTTTAGGTGTGGGAAAGAACTGCAGATGCTGGTTTAAATCAGAGGTAGACACAAAATGGCGGAGTAGCTCAGAGGGACAGGCAGCATCTCTGGAGAGAAGGAATGGGTGACGTTTCAGGTAGAGGTCACAGAACATGATTCAGGTTGATTTGTCCATGGCTACACCAAGCAGTGGTGATTGTGACCCATCCCACACAAGCCTTGTAGAGAATGAACTCTCTAACTTTTCAAAAGGAAAACCAGTCTCTAGATGTAACACACAGCGCTGTCTGGATCAGAAGACATTAAGCCCTTTTGTCAACGTATGATACGATACGACGCGATATGATACGATAGAACTTTATTTATCCCAGGAGGGAACTTCCTCTGCCAACAGTGATAAAACACAGCAAGATATATGAAACATGAAATTAAAGTGAGGGAAATTAAAGTGTTGAGGAAATTAGTTTTCCATATATTTCCTTTTGTCATTTTTCCTTTTGCTTAATTTGTAAATGTCCACCTATCACCTCGGCCTTTGGTTACTAACTCCATCCTTCACTCCCCCACTTGACTCACCTGCCAATCAACTCCTCCACCTGGACATACTATCACTTGCCCCACCCCTTCCCCTCACCTCTTTCTTCCAACCAACACCCCTCTACTCCATCAATCTGTAGGAGGGTCCCAACCTGAACCGTCATCTGTCCATGTCCCTTCACAGTTGCTGCCTCATCCACTGAGTTCCTTCAGAAGTCTGTTATTGCTCAAGACTCCAGCATTTGCAATCTATATGGTCTCGAATTTTCCATATACACAGCTTTCCCCAAACTGTCAAGATTCCTGAATGATTGAAATGTCCTCATTTTGAGAGTTGCAGAAGATCGTAAACAAGAACTCCAGTGATAGATTGCTGCTCCCTATTGACTGGGAGACAAAGAACCATGTTGGAAATTGCTGGGCACTAGAAGATGATGTTGGCCTACAAATAGTAGTGTGCTTTACAAAAGATGCGCTGCAGTTGAGTTATTTCCTGCAAGCTCTTGCGTCATAGACTGACAGAGAGATACAGCATGGAACAGTGAGCCGACTGAGTCTACACTGATCATCAAGCACCCAGTTTCCCTCCCACATCCCGAGGATGTGATGTGCAGGAAGGAAGTGCAGATGTTGGTTCAAACCGAAGACGGACACAAAAAGCTGGAGTAACTCAACGGGTCAGACAGCATCTTTGGAGAAAAGGAATTGGTGACTTTTTGGGTCGAGACCCTTCTTTAGACACCAAGAATGTGATGTGTAGGAAGGAACCGTAGATGCTGGTTTAAACCGAAGATAGACACAAAAAGCTGGAGTAATTCAGCAGGACAGGTAGCATCTCTGGAAAGAAGGAATCGGTGACATTTCGGGTTGAGACCCTTCCTCAGACGGCTGGTTGGTTGAACCTAGTTAGGAACTAGTTAGGAACGCAATTGTTCTGTGCACCAGCAAAAGCACAAAATGGTCAAAAATGGCCTCCTTCAATGTTATAACAAAATATATAAAGTATGTTTAATGCACCCAAAACAGAGTGAAATCCAGTTTTTAAATGCGGGAGAGTTTTGCAGCAAAGAGTTTAGTTTAGTTTAAAGATACAGCATGGAAACAGATCCTTCAGCAGACGTGTCCACACCGACCATCGACCACCTGTTCACAATAGTTTGGTTATACCATGATCACATCCACTCCCTACACACTGCAGGGGCGATTTACAGAGGCTATTTAAATTACAAAACCCGCACGCCTTTAGGATGTGGGGGGAAACCAGGGCACCCGGATAAAAATCACACGGTCACAGGGAGAACATAGAAACTCCACAAAGACAGCACTTACGGTCAGGATCAAACACAGGTCTCTGACGCCGTGAGACAGCAGCTCTGCAAGCTGTGCCACTATTGTAGCATTGTTCCATGGCCAATAGCTGTCCCATATCATCCCAACCAAAACTTAGTAAACCCTTGGACTGTAGATAAGGATCAAAACAGCTTTGTCCACATTGAACGCAATATTTTCCAATTACCATTTGATCTAACAGTGATGTCAAATTAGTATCACTGGAAAAGCTATGTCTCAGTATCTATAACAGAGCCCAAAGTAATGGGTTTTGTGAAGAATACAGTGCAGCCAACTCTACCAAGCAGCATCCATGTACTTTTGGATGATTCATGGAGGGTTGTTTTTTTCTTACTGCACGAGAACATTAGAGAAAGTAACTTTCACACAATAAAGGCAATCCAGTAAGGGAAAATGAAAGAAGAGATCCCTTGACAGTTTATCTCATCTCACTGTTGGTATTTTCCTACGGGTAGTATTACTTGAGTAAATATCACACACCTATTCATAATGACGTCTTGGGTGCATGCCAGACCCTGCAGAAAATAATAAGTAAACATGAAACCACCTACTTTGCAAAGTAAAACAGCTTCACCCGATATGGCTGATCACCCACAAAGTACTTCTCACAGAAAATTCATCATACATTTTAAACAGACAATCACAATTGTATTCAGATTATTTTATTACAATATAAGAGCGCAGTCATTTTACTAGGGAGAGCTATGTGCTTTGAAACTTTACTCTATTTGCAATTCTCTTGTGTAATAGGGAAATAGTTATATTCAATAGTTATCAGATTCACTTGTATGCATTGTATGTATATGACTAATGTACTGGCTGATGACTATTTATTTTACCCACTGAATATTCTTAAGGAGACATTATTCTTCTCTATTGTTTTTCTCATGCTTTCACAAGCTGCAGGCTAATATTTTTGTAAATATGAATTGGCATTCATGACAACCTAGAAAAAGAGAATGAATAATAGATTTAGTAAGCTTGAGAATTTTGAAGTCACCCATGACTTTAGGGGAAGCGTGATAGAGAGAGACCCTGTGGGGTTAGGGACAGTGTGACAGGGTTCAGTGTGATGGGGGACAGTATGATGGGGTCAGTGTGGCGGGGTCAGTGTGATGGGGGAACAGCATGACAGGTGACAGTGTGAGTTTACCATGAGTTTGGGTGTGTGGGTGACAGAGGTACTGTGGATTTAAAAGTGGTGTGCGAAACAGAGACCTTGAATACATATTTGTGGCGGGTTATAATCCAATAATTTTGGAGCTAGAGCAGATGACTGTTGACTCAATGACCCATTCCAGAGACCTGAGACCAAGTCCAGGTGGAGATTCTGGTGGAATGGTGAAGATGAGTTTCACTGTTGGAGCTGCTGTCTAAATTGAACAGAAACTAAAATGTGCATGAAGGATCTCACGGTGCAGGGCAGAGGAACTTATATGCAGTGTCCCAGTCATTTTATATCTATAACCATCATGAAACAGACTATCTAATTATTCATTTTATTTGTGGCCATTCGCTTATTGTAAACTGACTGTCATTCTTTACATTGCAACAGTGGATGTACTTTAATAGCATTTATTTGGTTGTTGGTTGTTCAACCTGAGGTTGTGAAACACCAGACTAGGAATCCTCTTCTGATTGCCAAGAGTCAAGAGTGTTTAATGGTCACTTTCACCGGATGGTGACAATTAAATTCTTAGTTGCTGCTGTTTCACAAGACATTAAACCCAATAACACAGCATGGAGTCGTGGACCTGAGCTATAGGGAGAGGTTGGGAGAGGCAAGGGTCTATTCCTTGGAGCGCTGAGGATGAGGTGTGATCGTGTGGAGGTGTATGAGATAATGAGGGAAATAAATGGCAAATGTACAGCGTCTTTTACCCAGAGGAGGGGAATCAGGAACCTGGGGACGTTGGTTTAAAGTGAGAGGAGAAAGATTTAATAGGAACCTGAGGGGCAACTTTTTCACACAGAGGGTGGTGGGTATATGGAACGAGCTACCAGAGGATGTAGTTGAGGCAGGTACAATAACAACCTTTAAATAGAAAAGGTGTAGGGGGATATGGGCCAATAGGTGGAACTACTGGAAATGGGGCTTCTTGGTCAGCATGTGCAAATTGGGCCGAAGGGCCTGTTTCCATGCTGTATAACTTTATGACGCTAAATAAATGTGCAATAAATTATCAGTTATATTAGATAAACTAGACTGTAATAGTGCAAGCCAAAGTACATAGTGCGACTTTCTACAAAGTCCATAGTATTTTCACGCTGAAGATAGACACGCTGATGTGATCTCGCCATCTGTGATATTTTAATATCATCCCTGTCAGTTTTGGTCACATTGCCTTCCAATTGTCCCTTTATATAAACATGCATGTACTATGTTAAAATACCTCAGTTCAAATATTTTTGTTCTTAACCGATTCAGATATTTAGTTCCAAGCTTTTCAACCCCAAAGCCCAAATCTCTATTTTTTTTCAAATCTCTGTACTCATCTCATTTCATTTTAGTCTCTTGTGCATTTCTGATTTTGATCACTCTGCCATTGTTGCCTGTGCCATTAGTCTGAAGAAGGTTTCAACCCGAAACGTCACCCATTCCTTCTATCCAGATGCTGCCTCGTCCCGCTGAATTACTCCAGCATTTTGTGTCTATCTTCGGTTTAAACAGG
The DNA here is from genome assembly GCA_035221665.1 of Okamejei kenojei. Classification (NCBI taxonomy): domain Eukaryota; kingdom Metazoa; phylum Chordata; class Chondrichthyes; order Rajiformes; family Rajidae; genus Okamejei; species Okamejei kenojei. Next base: position 35,335,560 of record CM069154.1, read on the forward strand.
CATCCGCAGTTCCTTCCTACACCAGTTTAATAAACCCAGCTTAATTTATGCAATTTTATTCTGAGCTTTTTACAGAACATCCAAGCTGTTTTTCTTGCATTTTATTGCACCTCTGCTCCAGATCTCCATCATAATCCTCCTGGCTAGGTTTGTGCTTGAGGATAACTAATTCATTAAAAAATTGCCACTTAAAGTACTAAATTTGCAATAACTTTTCAGTTTTCGAAAATAAAGAAACCTGTAAGTGCCTTAATGTGTAGCTCAATCAATTTAATACAGACATCTAACCCATTGCTTACTTTTAAAGCACAATCAGTCTGCTTCAAATTATAAATGCTTGAGTTCTCCCCATAAAACATTAGGAATAAGAGTAGGAAAGAACCAGACATTTTTAGGTAGAAAGTGTGTATCCAGTGGGTGCCGTGAAAAAGAGTTTCCATCTAATTTCATATTGTATCCAATTGCTAATAATATAAAGGGAGGCGGGAGGGCAATTTTGCAAAGTGATGTAGACAAGTTAAGAGTGTGAACAAAATCATGGCAGATGTTGTATAATGTGATTAATGTGAGGCTGTGGGCCTCCTATTGAATAAATGATGACACATAAAATAGGGAAGTCCTGGGAAAGGGATGAAGCTTTGTGTCTCTTTATGTAAAGAGGGACATAGTTTACTTGGAGGCATTGCAGAGAAGATTCATCATTTGGGTTACTGGAATGAAGGGCCATCTTTTGAGCAAAGAGTGAGTAAATTATACCCATATGCTCCAGAGTTTAAGAATGAGTAGTGGAGAGGTGATCTTATACATAGAGTCATAGAGTGAAACAGTGTGGACACAACTTGCCCACACCGGCCAACCTGTCCCAGCTACTCTAGTCCCACCTGCCTGCGTTTGGTCCATATCCCTCCAAACCTATCCTATCCATGTACCTGTCTAACTGCTTCTTAAACATTGGGATAGTCCCAGCCTCAACTACCTCCTCCGAAAGCTTACTCCATACATTCACCACCCTTTTGTGTGAAAAAATTACCCCTCAAATTCCTATTAGATCTTTTCCCCTTCACCTTAAACCTATGTCCTCCGGTCCTCGATTCACCTACGCTGGGCAAGAGACTCTGTGCATTAGGTTGAAAAATGCAAGCCTCTGAAGGACTTGGCAGGAAGTAGATGGTGCAAATATTTGGATGGACTTGGATAGTGAATGGATTTCTCTACCTCGGAAAACAATGGAGGTTAAGTTATTAAGATTCAATAGTTTGGCATCTTAAATTTGAGTCCGCCTCTTCCTCAGACAGCTTTACTGGAGCACTGAAGACAACGGTGAACTTGATTCACTGATGTCTGCTTCATCAAGACCCCCTTGAAAACTTTTCAACCTCTCTTGCATCCACTTCAGAATCCAGCTCACTTCAAGCTGGAGTTTGCATGCAACATGGCTGAGTTTCGCACCTCCATTGACCTTCATGTAGAAAGTCTTTACACTGATAAATCAGAAGTCCACCAGCATCCTGCCCCCACTGTATAACACACGCACCAACTTTAGACTTTTAGCTAGACTTCAGAATGCAGGCCCTTCGGCCTACTGAGTCCATGCCGACCAGCGATCACCCTGTATACTAGCACTATCCTACGCTAGTGGCAATTTACAAATGTTACCAATGCCAATTAACCTACAAATGTGTTAAAGAAGGAACTGCAGATGCTGGAGAATCGAGGGTACACAAATAACCTACAAATGTGTATGGCTATGGAGTGTGGGAGGAAGCTGGAGCACCAGGAGAAAGCCCATGTGGTCACAGGGAGAATGTTCATACTACATATAGACAGCACCCACAGTCAAGGTCTCTGGCGCTGTAAGGCAGCATCTCTACTGCTGCGCCACCGTGCCAATGTGGACCAGTTTCCATGTCTTGAGAATCACCTCTCAACAGGCCCACAGGAGAATCTGGTCCACACCAGGAATTCCTAGTTACTTCATGTAGCAGTGCTTAGTAAACAAATGGCAATAGAAGCGTTGGCAACTCGTTCAACCGTGTGTCTTGTTGGCTCAGCCATAGTGCTCCCTGAATCAAAGGATTGGGGTTCATAAACCTATTCTAGAAATTCAAGCACAGAGTGTGGGTAGCCATTCCAGTGCAGTACTGAGGGCAAGGTGCCAAAGGTGTGCTTAATTTAAATCAAAATGCTGAGCTGAGTTTTGTTTGTGCTCTTGTCTGTATCCAAAAGTACCACAGCAATGCCTGAACATGGAGCAGGGCTACTTCTCCCCAGTAACAAGGTAATCGAAAACATGGCTCACAGACATTTTGACCACTTAACACATTGTTGCTTGCAGTCTTAGTTGTGTTTAAATTAGCAGTTGTTTTTTCTATGCTGTGAGCTTCAATCTTAAAAGTGCAATTTTTGGTTGTAAAATGTTGCGGGTTTTGGTTGTGATGGACTGAAAGGTGCATTTGATAATATATTAGTATGAATAACAAATTGCTCAAGGAAATAAAAGGGGCATTTTGACGCTGGGAGTCCTTCGCCATTGTCATGTCATAAGGGACTATAATATTGACAGATGATTATACTCTGTATATGTCCAAGGTTACTGATGGAACCCACAATGAGGGCAACAATTGTCTGCCATGGGGCGTGCAGTTAGCGAAGTGGGCAAGAAGGTGGCTGAAGGAGTGTAATGTTGTGGTTGTGCTGAGCAAAATGATGTGTTGTTATTAAACGTGAGATACAAGCAAATGTTGTTACTTTGAGAAATGTTCATATAAGTAAGAAGTAGAAAGTAAACATGGAAAAACAGTAAGCAGCTTGGAAGGCAGATAGTTCATTGACTTTCATTGCAAGGATTTGGGGGTACAAGAGTAGGAAGTCCTGCTGAGATTGTGCAAACTTTGGTAGCACCTCTTTGGGTTTCTGTGTATAAAGAAGGACATACACAACTTTGAATGAGTGATGAGAAGATTCACTGGACTGATCTCTGGCCATCGAGGATCGTCCTATAAAGAACGATTAAATAAGATTGTCCTAAAAGCAGTGAAACAGACAAAATGGCAGGGTATACTTATCAGGGTAGACAATGCAATTTCCCCAAGAATTATTGGTCATTTAAGAGTGAGATAAGAGTGGGATAACATTTCCTTAGTTAGAGGATTGTAAATCGATGGAATTCTCTACATCAGTGGGATATCAGTGTCTATTTGCTGAGCTAATTGAAGGCTGAGATCAATCGATGTTTGAATACCAGAAAGCAGAAAAAATGGATATTTAGCAAGAAAGGACATGGCATTGGATAGGCCATGATTATATTGAATAACGGAGCAGGCTTGAGAGATTTATAATCTATTCCACTTCATTTTCCTACTTTTTTACATTATTAATCTTAAATATCAAATTTGTCCTTTCTTTTGAGTGTAGTCAAGGAATGGAAAAATCTATCCTTCAGACTCAGTCCCGAAGCGTCACCCGTTCCTTCTCTCCAGAGATGCTGCCTGTCCGGCTGAGTCACTCCAGCTTTTTGTGTTTCTCTTCGGTTTAAACCAGCATCTGCTGGTTCCTTCTAACACATTCTATCCTTGAATACATCTTTGGATGATATGCAGAACGGGTATTCCTACAGAACCTCTGATACTGGGATCGCTATTTTGGGGCAGGTCGATGTCAGGCAGCTGGAGACACCAGGGATCAAAGTAAGCCTTGGGATAATTAAGATAGACACAAAAAGCTGTTGCAACTCAGCGGGGCAGGCAGCATCTCCGAATCGTCACCTTTCCCTTCTCTCCAGAGATTCTGCTTGTCCCGCTGAGTTACTCCAGCTTTTTGTGTCTATCTTCGGTTTAAACCAGCATCTGCAGTTCCTTCTTACACATTTGGTCTGCTCCACTTGGGATAATTAAATTACTTGAGTGAGCTGATGGGTGACTTTACCTGGAGCAGGGGTAGAGAATAACTGATAATTGCCTGTGGCATGGCCAACCATCTTAGCGTTACCAGTACAATTCTGCAAAGGATGCTACCTCCTAAATTGTGAAATATTCTGGATACCAGAGATGAAATTAGATACTTTAAATCTCTTTCTTGAAATATGTGCTACTCTGGTTTGTATTTTATTGTGTGGGAGGGCTGGAGATCAGGAATGCAGTTTTAAATCTGGTTCACTCTGCAGAGAAATTGGGAAGCACATGTACACAAAAGAAGGATTAAACATCAACATCAACAAACTTTTACCTATTTAGATTTTCAGAAAATCTTCCCAATAAGCAAATTATTATCATATTACCATTTATGGAGCCTCATGTCATGCAAATTGGTTGAGTATTACTTGCATTACAGCAGTGAATGCAATTGAAAAAAGTACTTTCTTGGCTGTAAGGCACGTTAGAACATCCTGTGATCCTGAAGGGTGCCGTGCAAATGCAAGTCTTTCTTACTTTAATGAACAGGCGCCTATCTGATCCTGGAACATTACTCTGGGACAGAACATCCTCTTCATATAGTGATAACATTATGGTACTCACACTTTTCTGGCAAAGTGTCAAGAGGCTGACATTCCTGTAACTTTATTCTCTATAAAAGTCAAGTTTCATTTAATGAACAGCACAATTTGTCTGTGCTTGGAGTTGACTGGGTGTCTTTGACACCCTTTCCTATCTGATTCCATTAACACAGTTTGGAGGACCACAGATCCAGCCCTTATTGTTTGCTGATTAATGTGATCACCCAGCCTTTTTTTAAGACGGTCCCTCGGGAAGGTTTATTTCACTCCGGTTTTGTGGGTTCTCAGATGGATGATGGATGGGCAGCAGACTCGGCCACTAGTGAGGAATGTGCTACTCTAGTCTTGTTTAACTTTTTTTTGTTTTGCTTTTTAGATTAGTTTATTGCCACCTGTACTGAGGTACAGTGAAATGTTTTTTTTGTTGCCAGCTATACAGTTAATGGAAAGTCTATGCATGATTACATTCATGTTGTCCACATTGTACAGATACAAGACAAAGGGAATAATGTTTGGTGCAAGATAAAGTCCAGAAAAATCCAAATATAGATAGTCTGAGTCTCCTATGAGGTAATGGTAGGTCATGACCGCTCTCTAGTTGTGGTAGGATGGTTGAGTTGCCTGATAACAGCTGGGAAGAAACTGTCCCTGAATTTGGAGGTGTGTGTTTTCACACTTCGATACCGCTTGATGGGAGAGGGGAGAAGAGGGAGTGTCGGAGGAGAGAGAGGACAAGTAGATTGGAAGATATTGCAAATCTATCAATTATTCTGGGCCTTTGTTTGTTTTCTATGAATGGACTCAAACTTCTCAACGTCCTCTCTGTATTTGATGAGACATGGGCCAGGGATTGCCAAGAGTGGGTGGTGAGGTTACATTTTCCAAAGAAGCTCTTACAAGATCCTTGAATCACCTCTTCTGTTTATCTGGAAATATCTTCCTCTGTTTACAACACTCTCCAAAGCCCTACCATTTTCTGTGCATAAATCTTGCCATTAAAGACAACTTGTGTTATAAAGATCTCAACATCGGGGGTGTTAGACTGGGGAGGGGGGAATGACATTGGCTTCCTTGTCTTTTGCAGATGTGGCGTTAATGAATGAGATCAACAATATACCAGAGCAGGCGAAAGAGACATTCTTTTTTCCTATCATGGCTGATAAATCTACAGCCCTATTCTGTCTGTAATATCCCACAATCAAGTATTTCCCCAGATACTCTGATAGTATTTCCCTTCATCTGACCAGTTGCTCTGACATTTCCCTTCATCTGACTCTGCCATACCCTGCCACACGTAAATGCATAAATCAGCAAGGATCAGCTGAAATAAAACAAAAGGATTGAATGACTGGGTGTATCCTCAGCTAGCATAGATGTACCACAGGGCTTCAAAAAACTTGAAAGCAAGGCATAATTAATATTGAAAACCTAAGCCAGAATTACCGAGAGGGATTTTAAAGGGCAGATTAGTCATTCCTTCCTTTGACATTTGTTGGTTTAATGCCTAATGGAGGTGTCATCAAAAAGCCGAACATCACATGATCCCCCACAGCATTTATCTGAAAGTCTCCATGCTGATCTCGTTCCAACATCCTCACCCCATCCTCAAAGCTTGACATCAACACCAACACTCAACACACAAAGCTCAACAGCTCCACTCCTCAGCAGCATGTGACATTAAAGGATCTGACTCATGATACTCATTCAACATTTTACCATTTCAAAAGTAGTCATGATGTCAAATCCAGTAATGCAGGTATATATTACTCTTTGATAGACGCAAAATGCCGGAGAGAAGGAATGGGTGATGTTTCGGGTCGAAACCCTTCTCCAGACTAGGGTCTTGACCCAAAACGTCACCCATTCCTTCTCGTCAGAGATGCTGCCTGTCCCGCTGAGTTACTCCAGCATTTTGTGTCTATCTTCAATTTAATCCAGCATCTGCAGTTCTTTCCTACACACCCTATATATTAATCTTTGATTTGTATCAATTAAAAAAAAATTGGTTATGAATTTTAACGATATGTTGACCTATAAAGTAAGAAACTTATTTTTACATTATAGCAATCGACTCACAATATTTTTAATCAGCAGTCAGTCAACAATTGGCACAATCGCCTGAATGTGGTGGTCACAGATGTATTATTTAAGTTTGATCCAAGAGTTTGGGAAGAATGGGATTAATGTAGGATTGATGCAAATTCATATTTAACAATTATAGGTACAATGCTGAGTCTGCATCACTTTGAAACAAAGACCATTTTTAGTGAGCTGATTTCATGTTTATGTTAAAACTAAAGTTACTGTAGCTTATTAATGCTACTCACAGTAGAATCTACTCTGCAGAATTAAGCAATTCATCTATATCAGGAACTAGAATAATATTTGCATCTAGCATGCTTTTTAGGTCAAGACAAACTCATTATCATTAACCTCAATCTCTTCACTCATAAATTATTCTCAAACTGGAATGTCACCTGGTGAGGTACAGAGCCTGTCCTCACACTTCCTCTTCAACAAACGCTGCACCTTTCACTTCAAAAGGTCAATAAAGACAAAAGTAGGAGTCTCATTAAATACTTGAGTACTGATACCAAGCAAGACTGTTGATTCTTCACTACCGTCTGACAGGTTAAATGCTATTAAATTTGATAGCTCTAGAATGGAGATGGAGAGATTGTAATGTATGATTAGCACACATTCCTCAGTGTAAAGGGCCTGTCCTACTTACGTGTCCTTGGCACGCAATTCACGCGACCTTGTGGTCGCGTCAAGCCGAGACGGTTGAACGAAGGTCGGGAGAGATTACATGCGTACGCACAGCCGTCTGGAGAGCGTGACATCATTTGAAGATGGACACAAAATGCTGGAGTAACTCAGCGGGACCGGCAGCATCTCTGGAGAGAAGGAATGGGTGCCGTTTCGTGTCGAGACTCTTCTTCAGTCTGAAAAGAAGGGTCTTGACCCGAAACTACAAAACAGATCAGTGTGTCCATATACCATTATATGGCAAGTTAACATCTGCCTAACAACAAACAAAGCCAATAATGGAAAGATACTTGAAGACCATGTGAAAGGAGATTTATAAATGTCTTTGACCTGTTTAGAAATAGCATAGGATGCTCCATCTCCAACATGTATTACCTCTTAAACGATGTTTTATGCCTTAAACATGCTGCAACCCACCAATCCCCACATTCATCTCTCTGGAGCTCCTTGTCCGAATACTTCCCAAAGGATTTGCACCACTGCTATGGTAACAAAACAACTCTTATTGAAGTTAACAATGACACCCTTTATAATTGTGACAGACCAAGAGCTGGGATTAGACTGTCACCCCTTTTTGTAGTACAGACACTAAAGATATAATAATCTTCATCTGTGCCATTAGATTCTACATTTCCATGATGATGATGGTGCTGTTATGTACTATTCCGATGACTATCAGGAAACATTATTCACTAGTCTTAGTGCTGATGGGATGCCTCAGAATGGTGCAGCATAAATGTTTTAATTAGCTAATTTCATTAGTCTGTTGTTTTTACCTGGCACCCCGGGTTTCCTCATATTCCTGCTGCCCAAATGTGCTTTGCTTGCACATTGAACACCATCGTGTGGCTGTTGGTCCCATCCCCATCTAATCTCCCTCGTGCTCGGTTGGCTAGTCTCTCTCACACGTCCATCAACTCCTTTTCATTATCTACACTAAAGGGTAATTATGTAGGAAGGAACTGCGGATGCTGGTTTACACAGAAGGTAGACACAGCGTGCTGGAGTAACTCAGCGGGAAAGGCAGCATCTCTGTAGAGAAGGAATGGGCGACATTTTGGGTCGAATTCCGTCTTTGGACTGAAGAAAGGTCTCGATTCGAAACGTCACCCATTCCTTCTCTCCCGAGATGCTGCCTGTCCCGCTGAGTTACTCCAGCATGCTGTGTCTATCTAAAGGGTAATTACATAGCCAATTAGTCAACTAATGTACCTTTGGGATGCAAGATGAAATACATGTGGTGATGGGGAGAAGGTGTAAACTGCGTGCAGACGCCAGCGGAGGTCAGGATTGAATCTGGGTCATTGGAGTTGTGTGTCAATGGTCCCTAAAGTCATCGAATGGCCATGATCTTCTCACGGCTGAATTCTCCCTCAGTCTGTTGCTGCCTGGCGAGTGGGAATATGCTGTAGTTACCACTTTGAGAAGGAGCTGCAGTAACTTCATGCAACTGTGGATGATGAGCTGTGAAGTGGTGCTTATATGTGATCTAGTGGTGCCTAGATCGCCGCTGACCTTAATCTTCGTAGATCTTCTCTCCATGGTTGCGATTTTGATAGTCTCTCAGCCCCGCACAGACTGCTTGGAACTCTGTCAAGGATCCAGAAGAAAGACTATCCAGGCAGACCTAATGCTTCAGCCTGTTCTTGTTCCATCATTTCTCCCTGTTCCAGTCTCTTCCACATTTATACCTGTGATTCCTCTTTACCCTTCACCACTTTGCCAGCTTCCAGTTTCCCAACTCTAACCAGCTTATCTATACAATGAATGTACAATCCCTCGACAACTTCATTTAATACCATGATCGTCTGGAGGATCTCTACTCATTTTCTTCCACTTCGGTGTAAAACCAGCATCTGCAGTTCCGTCCTACACTGTAATTTTCATCCACCTTCTTCGGTCTGAAGAACGGCCCTGAGCTGAAACATCTCCAGCCATTTCCCTCCACAGATACTTGCCCGACCCACTCAGTTCCTCCAGCACTTTGCATCTGATCAAGATTCCACCATCTGCAGTTCTTTGTGCTTCCTCCACCCACACCATTCATTCACCTGCCTGAACTCATTAACTCCTCTTCTCTTTCCATCGATGCCACCTGACCTGCTGAGTGTTTCCAGCATTTTCTGCTCTAATTTCAGAGTTCCAGAATCGTTTATTGATCAACAGAAAATCCTTCTGTAACCTGAATCAACAAAAAAAAAAACAATCACTTGCAGATTGGCAGCAGCAGCTGGAAGGTATCAGCCAGCAACTTAGTTAAAAGTCAGTGAATTATAAGGATCTTCCTGCGACCTGATGTGTTTCCAGCCATACAAACTGTTGCTGGCTGGTGCACTGAGGTCAAATATGACAGCATTGGCATCCAGTCAATTTTGATGTTATATGTGACTGTCTGCGTGACTGGCCCACCAATATGTTTACTCACCATATGGCACTCAGGTGGCACCCAGAGTCCAAACCGATCCAAATCTTACTCTGAGACATTCCAATTAGGTGACTGTTTTGATCTTAATTCCTGCCACAGTATCACTGAGAGACAGGCCATCATGTCACTTGCCTAATTGCATACAGCGCCCATTCTCACAATATATTTTCTGTTGTTCCTGTTGATGCAAATGGGCGGCACGGTGACGCAGCGGTAGAGTTGCTGCCTTACAGCGCCGAAGACCCGGGCTCGATCCCGACTAAGGGAGCTGTCCGTACGGCGTTTGCACATTCTCCCCGTGACTGCGTAGGTTTTCTCCGGGTTCTCCCACACTCCGAAGATTTGTAGGTTAATTGCATTTAGTGAACATTACAAACGTTCCTAATGTGTACAATAGTGCTACTGTATAGGGTGATCTCTGGTCGACGTGGCCTCAATGGGCCGTACCTGTACTACAGTCTAGATTCTAAATCAAAAACTATTGCGCATGGGCACTAGTTGTGCAATAAAATCTACCTTTTACATTCAGAATAATGCCTAGTTGCCAGAAGGTCATTGCCCCAGGGTGAAAGATGAAGAGTGATGGCATTTTGAACATAAAACCACAGATATGGCATCACTGCTATTTCTGTCTACTATTGCTTCAGGGACTTCCTCATTCTTCTCTCAAAGACTCTCAATTAATTTTGTTAAGTTACTGTATACTTTCCCACATATAAATACAACTGAAATCACAGGATAATAATTATCTCGGCATCAGAATGTGAGATATTATCGGTTAATCGAAAGGAGAGAGGTTTGAGTGAGGAACCCGTCATACTAGCTTCTCGTTTTCACCCTACATACAGCTAACAATGGCCTGTTTCCTTTATCATCATCACTTTTGTGCATATCTTTTATTCATTGTTCTTTATCTCTCCACATCATCGTCTATTCCTCTCGTTTCCCTTATCCCTAACCAGTCTGAAGAATGGGTGACATCTCGACCCGAAACGTCACCCATTCCTTCTCTCCAGAGATGCTGCCTGTCCCGCTGAGTTACTCCAGCTTTTTGTGTCTATCTTCAAATTTAGGGAGAGGTTGCGCAGGCTTGGGCATTATTCCTTGGAGTGCAGGAGGATGAGGGATGTATGAGGGGGGAATCGATAGGGTAGATGCATAATGTCTTTTACCCAGAGTGAGGGAATCAAGAACCAGAGGACGTAGTTTTAAAGTTAGAGAGGATAGATTTAACAGAAATCTGGTCATACGGTCATAAGTGATAGGAGCAGAATTAGGCCATTTGGCCCATCCAGTCTACTCCATCATTCAATCATGGCTGATCTATCTCTACCTCCTAACCACATTCTCCTACCTTCTCTCCATAACTCCTGACAGCCGTACTAATCACGAATCTATCTATCTCTGCCTTAAAAATATCCATAGACTCGGCCTCCATAGCCTTTTGTCGCAGATGAGAATCTGAGGGGCAATTTGTTCACACAAAGGGTGGTGAGTATATGGAATGTGCTGTCAGAGCAGGTAGCTGAGGTCGGTACTGTAAGACATTTGGACAGGTACATAGCCAGGTAAGCTAGATACATAGCCAGGAGGTACATAGCCAGGACAGATACATAGCTAGGTAAGGTTTAGAGGGACAAGGACGCAAAGTACTGGAGTTACCCAGCAGGTCAGGCAGCATCTCTGGAGGACATGGATAGATGACGTTCTGGTCAAAACCGTTCTTCAGACTGATTGTAGAGGGTGGAGAAGAATGCTTGAAGAGGGGAAAGGCAGGTAATAGGTGGATACAGGCAAGGTAGATGTTTGTTTGGCAAATATTTGGAACAAGTGCCATTGTAAAAGCAGAAAACGTGAGACAAAATTGAAGAGATGCAGATTGTGAAGCTAGAGGGAGGAAAGTAGCAGGGGAGGAGGGGAGAAATAGGTGGGGGTCCAGATGGGTCCTGGGGAGGGGGAGGGGGTGGGTGTGAAGAGAAAGGGGCATGTAGTGGATGGGGGGGGGGGGGGGGGTGGTAGTTAGAGTCACCTAAAATTGGAGAATTCACTGTTCATACCATTGGGATATAAGCAACCCAAGTGGAATATGAGGTGCTGTTCTTCCACTTTGCATGTGGCCTCACTTTTGCAATGGAAGTGTCACAATGGGAATGTGACACTGATCAAGGCCCACTCGGTTGTGAATAGCAACCGAGTGGGCCTTGGCGAACCCAGATCCCCTCTGCTCTACAACGCTCCCCAGGGCCCTGCCATTCACTTCGAAGGACTTGCCCTGGTTCGACTTCCCCAAAATGCAACACCTCTCACTAATCTGCATTAAACTCAATTAAACTTTCCTCAGCCCACAAACCCAACTGATCAAGATCTGTAATTTTTGATAACCATCTTCGCTATCTACGATACCACCCACTCTCGTGTCATTTGCAAACTTAGTAGCCATGCCTTCTACATTCTCATCCAAATCATTGCCATAAACCACAAAGAGAAATGGGCCCAGCACCGAACGTGACAGGTTAAAAGGAGGGGGGGGGGGGGGTTACACAAAAATCTGGAGAAACTCAGCGGGTGCAGCAGCATCTAAGGAGCGAAGGAGATAGGCGACGTTTCGGGTCGAGACCCTTCTTCAGACTGGTCAGGGATCAGGGAAACGAGAGATATAGACGGTGATGTGGAGAGATAAAGAACAATGAATGAAAGATATGCAAAAAAGTATCGATGATAAAGGGAACACATAAGCTGTTTGTGGTGTGAAAATGAGAAGCTAGTGCGACTAGGGTGGGGGAGGGAGATAGAGATAGAGGGAATGCCAGGGCCCGAGGGCTGAGGGAGAGGTGGGAAGGGGAGGAGACAGCAAGGGTTAACAGAATTGAGAAAATTCAATGTTCAAGCCCAAAGGATGCAGACTCCCCAAACGGAATATGAGGTGCTGTTCCTCAAACTTGCGGTGTTGCTCACTCTGGCCGTGGAGGAGGCCCAGGACCGAGAGGTCGGATGCGGAATGGGAGGGGGAGTTGAAGTGCTGAGCCACCGGGAGGTCGGGTTGGTTTTTGTGGACCGAGCGGAGGTGTTCGGCGAAACGATCGCCAAGCCTCCGCTTGGTCTCACCGATATAGATCATCTGGCATCTGGAGCAGCGGATGCAGTAGATGAGGTTGGAGGAGGTGCAGGTGAACCTCTGTCGGACCTGGAAGGACTGCTTGGATCCCTGAAAGGAGTGGAGGGGGGAGGTGAAGGGACAAGTGTTGCATTTCTTGCGGTTGCAAGGGAAAGTGCCCGGGGAAGGGGTAGAGCGGGAGGGGAGGGAAGAATTGACAAGGGAGTTGCGGAGGGAGCGGTCTTTGCGGAAGGCAGACAGGGGGGGAGATGGGAAGATGTGGCGGGTGGAGGGGTCACGTTGGAGGTGGCGAAACTGGCAGAGTGACAGGTTAAAATCCTTTTTTTTCAGATGGAAAGGTTTTCTTGCTAAATTACCTTGACAATTTCTGTTTAATGAACTGTATGTTTACCATGCCTTGTCTATCTTATTAAATTTGTATTTTCCTGCTACATTTATACTGAACTGGCAAGAAATAAAAGTTTACATTTAACATTGACAGTTCCTGAAATATGTGGGAATTTCAGCCTTTGCACAACCTTCTGCACTGAGGTGTAATATGTAATGAATTACAACTTAAACCTGTTTAATGCTCCAGCAGCTTTATTCTTCTTGGACCAAGTGTAAGCATATCTAGGGCAAAGTGACCACAAGTGTTCACTCTTCTTGTCTGGCTTGGACATGTTGTTATTCATGGGTTCGTGCACCTGTGGACTTCAGACACAATTAAAGGGCCAGTAAAGCTGAACGGGGATCTGATTTTCTGATAGCACTTGAATTCTGCTGTGAATTCACCTTCCTTACAGAAATAAAGAATTTGCATTGAGGAGGTGTCTTGCACAAAATGCCCCAAAAAGCAGCTAATTAAATGCTTGATTAGTCGAATACGCACACGTCAACTCATTGACAGAGTGAATAACATACAGCTGTCAATATGCATAATAGTGGCATGCATAGTAGGAGGAGAGGAACATCCCTGTCCCCTGTCTAAATCAATGGTGTGAATGTGCAGTTTACAAAGGAGTATAAGTACCTTGGAGTCTACCTGGACAGTAAACAGGACTAGTCCAGGAATGGTGAGGCCCTGTATAAGTTCCATCGTAGCGTATCATATTGTATAGTATTGTATCGTATCGTATAGTATCGTATCGTAATTTGAAAATCACCAGATGGTCTTCTTTCCCTGGAAGCTGTTGGAATGATAATGCCAAGACATTGTTAAGGCCCATCTTCAAACTTACGTCATGACGTATTTAGGCTCACCTGACAGAAGAGAGGTTTTTTGGTGAATGTGTCATCTGAAAATCAGGTTTCCCTGATGAAAATCAGTGCCAGTGCAGACAGCCACACTGGGAATGTGGCGGTCTCCCAGTGCTGTGCTGAGCTGCTGCTGTGAACTAAATGCTGACGTCTGTGAATTAAAACTACAACCCACGGCCGTCTCTCTCTGACATCAATGTGCTACCATTTGGTCATGTCTGGCATAGTGAATTTGCAATATTTAAATGACCACTGGCTCTCCTTTTCAAACATTTGTACCAAAACCCAACTGATTTTTTTTTTGTGTTTTTTGGGGGTTAATAGAATTACATGGGCCCTGCTTCAGAAGCAGCCATTAGGACTGAAAAGTGATGGAAGCAAATGGAGGTAATGGATCTTTCTTATCTCAGCTTCGACAATATTGAAGAGAACTACCTGGTACTTGTTGCCATCTCCATTTAGATCATCATATGGGCAAAATATTTTAGCTTCCATTTTAAATTGGAAGTGACTAGTAAAATGGAGGATGTGACAAGTAAAGTGGATGAAGGAGAGCCAGTGGATGTAGTGTATCTGGACTTTCAGAAAGCCTTTGATAAGGTCCCACAAAGGAGATTAGTGGGCAAAATTAGAGCATATGGTATTGGGAGTAGGGTATTGATATGGATACAGAATTGGTAGGCAGACAGAAAACAAAGAGTAGGAATGGCAGGCAGTGGCGAGTGGAGTGCCGCAAGGCTCGGAGCTGTGGCCACAACTATTCACAAAATATATTAATGATTTGGATGATGGAATTAAAAGTAACATTAGCAAATTTGCAGATGACACAAAGCTGGGTGGCAGTACGAACTGCAAAGAGGATGCTTGGGGCATTGCAGGGTGACTTGGACAGGTTGAGTGAGTGAGCAGATGCATGGCAGATGCAGTATAATGTAGATAAAATTGAGGTTATCCACTTTGGCGGCAAGAACAAGGAGGCAGATTATTATCTCAATGGTGTCAGATTAGGAAAAAGGGAAGTGCAACGAGACCTGGGTGTCCTTGTACACCAGTCACTGAAAGTAAACATTGCAGGCACAGCAGGCAGTGAAGAAAGCAAATGGCATGTTGGCCTTCATAACATGAGGATTTGAGTATAACATGAGTCAACAAAATAGAGAGAGTACAGAGGAGATTTACTAGAATGTTGCCAGGGTTCCAGCAACTATGTTACAGAGAAAGGTTGAACAAGTTAGGTCTTTATTCTTTGGAGCGCAGAAGGTTAAGGGGGGACTTGATTGAGGTCTTTAAAATGATGAAAGGGATAGACAGAGTTGACGTGGATACGTTTTTCCCATTGAGGGTAGGGAAGATTCAAACAAGAGGGCATGACATGAGAATTAAGGGACAGAGGTTTCGGGGTAACGTGAGGGGGAACTTCTTTACTCAGAGGGTGGTGGCTGTGTGGAATCAGCTTCCAGCAGAAGTGGTGGAGGCGGGATCGATTTTAACATTTAAGAGTAAAGTGGATAGGTATATGGACGTGAAGGGAATGGAGGGGTATGGTCTGAGTGCAGGTAGATGGGACTAGGGGAAAACAAATGGTCGGCACGGACTGGAAGGGCCGAGAGGGCCTGTTTCCGTGCTGTAATTGTTATATGGTTATATGGTTATATGGTTATAGGAGTAAAGAGATCATTCTGCAGTTGTAAAGGGCCCTAGATTCAGGAAAAACATTCCCAATGTTGGGAGAGTCCAGAACCAGGGACCACAGTCTAAGAATAAAGGGGAGGCCATTTAAAACTGTGATGAGAAAAAACGTTTTCACCCAGACAGTTGTGAATTTGTGGAATTCTCTGCCACAGAAGGCAGCAGAGGGCAACTCACTGGGTGAATTTAAAAGAGAGTTAGATAGAGCTCTTGGGGCTAGCGGAATCAAGGGATATGGGGAGAAGGCAGGCACGGGTTACTGATTGTGGATGTTCAGCCATGATCACAATGAATGGCGGTGCTGGCTCGAAGGGCTGAATGGCCTCCTCCTGCACCTATTTTCTACGTTTCTACATAGATTATGCTGCAAGAATGTATTTCGGATGATTGAGAAGATAAACGTTGATAGTCTGAATGAAGTAGATATCCAGCACTGAGCGGAGGTGATACATGTACACAAAATTACATTGAAATTACAGGACAGAATAGGTCATTTGGTCTAATTTGTCGACACTGTAATTTATGCTGCTTATAGGTCTCCATACCAACCCACTTCATGTCACTCTTTTGAGTAAACCCTTTTGTTTCTTTCCATCTCACGAAGTTGCAGGCAGAGCCATGGAGTTGTACAGCACAGAAATGGGTCCTTCGGCCCAACTTGTCCATGCTGACCTTGATGCCCACATCCTCCAATCCTATGTGCCTGCAATGGGCACACATCCCTCTAGTTCTTTCCTATCCAAGGACCTTTCCAAACACCTTTACAAAGTTCTGACTCTGCAACATCTTCTGGAAGCTTGTTATATCATACCCACCATCCTTTGTGTGAGAAACCAGCTCCTTAGATCTCCATTAAATTCCTCCCCTCTTATTAGACAATAGACAATAGGTGAAGGAGTAGTCCATTCAGCCCATCGAGCCAGCACCGCCATTCAATGTGATCATGGCTAATCATCCCCAATCAGTACCCTGCTCCTGCCTTCTCCCCATATCCCCTGACTCCGCTATTTTAAAGAACCCTATCTAGCTCTCTCTTGAAAGCATCCAGAGAACCGGCCTCCACTGCCCTCTGAGGCAGAGAATTCCACAGACTCACCACTCTCTGTGAGAAAAAATGTTTCCTCGTCTCCGTTCTAAATGGCTTACTCCTTATTCTTAAACTGTGGCCCCTGGTTCTGGACTCCCCCAACATCGGGAACATGTTTCCTGCCTCTAGCATGTCCAAACCCTTAATAATCTTATATGTTTCAATGAGATCCCCTCTCATCCTTCTAAACTCCAGAGTGTACAAGCCCAGCTGCTCCATTCTCTCAGCAGATGACAGTCCCGCCATCCCGGGAATTAACCTTGTAAACCTACGCTGCACTCCCTATTGGAAGTAGACCCTGACTATCTACCGTATTTCCACCCCTCATTTATAAAGCTGGAAGTTACTCCTCAGTCTCCTACGTTCCAGTGAGAGTAAGCTCGGACTACTCAAGCTTTCTTTATAAGTAAAGCCCATGCAACATTTTGGTGAATCGCTTCCACACTTTTATTAATGCTACCCCATCCTTTTTGTAATGTGGAAATAGGAACCGTACACAATTCTAGTTTTATCTAAAAAATATATACAATGTGCTGGAGTAACTCAGCAGGTCAGGCAGCATCTCAGGAGAACATGGGGTGACATTTCGGGTTGGGACCTTTCTTCAGACCAGATCTGTAATACCTTGTTTCTAGTTTTATCTGATTTCCTCTTAAATCCACCAGAGCAAATATCCTCTCTATGGCGGCCAGTTTAAATTGCATTGAAGTTACCTGAGTAAATGAGTTTTTAAACCAAGGTACTCTATTTCACCAGAACACACAACAATCAGCTTGTTAATACATCTTCACTTTACTCACTTACATAATGTATTGTCAGTGATAACTCTGTTGAGGAGTTAACACTAACTATCATTTTAGAATTAGGACAGTATAGTTGCCTAGTACCCATCAGTTTGTTACAGTGCTGCTGGCAGTGTGATAACATTTCAAGGGTACATCTAAGATTGTGTAATCATCAGCAAGGAACACTAAGACTATGCTCATATTTAACACTTCAGATATTCCTAGTAATCTTCCATTCCAATCAACAAACCATACATAATTTCAATGCCAGTGGTACTCTGTCATTGGAGAAAGAGCATCAGCTGCTAAAATCGGGAAGTATTTTTAACATATTAATACATAGCAATGAGTCTAATTATCCAGTGAGTCAATAAATGCAAATTGCTAACTTGTAATATCACTTTAGTTCTTCAGTGTCCTGATATGAAAATCCATGCGTCAAACTACCACGGCCGAATTAAAATACTGACTTGCATTCATCTCCTTCCCTTCACATATTCAGGACTTTCCAAATTACTTCACAGCCAATGAGCAACTTGTTGAAATGTAGCTACTGCTGTAAAGTTGGAAAGGATGACTAGATCCTCTGCACTGAAGCAGTCTGGTTTGAAAATATTTCATTGCTTTTTTTGATTTCTTGAATTTTGTTACCATCACATTTGGGAAGCCAATTCTGTGACTCTATGTTGGCAATTGACCCAGCAGAAGACTGGAATGTAAGTCAAAATGAGCATCAACAAATTGGCAACTGTGAGTCCGGGTTTTTACATTTTTTGATTGTAGAATCCCGACCCAAAACATCACCTTTCCATTTTCTCCAGAGATGCTGCCTGTCCCGTCGAGTTACTCCTGCATTTTATGTCTATCTTTACCAACTATGAGGTTTGGTGAAAATAAATTCCTCCTCTTAACTAGGTTACTTTATTTAGAATACTAGCATGGTATGAACATGAAGAATAATGTAGTGGACATGTTTTTTGAGATACAGCATTGAAACAAGCCCTTCTGCCCACAAAATCCATGCCGACCACTGACTTTATCTAACGTCACACCATGTTACACTTTATGGTATCCAACTTTCTCATCCATTCCCTGCACACGATAGGAAATTTACAGGGGTCAATTAACCTACAGACGCATACATCTTTGGGAAGTGTGAGGAAATTGGATGACCTGGAAAAAACCCACAGTCACAGGGAGAATGTGCAAACCACACACAGACAACTCGAGGTTAGATTCGAACCCGAATCTCTGGCACCGCGAGGCGGCAGCTATACCACTGCACCACGGTGCCACCCATATTGTTTTCACAAGGTTGGATTCAGCTGTATTTGAATGTCTTCTGCCCGGTTTTGGAAATACATTATGTGATTCTATATTCATTAAGCACACGGTTTCATAGTGACAAAATGTCAACTTCCATTTTTGAATTAATTTGAATAACAGCTATGCCCCATGGTCAGTCATGACCGAGGGGGGGTCTAGTACTACTTATGATTAGCAAATTGCATTCCATATTCGTTATGTACAGAATTAGAGGATTTAACTTTAGGTAAAATAACATCCTGTTTATATCATATGGGAATCTAGGCTTTTATCGATGTCCCTGATTTACGTTCTACTCAATGGTTGAGTGTGATATCTTTACAGACCCGACTTCACAAATGATTGCAATAACTCGGTGAATGGTTAGGTTTGAGGGAAGATTTTACAGTATAGTTCTTACGTCATTTGTTCTTAGTGCCGCAAGGCAGTCATGATATTTTACAGAATTAAAGGTGCTATATGAATGAAAGATCTGTATTTTAATTATGACTAAATGATAAACATTCCAGATTGAGTTTTAAAATGTTTCACAGAAGAATCATCAAACAACGTCACAGAACCATCCTAATTAACGTCTATTATTTTGGTCCTTATCTAAAGCAAGATCTCGGTTTCCATGCAATGCCGTTAGACCAATGGAAATAGACAGCTGGTGTCCTTGCACTAATGGACGAGCATCAAGCTGTTGCAGGATTTAATAGTATGAACTGCAGGGGATCAATCCTCTAATCACTTAATCCAATCCTAGGCAAATAATGAAAATGGCATCTCCACAGTAACAAACAGCCTTTAAGTGATGCAAAAACTATGGCCTGAAGATGCAACATTGCGAGACAAAACTCAGAGTGACAGGTCTCTCTCAAAAGTATTCTTGTGCTCTCCGTTGTCATGCCCTTTCCGCCATCATAGATTAATCTTCAGTAATGACAAAATAATCCTTAAAGAATTGACTCAGTTTAGCCATCTCTGCTGGATTCAAGTGGAAAAAAAAGATAATTGACGTAATTTTTAGTCAGTTCCCTGAAAAGTAATCAACAGCAGCTGGAGATGTGAAGCAAAATCCACCCTGGAAATTCTTGTACAAACATTTCCTTTCCTTTTAAATTTAGATTTTCTTTTTATTTGTCTAGGAGCTTGGAAGAGGAAGCCATTGTAATTAAGTAATAATTAAAGAAGTGTAAGAACTATTAACCACATGCTGTTGGGAGCTTGGAATTGGTGGTAATTCACAGATCAGTCTATATCAATAAGATGCTACATCAGAACCTTCATATATCAGTGCACTAAATACAATTTTGTGTCAACATTTCTATTAGTCTATTGTGTATCTTGCTGAACACCAGATAACAAGTTCAACCCGAAAATATCAGCAGCTTTTGGAGAAATGGGGCGCCTCTATCTTTCTCTGAGAAAAGGGATTTCATGAAATTCATTTTAAATCTGCTGTTTATCATTTTATTTCACTCTCACGGTCTAAAGTTCTTTTCCAGAATTCATAAAATTAATTTAAAATCTGCTGTTTACTGTTTTATTTCACTCTCCATGGTCTAAAGTTATTTTCCTGATTTACATTTTCTGCACTTTTTGTACTTTTATAATATCTCCTGTTAGAAATGTCCCCTCACTGTTGAAGAGGCCAGGTCATTCAAATGTATTTTATATCTATTGAAAGTGGCGGCATTGTGGCTATTCTCTCCACTGCCTGCTCTGGCCGAGTGACTTCCTTCTCTCTTGGTAAACATTCTGAACAGAGTACACAAGCTGCTCCCTGACAGGGCAGCACACGTTTGTCCGACTTGTTTCTACTGTTGTTGGCTAAATAGGTCAACCGTTGAGTTATCATTTGCTGCACCGATATTTGGGGGTGGTGAGTACTGAATCTACTAAGTATCTGAAGTCTGCTTTAACTTCATCCATAGTTGGATTGATGCTGTATATGAATGAATTGTATGGACTATGTGTCTTCCTGATTTCAGTATTTTACACTGCATTAAATTCGTCCTAGAACATAAAGCGGCAATCAAAAAGGCTGTCTAAGAAGGAACTGCAGATGCTGAAGATAGACCAAAATACTGGAGTAACTCAGTGGGTCAGGCAGCATCTTTGGAAAAGGAATAGGTGACGTTTTGGGTCGAGACCCTTCACCGGAAGGGTTAGGGAGGGGGAAACTAGATGTATGGGAAGGTACAGACCAAAAAATCACTCAAGATATGTGAAGGTGCCGAATGAAAACTGTACATTCCTGTCCCTCTAGTTTCTCCCTCCCTGACTCTCAGTTTGACGAAGAGTTTGAACCTAAACGCATCTATTCTTTTTCTGCAAAGGTGCTGCCTGACCCGCTGAGTTACTCCAGCATTTTGTGTCTATCAAAAAGGCTAGTTGGCTTTATCTGACAGGAGCCAAAATACAAGGAGGACAAAATTATGCTTCAGTTGTACAGTGTCAGTGAGATCTCTGGTGATATCTCAAGAATGGCACTTTGACCTTGGAGCAGGATGGCCCAGGTTGGATCTTAAAAGGGTAAATACAAGGGGTGGAATGCATAGAGTTGCCATGAGTGTAAATGCTTGAGGAGTGAGCTTAACTTAAGGAGTGAGTGTACTTACGTATTAAAATGATTTGATAAGATATGCACAAAGAAGCAATTTACCCTGATGGAAATCAGGAACAAGAGTACATAATACAAAACGAAGCAATGTGAATGACACAAATTTGGAATAAAGACAGATAATTATGTAAATATTCAAGAGGTCAGAGAACATTCATGGAAGAAGGAATAGGGTTAAAACTAATATGTAGGAAGGAACTGCTTTACACCAAAAATAGACACAAAATGCCGAAATAACTCAGTGGGTCATGCAGCATCTCTGGGGAAAAGGAATAGGTGACGTTTCGGGTTGGAACCATTCTTCAGACTCCTTTTTTTTAGCTCTACGTCATGGCGTACCCGGAGCCCATTGAGGTGGGGGTGGAGGGGGTACAAAGGTGAGGCCTCTGTTGAGGGCAGACCATTCTAAGCCAGAGAGAGGGATGTCAGGGGGATGGTGAAAATACGACAAGGGTGAGGGTTGGAGTCAGAGGAGGGGCAGAAGGGTAGGCATAGTATTTGACATTAACACTTTATCCTGCTGAATATTTTTAGCATGCTCTCTTTTATTTCAAAGCACCATCATTTAAATATAGCACCTCATTTAAATACATTTTGAGGAAGTGCTAGTTCACACTAAGGGAAGAAGAAATCTGAAATGGTATCCATTAATAAGTTGTAGATGGAGATACTAACGGGAATTTCATCTCTGAGATTGATAGCTACTTGTTACTTTGGGGCAGCAAATAGGTCTGAACAACAGTGAAGAAATGGGATGGCACAGTGACACAGCTGGTAGGAGTCCCTGATCTAGAGTGCTGTCTGTGGAGTTTGCATGTTCTCCGTGTAAACACATGGGTTTAGAGTTTGCAATGACCATAATTGAAATAACTTTCTAATTTACAATCAAAATGCCCTTAAACTGTGTTTAAGTTCCAAATGTCAGTACTTTGATTTTCCAACTTACGTTCTGTGCCAGAGAGAGAATATTCAATCATGGGAAGTCATAGCTAACAAGAAGGAACAATTCAATCATGGAAGGTCATTGCCAACAAGAAGCTTTTGTTAGCTTTGGCCAGGGTGAAGAGAACTACCCGGTACTTGCTGCCATCTCCTATTAAGCAAAATAAAAGCCATTTGTAATAAAATAACAATTAATGTTAGGATAATTCCTTCAGTCCAAGCTCCTTTTTAATTATTTGCCTCATTCTTGCCTTTCAGTTCCTTCAGTCAATGTGGATTAGCCTAAAAGTGACCACAATATAGTTTGGATTAATTCAAAAGGCCGCACTTAATGGCCTAGAAGGCCGCATGCGACCTTAAGGCCGCAGGTTCCCCACCCCTGCTCTTGGCTCTTCAATCTGTTACCACCTCCCTTTCAGCAGAAATCTCTGGATCATGTTGCTGTGTTTAAACATTCAACAAAATCAGTGTCTTGCATTATGCTTTTTTTTTTAACACGTTATCTTAAATCTTTGTCCTTCAACTGGTGGAAACAATTTGTCTTCATTTACTCTATGCAAATCCTGCGTGCTAATATATTATGTCCCAGCACAGCTTCAAAGCAAACTTCTGCCACTGTGGGGCAATCTGTCCAACAACAGTCCAGACAAACACAACCATGCATTAAGAAAATGAGTGTAAATGCAAACCAGCAGTCTGAGAATGTTTTAAAGAAGGAACTGCAGATGCTGGAGAATCGAGGGTACACAAAAAGCTGGAGAAACTCAGCGGGTGCAGCAGCATCTAAGGAGCGAAGGAGATAGGCGACGTTTCGGGTCGAGACCCTTCTTCAGACTGGTCAGGGATCAGGGAAACGAGAGATATAGACGGTGATGTGGAGAGATAAGGAACAATGAGTGAAAGATATGCAAAAAAGTATCGGTGATAAAGGGAACAAGCCATTGTAAGCTGTTTGTGGTGTGAAAATGAGAAACTGGTGCGACTGGGGTGGGGGAGGGAGATAGAGATAGAGGGAATGCCAGGGCCCGAGGGCTGAGGGAGAGGTGGGAAGGGGAGGAGACAGCAAGGGTTAACAGAATTGAGAAAATTCAATATTCAAGCCCAAAGGATGCAGACTCCCCAAGCGGAATATGAGGTGCTGTTCCTCCAGCTTGCGGTGTTGCTCACTCTGGCTGGAGGAGGCCCAGGACCGAGAGGTCGGATGTGGAATGGGAGGGGGAGTTGAAGTGCTGAGCCACCGGGAGGTCGGGTTGGTTATTGCGGACCGAGCGGAGGTGTTCGGCGAAGTGATCGCCAAGCCTCCGCTTGGTCTCACCGATATAGATCATCTGGCATCTGGAGCAGCGGATGCAGTAGATGAGGTTGGAGGAGGTGCAGGTGAACCTCTGTCGGACCTGGAAGGACTGCTTGGGTCCCTGAAAGGAGTGGAGGGGGGAGGTGAAGGGACAAGTGTTGCATTTCTAGTCTGAGAATGTTGCTGGGGTGACTGACGCCTTCCCTTAAGCCTAGCTTATGTGGATGCATTTGGGTTTTCTGAAGGACTGAAATGTGTTCGATCTCATGGTGGGCATATAACCAATACTCCAATTAGATACCTTTTTAACTACTTAAAAAAAATCATACATATTCTATCCGTGTGAGATTAAAACGTAATGCATGTTATTTGACATGCTGTTCCAGATTAATGTGATATAATTCAATATAACAGATTGTTTTAGATTAATATGAAAGGATCACTGAGTGACCTGGTAAGCAAAGTTCCAGCAATTACAGGCTGACATTGCTAGCAGTCTGAGGGGCCAGGTTTCTCTGACCTTGCTCTCTTAAAGAGAGACCGCAAGGGAAAAAAAATCTCTAAAGGCATAATTTTATATTGAACAGAGGTAGGAAGACAAATTCATTCTAGATCGCTAATACTAAATGAATGCATGGGTTCTGATCAGCCATTATACTAATTTCCTGACATTTGAAATCATTGACTACAGTGGAAGTGCATATCGAGAGATGGATTTAATTGGTGGCAGGTAATTTGACACTTATTGAGGCCAAATCACCAATGATAATTTTTTCTTGATGTCTTTTTGGTCAGATATTTCATTTAGTCATAGAGTCGTACAGCATGGAAACAGGCTCTTAGGCCCAACTTGCCCTCACCGACCACATGTTCCATCTACACTAGTCCCACCTTGGCCCATATTCCTCTAAACCTACCTGTCTAGATCCTTCTTAAAAATTCCTCTGAGTATTTATTTGTTTGGATGTATCAAGTTTTCGTGCCCAAGGCTCATTACAATATTAGTGGTGTTTAATAAATATAACTTGTTCTTGTTACTTCTGCTGTTGGTTCTCCTCATCCAGCTGCATCTTCTAAATGGGATGTGTTTCTGGGTTAAGGACAGGCAAATAATATCCAATCCTTCTGCCTGATTAGACACAAAATGCTGGAGTAACGCAGCGGGACAGGCAGCATCTCTGGAGAGAAGGAATGGGTGACGTTTCGGGTCGAGACCCATCTTCAGACCCTTCAAGACCCAAAACATCACCCATTCCTTCTCTCCAGGGATGCTGCCTGATGCTGAGTTACTCCAGCAATCAGGGCTATCCTCAATTGACACCAGCATCTGCAGTTCCTTCCTACAAATACCTTCTGCCTGACTGTTTGCTAATCGTTGAAAGTTCACTGCTGTAGATAACCGGACGAGATGTAATCAGGCTCAGCTGTAATGCCTGTCACAGCCGAACAGCTTACAGAATATTAGCAACGTCCAATATAGGATAAAAGAGCTTCAGGATAATCTGCACCAGGAGTCACCTCTTTGTGAGAGGAGGAGGTAGAGGAAGGGAAATCAAGGTGACATTTCCAGTCTTATTTTTCCAAGGGTCTTCCACATCTTTTGCTTTAATTTGATAGGTATATAAAACCTATGAGAGGCCTAGTTAGGATAGACAGTCAGAACCCTTTCCTTCTTTTCCTTCGTTATTTTTCATTGAACAGTGTTCTCTAAACATACCATCTATGCCTCTTGCATTTTCAGGGACATTCTAACTCTGAACTCTTACTCTCTCTCTTTTAAACACCTCCCACTTGTCAGATGTTGTGTCTCCCTCTGACAGCTCTTCCCACTCTACCTCTCCCGGGTCTTGTCTAACACTATCGGAATCCCTCCGTAACTCTCTTGTCAATTTGGCCCTTCCCACCCAAACCACCCCGCTCTCCTGGCACTTTCCCTTGCAACCGCAGGAAATGCTACACTTTACCTTGCTTTACCTCCCCTCCTGATTCCATTCAAGGACCCAAGCAGTCTTTCCATGTGAGGCAGAGGTTCACCTGTACCTCCTCCAACTTCATCTATTGCATCCGCTGCTCTAGGTGTCAGCTGCTCTACATCGGTGAGACTAAGCGTAGGCTTGGCGATCGCTTCGCCCAACACCTCCGCTCAGTGCACAATAACCGACCTGATCCCTGGTGGCTCAGCACTTCAACTCCCCCTCCCATTCCGAATCTGACCTTTCTGTCCTGGGCCTCCTCCATGGCCAGAGTGAGGACCACCGTAAATTGGAGGAGCAGCACCTCATATTTCGCTTGGGCAGTTTACACCCCAGCAGTATGAACATTGACTTCTCCAATTTCAGATAGTCCCTGCTTTCTCCTCCCCTTCTCAGCTCTCCCTCAGCCCACTGTCTCCGCCTCTTCCTTTCTTCTACCCACCCCTCTTCCCCCCCCACCCTCACATCAGTCTGAAGAAGGGTCTCGACCCGAAACGTTGCCTATTTCCTTCGCTCCACAGATGCTGCCTCACCCGCTGAGTTTCTCCAGAACTATGACTACTCGGTCATGCTCATTCCCTACGACAAGGTACAGCTTCCTCTGTAACCACATATGGTTCAAGTAAACCCTCGTGAATGCATTTACAAATTCCTCTCCATGTAACTCTCTTGCTCTAAGGCAATCCCAGTCAATGTAGGGTAAGGTAAAATCCCCTACTATGGCGAACCCACTGCTTTTACTCTGTTCTGTGATCTGTCGACATATTTATTCTTCTAATTCTCACTGACTATTGAGAGGCCTATTGTATAACCCCAGCAAACTGACCATCCCTTTCTTGTTCCTAAATTCTATTCATAAATCCTCATTTGCTGATGTAAAATAATAAAATTAAATATTTTTAAAAAAGCACATGAAACTATTTTTAAGGCAAGGCCTTGGTAAGCTTAAGAATGATCAATCCTCTTGTTCATCTTGGTGTTGTCCACAACTAAATCCTCTTCACTTAGAAAATGGCACAAGAACTGTTGCGAACAAAATGGGTCCTTTTAATTAAAAGTCATGAAAGGAACGTCAGATGTTGTCTGTTTAAGTAGCAGATTTTCTTTACACAAGAAAGAAACTGCAGTTTGGATCCTTTATTTGGTCTAACAGCCACACTTAACGTGATCACCCATTAATATAAGCTGACCCATGAGTAAATTGCTCATTAAAGCCCATTCAGGATATTACTGGTATATTTAAGTGACCAACTGACCCTGTAATCCCCTGTTTCTAGCTTAAAACCTCCCAATGGGTTCAATAAACATCATTGCTGTGATGCAGTCAATATTCATCAGTTTATGGATGGTGTTGTTATGCTATTAATCATTTGTCTCTTCTGGCTTTGCTGTAGATTTGAAGGGTTTGCTCAAGGTGATGGGCAGTGCTGGTCGAAGACTGACCATGCTGCATCAGAGCCGCACTGCGTTTGAGGAGGCGATACTGACTAACCTGGAGAAACCCAGCCACCCGAAAGGCCTTGAGTGGACAGTGGTGGAACCATCCAGTAACCCCCCCACCCCAGATCGGACGCTGCCTGTCTACTTGTCCTACTTCGATATGTTGCTAACCGAAGACTGTGCGTGGCTATCCAAGGGGTTAGCCGAACGTCCAGAACTTGACCACAGCTTGAAGACTGAGCCACACAAAGAGCCAGAACAATGCCCCATTGTGGACAGTCAGGAGCTTTGTGTGTCCACGGAACTGGACTATCAGAACAGTGTCCACATAGAAGAAAGGTCCCTAGAACAGGTTCAGACCATGGTGGTTGGAGAAGTTCTCAAGGAGATAGAGACAGCCTGTAAGCTACTGAACATTTCTGCAGGTAAATAACACTGAATGTAACTCAAATTACTAGTTTTAATAGCTGAATACGCTAACCAAAGCTGCTTTTTTTCCCTTTCATGTAAAAGGCTTCTGAGCCTGGGTAAAATATTTTTCTAATAGCTACATCTGGTTTCATTTTGCTCCCACCAATAAGCTCAATGTAACACCTTTTAAATGTGTATTCTTCCTTTACCTTTAGTATTTCTTAACATTTCTTTACACAATGACTACTCTTGGCACACAGCGTTTTTATGTAATATAAATACAAAGCAGCAGACTTTCCTAGATTGTGTAATGGTTGTAAAATGGTGGTCTAGATTAAACTGATGCCATGAAGACTTGTAGATCCAGAGTAATGTGATATAGGTGTGTACACTGTGTGCCATAGCTGACTGATCAACAACGTCATAAAATTGTTAGCTCAGGATTAAAGTGACATATTAGCATATGGCAGGTTGTTTCAGAGCAACTACTTTGTATAATGTGATAAATTCTGTTTGCACTGTACGCGAGTGACTATCTGCATTGTCCTACATGAATATCGAATGCTAAAGGGATGTCCACAGGTTATAATGGACGTTGCCTCATTCCTTGCCGATACAAGGATATCAGTGGATATTTTTAAGGCAGAGAAAGATAGATCCTTGATTAGTACAGGTGTCAAAGATTATGGGCAGAAGCCATGAGAATGGGGTTGGGAGGGAGAGATAGATCAGTCATGATCGAATGGCAGAGTAGACCTGATGGGCCAAATGGCCTAATTCTAGCCCTATCCCTTATGACAATATGAGTCTTCTATTGCCTCGATTGTAAACAAGCTCAGTTATATATGTTATTGATCGCAAACTGTGGGACATTATGAGCATTCTCGCAATATATTGAACTTTATGATGTTCAAGCAACAGATCTAAAACTTAATGATCGTGTTCAACTGCAAACAAAAAAGGAGCCTAATTTGAGCAGTTAAAGTGAAATTACAACATTCAGGTTCAAGGGAAATGATATGGACACAATTTAATAAGGAAAAACATTGACAGATTAGCTCAACATCAGGTTCCAGGGTTGTCTCAGAATACTTTACACGGGTTGATACTGAATGCGTGTGAATATCCAAATTAAGTAACGCAAAAGGAAGCTACTGTGTTCTTGTGTCAATATCTTGCCTTTGGAAGAACAATCCCATAGTTCCACTCTCCGTCCTCTCTCCATTGTCTTGTAAAATACCCTCTTCCAGTATTCAATCAATTCACTGTTTAAAGTCACTGTTGAATTTTATTCAGGCACCAATGCAAGTTATGCATCCCTCGCTGATCATTACAGCTCACTGTGTAAAATAAAACAAATTTCTGCCAGATTCTATTACCAGTTAAATCTGTGTTCTCTTCTTCCCAACTCGTTTGGGTCACTGCTTTGAAAACCCCATTGATTTCAGACAAAGTCAAACAGCCATTCACACAGTTAAAAGCTATGGGAGGTGACTGGAAAATGAAGTCTTTGGACAGGTTCATTTAGGATGTTATAAAGTCAGCCATGTACAGAGGACGTGTCAAGTGGGCATATTAGTGGTCACTGGACCAGAGTTAGACACATAAATAACAGTGTACCTGCTTCACAGCTGACACCCCACCTCTACCAGGGGCATTTGTCATTCTTACTTTAATTGTATAAAAGCAAATGAGTTCAGAGTTCATAAACAGCAGAGTTTTAAGATCTAGTTATGAAGCCCTGCAAAAAAAGAGGCACCTGAACCTTATGCGTACTCTTATCTGAAGCGATAGAGAAGGCATCTGGGAGAAGCTACACCATCGAACCTTACAGCCGACCAAGGCTGCTTCACCTGCTGCTCATTTCTCTATCCAATAGCCCTGCATTTTTTTTCTTTCATTGCCTTGTCACAACGGCTTATTCTTTTAAAACTCCATGCGATCACATAATTTTCATCTATTTGACATGAGGAGCAGGTGACCCCCTGAATGGTTTTATTTCCTTTGTGTCAGACAATCTGGGAAACTGAATCAGATTGGGGTCTGTGAGCAAGATGAAAGCCCTCTTGTACAAATGTACAAGAAAACTGTCTCCCAATCCAAGTTATACTAATTCATGCTTACCGCAATCACCAACAAACTTACACTTGTAAATCTTCCAAATTTGTGTTTATGCCTTTTGTCAAATGTTGATGAATTTACAGTTCCATCATTCCATTTGTTTGGTCACTCAAGCTGAGTGGAGCAGGAATTAGAATAAAAGGTTCTGCGGATCTGTAAGGAACTGAGATTTTACCTTGGATTCAAGTCCAGAGGGGGATCACTCATTGTCCCAGCATGAAAAATAACATTCTCCCACTTACCGCCTTCTTTCTGGAGATCGTGGGTGAGGTTTTCATTCATCTACCTTGTCAACGCCCCATTACGCTGCACTCCCAACATAGCCCATTATAATTCTTTCTAATTTTCACTCTGCTTTTGGTCTTTGCCTCTTCTCAAGGGATTGGGTTGCTTGACATCAGGCCTCCAGTATCTCAAATGCCTTTCAGACTGAACAATGGCCGCTGACAGGATATTGAACCTTGTGGTGAAGATAGATGCAAAGTGCCGGAGTAACTCAGTGGGTCAGGCAGCATCTCTGGAGAAAAAGGATGGGTGATGTTTCGGGTTGCAATCCTTCCTCTGTTCAGACCTGAAACGTCACCAAGTATTTTTCTCCAGAGATGCTGCCTGACCCACTGAGTTACTCCAGCAATTTGTGTCTATCTTTGATAAAAACCAGCATCTGTAGTTCCCTTTTCCACATTGAACCTTGTGGTGCCTCACTGCCACTTTTGCCCATGACTGGAGGCTGTGCTTTCCTATTCTAGCAAGGGCTGTTGAATAGCAATCTGCTGTTAAAGGGAATGTATACAGTCAACTAACTCTAGGCAAATGGAAGCAGTTGCAGCTGTTTCTCAAACTCTGACCAAACGGAAGGATCACCAAAGGGCGGTACAGTGGTGCAGGGGTAGAGTTTCTGCCTTACAGCTCCAGAGACCCAGGTTCAATCCTCACTACGGGTGTTGTCTGTACGGAGTTTGTACATTCTCCTATGTCACCTGGGTTTCCTCTGGTTGCTCCGGTTTCCTCTAACACTCCAAAGACATACAGGTTTGTAGGCAAATTGGCTTCGATAAAAATTGTAAATTGTCCCTAGTGTGGGATAGTGCGAGTGTATACGGGTGATTGCTGGTCGGTTTGTACTTGGTGGGCCGATCGGCCTGTCTCCAAGCTGTATCTCTAAAGTCTGAATCCAAGCTGCACACTTCGGTACAGTAAACATTCTGCCCATTATGAGCAGGCTGGCCGAGTAGCAAGAGCACAGGCAATCTGCAAGATGTTACCCTGTTATCATTTACAAAACCTACTTATAAATGAAACCATGGCACAGTCAATTCTTCAGTCTTGTAAAGGGCCTGTCCCACTGTACGAACTAAATCAAGAGTTCTCCCGAGTTTCCCCTGATTCGAACTGGGAGAATTACGGTAATAGCCGCTCGTAGGTACTCGGGGCTCTCGTGGACATTTTTCAACATGTTGAAAAATCTTCACGAGTCTTCCCGAGCTTACTGCGTTTCCCGTGTACCTGCCGTTAGCGTTACGAGCCGCTAAGAGAGGTCCCGAGCTCTGACGTACCCGCTCCGTACATTCTTTTTAAAAAAATTATATTTTTATTAGAAGCATGTGCATATCATAATACAAACATTTCTTATATATCAATCCTACATTGCTAATAGGTGGGAATCCAGCTAGCAAAATAATAGTGGTCCTCCTTTATCAGTTGTATAGTAACTCTGATTCTATTTAGTTTTTTTTTTATATATAGAAAGTAGGAAATTTTAAAAATAGGGCATGATATAGAAGAATGGAGAAATTTACCAATAATACAACTTTGGAGATAGGTCCGTAAGTTATAAAGCATAACTATTTATCTAATATATTTATAGTCTATCAAATAATTCTTGTTTGTCGAATAAGACAAGTCAAGTTCTTTCCAAATGTAAGGTCTCTGACATTTCCATAATCCACATCTTTGGAGACCAAAACTGTACGCAATACTCCAGGTGTGGTCTCACCAAGACCCTGTACAACTGAAGTAGAACCTCCCTGCTCCTATACTCAAATCCTTTCGCTATGAATGCTAACATACCATTTGCTTTCTTCACTGCCTGCTGCACCTGCATGCCTACTTTCAATGATTGGTGTACCATGACACCCAGGTCTCGTTGCATCTCCCCTTTTCCTAATTTGCCACCATTCAGATAATAGTCTACCCTCCTGGTTTTGCCACCAAAGTGGATAACCTCACATTTATCCACATTATACTGCATCTGCCATGCATTTGCCCACTCACCCAGCCTATCCAAGTCACCTTGCAGCCTCCTAGCATCCTCCTCATGTACACTGAGAAACCAATTTAGCAGCAATTCTGTGGAGGATCCGTTGATGGATTATATAAGAGATGGGTTTCTAGATCATCTAATGATGGATGACAAAGGAACAAGTTATTTTTGATCGGGTTCTGAGTATTGGATGGGGTTAATTTGATAGTTTTGAGATCTTTAGGGGAGAATTATCATACTATGACAGAATGTGGTTTAAGCATTTAAAGTGATTTAGTTCAATATGAAACTAGGGCAATAAATCTGACTGAAGCAAACTGCAATGGCATAAGGTGTGAATTGAGAGAAAGTCTAATGGAAATAATGGAGCACTACAGATCTAGAGTAAACAGGCAGCTCATGAAATCAGCATTCGGAAAAGCTAACATCAGTTAAATTATTCGAACTCCATGGCAATAAATCCTCAGGATTTGATAAACTGTACCACAAAGCTTTAGAGGCAGATTGGATAGTCGCGAACTTAACAACATTATTTAAGAAAGGAAGTATTGGTGATCAGAGGGTGTTCTTGGATAGGAGTCATTGAAAGTTAAATTGTAGGTTGGGCTTTATTGCAAGAGGGCTTTGAGTGAATCTTTTGAATTCTCTACCCGAGAGGATGTGGAGGATCAGTATCTGAGTTTACTCAGGATAGAGATGATTATTTTTTGTTCATATATCAAGGGAAGCAAGGAATATAGGGCACAAACTACGGTGAAAGTACATTTATTGAATAGAGAAGCATTCAAAAGAAATTTTGTCTCAGCTCAATGGTTGTTTTGAAATTTAAGGGCATAAGAACATTTGCCCTTAAATTACAAAACAACTATTTTCAAATGAACTATGCGATAGTTACTACAATGCAGGGCACTATGAATGTCTGCATGGTGCAGAGCACACTCATAGTGCCTGAGTGCAGAAAAATGATTCCGGTAAATCTGTTCCTTCCTTCCCTCAGATTATTACTGATCTATAGTAAAACAACATAAAATGATGGAACAGCTTTTATCTGGACTCCATTTATCCAGCTCCTTGGTGCAGAGATATCTAGGCGAGGAGTCACAGATAATTTGAATATGAAAGCAGATGGCAAGCAGTGTTCATTTCCTTTTCAGGTTGAGTAATACAGCCCAACCCTTAATAAAATGCCACCCTATCAACTAACAGGCTGGAGACACTAGGCTGTCAAAGCAATAATTTCTAGGTGTGGGTTTGATCAAAATTCTGGTGAACAGGGTTTGGCTAACATCCTGGGCATAACCAGCTTTGCCTGCAGTAAAGGAGGCTAAGGGTTAACCTGAAAGATGTCATGAGGGGCATGGATGAGGTGAATGGTCACAACTGTTTCCCCAGGGTAGGCAAGGCTGAAACTAGAGGCTTAAGTTGAGAAGGGAAAGATTTAAAGGGGCACAGAGGGTTGGGGGTATATGTAACAATATTGCAGAGGAAATGGTAGGTGTGCGTATAATTACATTGTTAAAAACACAGTTGGACAGGTTCATGGATGGGAATGGTTTAGAGGGATAAGGACCAAAATGCAGGGAATTGGAGCTGGCTCGGGATGGAACCTTGGTCAGTATGGAGGAGTTGGGCTGAAGGGTCTATTCCACGTGGTATAACTCTATGACTGTATGAATTTCAATCACTGAGTTTTCTCAGTTCACAATTGTTAGTGCTTTGCTTGGGCCATAAAGCAGAGAACAGAAGACGTTGTTGCAGAGAGGCAGGCAGACCACCAGGGGCAGTAGGTGACAGTAAGTGAATGGGGCACTTACAGATTTACATGTAGGTTAGAGAAGATCTCCACTCTTTGCCCCTCCCTCTCATCTCACAGTTTTATGGTTCATTCCATAGATTCAGCTTCCACTGCTGAATCTGCCAAACAAGGTTTTGTTCCTGCTTCTGGATACAAGTGCTTCCTGAAGGCAGCACTGAGCTCATGGTGGTACATATATCATCTTAACCCATGGGTTGATACACAATATTTAACCTACCTTTCTACCTATTATAGTATATATCACTGATTTGATGGACTCCTTTCATAGAAATGAATTGGACATCCTCACAGTGTCCCAATGATCATCACCTCAAGTAGAATGGACTATTGGAACACAGGCCAACTGACACATAGAAAATAGAAACTGAGAAAATAAGTGCAGGAGGAGGCCATTCGGCCCTTCGAGCCAGCACCGCTAAGTGGGACCTTAGAGCACATCTCTAAGGTCCAAACAAACAGCAATGCCACGTCATTTTCTTTTGACTTGGCCGGTACAGGTCTGAAGACTCCTTAACAGTGGATGTTTTTAAGGCAGCGATAGACAAATTCTTGATTAGAATGGGTGTCAAGGGTTATGGGGAGCAGGCAGGAAAATGGGATTAGGAGGCAGAGATCAGCCATGATTGAATGGCGGAGTGGACTCGATGGGTCAAATGGTTGAATTCTACTCCTACAACTTGTGAACTTGAGAGTCCATTGCTTGGGCTTTTAAAATTCCCATCTATAATTTGCATATGCACATGCACATTTGAGTTACAAATCACACCTGCTACCCCCTGCCTTTCTCCCCCACACCCCATTTCCCCCCCCCCCCCCCCCGCCGTGCCCCACCTGGGCTTACACCTATTTCTCTCTCCCCTCCAACTACATTCCCTCTTCTGGCTTCACAATTCACAACACTTCAATCCTTTTGTCTCACACCTTCTGTTTTTTTCATGTCGGGTCTTTGTTCAACCATTTGCCTGCCCTCACCTGTGTTCACCAATGACCTGCCATGACCTGCGGACTGCCTGTACACAGCTTTATGAAAATTGCAAGCTTCCCTGTAATGCACGGTATTGTTGGCAGTTTGCTCATCACTCTGTGTCAACTGTTCTATACAACAAACATAAAAGAGAATTCACTCCCTTAATGTCCACCTTGTGGGTGAGCATAAGGCAGGGGATTATGAACGTCAGTGTCTACGATCAGGGTCTCTTCAATGACCAAACAAGTAATGGGGGAAATTATCTCCTCCTTTGAGATTGAAGGACATGTCAGTCCCTCTCCAGTTTGTTTCTGTTGGTCCCCACTTATGTACAACATGTCCTCCCAGAGACCAGGACGTGATTGTTAAAATTGAATAACATATTTTGTTATATGGGTGGTGGCTAAACAGCGGGAGTTTGTTCATGTAATGAGATGCGTTTGTAAGGCCCACATCCACGTAAAGTGTGTGAGGGAGAGATAGAGCAAATTAATATTTGGCGTGAGTTTGGGATGGGAGGAATTATGAGTGACCAGGTGGAGGTTGTGCAGGGTTCAAAGCCACTGAGGCAATTGGTAGTAAAAGATGCATCCACTGAACTAGAGCACCTGTAGATTATTGAACTTCTTGTAGCTCCACATCTGTAACATTTAAAAGACATTTTGGCAGATACGCGGATAGGAAAGGTTTGGAACCAAACACAGGCAAATAGGACTTACATAGATAGAACATCTTAGTCGGCATGGACAAGTTGGGCCAAAGGGCCTGGTACAGTGCAGTATGGCTGTATGACCCATCTCCTGGCTATGATCCGTGTGTGTGTGTGTGTGTGTGTGTGTGTGTGTGTGTGTGTGTGTGTTCATGCTCGTGTGTGTGTTTGTGCATGCCTGTGTATGTGCACGCGTGTTTATGTGTGCGCGCATGTGTGTGCGTGTGCGTGTGCGTGCATGTTTATGTGTGTGTTTGGGTGTGCATGTGTGTGCGCGTCAATGCTCGTGCGCGTATGTGCGTGCCTGTGTGTGTGCGTGCGTGTTTATGTGTGTGTGCGCGCACGTCTGTGCACGGCAGGCGTGTGCATCTGGGGCAGCATCAGATTTCCTGAGGAATCTCCTTCTCTCCTACTCCAGTGCAGCATCTATGATCCACTGAGCTTACTCCGTCTGTGAGGAGCCATTGTTGAATGTGGCCCTGCTCAGCTTCAGCCAAGTCCATCCACTACTGATCAGTAATCAGTAACATCAAGTGTGCATATTCTATATTATTATTATTATTCTGTACAATGATGATCTTGCAGAATCTCTCCCGGTCTCTCAACTCCCATCAAATTACTGGATTCAGCTCTGGACCTTGAGACTGTCCCAGGAAGTGGCACAGCAGCAGGCAATATCAAGAGACAGTGGGCCAAATTTCCCCAGTGTTAGAAGCTTAATTTTGGGGAATTATTAGAAGAAATATTGGCTCTACAATTTGGTGGCATCAGATGACCAAAAAGTAGTTGTTTCCTTTGTTTCCTAATCTTTGCAGAAATGGAGGATTACTTTAGCTGTTGTCAGTCATTCACAGTGGATTTAATCCAATGAATATTGCAATTAATGTTGCCTACTTGCTGAAATCATTGTATTACACATAGATGTTGCGTGATGTTAGTATTTGTTATTGCGATGAGCAAATTCATGTCCGAGGACTGCTGAACGTGGCACTCATTTACCTTGCAGAGTTTAAAAAATAAACAATGGCGTTTGTTTTGGTTGAATGATGCCGCTGACATGTAGTTCCACTATTTCTGTGCCGATCCCCAAAATGGCTCAATATTTAAATATGATCTTCCCAATCAATAACGGAGTCTACCAGATATCGTCAAGACTATTCAAGAAAAACAAAATACTTACATATAACAGTCTTTGTTGACTGGATACTTGCAGCGGAAAGCCAATAATCAAAGCAAAGCGCATTATTCAGCCAGCGCTATCTCAGAACAGTGTATACCAAGGTCATGCTGACCTATAAAACAACATTTGCAATAGCTTAAAGTACAGTGTGTTGGAATTGTTGTAGTTTATGTTCTACTGATTCTACTTTACTGAAGAAATGTACAGGTTGTTATCTCATCAGTCTTAAGGGGAATACTGACGGCATTTTGAGTAGCTAGTGGCAGTGCCAGGCTTGCTCAAATAGGGCCTTGAAATGTCACCTTGCTGGCTGGGGCTTTGGGGCAGGTACGAGCTACAACAGATTATATCAAGTAAATGCTTTGGTCCAATGCTCCTGGTGTTGAGTGGCTTTACAATAGTCTGTGCGTTGAGGGAGTGTCACAGGGCAGTGCCCGCTCTTTAACCACGGCCTCTTGCTGGTCACACGGGCAACATCACAATTACTTCCCCATTCAAATGGCAGTTTGCTACTATTGACTATGCCAGCTAAAAGACCACTCTGCCTGTTATTGCTGTGCACTTTACAGTCCAGTTATTAGCCAGCAAGAGAAAGAAAGCTTTAACTTTCAGCAATGGATTATTGTTTCTATTGCTGACAATAAAATTCATACACTGCTAAAGACAGATTTGATTAGTCATGTCGTGATAATGTTGTGTGGTTCTTTCTGGCCTCTTTAGTGCCTGATGTCTCAGCTTGGTAGCATGAATTGCTTTGCTTTGTACATGTTGATGAGGAAGCAATTGCAACTAGCTTCCATACAGTAGGGAATCCAGGGGAGGGTTTAACTCTACAAGAAATCAAAACTCAGCTTCAGCCCATTGCAAATATACTTCTAGTTTAACTGTGGCAGGCAAGGGGGTCGTCAAGTTTATTATTAGATGCACAAGTACGGTGAGGTACAGGTAAAATGGAAAAAAAAATTCTTGCTTGCAGTAGTGTTACACGCACCTAGGCCCAAACACACAAAAACAAATTACACATAAATTGTACATAAATTGCACATATAACTTCTAAAAGCAATAAAAACGATTGAAAATACTAAGTCATTGGTGCAAAATCTAATTAGTAGCACAAGAGGAGGGCCACATTGTTTCGTTGTCCAGGTGGAACTAGGGTTTTGCGGGTTAGTTCAGAAGCTGCTAGTTGTAGGTAAGTAGTTGTTCCTCACCCTGGTGGTGTAGTGCCTCAGGGCTCATTATCTCATGTCCCTCACCCTGGTGGTGTAGTGTCTGAGGGCTCATTACCTCATGTCCCTCACCCTGGTGGTGTAGTGCCTCAGGTCTCATTACCTCATGTCCCTCACCCTGGTGGTGTAGTGCCTGAGGGCTCATTACCTCATGTCCCTCACCCTGGTGGTGTAGTGCCTCAGGGCTCATTACCTCATGTCCCTCACCCTGGTGGTGTAGTGCCTCAGGGCTCATTACCTCATGTCCAATGGCAGCCATGAGAAGAGGGCATGGGATCCAGACTGAAGGGATAGATTAGGCCTCCTCGACACAGTGCATCATGTAAATGCTTTTGATGGAGGGGAGTGCTTTGCTGGTGATGGACCACGCCAAGACCATCACTCTCAGATACTTGGCATTCCTGTGTATTGAAATTGCCACACGAGCCATAATGCAACCCATCAGGATACATTCTCAGTACATCTGTAAAGGTTTATTAGAATATTCCGAGTAAGGTTGCCAACTTTCTCACTCCCAAATAAGGGACAAATGGTCAAAATAAGGGACAAATTCCCGACAGCAAATTCGTTGACTGACTTGGCCGTGGCTGGGTGAATGATGAGTTGGCCTGGGTGCTGGACTACACCCAAAGCCCAGCTGGCAGCCAGCTGAGGAGTTTTGGCCCGGGCGCAAAGTCCCTGTACCCCATCCAATTCATGAACCAATGATCGGCCATGAGAAGGAGGGCTGGTGGTGTTGGCGGTAAGCGAAGGTCTGAAGGTCGGACAGCTGGCAGGGCTGCCGACCGACAGGGCCCCGGGCGCGGCTGCTGCACTCCATGGGCTGCACTACATCGGGACGGGCGAGGCGGGGCCAGACGCGGTGCTCTGATCCGACAGTCCCCTCGACCCGAGTATAACAGTCAAATACGGGACAAGAGCGGGACAAACTAATTCAGCCCAATATACCGGGATGTCCCAGCTAATACGAGACAGTTGGCAACCCTAATTCCAAGACATAGTGTATCTCTAAATGTCTAAGAAAGGAGAAATGCTTGTGCTGCTTCTTTGTGATTACATTTATGTGCTGGGCCCAGGACAGATCCTCCCAGATATTAATTCCCAGGAATATGAAACTGCCAATTCTCTCCCACACCAACCTACCAATGAAAAATGGCACATTGTCTCCGGTCTTTTCCCTTCTGAAGTCAGCAATTATTTATTTGTGTAGGAAAGAATTGCGGGTGCTGGTTTAAATCGAAGGTAGACACAAACTGCTGCAGTGACTCAGCAGGACAGGCAGCATCTCTGGAGAGAAGGAATGGGTGATATTTCGGGCGAGACCCTTCTTCAGACTGATGTCAGGGGAGTGGGGGTACAGAGATAAAATGTAGTCGGAGACAGTAAGACTGGTTGGGAGAGTGGGGAAGGGGGAGGGGATGTGGAGAGAGGGAAAGGAAGGTCTACTTGAAGTTAGAGAAATCAATATTCATACTGCTGGGGTGCAAGCTGCCCATGCAAAATATGAGGTGCTGTTCCTCCGATTTGCGCTGGGCCTCTCTCTGACAATGGAGGAGGCTCAGGACACAAATGTCAGTGTGGGAATTATTTATTTGGTTTTGTTTACATTGATCAAGAGGTTGCTGGGTGTTCTATCGCTCATCGCCACTGTTGATTTTTCCAATCACAACAGTGATGTCAGCGAATTTAGAGATTGCATTAGAGCTGTGGTTAGGCTCACAGCCATAGGTGTAAAGTGAGTTGAGCAGGGTGCTAAATGTGGAGCTGGGACCTGCGCCTGTGCCAATGGTCATCGAGGAGGGGAGATCGATCCACACTGTATGGGGTCGGCCGATGAGAAAATCAAGGATCCAGATGTAAAGAGAGGCCCAGGTATTGGGACTTGGTGGTAAGTTTGGAAGAGATGATAGTGTCGAGCTGTTGTCAATGTAGCCTGGTGTATGTGTTCCTATTATCCAGTTGGTCCAGAGCAGAGAGGGGGTGGGAGATTGCACCCTTCACGTGGTCCACCCTGTTTCGACTAATGCAATCAACCTGACGTGCACACACAAATAGATGTAGTGTTTTGTCAGGCTGTGCACGCTATACGCAAGAAGAAAAAGGGCGCAAATTGCTGGAGTAACTCAGTGGGTCAGGCACCATCTCTGGAGACCATGGATAGGTGACGTTTCAGGTCCCAACCCATGATGTTGCCTATCCATGTTGCCTATCCAGATGCTGTCTGAGTTACACCAGCAATTTGTGCCCTTGTATGTAAACCCGCATGTGCAGTATCTTGTTTCTTCATTTATGAGTAATCTGTTCTGGGTAAACTGGTCTGTCTATTAAATATGGACGTTTTTTATCTCATCTAGTGACCCCCACCTCCATTTCCCACTGCTTGCCTTATCATTAACCTGCAAAGTATCACAGTTATTGGGGCTTCAACTAGTGCAGCAGAAACTGTGCAGTGGCAATATATTGACATAAATGAGAATTTGTTATCTCTGTTTTAAGGAAATTGTGAGGTGGAATCTTTGATATCCATTGAAAACACCAAATGGGGCCTTGTTTTAACGTAATCCACTTGACAACACCTGACTGTGCAGCATTACCCATGATCTGAGGCTTCAAGCTGCATACTATGCTCAAGTCTCTGGAAATAGATCTGAACCCCAAACGTGTGACTCAGAGATGAAAGCATCATGACCCACTGACCCATAGTTGATTTGGACATGCAAGCATACGAATTAGAAGCAGGAATTGACCACTGGGCTCCTACAACTCCATTTGCCATTTAGTACCACCATGCTCAATCTGATGATCATCTCAAATCCATATTCTTGTTTGCTCCCACAACCATGAACTATATTTCATCGTTATGGTATTTCTGCCATCACCTCCCTTAACTCAAGCTTCACATTGATGGGACTTTAAGATCTCAGCTCCACATCTTCATTTCTTCCAGTTTGCCAGTTCTTCCTGGTATCTTGGTCTCTAGTGCGCTATTCATAAAAAGGCTAGGAAGCTGGTACCGCAAATAATTAGGAAAACTAATAGATTATTATCATTTATTGCTGGGAAGTTGCTTATAGCAGTATGTTGCGCTTCAGTTATATAGAATGTCGATGAAGCCACATCTGCAGTGCCTCGTATAGCATTGGTCTCCTTAAGGAAAGATGGTAATGAGCTAGAAACAGTTTTGAAGAGGTTTATTAAGGGCCTGTCCCACTGTACGAGGTAATTCAAGAGTTCACCCGGGTTTCCCCTGATTCGAACTTGGAGAATTACGGTAATAGCCGCTCGTAGGTACTCGGGGCTCTCGTGGACATTTTTCAACATGTTGAAAAAACTTCACGAGCTTACCACGTTTCCTGAGTACCTGCCGTTAGCGTTACCAGCTGCTGAGAGACGTCCCGAGCTCCGATGTACCTGTGAGATACATTCTACGTACTTACCACGAGTTTGATTTTTTTTTAAACTCAGGAGAGCTCTTGGGTAAACTTGTATAGTGGGACAGCCCCTTTAGACTAGCATCTACTGTGGGTAATTTCTCTTGTGAGTAAAAATGAGGCAAAGTATTTTCGCTCAGTGAGTCATGAATCTTTCGAAATATCTTTGTTATGGAGTTGGGGGAAGGGCAGGAATAGTGGAGTCTATGAATATTTTTCATAGACAGATACTTAATAAGCAAGAGGTCAAAGGTTACACCAATGGGATGACTATAACACAAAACTATGAATCAAAACAGCCCATTTCATGGGTCTAGGGGGGAACATTAGCAGCCTAGTGAGGAACACAGTCACAAAAACATGAGTTGAATGCTGACCAAATCTTTAATACCCCAGTAAGAGCCTGGAATCCTTTCTTGCCTTCTGGGGCCAGAGGAAGATCTTAAAGAAAAATATTATATAAGGGGAAGAGAATTGTGGACAAAATGGAACTAATAGTATGGGAGGAAGAAGTCGTTAAAAAAGGATTGAAGTCAATCACTGTGAATAACACCCTGTCATGAACTGTAATGGGAAAACATAAAAAAAACTAGTGAGCCCTCACATGAAACCTAAAGGGCTTTTATCAGACGTGAATTTCCATAACTGCCATGTTACATCATGCATTTGGGTTTATTCAAGCTTATGCAGCATTATACGGTGATTCAATTTATAATGATACATTTAGTCATTGTCGTTCATCTTTTTCTCACCCTAAGGCACATGTAGTGCTAATAAACAATAAAGGAACACAGACGGCACTTTGTACACAGCAAGTTTCCACAGGCAATGAGAAAATTACCTGTTTTAATAATGTTCATTGAAGGGTAAGTATGGCCAAGAAACGAGGGAACACGTTTGTGATCCTCCTCAAAATAGTTCTATTCCAAAATAGAACCACTTGTGGTCACCTAAGAGACCAAATCGGGCTTTGGCTTATCTTCTCATCCAAAAGACACTTCAGTGCTGCAGTTTATCAAAAGCTAAAATAATTAAATTTAATACTCTGGGGAACAAACAGCCAATACATCAGGGTAAGGACTGTTGATCAACTGAGCCAGAGCTGTCGTGTGTTCATGCTGACCCGTCATTTTTGACAATTTAGGAAACTTCCTTGGATTCAAGAAACATCCATATGAACTTATGGTCTCGATTCCATCTTGGTTCTGTTGCTTTTTATTGACTGTCTTGCCACGGACAGGAGGAGCACCGTCCTCCTCCCCTCCCCACTCCATCCCACTGAAAGCAGGTGGGCATCCTGCTTTTAGACCAAGCAATATTCCATCCACTCCTTAGAGAGGTCCCCAACACAAGGGAAGTGGGAAGACAGAAACCCTCCCTTGCATTTAACAGGTAGAAGAAAAAGTGAGATGGTTCTTGTTAAAATCCAGGCAAATGAGTAATTTGTAGTGTGTGGGAATGTACTCTGCAACCTGTGGTATCACATATGTTATAAAGTTAAATTGTTTGATTGTTTCATTGACTGAGCAATGCAGGAAACAAATTTGAGTTATGCATTTTATATAAATATTATGTTCCCTGCAGATTAAGAAAATTAACCCCATCTTATCTTGCCAGTATCTTGGATTGATAAGGTTCCTGCAATTAACAGCGAAGATTTGTTATTTTTCAGACCCAATGGAGTGGAGTGTAGGGAATGTCCAGAAGTGGATCTTATGGACTGAACATCAATACCGACTGCCACAGATTGGGAAATCCTTCCAGGATCTCGGTGGGAAAGACCTCTGCTCCATGTCGGAAGAGGAGTTCAGGCAGAGATCTCCGATGTGTGGTGATATTTTGTACGCACACTTAGACATCTGGAAATCTGGTATGTGCTCATCTTGACTGAAGCTAGACTCATCTTAAACTGAAGGGAGACACAAAATGCTGGAGTAACTCAGCGGGACAGGCAGCGTCTCTGGAGAGAGGGAATGGGTAATTTTTCGGGTCGAGAAGTTTGAAGAAGGGTCTGAACCTGAAACATCACCCATTCCTTCTCTCCAGAGAAGCTGCCTGCCCCGCTGAGTGACTCCAGCATTTTATGTCTACCCCCCACACGCATGTTAACTTACATCGAGGTTTGGTAAATCAAACTTGATATAATAGGGAGGTAGGTTATTTGTGCACAAGATCCTTTCTGGATCAAAAAATTGAGAAACCTGTTGGGAAAAGGTTATTTAAGATTTTCAGTGAGAAGGAGTTGATTGATAATCTTGTATAAAAGGTGCTTTGCGATAATGTGAACATACTGTGATAGAATTTTTGACTCTAAATGCCGCAATTTTATTTAGAACTCGATAAGGTTTAGCTACCTTCCAGAATTCCACTTCACCCATGGGTAGCAGTTATTTGCAATCTATTCCACCATAGAAAACATCTCAGGCTAACTTGATCTGACCTACTTTCCCATAAACAAACATTTTATCATGTTGTTGGATTGAGAATCACATAAATCATGGTCTTGTTTTATTGTTTGAATATCCGGTATCAAAAGTAATATATGGTGAAACCAGTTTAGTTCAATGATCGTGTAGTCCACTACTGTTTTTTTCATTATTGGGAGAGCCAATTATTAGCAGAGGGCACAACCTCTGAATTGGAGGTTGACAGTGCATCGGACATTAACAGGTTCTTGATTAGAACGGGTGTCAGGGGTTATAGGGAGAATGGGGTTAAGAGGGAAAGACAGATCAGCCATGATTGAATGTCAGAGTAACTTGATGGGCCGAATGACCTAATTCTGCTCCAATAACTTATGAACATAAGAATAAAAGGAAGGACCTTTATAAATGAGATGAGGAGGAATTTCTTTAACCAGAGGGAGGTGAATCTGTGTAATTAATTGCCGCAGATATTGGTGGAGGCCAAGTCAGTGGGTATTTTTAAAGCATA
This sequence comes from Okamejei kenojei, assembly GCA_035221665.1. Lineage (NCBI taxonomy): Eukaryota > Metazoa > Chordata > Chondrichthyes > Rajiformes > Rajidae > Okamejei > Okamejei kenojei. The sequence goes on from CM069154.1 coordinate 35,379,805, forward strand.
GGCCTTGATTACTAAGGGGGTCAAAAGTTACCGGGAGTAGGCAAGAAAATGTGATTGAGAGGGAAAAGTAGATCAAGTGGCAGAGTAGACTGGATGGACCGAATGTTTAATTCTGCTCCTGTGTCGTAAGGGCTATGGTCTTACTCCCTGCATGTTCCTACAATGTCTGTTTACAAAGTCTTATTCTGAAATCATCCTGTGCAGATTTTGCCCACTGAGTAATGTGTCAGAGGATCTCTCTTGCATTCTGGAGCTGTGAGTGGTCACACAGCATCAACTGAGTTCCCTGCACAAGGTCATTGAGGTTTCATTGCTTGGTTTAGTTGCATCTGCAGCCAATCCATGCTCCAATGCCCATGTTATGTAGAAACATCTTCGAGCTTGGTTATAATCAGGGCACTCTGCTCCTTTGTTGGATGGTTCCATAATGTAATGTAGTTTAGAATGATCCAATATTAACAGGAAGCTCTTTTTTTCAATGCTGGCGGAGCTTGCCGTTCTTTCATGTTGTAATATCGGGCTTGGCGTAAATCAGGAAAGTAGAGTGCATGTAACGGGGCAATAGAGAAAGCCTACAAGAGATTAACTTATATGTAGAATGAATTAAGCAAATCCTTATGGAAAAAATGGTCTCGACCTGAAACGTCACCCATTTCTTCTATCCAGAGATGCTGCCTGTTCCATTGAGTTACGCCAACATTTGGTGTCTAATCTTATAAAAATGAATGCACACAGGTGCATTGATCCTCCTGGATCAATACACTGAGGAGCCTTTACTTCAGAGATACAGCACTGGAACAGGCCCTTCAGCCCATCCAGTCCACGGCGACCAGTATGTATACCCCACCCCCAACAACATTTAACAAAAGAGGGGGAAAGGATTGCAAGCAGGGAGCTCTTGTTAGGCCAATGTCAGTGATAGGGAAAATGCTGAAATCTCTAATGAAGGATGTTCAGTTTATTATCACGTGTACTGAGGTACAGTGAAAAGCTTTTGTTACGAGCTAACCAGTCAGCAGAAAGACAATACATGATTACAATCGAGCCATTTACAGTATATAGATACATGATAAGAAAAAATAGGTTTGAGCAAAGTCAAAATGGATTAAAGGAAGATAAATGGTGTTGGGCTAATCTACTAGAGTTCTTTCAGGATGTGACTAGTAGATAGGGAACCTGTGAACATAGTGTGCTTTTATTTTTTGAAAGACTTTTGATGCAGTCACCCACAGGACATTGGTCAACTCGGTTAGAGCATGGAGACTTGAGTAATGTACCATCATGGATATGGAATTGGATATCTGATAAATTGTGGGAATAAAAGGATTGTTCTCGGGTTGGCAGGGTAGTGGGGTACCACATGGATTGGTGATTGAACACCAGCTATCTGCAAGCTGTATTAACAGTTTGGTTGATGATACTAAACTAGATGGAATTGTGAAAGTGGTAAAGGTTATAAAGAGGCTTTGGGGATTTGGACAATCCGAATAGGAAAGAGCACAGCAGATGGAATATAATACACGTTCTTAGAAGTAAATGTCACCAGCAACCTGCCCTGTCCAGGAAGCAATGGCCAAGAAAACACACCAACGCCACTATTTCCTTAGCAGGCTAAGGAAGTTTGACCTAACTTAGGAAGTAAGAAATAGCAGAGAATTGTGGTCGCAGACCTGTCCATCACACAAACCAACCTAGCTTCCGTTGACTCCATCTACACGTCAAGTTGCCTTGGCAAGGCCACCACCATAATCAAGGAGTCTCACCCCATACACTTCCTCTTCTGCCCTCTCCCATCAGGCAAGAGGAACAGAAGTGTGAATACACACACCTCTAGATTCAGGGACAGCTTCTTCCCACCTGTTATCAGGCAACTGAACCATCCTATCACCAACTGGAGAGTAGTCCTAACCTACCATTTGCCTCACCTTGGACCCTTGGACTATCTTTAATTGGACTTTACTGGACTTTACCTGTCATTATATGTTATTCACTTTATCCTGTATCTGTATACTGCGGACACCTCGATTGCAATCATGTATGGTCTTTATGCTGATTAGGTAGCAGGCAACAAAAAAGCTTTTCACAGGACCTAAAAATAAACTAAACACAACTCTGGAATATGTGAGGTGATCCACTTTTTGGTTCACATTACAGGAAAGCATGAGTACGAAAAGGAGAGAGATTGGGTTGTGTTGATGTTTGAATGAAAGCTACCAGAGAGGAGAGGCAGGACAAAGCACGGCAACTAATAGGTGGACACAGGCAGAAGGTTGGAACGAAGGTCATGGATTAAAGCAGAAGGTGTGAGACCGATGGATTGAAGAGTTGCAAATTGTGAAGCCAGAGGAAGGAATGTTAGAGGGGGAGGGGGAGAGAAGTAATAGATATGATCCAAGGTGAGGGACAGGAGTTGGGGGGAAGGGGCGAAGTTAGAGGCTACCTAAAATTGGAGAATTCAATGTTCATATAGTTTGGGTTCTAAGCTACCCAAGCGGAGCATCTGCAGTTCCTTGTTTCCAAGATCCTGAATGGGAATTGATAGGGTCAATGCTGGGAAGATACTTCTCCTCATGCACGAATCCAGTAGTAAAAGTATCCTTTCGGAATAAGCGGTCTCCTACGCATGACGGAGGTGAGGAAGATTTTAATTTTCTTCCCCAGGGAACTATGACGGCTGAGTCATAGAATGTTTTTAAGGCTTCAGCTGACTGTTTTTTGGATTACATGGAAGTTGAGAATTATGTCGATCAAGCAGATATGTGTTGAAGATCTGAAGGGGTGATATGAAGATCAGATCAGCCATGATCTTGAGCAAGGCGGAGCAGGCTTGAAGGATCAGCGGCCTAACTTGTGCTCCCTTTTTAAAAAAAAATGTTTCATCCTAATATTCATCTGGAAAAAGAAAGTCACTTTTTCTGAATGGTCTTATTTTCACAAACTCTTGCGAGCAGCTCACCGATTAACTGCAATGCTTGATGAGTGAATCATAACAGCACTTTTCCTTTCCATCATACTTCAGTAACTAAACCCACAAGTTTCCCTCCTCATTATTACAAACTCATGCATATCATTGCATTATGATTACTTCATTATTATTGGTCGTCTTTGCTATCTTTTCCATCATTTCTTTTACTTTATTTGCAGTGTTATCTGCAACTTTATCTACAATTGTTAATCTTGACACATTTCTATTATTGTAAACCCTCTCATTAGGCAACTCACCATTCTTACAATTCTTTCCCTTGATTCGGGGTGTACTGGTGAAGGGCTTCAATAAGATGAGCCTTGGATAGAGGGCTGAGTTGTACTGGTTCCCACGCATTTGTGCTGAGTAGGATGAATTGTGTGCTTCTTAAAATAATTTCATCAGAACATAATGCATTTTGGTAGAAAATGGCATTGTACGATCCAAAGTATAGTGCGTAATGGGGTACAACTCACAGGGCTGGCATCACTCAGAGAGTCAAATTAACCATGCCATTGTTTTATAAATCAAGCTACCACAGTGAGAACTGATGGCGCGAGATGACCTCTCTTTCAGCAATGAAGTTGGCAATGGATCCAGCAGACCATTTAGTTGATCACTTTCTCCACCTTGTCACAGGTTGCAGTAATGTAAGCAACTTAGTATTAAAAGTAACCACAATGATGTCCTGTTCATAAAAAAGACTCTTATGTTGCTGAAAGATTGTGTTTTTGCGTATTATACAGTTGAATATTTTTGCACTTGTATTGTTCTTTGAAGTTTACAAGGAGGTTTAGATTTAGGTTTGTTATTGACACATGTACCAAGGTGCAGTGAAAAGTTTTGTTTTGTGTGACATTAATAGACAATAGACAATAGGTGCAGGAGTAGGCCATTCTGCCCTTCGAGCCAGCACCACCATTCAATGCGATCAAGGCTGATAATCCACAATCAGTACCCCATACCTGCCTTCTCCCCATATCCATTGACTCTGCTATCTCTATCTAACTCTCTCTTGAAAGCATCCAGAAAATTGGCCTCCACTGCCTTCTGAGGCAGAGAATTCCATAGATTCCCAACTCTTCCTCATCTCTGTCCTAAATGTCCTACCCGTTATTCTTAAATTGTAGCCTCTGGTTTTGGACTCCCCCAACATTGGGAACATATTTTCTGCCTCTAGCGTGTCCAATCCCTTAATAATCTTATATGTTTCAATAAGATCCCCTCGCATCCTTCTCAATTCCAGTGTATACAAGCCCAGTCGATCCATTGTATCAACATATGACAGTCCCGCCATCCCGGGAATTAACCTCGTGAACCTACGCTGCACTCCCTCAATAGCAAGAATGTCCTTCCTCAAATTAGGGTACCAAAACGGTACACAATACTCCAGGTGTGGTCTCACTAGGGCCCTGTACAACTGCAGAAGGACCTCTTTACTCCTATACTCAACTTGTAATGAAGGCCAACATGGCATTAGCTTTCTTCACTACCTGCTGTACCTGCATGCTTAATTTCAATGACTGATGAACAAGGACCCCCAGATCTGCAACAGATCAGATAATACTACAACTAAATACAATTAAGTCAATTCAAGTTACAATGGGTCGATCGAAGGGGGAATCTATAAAATGCATAATATAGTTCTCTGGGACACAGCACATGGTTCCAGGGACAAAGTCCAAGTTGGGAAAAGTCTGCCTTAAGGAGAATGACCAGACTGCAAAAATAAGTGAGTTTACAAGAAGGTGGCAGATATAAGAAATTGTGAAATTGTTCCCATTTGTGAGAAGAAACAAAAAGTTCAACACTTTTTAAATGATAAGAAACCTATATTTGTTTGCGTGCAGAGGAATCTCGAGACACGGAGTGTAACCACATAAGTCCAAGAACACAACAAATAGGAGTAAAAGTAGAGTAGTGGCACGGTGGCGTAGCAGTAGAGTTGTTGCCTTACAGCACCAGACACCTGGGTTCGATCCTGACCACGGGTACTGTCTATTCTCCCTGCGACCTGCGTGGGTTTTCTCCGGGTGCTCTGGTCACCTCCCACTCTCCAAAGATGTACAGATTTGTAGGTTAGTTGGCTTGGTAAAATTGCAAATTGTCCCTAGTGTGTGTAGGATAGTGTTAATGTACGGGGATCGCTGGTCAGCGTGGGCTCAGTGGGCCGAAGGGCCTGTTTCCGCGCTGTATTTCTCGACTAAACTGAAGAGTAGGCCACCAGGCCTGCCATTCAATATGATCATGGCTAATTTATGGAATATGAGGTGATCCACTTTGGTTCACGTTATAGAAAAGCAGAGAATGAAAAGGAGAGAGATTGGGTTGTGTTCACTTGCGTTGCATTTGGTAGTATTCACAGAAGTATTATTATACCTGGCACCCTTGCCACTCACATGCCCCCCTGGAGGGCTACTCCTCCCCTTGTGTAAGGGGTTCCTCCACCACACCCTGCTCCCCAATGTCCAGCAGCGGAAGGACCCTAAACTGTGGTCCTCCTACTCAGAGCCTTGGCATGAACCAAGCTTCTGTGCGTCCCTCAGCACGTACTCCTGCAGTCTGCAGCAGGCCAATTGGCAACATTCCCCGACAGACATCTTACTCAGCAAAGAGATCAACAAGTTTCGGGCAGACACATAGCATCTTTCACAGAGTTGATGACCTTCCAGCAGCAGTTGATATCCGATCTCCGAATGTGTCCCTTGGAACAGTCTGCTTGGGAGGATTTCAATAGACTTGATAAACATTTGGACAACTTCTGACAGCCGAAATGAGAGACATTATTTCTGTTCATGAGCATGCTGTGTTCCTTTTCTCCAATAGAGTCTCCAATATGCCAGCTTTGGACAGGAGGGGTCCACAAGGGAGTACAGTGCTTTCTCCTGGCCTTCTCAGAATGTGCCGTTTTAATGCTCCCGAGAGGCTGGTTAAAGATTGAGGAATGCAGTATGATTAGTATTGTGGGCACCAACTTACACTATGTACCAATTCATTGCCTGATCCGTGACACATTGCAGCACTCTCCACTACTGCGAGGGGATGCCAAGGGAAAGGCACTTCTAATCATTTCACTGAAAAAGTGACTACGTTTAAAATGTATGTGCATTGCTGTGAAGTTTTTTTGAAATCTTGAGTCTAGTTTAGTTCATAGATGCAGCCTGGAAATAGACCCTTTGGCCTACCGAGTCCATGCTGACCAGCGATCAGCCATACGCTAGTTCTATCCTAAACACTGGACTTGGGACAATTAGTCTACAAACCTGCACATCTTTGGTGTAGGAAGCAGAAGATGGAAGCGCAGGCAAGCACCGAGAATACACATGTGGCTGTGGTCGCGAGTCTGGGTTTGTCCCATCTGTGGGAGGAAACCAGAGCTCCTGGAGAAAACTCACAAGGTCGCAGAGAAAACGTACAAACTCTGCACAGACAGCACCAGTTGTCAAAGGTTGAGAAACACACATTTTCTCTAACGTTGAGAAGTAATATTGAATAATGAAAATCAAATGGGAGGTTCCATGCTGAGAACTGATGATTAAAACAAACTATTTTCCTTTTGTTTTAGCTGCTTGGATGAAAGGGAAATCGTCTCCTGGAGATAACAGATATAATGGTAACATGCTCCTCACAACTGCTGAACATTCCATCTGTATGTAACCTCGCTTTCTATTTATAGAAATAGATTATTTAAATCTACCTGATCCTGATATACTTGCAGAAGGTCTTGACTTGTGCTGAATTAACTATAGCTATTGTGTTTCTGGACACAATCTGAGCTCTACCCATTGTTCCTAATTAATTCAGAATGTAGTGAGAATGTAGTGGACCCTATCCTTATGATCATTTTATATTTTATGGTCTTAATGAAAATGTATAGATCTGTCAAAAATTGTCCAAGTGGGAATATTCCACATTGTAAGAAAAGGAGCTGATTTGCTACATGCGTACCCAATATAGAATCATAGTCATAGAGTTATACAGCATGGAAACAGGCCCTTCAGCCCAACACATCGATGCCCGCTGAGATGACCCATCTACTTTAGTCCCATTTGCCTGCATTGATCTATAACCCTCTAAACCTTTCTTTTCCGTGTACCTGTACAAGTGTCTTTTAAATGCTGTTATTGTACCTGCCTCAACGAATCCTCTGGCAGCTCATTTCATAAACTCACCACCCGCTCTGAATGAATATCCATGTAGAAAGGTCCAGTTGAGAGCCATTGACTGGGGGTAGAACTTCCCTCCAGATTTCATCTTGAAGCACAATTAGGAAATGTATTGGATTTGAATATTATCTTCTGTCCACGCCACCTGTGAATGAGTGGTGGAGGCTGGAATTCATGAGCTGAAAGGGTGGCTGAGAAAGAAAACACTCGCACGATGTTTAGCTTTTATCTGAATTGCGAGGAACATGGCCATAGTTGAGCGCAACAAGATCGGATTAGTCTCTGTGATGCTTTTTTGGGTTGGCAGAGTCAAGAGCCAAGAGTGTTTAATTGTCAAATATACTGACAATGGAGCAATGAGATTCTTTCCTGCAGCATCATAACAGGCCTTTAAGCACAATATATATATATATAAATATAAATAAGCCAATAAATTCAAGCCACAATGGGCCCCCTTTCTGGGCTTGAAATTTCAATTATTCAATGACAAGTAAAGTACCATTCACAATTGGCCACTGAAGTCCATGGTCTTCTTTTGAATTTACATGAAGGCTTTCTCTATTGTAATAACATGGCATTTACTCAAGGTTGCACAATCACACCAGAAGTTTCCTAAATATTAGTGGTAGGGTTATCACCTCTATTTATTAGTTGAAAGCAACAGCGAGCTCAAATAATTGGCAAAAGTCAGTCTCTGTCTCTCTGGCTGGGCCCTGAACTTTGCCTGGATGGGACGGGACCTCCTGACGAGAGGCCGATATTGGTGTAAAGGGATATTCATGTCCGAATGAAGGAAAAACACACGTAATAATGATCATAAAATCATTGTAACAAGAAATCAAATGGGAATTGCGAATGAGTGTTTAATAACACGATGTGGACTCAGTCAGTACCCGCTCTTCCTGCGGCACACTCCAAATTCTGATGTAGTGGGCAATTTGTTCCAAGGCCTTTGCCAGTGCAGCTGGTTGCTGCTGAGTGCCAAAACGTGGCATCTCATGGGAGGTTGTCCTTGCGTCGTTCCCTCCTTATCGAGACAATTGCATTCCTTCCTTTAATCACAGGGCCAGCATCAGGAGTCCAACTCTATGGCAATGCACCATGTGATGCATCGCTCTCCTCCTCCTTAAGGTCTATTGAGTGGAGTGATTTCACATGTACTTATTGTCCCACAGGTCAGTGGACCTCATTCATGTTGTACACTCATCTCCAGTAAGCTAGTCCAATATTCAGCGGTCCTAGAAGGAACAAGGAGATGGAATGTTATAGATTAAGAAGAATTGACCACAATTATGAAACTTAGAAAGGAATCTGAGCCAGACTAATTACATAAAATATCCCCTTCCCAGTAATCTTCAAATAGCCCTTGCTTTCTCTCTCCATCCCCTTCCCAGTTCTCCCACTAGTCTTACTATCACCGCCTACATTCTATCTCTGTCCCGCCCCCTCCCCCGACATCAGTCTGAAGAAGGGTCTCGACCCGAAACGTCGCCCATTCCTTCTCTCCTGAGATGCTGCCTCACTCGCTGAGGCAGTGAGTGTCTACCTACATAAAATATCAACTTGTTTTAAAGAGCTGTTATTAATACTCACATCCTTGTTTTTTGTTCTGCCTACTTTTGTTGAATTAGACAGGGAAATGCATCATTGCATAAATAATAAATTACCTTTGTACTGAGAGCAATGAGTTCTATATGCTTGCGCTACTGGACCTTATTTGTTACTGAAGGGACCTATTGATGCATATATCAATGAAGTCATCCCTCACCTCTTGCTGGACCTGGAGAAAGGTTTCCATGATTCCTCCACTGAGGAAAATTGAATGTTAATCCTTCCTTCAGAAACTAACAGTACACCTTTCTATTGTGGTCTGTGACCTGCTCCTCAGCATGTCTGATTTTTTTTCCTGCTCTTTAAACCACTTATCCTTGCTTCTTCTCTTTCCTCTCCCTCATCATATAATCTTCATGTATATATGATGTCCCCCTCTCATTAGCAGAGAGAAACTGTAAACAGAAGTAGCCTCTTGTATAGTTGCTTCAAACTATTTTAAAGTAAAAATTAAAGTAAGGCAGACTGTGTTAGCTTGAAGCATGGCAAATGTAAGGTCATAAGGATGTATGTTCTATGAGCAGAATTAGGCAATTCGGCCCATCAAGCCCACTCCACCATTCAATCGTGGCTGATCTCTTTCCCTCTCAACCCCATTCTCCTGCCTTCTCTCCATAACTCCTGACACCCCTAGTAACCAACAATTGGCCAAGCTCCTCCTTAAATATACCCATTGACTTGGCCTCCACAGCCGTCTGTGGCAAAGAACCCCACAGTTTCACCACCCTGCTAATACTGCAACTCCATTTTGACGGTATTAGAAAGGCAGTGCTGGTTTTAGCACAAGCAGTCTAGGGGGGCATAACAAGGTGTGCAGTTCAATTACATTGTACAAGAGGAGCTCGGAGATGATTTTCATGGGCGTATTATTTAGAATGTTGAGTACATGCAGTAAGGGAACAAACAAAAATTGATTTTCACTTACTGACATAAACTCTGACAGTGGCACCTTCGTGCACCCCCTGCGCCACAGTGCTGCCCTGATTCTTGTTGGGCATTCTTGTCAAATAATCAAAATCTGCAGATATCAGACGTGAAGAAGGCAGCAGTTTATAAATCAACACAAGGCATCCAATAACAATGCTATTTTTTAATGCAACATTAGTATAGAGAGTTCAGTGATGGAGCCCAATATTGCAACCACTGCAGATGATGCACAATCTATGCACCATGTTCACACTGCAAGTTGAAGGCAAGCAATTAACCGTCACAGTTGCAGGAGTTGAGCTGGCAATTCAGCAAGGTCTGCTCCTGAAGCAAGTCTAAAGAAGGATCTCAACCGAACGTGTCACCTATTCCTTTTCTCCAGAGATGCTACATGTCCCGCTGAGTGACTCCAGCTTTTTGTGTCTATCTTCGGTTCAAACCAGCATCTGCAGTTGCTTCCTACACAGCGAGTCTGTGGATGTACTCTGAGAGTGTGGAGCAGTCTGGATATTGGTCCAAGTGAACTTCGGGTGATTTCACACACTGTTTCTGATTTCATCACTTCTGGCTCTCTGCCTTCCACAGCCTCCAACCTTATCGTTTCCCAGCCCCACACATCCCGATTTTACCTTCTCCCCCAAAATTCACAAACACAACTGCCCTGGCAGACCCATTGTTTCTGCCTGCTCCTGTCCCATGGAAATGCTTTCCACGTACCTCTACTCCATCCTATCCCCCCCCCCCCCCCCCCCCGGTCCAATCTCTCCCGGTCTATGTCCAAGATACCTCACATGCCCGTTGTCTCTTTAAAAATTAAAATAAAAGAAGTCTGAAGAAAGGTCTCCAACCGAAACGTCACCCATCCCTTCTCTCCAAAGATGCCTCCCGTCCCGCTGAATTACTTCAGCTTTTTGTGTCTATCTTAGGATGAACACACTAAGTTTGGAAGGGAAGTAGAGAAGTGGAGCCCAAAACAAAAGACAATGACTAGGGGCAAAGGAAGGAACTGGCTGGGTGAAAGTGTTGGGTCACGGCTGAATGAGTCTGAGATCCAGCAAAGCAAGCTCAGAGAGACATGATCCAAGTCAGAAGAGGTAGGCATTGGAAATATGCCCACAAATGTCCATGAAGCGAATAGCAGGAAATAAATCTGAAAATATTGAAGTGATATGTGGCGATGCCTCTATTCTTGATTCCTACATGAAATCAGCTACTGTTGAAGAGTCACGGGACCACAGTGAGGTATAGCGAGAAGTTGCAAGGTTCAAGAAATTAATACAATGACAAATACATAGCTGAGGAGGTTGAACCTAGTGAGGAACAAGTGGATGTTGTGAAGCTGCTATACCAGTGTGTGCATGAGAAAAGTGTTCATATGCTTGTCTTCAAAGAAAGCAGTGTGGTGTACTTACAGTATGTATATATTTATATAAAACATGGTGAATAGCATTTATTGATACTATCGCGGGATGTATATGGCATAAGCACCATATGTTAATGTTATATTAGAATAAGGGACGCATCCTTGTTTTGAAGCTCATTCTCTGTAATATGATTATGATTATGGTTTATCCGCACCCCCCCCAAAATACATTGCAGACTCGATAACTTTTCTCAGCCACGCTCTTAACTGAATCAAGTTATTTCAGCAAAGTTCTGTTTAATACCTTTTATCAGGGGTACTGATTGGGGATGATCAGCCATGATCACATTGAATGGCGGTGCTGGCTCGAAGGGCCGAATGGCCTACTCTTGCACCTATTATTATATTACCATTTTTCTTGCAAATATTCCTTGAAAATGTACAGCAGGGAAACATTCATTTAATATCCCTTTTCAGAGTTTATGGGGAGAAGGCAGGAGAATGGGGTTAGGAAGGAGAGATAGATCAGCCATGATTGAATGGCAGAGTAGACTTGATGGGCCAAATGGCCTAATTCTACTCCTATCACTTAAGGTCCTATGATCTTAGGATCTTTTTTTCTTCCTTGCATCCAGCCATTAACTGTTGAATGCTGACACTGTGCTAATCCCATCTGCTTTTGTTCATAACAAAATTATTAACAAATAAAATTAATTCCACATCCCCTCAAGTTTCTGTGTGGGAGGGAAAGTAAATTGTTGTATATACGGTTGCATCTTGTACATTTCACCTGTATTGATGGTTTAGTTTAGTTTAGAGATACAGCGGGGAAACAGGCCCTTCAGCCCATCGGGTCCACACCGACCAGCGATCCCCGCACATTAACACTATCCTATACACACTAGGGACAATTTTTACATTTACCAAGCCAATTAACCTACAAACGTGTACGTCTTTGGTGTGTGTTAGATTAAGGACCAGTGAGTGAAGAAATGTACCATGACAGATTGTGGTTCTTCTCACCAGGCAGTGATGAAGGCTGGATGGACACAGAGGCCGATTCCTCCTGCTCCGGACAACCAATCCACCTGTGGCAATTCCTGAAGGAACTCTTGCTGAAGCCCCACAACTACGGCCGATTCATCCGCTGGCTGAACAAAGAAAAAGGTCATTGGCAAACTCCGCTTTATGTCTTGCTACTGTGCTTCTATAGCCCAGTTTGTCTGTAAAAAGTGGGTCCTAGTACATGAACCACTTTTGTTAATGGAATAGCCAATCTATGCACAGCAAAAGTGCCGCGTGTGGCATTGAAATAATGGGAACATTTCATGGATTCATAGATTTATGCAGCAGGGGCAAAGGCCCTTCAGCCCAACTCGTTCATGCTGGCTAAAATGCCAATCTACGCTAATCCCATTTGCCTGTGTTTGAATGAATGAATGAATACTTCATTGTCACATGTGATAAGTCTCAGTGATATTCTTTGCTGGCATACCTAATGTATGCAAATAGTCGCCAGATAAGGGCACTGACAAAGTTACAAACACAGTATCCACGCCAGGTCCCTCTTTGTTCTCCCCTTCCCCCCTCCCCTCATGGCGACCCCCCCCCCCCCCCCACACTGGGTCCCCATATTCCTGTCCATATACGAGTCCAAATGTTCTACAGGTGTTGTAATTGCTCCTGCCTCTACCGCCTCCTCTGGCAGTTTTATTGCATATACCCTCCATCCTCTGTTTGAAACATTTGCCCTTCAGATCCCTTTAAATCTTTCTCCTCTCACCTTAATTTTAGACTCCCCTACCAGGGGGAAAAGACTGTGACTAGAGCTCAAGTCTGCAAGTCCAAGCTACATTCACGTGAGCCTTTTCTGCACCCTCTTCAGGTTAATCACATCCTTCATAGTTGTAGGATAGAAACAGCCCCTTCAGCCCATTAAGTCTGCACCAACCATAAGGCATCCACCTACACGAATCCCATTTTATGCTCCTCACATTACCATCAACTCCCCCCCCCCCGGATTCTCTCTCTCATCGTTTCACAGGATGGGAGATTTGCAGTAACCAATTAACCTATCAATGTGCACATCTTTGGGATGGGGGAAGAAATGGAGCAGCCAGAGGAAATCCACCTAGACACAGGGGAAATGTGCAAAGTCCATACATGAAGCATCAGGGTCTGATTGCACCCGAGGCATCAGCTTGACTAGCTGCATGACTCTGCTGTTCCTCAGTGTTTAGGGCCCTGGTTTATTGTGTACCACAGTTAAGAAAGGATGTATTTGCCATTATGGGTATTTGGCAACAATTCATTAAACTGGTTCCAGGGATGATGGATTGACTGCATGAGGAAGGATTAAGTAGACTGACTATATTCTCGGAAGATTAGAAGAATGAGGGGAGATCTTATTAAAACATTCTTAAAGGGCTTGGCAGGCTAGACACAAAGAAAATGTTATGCTTGTCAGGGGAGTCTGGGACCAGGAAGCACAATTTGAGAATGAAGTTGTTAAAGGGCCTGTCCCACTGTACGAGGTAATTCACGAGTTCTCTCGAGTTTTCCCCAGATTCGAACTTGGAGAATGTCCGTAGCGGGTCCGTAGGAGTTCGTGTAGATGACTCGTAGCGGCTCGTACGAGTAAAAAGTAACAATTTTATTCATCACGAGTATTTTTTTCCTCGTGGACATTTTTCAAGGAGTTTGCCGCATTTCCAGAGTGCCTACCGTTACTCGTACGAGCCGCTACGAGCCGTTACGAGACGTCCACGAACTCCTACGGACCCGCTACGGACATTCTCCGAGTTCGAATCGGGGAAAACTCGGGAGAACTCTTGAATTACCTCGTACAGTGGGGCAGGCACTTTAGGCCGAGGAGCTTTGCATTTCACTCTTGGCTCTTACTCTAACTCTTTACACTTTACTCGTTACGTTTTACTCCGATAGTGGTGAGCCTTTGGACATTCTCTATCCCAAAGGGTTTTGGTGGGTCAATCATTGTTTCAATCATTAGGTAGATGCTTCAACGTCAATTAGTATTAAATGGTAATAACAGTCAGAACCACTAACAGGGAGGAACTTTATTCTTCACCAGGTATATTTAAGATTGAAGACTCTGCACAAGTTGCAAGATTATGGGGAATTCGGAAGAACCGTCCGGCCATGAACTATGACAAGCTTAGCCGCTCCATCCGGCAATATTATAAGAAGGGCATCATACGTAAGCCTGACGTCTCACAACGCTTGGTGTACCAGTTTGTACATCCCGTATGAGGGAAGGAACAGACATTTCAGAGCCCTCTGTGGTATCACATCCCAGACCAGGTGACTTCAAAGGAATGTTTGAACACTGAAGGCCCAAAGTCTGCCTAAAGGATGTGATTTACATAAAAAAAACTCCCTGCCTGCTCTGCCTCTATTTGTATTTGCATCTAACAAACTTTTTTTTTTTTCAGGTTGTTTTACACTTTGTTTCGTCGATAGAAACTTCTTTACAATTGCCCACTGTATATAAAACTCAAAGGCCCATCAAATCAGATGTCAAGTGATCACAACCAAACCTTATTCATTTTCTCTAATTTAACTACATTTTGTTCTATGACTGGAAGATAGTAACCCAATTAACATTTCAGTGGCCCAAGTAGTGTTTCAGTAGTTTGGGACTGCACCATGACTTTGAATTCTGTCCATGGTTTTATATCTACTTTTTCTAGTATTGTAAGATTTTTAACATAAAATCAATCATGAAGGTTTTTTGTTCCATTTTATTGGATGACCTTCAGAGTGAGCACTTGGGATCCAGTAGATAGTATGAGACCTGGGCACCTGAGGTAGTCAAGGAAACAAATGGATAGATTTCTATCCTCACAAAAATGTGCTGACAACAAAATATTTTATTAACACAGGCACAGTGGCCTGCAGAATTGAAAATGTCTATGATTCAGTGCGATGAAAATAGTTCATTATATTTATGTATATTATGTTCTTTCTCTCCTTCTCTCTATAGATGAGAGGGAGAAGCAACGAGTGTTGCAGATTCATAGTGAATGGAATTAAATAGAAAGTTTAAACCACCAAAATATTTTACTCGGTACATTTGAAGCATTAACATTCTATCCAACTTCAGACCGAGTGACAGGATATCCAAAAATGTCTTCTGAATCTTAGGAGGATATACTAACATCACGAAGAGTAGGGTCCCTACCTCTGACTGACACATAGTTTTTCCATTCATCTAGCAGCATAGAGAGTAATATTAGGTGTACAGCACAGAGACTAACTGATCATCTCAATGGGTCTATATTGTTCCACACCAGCCTTTTCCCAATCCTCTTGTTCCATTTTACCTTCTGCTTGTTTCACTTTCCCTGCAGTTCTCACCTCAGCTGCTCTATTTCCAAATTCAAGCCTATTGCATAAAGAAATGTCCACTGTATTTGCTATTAAATTCCCGAGTCTATCCATATGAGCATCAATTTACGAACACCCCCCACAAGTGGAAACACTTTTGAATTACTGTGGGCCCAAATCTGGTCTTGACAGAACACATTCATTCTTAAATTCCCTACTTGTGCAATGCCTGATGGTGGCTTGTATTATTGGAAAAATGGGTATGGCATAAACCTTATCCAACGATGTTGAAGATGAAGTCCTCCAACTCTTCACACAACCGTCCATCTCTAATGATTACTGCTGAGAGGGTGCGAGGGCGTTGATACGGTTAAAACATCAACGCTGAATGTTTTTACCAGATAACAATGGAGTAACCCAAACCACGGAAATGGTATCTTTGAATGCTCTGATTATTTACTGTTGGAGAATTGCCATTAGAGTAAATGCTTAAGAAGGAACTGCAGATGCAGGAAAATCAAAGGTAGACAAAAATGCTGGAGAAACTCAGCGGGTGCAGCAGCATCGATGGAGCAAGGGAAATAGGCAACGTTTCAGGTCGAAACCCTTCTTCAGACTCAAGAAGAAGAAGAAGACCTGAAACGTTGCCTATTTCCTTTGCTCCATAGATGTTGCTGCACCTGCTGAGTTTCTCCAGCATTTTTGTCTACCTGCCATTAGAGTAAACTGGTTTCACTACTGAATCCTCAAATACTTGATGAATTTTAGCCCTGAAACTAAGTCGTCATTTTGAGTCATCTTCAATTTAAAACATAGGCCATTAACTACATTTGGCTTAATCAGTCAATTAATCACACCCTTAAAAGATATTTTGAACAAGGAGCAAACCTTGCCAGTAAACCACCTTGAGTTAATAGCAGGAACTGATTAATAGAGTATTTGGAAGTGCCATAATGTCTACAATGTAAATCAAATTGTCTTAGACAAAAATGGTCACACTTCAACAGTATCTGTTCATTACTCGTAAAAATAAGTATCGATCAAAGGGATCAAACAACTAAAAACACATGCCACATTAAACAGTCCACTGACAATGTTCCCACACACACTGCCTAAGTACTAAGTTCACCACTGATTACTTTAATTACATTGCCCAGTTACATCAGGGAAGCAAGATCACGCCCCAGTGTTAAAAACTGGAA
This sequence comes from Okamejei kenojei, assembly GCA_035221665.1. Classification (NCBI taxonomy): domain Eukaryota; kingdom Metazoa; phylum Chordata; class Chondrichthyes; order Rajiformes; family Rajidae; genus Okamejei; species Okamejei kenojei. Next base: position 35,396,386 of record CM069154.1, read on the forward strand.
GGTTTTTGGAAATTGGCAGGCAAACTTTGAAGTGTTTGCACAATTAACCTTGGTTAAAAATGGAATGGAATTTTACAAGCTTCAGAATTGCACCTCATACTACTTATCACTGCCACAGGGAGCAAAGTTCATGTGTTAAAAGTCACCCGAGTCTTTTCACCTTAGAGAATCAAAGAATAGTTATCCACTTGCTCAGTCCTGCAGCAAATGCTCTTCCTGCCTTTTTATGAATATGTGCCCTAAATTTATGGAGATTCTGGATCTAAATGCCAGATAGCATTACAATTTTTGTTAAAAGAAATATCTATACTGCCTATATTGACACATCCGCCATCATAAAAAGGGAACCATTGACCTGAAAGAATTTAACACTTTCAGGCCTGCTTTCAGCTTGTTCTACAAAAAGCATGTGGACTGCTGTTGGCAATTTGCTGCCTCTGTTTACTGTACTTTGTGTATGTTTACATGTCACTGCTGGCCCATGACCCTGCTTGAAGTAAATCAATGGCTTTAGTGCCGAGTGGAATGGTTTACACATTCTCCAAAGGAAAATTGTTTGGGAAAAAAAAAGACCTTAAAAATCCCTATTCACCTTTTATTGGGATCAGTCCACATGGTTTAAGCTCTCCATTTGAGCACCGGAGGGGCGATGATAATATTATTTGTGGGGAATTATTTCCAGACTTGTTGTTAATCAGCACTGGCCCAGCCCAGTGATAGATGAAGGAGGTTTGATGGAATTGTTGTTGCAAAGCTAAATCTGAGCTCAAATCAACAATACACCATGAAAGCACACAATGTGCTGGAGTAACTCAGTGGGTCAGACAACATCACTGGAGAACATGAACAGGTAACGTTTCGGGTCAGGACTCCAAAACATCAGCTATTCATATTTTCTAGTCATTGCCTGACCAACTGATTTATTCCAGCACTTTATTTCTTTTTTTGTAAACTAACATCTGCAAGTTCCGTGTGTCTTCAACAATACACCAAATTTAGTTGTAGAATTATCTTCTTCTCGCTCCCTGGCATTGGTCCCAAAGGGAAAGTCTACAAACCTCACAGTGCCTGGTAGCAGGAGGAAAAGGTTACTCCGTTCATATTCTGTGCATCTTACACATTATTGAGGGAATTTTATTAGATTTAATAACTTATGGATTATTTAATGATGCTTGCTAGTTTACTGGAAAATAAATGATCTTTTGCAATGTAATATGTTACAGGAGAGATCATTTTCCATGCCAGGGCAGGACACTTATCTGTGGAAAAAGAGATAGTGCTTGGGACTTAATGACGTTTTCCTGGGATTTCATTTGAGTTCATATATTCTCCTGTCACAATGTTACTGTAAATGCAGTAAGTTGTAGAAATACCACAGTCGAGATGAACAAACAAACCCTGGCAAAGTTCACTTTTATGTTCATTTTTAAAAATATGCATCGCAGTTCCTTTTCAGCTCCCAGACCTCCTTCTTTTGGGCAGAAGAGGGAGATAGTGAGTATTAGCTGGTTCCAATCACAATTCCTATACTGTATATCCAGAAGAGCCACAGTAAAAGACTATCAGCTTTCATGAAGCACTCCCTCTCATGGCCCAGCAAGGTGCTGCAAGCAACTCTGCAGCAATTGCAGGCATCCATTTGGAACTGAAGGGGATGTCAAATCAAATCTCAACACACTGAAAATAATACTTTCAACAGTTTGACGCTCAAAGTCTGGTGATGATTCCACATAAGAAAGCTAAAGGTACAATGAAGATAACCTGATGCGCAATGGATATTGTGAATAGGAACCTCAAGCTGGGTTCTAAGTCATTGAATGGGGAATGGTGTCAATTTTTAAATAAAGTGGGGTTTGATGAATTTTAGATTTTTAACACTTGCTTTTGTTTGATATTAGACTTGTAAAACTGAAATTGAAAAACTGTGAATACAATTATTAAAGCCACATGTTTAAATTTTGAAGTTTTTAATTTCAACATATCCTCATTTTGGACACAAAGGCATTCTTGATTAAGAATAAACTAAGTTTCTTGGGATAAAGTTAAGAAAGAGATGGGAGAGGTGCTTTATTGATTAAAGGAGACTTCACAACAGTAGACCAAATGGACATTATTGAGGGATCGGTCAGTTGAGAAAATAATAGGTGATGAGGACTTTATTGTGATTATACTATAGTAAATGTGCATTGGAGGAATTCATATGCTGGGAGACAGCAGATAGCTGCAAGAATAAATAGGATTGTCATAGTAGAGGATTTGAACTTTCCCAATGTAGACTGGGGCTGTCAGAGTGCCAAGGGCTTAGATGGGATGGAATCTGTTAACTGTGTTCAGGAAAGTTTCTTCAGACAATACGTGGAGCACCCTACAAGGGCGAGGGCAAATATTGACCTACTCTGAGATAAATAAGCAGGTTAAGTGACTGCGTGACTAAATGCGAACATAGATTTAAGGTGAGGGGGGAAAGATTTAATAGGAACCTGAAGGGTAACTTTTTTACACAAAGGGTGGTGGGTATATGGAATGAGCTGCCAGAGGAGGTAGTTGAGGCAGGTACTATTGCAACGTTTAAGAAACATTTATAGGCACATGGATAGGATAGGATTAGAGGGATATTGGCCAAATGCAGGCAGGGGACTAGTGTAGATGGGACATGTTGATCGGTGTGGGCAAGATAGGCCAATGAGCCCGTTTCCATACTGGATGACTCTATGATCTCTCCCTCCAAGTGTCAGTGGATGAACACTTTGGAACAGTGACCACAATTCTATTAGTTTTAAAATCGATATGGATAAGGACGTGGCTGGTCCACAAGTTAAATTCTGTATTGGGGCAAAGCCAACTTTGATGGTATTGGACAGGAACATCCAGAAGGTGGGAATGCTTTTAAAATTGCGATAGTGAAAGTTCAAGATATGCATATTCCTGTGAAGATCAAGACAGGTCAGTTATGTGCCTTGGGATGCGAGAGAAGCTGAGGCTGAGGTGAGGTAAAAGAAGGAGGCATGAGTCGGGTATAAGGAGCTGAGATCAAGTGTATTCTTGGAGGAATATAAGGGTTTGAGGAGCATATTTATAAAGGAAATCAGGAGAGCAAAAAGGGGCAAGTGATAGCTTTGGCAAATAAGGTTGTGAAGTATTCAAGAGATTTTATAACTATATGAAGGGCAAAGTGTAACTAAAGAGAGCATAGAGCAAATCAGAAGACTAAATGGTCATCTATGTGTAGAGTACAGAAGATGGGGAAGGTCCTCGATTAATATTTCTCTCTGTTTTTACCACTGAGAAATACATAAAGGTTTGGGGTAACTTTAATGGCAATATCTTGCCAGTCTCGGAGGTGCTCAATATCCTAAAATATATGAAGGTAGATATATCTCTTAGACCAGATTAGATGTGTCCAAGAATACCATGGGAAGGGAGAGAAGAAATTGCAGGTGCCTGGGCTGGGGTATATGGCTTGTTAGGCACGAGTAATTGGCTTCATGATAGGAAGCAGAGGGTATTGATGGAAAGTTGTTTTTCAGACAGGAGTCCGGTGACTGTTGGTGTGTTTCAGGGACCGGTGCTGGGTCCATTGCTGTCTGTCATCCATATCAACACAAGGTATGATTAGTAAGTTTGCAGATGACACTAAATTAGGTGGTATTGACGACAGTAAATATGGTTATCAAGAAATACAGCGGGATCATGAACAGCTGTAAAAGTGGGCGAAAAATGGAAAATGGAGTTTAATTCAGATCAGTGTGATGTGCTGCATTTTTGGAACCTATGCCGGGCAGATCCTTTACTGTGCATGTTAGGACCCTGAGGGCATTTATAGTACAGAGGGATATGGGAATACTAGTACATTTTTTCCTGAAAGTGGTGTTGCAGGTAAATATAGCAGCAAAGAAATGTTTTGGCATGCGGATCTTCAACAGTCATGGAATTGAGTATAGAGATTGAAACATTAATGTTAAAGTTTAGTTTAGTTTACAGTATCCAAACAGGCCCTTCGGCCCAGCGAGACCGCACCGACCAGCGATTCCCGCACACCAACACTATCCTACACACTCTAGAGATAGTTTCACCAAGCCAATTAGCCTACAAACCTGTATGTCTTTGGAGTGTGGGAGAAAACCGGAATACCCGGAGACAACCCACACAGGTCACGGGGAGAACATAAAACTCGTAGTTGGCGATCACAGCGGAGACCAGCAATGTGTTCTGCAGAGATACTACTTTGGGGCAAAGAGATACAACCTTCCCTTGCATAAGTTATAAACCTGCCCCGTGGCTCTTTCTGATCCATCCAGCTCAAATAACATGGCCAAATAATAATTGCATTAAACCCGGAATCAAATTTGCCCAAGTATACAAGCTGGTTGCCTTTGTCTGAGAAATCTCAGACTGTAATTGGCCAAAGTTCTAGAGAAAGTGTGCTTTCCTTCTTTCTGTATTGAAAAGAAATGCAGAGATCTTGAGGTGCAAGGGAATCTATTGAAAGGAGACCTGGGCCATTTTACTTATAGCCATGAAACAAGGTTATAGATTTAGATCGATAATTTTAGAGAATGACCAAGGCTTAAATAACTTTAAGAAGGAACAAGATCGAAAGGAGGTGAAAGGATGAATCAAGTTAGACTTTCTCAGTATCAGTCACTCAGTAACAGGAGGAGTGAGAAAAAGAGAGACAACAGAGAAATTAAATTACAATTGAAGAAAATAAAGCCATTGTTGCCCTTATTTGGATTCAAGTTGAATGAAGTATATTTTATTGTCTAGGACAGAGATGCACAATCCAATATCCCTCAGGCCTAATTTGGTTTGCAGTGACTCTTGCATTGAACGTAGAAAAGAACAGCATGGAAACAAGCCCTTAGGCCCATGGTCTATGTTGATCATAATTCCAAATTGAACTAATCCCTTCTGCTTGCATGTGATCCATATCATAATCATAATCATACTTTATTAGCCAAGTATGTTTTGCAACATACGAGGAATTTGATTTGCCACACAGTCATACTAATAAAAAGCAACAAAACACACAAAATACAATTTAACATGAACATCCACCACAGTGACTCCTCCACATTCTTCACTGTGATGGAAAGCGAAAAAAAATTCCATCTCTTCCCTTCTTTGTCCTCCAGTGGTCGGGGGCCTCTATCCTTCCGTTGACGGGACGGTCTTACTCCCGTAGCTGGCGGCGGGCCTCCTCGTCGGGGTGATCAAGCTCCTGCATCGGCCGGGCAATCTGATCCCAGGTCGGGGCTAGTCGAACGTCTTGCGGCTTTTTGGAGCTTCCCGACGTCGGTCTCAACCCGAGACTGCGAGCTCCTTGATGTTAATGTCCGCAGGTCACGGTTGGAGCATTGACCCCAGGCAAGGAATCGGCTCCGACAGTAAGTCCATGCCCCGCGATGGGGTTCAAAGTCCATCCCCGATCAAGGCCTCCAGCTCCACGATGTTAGGCTGCGGAGTGACCGGAGGTACGACCTGGAAAACAATCGCATCTCCGGCAAGGTAAGCGATAGAAAGAAAGTTTCCCCCCGACCCCACTCTCAAAACCTAACCAAAATGTATCAATGGGAACAATTATTGGGGGATAATAATTAACTCACCAATTTTTCCTGCCCTTCCTGCCCTGCAAGAGGGAGAGGGAGAGAGAGAGAGAGAGATAAATGGATAAATGGACCGATAAATAAATAAATGGATAAATACATCCATCGGGGTTTTTCTATTTGCGCAAAACCAGTACACGATAGTGCTACGGTTTTTTGCCAGGTTACTCACCGTTCTCCTGTGCCGCGAGTGCACCAAGTTTCGTTCCGATCGGCGGTATATTGTAAGTAATCGAAGCTTAAAAATATTAAAAACCCCGCATGCGCAGATTCCTTCAGTCAGCGCCACGCAGATTGGTCTCTTCTCCTGTCAGTCAATGCCACGGGCGGGATGGCGACGCCCCTTCCTGCCCCACTGGTGGTGGCCTGCCCCACGTCACTCACAAACTCCTCTCTCCCCTCCTCACAGTAACTTGTTTATCATCTCCCCCACCACCGGCGCCGGCAGTGGGGAAGGTGGGGGTTCAGCGGAGGCCCTGGTCTCGTCTCTCTCTCCCTCACACTCACCCCTCTCCCCCACCCGCCCTCTGCGGCAGTGGCGGTCCTGTCAACTCCGCCGCCGCCGTTGCTGTAACTCACCCTCACGGCCTTGTCTGAGGAGATCTTCTCCACCAGTTCATCGAAACTCGTGGTGTCCACCGTGAGGAACACCGCTCCATCCTCCCCCCCTCCCCCGCACCCCCTGTGGCCCGGTCGGTGGGGGCAGCGAGCAGGCAGGCAGGTGGGCAGGGCGGTGACGGGCCGAGCGGCAGCAGCGGGTGGGCAGGGCGGTGACGGGCCGAGCGGCAGCAGCGAACGGTCAGACGGAATGGGGACCAGCCGAGCGACGGCTGAGCTGGAGTGGGCAGAGGGAGGGAGGGAGAGTCGGGTTGCAGGGTGGCCGAGCAGTTTGTGCGGCATTTGAGTAACTCACACACACACACAATCCAAACTGGTCCAATCGTCAAGTCAAAGGGATCCAAACCACAGCTAACAATGAATGACCTGTGGAGGAAGGAACTGCAGATGCTGCTTTTTATGGATGGAGGGTGGGAGGGATGGAGAAACCGAGGGTAGGGGAAAGGAGAGGGAGGGTGAAGAGGAGGGGGAGGGAGTGCTGGGGGATGAGGGGAAATGAGCCGTGCCTGCGCAGTTGGGGGTTATGCGTGAGTGGTGCAATATTGCGTTGGGGAATGAGTTGTTTTGGGGGACCAGGCCTCCCGTGTGACAGGGACCCAATGGATCCCACTTTAGTAAAGAACTAAAACTGCCACAATAAAGCTCAAACCAACAGAAGCACGAAGCCTTAGACTAATCAGGTAGTGCAGAAGATTAAAAAAAAGTTGTACACACCAATAAAATATTCTCTTTATTGATGTTTTTTTAAACAGGGTGACAGAAATCCTCAGGTGAGATCAATAAGGGTAACTACATTCTTAGCCATGTGGAGCACACGACACAAGGAATTTATCCAACCAAAGCCACAATAACATGGATTTAGCTTGTTCCACATGCCTCGGTATTGTGGAGTCAGCTACAACACGATTTCATCCAACTTTCTACCATTTCAAATCTACAATGTTCTGGGATCTTCCATGGGATGAATTTAGCAATTTACCAATATCAGTAAAGAATCAGCCCCCCATGTTTCATAACCACTATTTGTTTGGAGAAGGGGACTAGTAAGAAGTTACAGAAATACGACTTCAAAAAAAAACATTTAATGGATTAGTTGTCCACGGCTGCAGCCTCTATTTGGTTAAGATTTTAATTTTTTTAATTCACAAACAATCCATTGAAGAAACTTCCCATTAATAGACCAGGGAATAAGTTAACTGCAGCATGCACCACACATATTGCAGTGTATTTTGCTTAATGCGCCCTGGAAGACATGCAAGCATTCTGCACCACGACAGCCACAGGTTTTGACTACAGTCAGAACTCGTGACTGTATGGAGCCACAACGTAACATACAAAGGTGTGAATTATGCACCGTTGATTAGTGGGAAATCTTGTTTACCTGGTCAAAAAATGTACCACTCACAGTCATGGAATAGATAGCAACTTCTGTGGTGAAAAATGGTGTATCTAATAGTGTGAATATAAATAGAAGCTTGTTCAATATTGAGAAGATTATTTTTCTAAAGCAACTTGTTCCTCTCCACCTGTATTTAATAAATACTCATTTGAAATAGCTGTGTTTTGAATTAAATTCAAGTACCCAGTTCATCATAAAAGACCAACAACTCATTAAACCCCTCATCTTTGGGGATTTATAAATCGCTTGTTAATCCAGCATGGTCCTCCCCATTGATGCAGCAAGCTCTATACTCCACCACTGTGATGTACTACCCATGGCCCCCGAGGCTAGGCTCAGCTGACACACCAGAATTCTATGCAAGATAAGGTAACAGTTTCCATACCACATACGAATATGGCTCAAACAGACTGGTATACAGCTCACATTAACAGCAGGTAATGTTCAAACAGGCACTACATCAGTAGTATTAACATAGCTAGATTAGCATGTAAACATTGGTTTTAAAGGAACGGAGCTCTCAATTCACAATAGTGATCATACAGAGGAAATTCAGCTCAAACTTATCCACACAGTACAATCACAAGGTACTTGTTAAATTACAGAGTCATATACACTGATTATACAATAGCATCATATGCGACTTTTGTACGTATTTGGAATTGAATTTGCAGAATGGTATATCATTATTTCTAGTATTGCACTGCCACATGTCACTACATTGACACACAAATGGCCTTGTATTAAGCACTGATACGGCCTTTCCAGTTTAATGAATAACTTGTACTGCGCACAGTTTGTGCTTTTAACAGAATGGTCGGTAGGAATGATTGGAACGTACCCCAAATTACGGATGGAGCTGCCACCAGTTTGCAGTTGATAACTTGTGAATAACAGGTATTGAAATTTGACTCTTATTTGCTCTCCCTACACCTGCACATTGCTCACAACACTAAGTATGAAGCAATTTAAGATTGAATCAAACTAATCATAGCCAAGCAAATCCCAGCATCTAACAATCTAACTTACAATCTAGCTTCCTATCCAAAATGTTATCTGCCTTGATTCTGAACCTGGCAAATTGTGGCAACCCATTTGTTAGCTGGTAAGTACCCACTGCGGGAGGAAAGGGAAGGTTCCTCTGCATAATACCGACCACTCGTCCTAATAGTCATATACAGTGCCCTCCATAATGTTTGGGACAAAGACCCATCAATTATTTATTTGCCTCTGTAGTCACAATTTGAGATTTGTAATAGAAAAAATCACATGTGGTGCACATTGTCAGATTTTATTCAAGGCAATTTTTATACATTTTGGTTTCACCTTGTACAAATTACATAGACCCCCCATTTCAGGGCACCATAATGTTTGGGACACATGATTTCACAGGTGTTTGTAATTGCTCAGGTGTGTTTAAATGCCTCCTTAATGCAAGTATAAGAGAGGTCGCAGCACCTAGTCTTTCCACCACCTTTGGAAACGTATATTGCTGTTTATCAACATGAGGACCAAAGTTGTGACAAAGAAAGTCAAAGAAGCCATTATGAGACTGAGAAACAAGAATAAAGCTGTTAGAGACATCAGCCAAACCTTAGGCTTACCAAAATCAACTGTTTGGAACATCATTAAGATGAAAGAGAGCACTGGTGAGATTACTAATCTCAGACCAAGGAAGCCCTCCACAGCTGGTGCCAGAAGAATTCTCTCTATAATAAAGTAAAATCCCCAAACACCTGTCCAACAGGTCAGAAACATTCTTCAGGAGTCAGGTGTGGATTTGTCAATGACCACTGTCCGCAGAAGACTTCATGAAAATAAATACAGAGGCTACACTGCAAGATGCAAACCACTGGTTAGCCGCAAAAATAGGATGGCCAGGTTACAGTTTGCCAATAAGTACTTAAAAGAGCAACTACAGTTCTGGAAAAATATCTTGTGGACAGATGAGACGAATATTAACTTATAACAGAGCGATGGCAAGAGCAAAGTATGGAGGAGAGAAGGAACTGCCCATGATCCAAGGCATACCACCTCATGTGTGAAACACGGTGGTGTGGCCTGGGCATGTGTGGCTGCTGAAGGTACTGGTTCACTTATCTTCATTGATGATACAACTACTGATGGTAGTAGCATAATGAATTCTGAAGTGTACAGACACATCCTATCAAGTTCAAACAAATGCCTCAAAACTCATTGACCAGCGTTTCATTCTGCAGCAAGACAATGATCCCAAACATACTGCTAAAACAACAAAGGAGTTTTTCAAAGCTAAAAAATTGTCAATTCTTGAGTGCCCAAGTCAATCACCCGATCTGAACCCAATTGACCATGCCTTTTATATGCTGAAGAGAAAACTGAAGGGGACCAGTCCCCAAAACATGCATAAACTAAAGATGGCTGCAATACAGGCCTGGCAGAGCATCACCAGAGAAGACACCCAGCAACTGGTGATGTCCATGAATCACAGACTTCAAGCAGTCAATGCATGCAAAAGATATGCAACAAAATACTAAACATGACTACTTTCATTTACATGACATTGATTTGCCCCAAACATTATGGTGCCCTGAAATGGGGAGGGGGGGGGGGGGGGGGCTATGTATAAACACAGCTGTCAATTTCTACATGGTGAAACCAAAATGTACAAAAATGGCCTTTATTAAAATCTGACAATGTGCACTTTAACCACATGTCGTTTTTTCCTATTACAAATCTCAAATTGTGGAGTACAGAGCCAAATAAATAAATGATGGGTCTTTGTCCCAAACATTATGGAGGCCACTGAACCTAGAAAATTCTAAATAATGTGTACATTTTGAGGAATTGTAAATGCTTTACATTCCTCAAATTGAACTGCACTTTATACTTCTGCAGGAATATGCTATCCCTTTTTTAAAATTATATATTCTTTATAGATATTTGGTTACAAAATACTCTACTAAATATATATTTATTTTTCAGCTGCATTCTTGTGTAAACTAGAGGGAAGTGTAGAGTTAAATGTTTCACTAGTGCATAACCTCCTCTAGTCAACTTCCAACTCCAGGAGTTTAATAACCTATTAAAAAGCTGAAACCTATTTAACTTGCGTTTATACACCTGAGACTACCACCAACAGATTGTAGTCCCACTCAATTGGCAACTTTGTTATGAAGAACTAAAAGTCAGTATTCGGATGCGTCTGTCTAAAGATCGGTTTTCCAATTTCAAGGAGCTGAGTGGCGTTGATGTAAAAATGTCGGAAGCAGGCGCTGGAACTACAATGATACATTCATCAAACAGAATTTTTGAAAGAAAATCCAAAATTATTTTATCTGCTGGAGAATGTGGTAGAGCATATGCACTGTATTTCACTGGCCTGCTTCTTGCATTAAAAAAAAAATTAGAATCAGGGATGAGTTGTGAACCACCCTTTTGCATGATATCAATGCAGCCTACTGGTTCCTCATTTCAGTTACTTAATCTGAATTATCACTCAATTTTGAAAGCACTATATTCGCACTATGCAACATTTTTTGGATTTAGTGAAATTGGTGGATAGCTTTTTTTGACTTTAGAAATGATTTGCCTGTCAGTGGTGACCAGATACTTACTGCATAGCATTCATCTCCTGCCTTACACCATTTCTAAAATCTACATCAAGCAGTTTTGTTATCTTAATTTCATACCCTGCTTTTTAAAGCACTCTAACAATTGTATTTCTACACAAGATAGAGGTTTTGATGGATTCACACAGGTAACAATTTGTGTCACAATCTAATTATAAGGATTTAGAGGTAAGAAGTTCAATGTTGTCAGTGGGCCAGGTCAAACCAATGTATGGTGTATGTAGTGATCAGAACACCAAAGTGGATGTGGTCTATCAACCTGTGTTTCTACTCATGTATGAATCTGCAAATCAGAACAAAATATCCTGGTTCCTCATATTGAATACTGGTAAATAACTCAACACAAAAACCAGATGGATTTCACATGGAAGGGCATATTTAAATGCCAGGGTATGTCAAACAAGCAAGCAAGTTGAAGAAAGGATGTTTGAATGCAAGAGTGAGAAAAAAAAATATTGCACACACACACACACACACACACACACACACACACACATTATATATATATTTATATATAATAGCAAAGCATTTTGGCACCAACCTAGCTTTTGGCTGAGCAACAGAGGAGTGAGTGACCTGTCCGTTATCAAACAAAATAAATATAAAAATAGAGAGAGAGAGAGAAAATGAGGAAAGGTATTTACAAACTTGGCAATAACGTTGAAGTGTGGATGTTTAGTGGAATTGCTTTGGGGATTGAACAAATAAAAAAAAGACAGTACAAGTATAAAATGTCCTTTCCTTCATTCCCCATCCCTACATTTATCTCCAACCTAAATGTACTTCCCAATGTTTAACAGTGGGAGGTTATATTAAACAGGGAGAGACTTTCCTTACAACTCAGATTGTGATGTGATTGTTGGAGCATGTTAAAGTATGAATCCCTTTGCAAAATGTGACGAGGTTAGCGACTAGTGCCGACTGGCTTTTAACTGCTATTTATTGCCGAATCCCTCATAAGATGTACCACGCACAACGGCATACAGTTTAATACTTCCTTCTCAACTATATTTAGTTCAAAGTACCTTGCAAATGATTTGAAAATATATTTTGCACAACTCAATTATGAATTAAATAGCAAATGTTTACTTTTTTGACCCTCTTTAATAGAATGTTTAAGAGTTGGGAGTTTTGTAAATTTATGACTCGCGAAACCTGGTTTCATTATGCACCAATTACCTTTCTGAACATAAAAACGTATGTTTGATTAAAAAAAAAAAAAAAAAAAATATATATATATATATATATATATATATATATATATATATATATTAGAAGTTAGTAGGCTTGTAACTCCAGCAATTGTAAATGTTTAGATATTTGCTTCAAATAATATTCTTGGGTGACCATTAAGTCTTTCCGGTCTATATGTTTGGACTGTATATAAATCGGGGAGTATATACCAACTATTCTAGTACCCTTCAAAATCTAGCAAAGAAAAAATACAGATTATTGATGGTTAAGTGTTTCTATTTTCCTTCTCTTTACCGATTATTTTGAGACCATGATCCAAATAGAAGAAAAAGCTACTCATTCATTGGAAGAGTTGCAGTGAATATTTTGTTAAGTAGGTAGCACACGAAAAAATAGATGGGATTTGTAAATGGTGGGGGGAAAGAGGTAACCATTATCCGATGTCACTGTTTTAATCATTTCAACTCCACATTTCCATCACGAATAAAGGGAAGGTGTCAATTGGTCTCAAAAAGCTTGCGTCTTCCATGTGAACCTCCAAAGTAAAATTTGAATTCCCAAACAGCGAGTGTAATGGGGAACTGGAATGATTGCTACTCCAGAGCTGCGGTCGCTTTGCTGCCATGTGTGGGCAGCAGGGCCCCCTGGTGGCGGAGGCCAGCGAGTAAACTCTGTGCTGACCTCAGAGTTTGCACATTTTAACCAAAGATCAAGATAGTCTACTCGACGAAAAAGACATAGTACGGTCATGGGCAGATTCATGGGTAATTTAAGGCCCCATTTCCGTAACCGGCTTCCGTCTCCGCACCAAAGATCCCATAGGATAACAGTGCAGAGACGGAAGCCGGTTACGGAAACATCCTCGTAAAAATAAAAGTTATTTGGTAAAAATCTTCTCCTCATTTTCAGAATTTTAAATTACTAACACAAACTGTTCCCCCGCAACGTTGATTACACTGCGAGTCGGGTCGGTTCGGGTCGGGTTGTGAAATGGATGAAAAATAGGCCCACGTTCCATTCTGTTGCATACTACACGTCAGCCTATTGCATTTAGCAGGAGTGGTCTATCTTGCTCTGCTATAGGTTCTTTGATTTTAACTACAAAGATCCTGAAGCAGACAGGTTATTTTCGAATCCTTTCTTCTGAATGCCGTGCGACTTAGAAACATAGAAACTTAGTTGCCATTCAACTTAGAAACTTACAGCTCATATAGTTAAATTGAACATTCTACTCTCAATGTATGGCCAATGCTGCTCTTCATTTGCTAGTTATAATGTGCTAAATATTTTCTAGAAAATCTCTGTGCATAAAATGATGGAATGGTAACCAATTAACAGCAGCACCGATAAAAGCTCTACACATTCGAACACAATACAGGCTAACTTGTAAAAGTGACACAATTATTTCAAAGAGGAATTTTCCGATTAATATTTGATCCACTTCAGCACAAGCATGCTGACATCAAGATAATAGCGAACACCAGGACATTGCATTGCATCAGTCATGTGTACAGTTATTAGCACAGTTTTAGTTTATATCTATGTCAGCATTATTCTCCAGAGATTGTGTGTGGCCAAGTCCACAACTCGCATATAATTTAAGTAGCCACTTAAATAATCAGAATTCAATTCAAGTATCCAGTTGCTGCAATTCACTGCAATAAACAACTGTGCCTATGACTGGGCCCATGAACTATCTGCAGGAATGGTTTGGGTGATAAATATTTCAAATCAGTCTCACTCTCACTAATCAAAGCTGCAAAATTCTTGGTTGATGACTGGGTTTTTAATCAACATACATCAACACATTCACCCCCTTAAAAAAGATAAATAAAAATGACTGGAAACAAGGATATATCTGTTAAATGATATGGGGACATTGCCATGAATTACCTTCCATTGGAATTGTAAAAGTCATAAAGCTTGGTCAAAAATAAAGCTTGCAAGGAACAAGTTAAAGCATTAAAGCCACCAAGTATCGAACATTATCCAGAATATTTTAAATGCAAATTGCAAGAATGTGAGGGAATTTTAAAGGTTTCCTGGCACCTCTTGTGAAAAAAATACTTGTTTCTGTAATTTAGTGATGGTATACAGTCAATTAAGGGACTGGTATTGGTATCACACTGGTTTGAAGTAAAACAAGAGAACTATTCATGTGAGCATTTGTTAAAGCGCAACGAAACTGGGTTAATAATAAGAATTTCTGGTGAGAACAAAGTGTATGCCTCTTCATGGATGGAAACGAGCTCACCTTGAAGTTAAGTAGGTTCCTTATTAAATAGGTATTTTACACTGAACATTAAAGGGATACAGTTTTTTTGAGCTGACAGATGGATGCATGATTTACACGAATGACAACAGGGCACTAATCTACTAACAAAAATTACAAAGTGAAATGATTTGTCAATTCACCCCAGAACAAGGACAGCATTATCTAGAACATGTATGTACAATAGCAACAACTAGCTGGTAAATACAATGCTGAATCAGATAACTTCCACATAATTAGCTGGATACAAGCCCAACTGTCCATTCTCCAGACGTCCTTTGCACCAGCCTTGTTCATCTTCATCTTCCATCTTTATTAAGAAATCACCTGCATTTATAGAGAATGAAGCACAAATAGTGAGGCACAAAATACAGGCGGCACTAGATAACCTGGGCCGCTGGAACATGAGACCATTAGATAGATGGATAGGAAGGGTTCACAGGGTTATAGTCAAATGCAGAGAAACAGGACTAGCCCAATATGCCAATTTGGTTGGCAGGGGCAAGGTGGACCAAAGGGTCTGTTTCTTGCTGTACAACTCTGACACTAACAACTCTTTTGGATATGTCATTGTTTATTCCCCTGTATATTCATTTCTCATCAATGTGGAAAGCTTTGTTTGATGACACTGCTGAGAACTAACTCAATGTGTTTTACTATTGTATTGCTCTTGTCCATGACTGAGCAGCACAAAGTTCATCCACCAACACTAAACAACCATTGTGATATTGCTTGAGGACAAGACGAACACGGCCAAGTTTTCCTTTGGTCATTCCCCTCCACTGTTTTATCATGTCTCACCCCCACCCCTCTGCCTCTAGGTACCAGCGGAACATTAGCTCAACACTACCCTCAATTTAAGATTCTCAATGACATCCTAATGACATCTAGATAGTTAATTGTGTCGAGAGATCGATGCGAAATGGGAAATAAATATAAATATCCTGTTGAATAATAGCATGTATTATTATATATAAATATTATTATATTAATAATTGCATATATAATACACATATTTTTGAATAGTTAATCTATTGCAATATTAATTACAGATGATCCTCTCTAGTTGCTAAACTATTTACACAATATCACCAATACTTGTAGAACCATTAATAGAGGTAAAATGTGGAGATGGATGCCATCGTTCACTCAAAGTTGAACAATTACACACAACAATAATGAAGGATGAGTGTAGCCATTAATTGTTTCCCCTGTTACCTCAGGTCTTGTTGTCTATGTTACGCTACAATCAGCTCAGAATTTAGTTGCTTAATTAACTTACAGATAATGTAAAAGTTTAAGTTTCTCCAACTGATGTTAGTGCCATTACAGCAAACAATGGCTCATAACCCTAGGTCTTATTGAGGTCCTGGGACAAATGGTAAAGGTTATAACTTACAAAGAAAGATAGTTGTGTTAAACTAAGTGTGGGGAAACTCCAGTGTTGCGTTGAAGGAGGATTTTCCTCCAGACTCACTCACCTGCTTTAAAGCTCAGTTCATCCTGTTCTTGTCCTTCGTAATCATACAGTGCGCGTACCCTCACACCCGGTGCTTGGGCGGGAGAGGATTCTTCATCAAAAGGGTTTGCTCCTCCATTGGCTTCGTTTAGGCTGGGGTTATTTGTTTCATCATCGGACCATTCAGCAGAGTAGGCCTGGTTCTTCTCGTAGCTGCTTACACTATGGGGATGAGGAGGGAAAAAAACAAGCAAAATGTTACCAGGGGGACCCGTGTTTATTTCTGAGTGGAGAGATAACTGAGAAAACGTCTGGAGAAGATCTGAAAAGTGGAAATTTGAAAAGGAGTACAATGTTAAATGTCTCTTTCTCCCCCTCAGATGTTGACTGACCAGTTGCATTTTCCATTATTTGCTGTCGAAGGTCTGCAACGTCACAAATTGCCTACAGGGAACAAGGCAAGTGAAAACAATCCTTGGCCAAATTGGAGAAATGGGAGTGTAACTTGGCAGCGGCACAGTTGCATTTAGTTGGCTGTGTTGGATAAGCTGTGCCAAGCATCCGACATTCGGAGCTGTGTCATGGGAAGAGATCAACGGAGGAAAAGATTCCTTGAAGAAATGCAGCATCTCCACTGACACGCATAAATCCTGGCCCTCAACACCTCAAAGTGATTAAAGATGATTGGAGCAGTTTAGTTTAGTTCAGTGATACCGCTGAGACAGGCCCTTCAGCCCACCAAGTCCACACTTGCCAGCAATCCACGCACATTATCGCTATCCTACACACACTTGGGGCAATTTAACATTTTGGAATGTGGGATGAAACCGAAGATCCCGGAGAAAACCCATCAGGTCACGGGGAGAATGTACAAACTCCGTACAGACAAACACTCAAATCCGGGGCACTGGCTCTGTAAGGCAGTAGCTCTACTGCTATGCCACCGTGCCACCTGTTAGTTTGTTGTTTCCCGTAAGTCAAGGAGGAGGAGGATTTGGGATGGTGTTGCGAATCTCTTGTTCATGCATTAGAAGCTCCAATAGCCTTATGTATACAGCAAACCTCTATCTTCCTTGGTAAGATACAACCTCTATCATTTGTCCCATGCCCTGCTGTGCTGCACCTGAACCACATTGTTCCCACATTGGGCTCATGAGTCAACTCAGCACCTACAAGCCACAGTGGAAGGAAGTCATCTGTGGGACTGTTTAAGAGAAACAGCAGTGGGCTATGAACTTCCAATGAAACTGGACCTCCTTTAGTGAAACCGTGGGCCATTTATTTGTCTGCTCCCAAGGATGTATTTCTTGTTAGTGCCATTACTTCCGCCATTATTGTTATTTTGCCATCTTTAGATTTGTCATTTCCTGTTCCTTATGCTGGCTGTATGGAACCTACTTTAATGCCATTCTCAGGATTCTTGGCATTCTTTCCATTCCCTCCATTGCAAATTTGATGCTAACCATTCATCTGCCATTTCCCAATTTTCATTTACAGGTAACATCTATCAAGAAGGATGTAGTCACATAATAGTCCTGATCCTCGATCCCCAATATAGATCTTAATACATATTTTAAAAATATATGGTGGTCTTAGAGGTACAGTAGTGTGGTTTCCAAATTCAAATCTGGTTATGTAACTTATTCACTAACAGGAAAGACAAAATTATGGACGTTTGAGAAAAATGTCTTTGCCTGAAAACTACCTTTTCCTCTCCATCTTCCACCCAATCCTTCCCAGAAACAATCAGCACTCCACTTGCAGCTTAAAATAAACTCTCTAAAATAAAACTACATTCCCCCTTATTTCTCCATTGGTGACTCCGGTCTTCAGCTCAGAAGCCTTGGCGTTTACCATTTTTACTGTGGTGCTTGATTACTATTTTTAAAATGTGATCCTGCATTGTTGTGAGAGCAGTCACAACGCCAACACTAAGAAGCAACAGATGGGGAGAACATGGGGAGAACATGGGTAGAGCATGTGGGTCATGTCAAGCAGACCGTGTTTGCATCCATGGAGCTAGTAATCCCATTCTCATTGCAGTCAGTGGTTGTGGACCATAAAGATTCAAGACTCAAGATTAAATTTAATTGTCACGTGTACCAATTAAGGTACAGTGAGATTAAAGGTACAGTGAAAATATAATCTCAGAGCTTTGACAGCATTTCCCAATCACACGATCTCCACTTTCTTGGGAGACACGAGTAGCAGGAACGATAGCACCTTCACATACGCTCAATCACACATCGTCCTGTCGTGCGTGAGTGAGAGAATTTAAGGTTTACATTTGAGCCTGTGGCAATGTCAGAAGCAAACCTTGTGCTGGCCAAATCCCAGATTTAATAAAGGGACTATCGTGTTGCAACTGCAGTGATACTGGATTAAAGCAGTCTGCACCAAGTTACAATGTATTGAACACTTCCACTCTGAACCGCGACTGAGGGCCACAAAAATACTTTCACTGGACAAACTTTTATAGGAGTGAAAATGTGAGGAAAATAAATAAAATCAAATGTCATAAATAATACAAGCTGGGATTGTAGGAAGTCCGTGATACCATATGAAGGAATTGTATCAATATTAAGGTTATTTTTACTGTTGTTGATTGACACTGTGTTTTTATTTTATCAATTTAAAGGGACAGGACTGGCAGCTCAATGTTCCGGGGTGCAGAAGCATCAGGAGAGACAGGGGTGATTGAAAAAAAGGATGGGGGGGGGGGGGGTTGCATTGTTGGTTAAGGAGGATGTCATGGCAGTGATCAGAGGTGACATTACGGACGGTTCGTCTAGTGAGGCTATATGGGTGGAGCTGAGGAACAAGAAAAGGATGGTCACTTTGTTGGTTGTGTACTACAGACCCCCGAGTAGTCAACGGGAATTAGAGGAACAAATATGCCAGGAGATTGCAGACAAAATGCAGGCCAAATAAGGTTGTTGTAGTAGGGGATTTAACTTTCCCAATAGAGACTAAGAAAACCAGTGCGAAGGGTTCAAATGGGGTGCAAGTCCTCAAAAGTGTTCAGGAGGGTTTTCTTAGGCAGTATGTAGAGGCCCCCACATGTGAGAGGGAAACACTGGATCTAGTATTGGGAAATTGGGAAGGGCAAGTTAATGAAGTGTTTGTGGAGGAGCCTTTTGGGTTCGATTCGATTTAAGATAGTTATGGATAGGGACGGAGAGAGTCCACGTGTTAAAATGCTCAATTGGGGTAAGGCCAACTTTGAGGGTATGGGAGAAGGTCTCGCTCAAGTTGACTGGAGCAGGTTTTTTGAGGGGAAAAGAACATCGGCCAAGTGGGATGTTTTCAAAAGTGTGCTGACAAAAGCTCAGGATGTGTATGTCCCCGTTAGAGTGAAGGGCAAAGCAGGCAAACGTAAGGAAGCTTGGCTGACAAGGGAAATTGAGGCATTGGTCAAAAACAAGAAGGATGCATGGGACAGATATAGGCAACTGGGATCAAGTGCATCCCTGGAGGAGTTTCAGGAACTAAGAAGTAAACTAAAAAAAGGAAATTGGAAGGGCATAAAGGGGCCAGGAGATAGCTCTGGCGAGTATTTCTCCTCTGTATTTACTGAGGAGAAAGACAATAGGACGGAGGAACTTGGGGCAGTCAATGGAAGTGTCTTGCGAGTAGTCAGTGTCACGGTCGAAGAAGTACTGAAGGTACTGTCGTGTTTGAAGGTAGACAAATCCCCAGGGCCTGATCAGAGGACATTGTGGGAATGTCTGAGGACATTGTGGGAAACCAGAGAGGAAATTGCGGGAGCCCTGGTTGAAATTTACGAGTCGTCCTTAAATCCAGGAGAGATGGAGGAGGGCAAATGTTGTGCCTCTTTTCAAGAAGGGTTGCAGGGAAAATACTGGGAATTATAGGTCGGTGAGCTTAACATCTGTAGTTGAAAAGTTATTAGAGAGTATTCTGAGGGATAGGCGATACAGGCATTTGGATGGGCACGGGCCGATTAGGGACAGTCGGCAAGGTTTTGTACCTCACAAATGTCTGATTGATTTTTTTGACGACGTGACCAATAAGGTCGATGGGGGCAGAGCTACAGATGTTGTGTACATGGATTTTAGTAAGACATTCGACAAGGTTCCGTATGGTAAGCTGCTCTGGAAGATTAGATTGCATGGGATCGGCTAATCACTCTAAAGGAGTGAAAGCCGAATGGATAGCAAATTGGCTCCATGGAAGGAAGCAGAGGGTGATGGTGGAATGTTGCTTCTCGGACTGGAGGCCTGTGACCAGTGATGTGCCTTGGGGTTTGGTGCTGGGCCCGTTACTGTTTGTCATCTACATCAATGATTTGAATGAGAACATAGAGGATAAGATTAACAAGTTTGCTGATATTACAAAAGTGAGTGGTTTTAAGATAGTGAAATTGGTTGCAGCAGGATCTGGATCAATTGGCCAGGTGGGTGGAGGAATGGTTGATGGAATTTAATACAGAGAAGTGTGAGGTGTTGCATTTTGGGATGTCGAACAAGGGCAGGACCTACACAGTAAATAGTAGGTCCTGCCCTTGTATAGGAAAGATATTGTCAAGCTTGAAAGTGTTCAGAAAAGATTTACGAGGATGTTGCCAGGACTAGAGTGTGTGAGCTATAGGGAGAGGTTGAGCAGGCTGGGTCTCTATTCCATGGAGCGCAGGAGGATGAGGGGTGATCTTAAAGAGGTGTACAAAATCATGAGTGGAATAGATCAGGTAGATGCACAGAGTCTCTTGCCCAGAGTAGGGGAATCGAGGATCAGAGGACATAGGTTCAAGGTGAAGGGGAAAAGATTTAATAGGAATCCGAGGGGTAACTTTTTCACAGAAAGGGTGGTGGGTGTATGGAACAAGCTGCCAGAGGAGGTAGTTGAGGCTGGGACTATCCTATCGTTTAAGAAATAGTTAACAGGTACATGGATAGGACAGGTTTGGAGGGATGTGGACCAAGCGCAGGCAAGTAGGACTAGTGTAGCTGGGACATTGTTGGCCGGTGTGGGCAAGTTGGGCTGAAGGGCCTGTTTCCACACTGTATCACTCTATGACTCTACGAGAGGGATAATGTTTAGTTCTAATGGTTTTCACCATCAACTGCAGATAATGAAAATGAGACCTAGGATGAGTAGTGCTGTCTGTGTGGAGTTTGCAAGCTCTCCCTGCGACAATGTGGTTTTCCTTCGGGTGCTCCGGCTTCCCCCCACATCCCAAAGACACGTAGGCTTCTGCAAATTGCCTCCAGTATTTAAGGAGTGGATTAGAAAGTGGGATAACTTAGAACTGGTGCGAACAAGTCATTAATGGTCGGCATGGACTCAGTGGGCCGAAGGGCTGGTTTCCATGCTGTATCTAAAACTAAAATAGTAAATATAACCAACCAGTCAACATCTGTAGAGAGAAAGATTAACAGTTAATATTTAGGACCTTTAACATAAAGGTGCTGATTGACCAGATGGTATCCCTGCACTTCATTTTGTCATTAGATTTCCACCCTTCACCCTTTTAAATTTAGTCTTTCGATAATGAAGTAAAATAGCACAAAGAACTTCATGGAAGCCAGGTTAGTCAGCATGTTATGTACACACAGAGAGTCAAAGTTAGAAACTAGTATTTGATTTGAACAGATGATTATTTTAAAGAATAAAGTTCAGCTTGATGATTTTCCATGAAAGGGAAGAAAGGCAAGAGAAACCCATCTTTTCGAGTGCGCTTTTATGCTACAACTGTCCAATGCAATTAAAAAAAAATCGACTTGTTAAGTTATATGTAGAAAGACCAGAACCTGTAATGGCTGCATTTCCCAATCTTTGTATCGTCTGGTCTCAGATCCTATTTCTGTGCCAAAGAGTTGGTTTTCTTACAATACCTGACACACTTTTCATTGCCTTGATTGAAACACCTAATACAACTTTGATAAGGATTCTAGAGCCATTATCCTGGTGAAACCAGACTTTGGACAAGATCATGATATTACTGCACTCTAGAAAACCAGGGATTGACTGGAAAGTCTTATTCACTGTAATTGAATGCAACGTTTCTGTAGTTAATCGCTCTTGGTTTGAACCAAATCATATTGACTAGAATTATTCCAGAAAGCATGTTGACATTCTTCAGCCTTGTAGAAACGAAGAATTCATATGTTTTTTTTAAAAGGATGGTTTAAGGACATTTGCATTAGATATCGCAGGAGTTTTAAGTCTAGTACTTTTCTTTTCCTTGCATATTAAGAAAGGCATTACCATTATTTCATAGGCTACAAAATGGAGGCAGGTATTTAAGATGATACATCATAAACAGATTTGTATCTATCTTTGTCAAGACAGGTGGCAGGAAGATGTAAAGAAGTGTATCTGCAAAAATCCAGCATGAGAGAGAGAGTGCACACAAATGGCATATTCAGTTGCGAACACAGAAATCAGTGAGTAAAAGAGGCAGAAGGGTTTGCAGAGCAACAAGCTTTTGTTAGTTTTGCTCCAAGGGTTAGTTAAAGTTAATGAATATTTGTAAAAATCCTCTAAGCATAAACAGTTTTCACCAACTTTTTCTTTTCCTCTTTATGCTCTTCCTTCCCCTCATGGTTGACATCGTTCTCAGCAAGAGGGCTTACATTGCAACTCCTCTCATTATTCTGGCAGATACTATGGCTGTTTGGGGAGTGAGAAGAAGACATCTGCATTTGTAATGAATGCCAAGAGAAAGATGATCTAAGTAGTCAATTAACTGTGAAATATCTTTGGACACAAAACATTACAAACACAAGCTCTTACTGAAACAGGCCAATTTGAAGAATAAACAGATTACTGCATGGTCTTTGAGTGCAGCCTGCAATGAATTTTAGCCCACTCCAAAGAGCCAATTTTAACATTCAATGAAGATGTTGATGGAGGAGACCTCCATAGTCTTGATGAGGGAGATACAAGCCATTCAGAGGTTGAGAAGCTGTACATGCGGAGACTTGTAGATGTAGCCCAGTCCATCACAGAGACATTCTTCCACCATTGATTCCATCTACACTGCATGCTGCCTTGGGAAAGCAGCCAACACAATCAAAGACCCGGTCTTTCCTTCTTCTTCCTGTTCTTGTCTAGAAGAAGGTACAGAAGCTTGAAAGCATGCACCACCAGACTCAAGAACAGCTTCTTCTCCTCTGTAATCAGGCTTCTGAACAGCCCTTTCATAAGATAGGGCACTGTCCAATTCACCTCTACCCAATTGTGGACATTGGACATTGTCTATAGAACTGATGCTCTATAATGATGAGAACTATATTCTGCACTCTGTATATTCCCATTTGCTCTAGAGAGGCAGAGTGGGAGGATTGATGGATACTGGAATATATTTGTGCATCCTTGTTCTACATGGTACCTTCAGCACGAAAAAAAAAAAGATTTGTCCTTCATATTAAGCCAGCAGCATTGCGCCAAATTGATACGTGCTAGTTTAGTAAAATTAAACTATTCCAGTAAAACTATAACTGCTGCCCAAAATGCAAATGCTTTTCATCTACTTCATACATAGAGGATAATTCTAACTGTGTCACTTACTGTTCTGTCAGCCTCCCCCAACCAACCATAACACCTCATAATAACCCCACAGTGCTACTAACCACCATTGACCCATTCCCCTGATCCAGGCTTGGGTTCTGCTAACCCTCATCAGTCTTTATCCAGACACAAACGTGTAAGTGGAACGGTAGAGAAGAGATGGGAAAACATTTCCTCAATACTATGTACTTGATGACTCCACAGAGCTTTAGCAGGGCTGAAGCTGCGATGGTCAAATAGCTGGAGTCATACTCAACAACAAGTGGATTTTAGTGACTAGTCAGGTGAAGCACAGAACATTACAACAGGACATTACTACCTATGGTCCAGATGACTGTAGGCTATCATTCAGAGGCTGCAATCGGTGCAATCTACTGAATGCACTAAGGTTATTCTAAGTACCTTACATTGCTGTCTGCCTCCGGAGTGAACAAGACTGATAATATAGTAATATTATTGTTTCATAATTGGCATCATAATTGCCTCTCTCTTGCCCCAGACACAGTGGGTTGGTGCACAATTCCTCATCTCAACTTCTAAATGATGAGTGGCAGCGTAGAGCAGGTGGTGCACCTTGGCAGTGACACCTGCACTCTGCTGTGAATTCTGTTGATATAAATGTTATGGCCAAAATCCAGCATGAAATGAGGATAGAAGGAAATATGCAAGTATCTCTTGTTACACCCGTTATTGTCAGTCTTGAAACACAATTTCTACATCTGAGCTGATCCTTGAGCAATTATCTGTCCAGTATGGAGGCTATAGGCTGGCAAGTTTTTATATATATATTTTGTACACTATTTAAAACAAAAGCATGCGATTTCTTCCATGAATACCTGTGTTAAACAACTCCTACCTTTTAAAGTGCACCTACCTGCCCCGATCAGCACACTGAGCCACTTGCTCTCCTCCTGGTGACACATTCGTCAGCGTAACGCCTTCATTGGGCTTTTTTACCTTCTCCTTTTTTGCAATTGTGTGAGTCATGTCTGCAGAATATTCCTGCAAAGGATGGGTTTCATTTAAACTCAAAAAGCATTTAACTACGTGGATGCAATGGCACATGTAAAAGTTTCCATTTCACGCAAAGATAGTCAGCAACAATTTTAATACAGATTCTTTGAACCATCCCTCTCATACACATCTTTAGTTTTTAAGGTTAATTAAAAGTTTGTTTTCTAAGTGCTCTAAGTGTAATATTTTTTAAAAGAGATCTGTGCCAAAATGTAGTTAACGTTCTAACAGGCTAATTCCGATCTTTCTTCAAACTGCAAAGTGTGATTTACTATGTATGTAGGAATGGACTGCAGATGCTGGTTTACTCTGAAGATAGACACAAAATGCTGGAGTAACTCAGCGGGACAGGTAGCATCTCTGGAGAGAAGGAATGGGTGACGTTTCTGGTCGCGACTTCTTCAGGCTCATGTTTAAGTATGGAATGGAAATCTCAAACCTACAATATTGGAAAGACTGTGATTCCTATTAAAATCACAGCTGTGAACAAGATAGAGATGAACAAGATAGCAAGGCAAACTTTTGAAGCAAAGGAGAGAAACCCTCCACAAAAGTACCAAACATACAACTACAAAGTAGTAAAAAAGTTACATCAAATCAACAATTCATTGCATAACTTTAAAATAAGGAAGATGAGCTTACTATACTGTTTGAAGCAAATTAAGATCGTAACCATTCTCTTTTATTCATTCATTATATCTAGCAGCACATTTACCAATAACTCTCCTTCACATTTCTTCTTTCATGAATGCATAAAGACATGCAGCCCCTCAGCACATGTCCCACTGCAGCAATTTGCCCAATGCATCAATGAATGTTAAGAGGGCCGTTTAGTTTGTATCCACAAGCCTAAACAATATTCAACAAGATTTCTGCTGCCAATCATTACAAATATCAAGGGGAAGACTAGTATTGATTGTGATCTTTTCCTCTCCTTCAATTTCTGTATCTCTGCACCAAAGTTCAATTGATTGCTAATATTCACCACCAAAGCTTACGTAAAAAAACAGGCAATTTGGGGAAAAAAAGAAGCAAAGTGCTGGAGTATCTCAATGGGTCAGGCAGCATCACTGGAGAAAATGGATATGGTTCCATATGTAACCTGTTTGAAGAAGGGTCTTGACCAGAAACGTCTTCTATTTCTTTTCTCCAGAGATGCTGCCTGACCCGCTGAGTTACTCCAGCGTTTTGTGCCTTTTTTTTGAAAACCAACATCTGTGGTTCCTTGTTTCTCCAGGCAATTTCGGAAGGTGTTAATTAACCAGGGGCCATATCCAGGATCCTGGGCACAGGATCAAATAACTAATAGAAAAGTTCTGAAATAAGCAAAATAAATAATCTTGAGGAAATCCATTGTTCTGAATGTATGTAATCCATTAGAGACAAATAACAAATCATGGTTCAATGTATGTAGGTACAATGAAATATTTTGTAATTTGAAATTTGCGTATATAGATCAGTAAAAACCTCACTATACATATGGGGCAATTGTGCAATAGTGGAAGAATAGTAGATTAAACAGCAATTCTAGAAGGCTTTTACTCCCCACCTAATGGAGTGCTCTCACATGCAACCTGCCGTATGGATGTACCTCCATTTATAAGGTGTTCCAGGTAGGCGCTATCTCTTCCATACCCTAGTTTTATCCCAGTGCCCAGGTAAAGAGGAAAGTCCCAGTATGGGAAATACTCCTTGCACCAGCTGATGCCAATGGCCATATTTGGGCTGGTCACAAATTGTGCTCTTTACTAGGATAGTAAAGAGCACATGGGAAATTAATTGATCGTGCGGGACTTGAATAGCAGCTAAACTATCAGGGGAATAAATATTAGGTTTTATTAGGCTTCTTTAAAAGGAGATTAGCTTGGGTCATTCCTAGATCTTAATTAAATGCTGATAGCATCTTTAGTAGCATTATTCACAGGAAACCTACACCATGGAACATGAGTTTAATCTTTAGAAGCCATGCCGACAGCAATTTATCTAAATGCTGTATCTTGTAAATTATGCAACTTTATCTTACTAGTTGTGTATTTTGACAGGTTGTACATGTAGCAGATGCACGTCATGAATGGTTCATTACCTGCAAGTTACATCAGTGTACAAATGTTTGATACATTTATGCATTTATAGCTGATTTTCAAAATATGAATGTTTGAAAATTATCCAGCATAGAATAGGTCTCTGACTCCTGCATACAAGCTGTTAAATTGTATTTATTTTTAATCTTTAATGGAATATTGCAATAGCTGTTAATATCAAACAATTATGATCCACCTCTAATAGCTGCTGACTCAGAAAGCAATTAAAAGGTAATTGCCTTGGTGGATCTGAACATAGGAAGAAAAATAATTCTTGGCCCCCTATACGCTTTTCAATATGATCATGGTTGATCTGACTCGGGGCTCTTCTGTTTGTTTCCCCATTGCCCTCCATTCTCAAATCTCTTCTTTAACTAATCTCCACAGTAAATTAAATATTCCAGAGATTTTCTAGCCTCTGCAAGAAGATATTCCGAAACACCTCAATTTTTAATAACCGGCCCCTAATCTTGTTTGAGATTCTTGTACTTATGAAAACATCTCATCATCTCACCTGCAATGCTCGCTTGGAATCATATATGTTTCAAGATAAGGCAACCCTGTTATCACATGAATTAGCCGAGTGAATCTCTTTCGCACGACCTCCAATGTGGCATCTCCTTTCTTGAATAGCAGTTAAAGTATCAGATGAATAAATATTCAATTTCAGTGGGCTTCTTAAAAGAGTAAATTAGCTTGGTTCGTATCTAGATCACAACTAAATGCTGATGGCATCTTCAGTACCATTATTATGGAGGCATAGAGTGATTCAGCGTGGAAGCAGGCCCTTCGGCCCAACTTACTCACACCAACCAACATGACCCAGCTAAGGTTACACAAAAGGCTGGAGAAACTCAGCGGGTGCAGCAGCATCTAAGGAGCGAAGGAGATAGGCGACGTTTCGGGTCGAGACCCTTCTTCAGACTGGTTAGGGATCAGGGAAACGAGAAATATAGACGGTGATGTGGACCAGCTAAACTAGTCCCACCTGTCCACGTTTGGTCCTTATCCCTCCCAACCTGTCCTATCCATGTAGTACCTGTGTAAGAAGGAAATGCAGATGCTAGTTTAAACTGAAGAAGGGTCCTGGTAATGCACGTCACCCATTCCTTCTCTCCAGAGATGCTGCCTGTCCCACTGAGTTACTCCAGCTTTTTGTGTCCATCCATGTATCTGTCTAACTGGTTCTTATTCACTGGAAACCTAGAGCATGAATGTAACTGTAATCTTTAGAAGTCATGCCAAGGAAATTCAGCTAAATGCAGTATCTTGCAAATTATGCAGCTATTTGTGTATTTTGACAGGACGTACATGCAGTACATGCTTGTCCAATGGTTCATTACCTGCATGTTACATCAGTTTGATAAATTCATGCATTTATAACCAATTGTCAAAATATGAAAGATTGAAAATTATTCCTTTGCACTACCTCCTTTCTTAAATATGGAATGCACAACACTCTAGCTGTGGGCTTACCGACAACTATTCCAATCGTAAAAAAATCTTGCCATTTTTATCAATTCCAACTCCCTTGTAATGAAGGCTAATATGCCATTTGCCTTCCTAACTACTTGCTACACCGGTCTGCTATTTTTTTGGTATTCTTGCACAGGAACATCTAGACAACTTAGTACTTTATTCATGTGCAACATTGCTCCATTTTGTTAATAATATGCTTTCTGATTCCACTTTCTAAACGCATGACCTCACATCTTCCCACATTAAATTACATTTGTCAAGTTTTCAATCTATCAGAATCCTGTTGCACAGTCCAAACATCCTCTTCGTTATAAACCATGCCACCTACTTTAGTGTAATTGGCAAACGGATACCTTACACTCTACTCTCTTCTCCAGGTCGTTTATCCATAGTAAATAATTGAGGAACAAGAACTATTCTTGGAGCACTCTATTGGTTATATCCTTACATCCTGTAAAAAGACCCATTCATTCTGTTTTTGTCCTCTAGGTAATATCCAAAGTCACATATCGGCCACAATGTGCAAGGGCAGTAGATTTCCATCGCTGAACTAGAGAGTAAAGCTGAGGCTTTTATTTAAAACTGCCATGTTAAGAACCAGGGAGTAATCGTCACCCTAGGTGGAATCAGATTAGATGAGTGCACACCACCACATTTTCATTTTCTGCCTATAAACAGGGCAAAAAGTAACATATTGAAATATTTAACCCTGCTTGATTACCATGTAATCAATTACATCGATTAATAACAAATAAATTTTAGTTTATATGTGTATAAAACACTAGAACAAAATAAAACTAGACGGCATAAATAAACACCAGAATGGGTGAAATGCCTCAGGAGGTTTTAAAGGAATTGATGGGGTGAAAATTCAACGAATGGAGATCTAGTCATAACACAGGCCTGATCTATGGAAACTCTGCTTAAAGTCTGGTCAGTTATTAGATCATATTAGGGTATCCTTGGCCTGGTACAAAAGCAAACTTCATAAGTTTTTGTGAGAGTTTACTTCCAGCTTCGGAAGGAAAGATGTAATAAACCTTTTGTATTTCAGGTTGTAAAGAGGAGTCATAGACCTCTAAATTATATTGTCCAGTACAGTGTGTGTAGGATAGTGTTAATGTGCGGGGATCGTTGGTCGGCACAGAATCGGTGGGCCGAAGAGCCTCTTTCCATGCTGTATCTCCAAACTAAAACTAAACTAAACCTTCTACAGAAGCTCATTCCATATACCAGGTAATGTTTGAGTGAAAACTGTACTTCTCAGATTCCATTTACACCTCCTCCCTCTCACCTTAAACCTACGTTCTCATGGTTTAGGCACTCCTATCGACCGTGTTCATTTAATAATGTTCCCTTCTTAATGACTTCCCTATACCTTTTGTGCTCTGGAGATTGTTGCACAGTAGAAGTTGGGGTACAAGTAACATGCTTCCCTGAAAGTAGCCATCTACAATGACTTCCCGATACCTTTTGTGGGAAGTGGACACTGGCTGTCTACCCCATCTATGCCTCTCATAATTTTTCCACCTCCATTATGTAATCTCTCAAGTTCCTTTGATTCAGGGAAAGTTGACCCAGCTTGTCCAATTTCTCCTTATAGTTAAAGCCTTTTGGCCAGGCCACGCTCTTGTGAATCTTTTTGCACGCTCTCTAGCGTGGCCAGAATTGCACACAACACCCTAACTGCAGCCTACCCAACATTTTGTACAACTGTAACATGATGATCAAACGATGCTTCAAGCACGCCATCACCACCCTTTCTACTTGTATGGCTACTTTCAGGGAAGCATGCACTTGTACCCCTACTGTGCAACAATCTCCAGAGCACTGCTGTTCTCTGTTTATGTTCTGCCCTGGTGTATCTTCCCAAAATGTATCACTTTACACTTACCCGAGTTAACTTCAACATGCCATTTCCTTGCTCATTTGCCCAGTTGATCGATATCCTGTGGTAACCTTAGACAACCTTCTCCACTATCCATTGTAACACCAATTTTGATATAATCATCTTGTGGCAATATTTATCATGCCATCGTTATTCTCATCTCACCATTTTATATATATATATTGTGTGTGTGTGTCAAACAACAAAAGCTCTGGCACCAATTCTTGCAGCACACCACTGGTCAAAACACAAGCCTCCAATCTGAAAAGCAACCTTCTAAGATCTACCTTTATATGTTTTAAGACTTCCTATTTCTCCTCTTTCATAATGCTGATATGCTTCTGGATATTTTGCACTGTCCTTTAACTTGCTACCATGAACTCTACTCCATGGTAAATGCAGATAAGATATATTCATTTAAGACCTTGCCCATTTCCCATGGCTCCACATATAGTTTACTACACTGATCCTATAAATATACATATTCTTTAGTTTACATAGAAACATAGAAATTAGGTGCATGAGTAGGCCATTCAGCCCTTCGAGCCTGCACCGCCATTCAATATGATCATGGATCATCCAACTCAGTATCCCGGATCCCCTTAGCCACAAGGGCCACATCCAACTCACTCTTAAATATAGCCAATGAACTGGCCTCAACTACCCTCTGTGGCAGAGAGTTCCAGAGACTCACCACTCTCTGTGTGAAAAAAGTCTTTCTCATCTCGGTCTTAAAGGATTTCATCCTTAAGCGGTGACCCCTTGTCCTGGACTTCCCCAACATCGGGAACGCCTGTCCAACCCCTGGAGAGTTCTATCCAGTCTTTCTTCATAAGACAGTCCTGACATCCCAGGAATCAGTCTGGTGAACCTTCTCTGCACTCCCTCTATGGCAATAATGTCCTTCCTCAGATTTGGTTTTAGTTTTCTCAGTTTAGTTTTAGAGACACAATGTGGAAACAGGCCGTCGGCCCACTGGGTCCATGCCGATCAGCGATCACCTGTACGCTAGTTCTATCCTACACACTACAGACAATTTTTACAGAAGCCAATTAGCCTACAATCCTGCCCATCTTTGGGATGTGGGAGGAAACCAGAGCACCCGAAGGAAACCCACATGATCACAGGGAGAATGTGCAAACTCCACACAGATAGTCAGGATCAAACCCCAGTCTCCGGCGCTGTAAGGCATCAACTCTCCCGCTGCGACACTGTGCCACTCTATCCTCTCCATAGTTTCTCTTTTGCTCTTAATACTTTTTGAATCTTTTTGGATTCTCCATTACCACATTTGCCGGGATACCTCAATCCCCGAGCCGTGCTGTTTTCTATAAATTTCAATATCTGTAGTTTGCCAAAAACGTTTTCCAATTTACTTTCGGCCATCACATTTTACTCAGTCGCAGATTAGCTCCAGAGTAGCATTTGGTCGTGAGTGACAGATCCAATCAAAAAGGCTCTTCAGATTCAGTTAGAGTTACACCAAACAGAGACAGCAGCAGCACCACAGCTTGGCACCAACCCCGGAGCATGCGCCCTTTTTAAGGCGGGCACCTACGGATGTCGAACCGGATGGCATCACCCTACATCTGCTGCCTCAAACAATGGCATCACCCTACATCTGCTGCCTCAAACGCAAGAAGAAGAAGAAGAAGAAGAATTCTTTCTTTAGTGAAAATTAGAAAACAATTACCTCAAACTGTGGCCAGTTCATTGCCATTCCAGGTCCGTGTGTGATGCTGAACCACTTTAGATCTTCCTGTGCATCTGCAATCCGGATAACCTGCTCCAGCTCGCGGTAAATGTTGGCATAACTTCAAGAGAACAGATGGATAAATGGTTAATAGTTAACGCAACCCATTTTTCTGAGATTTTCCAATCCCCGGGTGCAACATTGCTTTTGGATTCTCTTGGGTTAATTACAAATGCTTTCCCCATCATGGCGAAGTCTGACGCTTGCATTGCCAACGATGGAGCTGGAAGCCTCTTTCAGGATTATTAAAGTTGGAGCTTTGCCTAGCCTGTAATTCACCATTCAAGCTACAGTACGACTCAAAAAACCCTCCCACTTTCCATAGACTCCAAACCAATGGGTTTTCCCTGGTTAAGTCATTTTGAGGATTGAGCAACCTATGAGTAGAAAGGGCTTTTAGTGTAGTGAAGGAACAGCAGATGCTGGTTTACACCGAAGATAGACACAAAATGCTGGAGTAACTCAGCGGGACAGGCAGCATCTCTGGAGAGAAGGAATGGGTGACGTTTCAGTTTGAGACCTTTCTTCAGACAGCATCCAGAATAAGGATTTGGGAGAAGTGAATGCAAATCAAGCAGTGGTTAAAAAAGGAATCCAGTTGATAGCAAGCTGAAACCTGCTGTTTAATTATCTGTAAGTTGAAATTTTAAACATAGAACAATGTAGCACATGACAGGCCCTTCAGCCCACTATAAGTTAATGTTCATAGAATCAGGATTAGGCCATTCGGCCCATCAAGTCTGCCCCACTATTCAATCATGGTTGATCTATCATTCCCTCTCAACCACATTCGTCTGCCTTCTCCCCATTTCTCCAGACACACATACTAATAAAGAATCTGTCAATCTGTGCCTTAAAATGGCTTGGCCTCCACAGCTGCCTGTGGCAATGAATTCCACAGATTCACCACCCTCTGACTAAAGAAATTCCTCCTCATCTCCTTTTTAAAGGAACGTCCTTTTATTCTGAGGCTTCGGATTCTGGTCCAAGACTCTCCCACGAGTGGAAACATCCTCTCCACATCAACTCTATCCAGGGTTTTCATTATTCGGCAAGTTTCTTTTTTTTTGTGTTTTTTTTTTGTTTTTGTTTGTTTGTTTATTTTTGTTAGAAGTAAGTACAGTAGTCTGGTACTTAAGTACCTAATACATAAATACATATTCTCATTCTTGTACAACTTCATACTTTTAGTTCAATAATAAAAGAACAGTGAGAGAAAAAAGAAATAAAGAGTGTCGGAATAGATAGACAAGCGAGTAGAAACAGAAAACAAAAAAAAAATGAAGGACAGAGGTGAGAAGTTAAACGATTGAAAGAGAAGGAAAAAGTAAAAAGAAAAGAGAGATTAGGAGAGATCTACCTATCTCATATTTTTGCCCATCCGTCACCCAGTTAAACGGGGACCAAATCTTTAAGAATTGGTCTACTTTGCCTAGTAAGAGGAATCTCATTTCTTCAAGATGTAGCATTTCAGACATGTTTCGGCAAGTTGCAATGAGGTCCCCCCTATTCTGCGTATCCTCAACGACCGTGCTGAACATGATACCAAGACTTTTAGCCACCTACACATAATCAAAATCCCTACATTCCTTGCATATCCATATGCCTATCCATCTTTAATGCCACCCGTCACATCTGCCTCAACCCTCCAGTACATTCCAGGCAATCACCGCCCTGTGTGTAAAAAACTTGCCCCGCACATCTCCTTCAAACTTGTCTCTTTGATAGAAGAACTGGCTTAAGTATGAAATTATAAATTCCAGATATTAGAATTTGGGGAAGTTACAGTGTAAATTGAGAGTTACTATTACAAATCGAGAACTATCAAGGCACAAAAAGGTTATGAATTCTCTCTGAGGGGTAAAAAGCAACTTGATTGCCCATTCTGGTCAATGGCGAGTGTAGATAAATTGACAATATAGTTACAGGATAGGACACAATGGGTAAGTAAAGAGGTGCAGATTCATTTTGTTTGGGTTAGCAAGATAAAAATCCAGTTTTATTTTACTAAGCGGAGACTTGCAACACAGCAAGGACAGGATTTGTTTAAAAAAACAAGATGCCAATGATAAGCAGGGTTGGTGCTCTAATGAGATGAAATCTTTTGATTTCAAATCCTTTCTCATCCTAACCATAGAAAGCGTTTTATGTTGATCTATACACTATAATGGCTTGTTGTAATCATGTATTGTCTTTCTGCTGACTGGATAGCACGCAACAAAATCTTTTCACTCTACCTCGGACAATAAACTAAAGTGAAACCTATGGCAAAACGAAGTCCTCTCCCTACCCCACCACTTCTTGATTTGGTGGGGAATTTAACTATTTGTACCATGGACAGTTGCGTTGTACCCGAGAAGGACAAGGGCTTCCCTTGCTTTGCACACCATTCCAACTTGGGAATACAATGCGGGTCCTTTGATGCTGGGTCGAGTCCTGGAACTCCCTGCCTGACGGTACTGAGAGAGCACATTCACTTAAACGATGCAGCTGTTTAAGGCTGTAGTTCACCATCATCTTCTCAAGGGCAATAAATACTGGCCTTGCTAGTTAGTGCTGCCCAGCTGCCTAAAATGAATACATGAATCAAAATAGCTTTAAAATATTAATACTCACTTGTTGTTTTCAGTGAGGTTTAGGTGTCGTTTGATGTCTTGCAGCATTTCTTTGAAGAAACCCAGTCGCTTTTCCTCAAACTGCTGGCACTGTTCGAACACTTGCTCCATATTCTCCATATACTGCGGTGTACATTTACTCAACTCATCCAAGGCTTTCTCATATTTCTCTTTTGCCTATAAAGGCCAAAAACCCAACATTAATGGCATAAATTATCTTAAAATCGGTCACCATTTATCAAATGTTGGATTTACAAAATATGTCATTTATCATTGTCAAAAGGCAGCAGGTGAGACTTCCTTGAGAAACTTAAATCCTTAAACACATTGTGCACCCTGCCAAGTATCATTCAGTGCACTTTCCTCAGTCAATTCAGATACATTCAAACACTTTGCGCTGCTGCAAAATGAATCAAGGATTTTTTTAAAATCATTTGGAGCTGTCTTATTCAATCACCATTAGTTAACCTCTAGAGGGCAATGGTATTTCAAAGGGAGAAATGGAAAGATGAAAGGATCTCTATTACCATGAGAAGACCTGCTTCAGACTGATACCAAACACACATTATTGGAACGAGTAGTCGACACCTGAAGGATTCAGATAACGTAATCCCCTTGAGTAGCTTCAGTCAGCTGGACAGACATTATGCTTGCAGAAATTATCATGGTATTTTCAGAAGAAAAAATTGTATACCCAGTTCAAGAGTTCAATCTAATTATTGTTTGCATGTATTTACTTTGTTGTAAATAGATCTATTTTCATGAATTTTATCATCTTTTCAAAACAAATGCCCCATGTGTTACCATTGGATTTATATCATTCACCTACTGTGACATATCCTGCAGCATTCATTCATCAGATTATATCCAAATGGGCAGGTGGAGTTAGAACACAGGACGGTGAACAGGACAGATAGCCTGAAGAAGGGATCCCACCCCAAACGTCACCTATGCCTTTTCTCCAGAGATGCGGCCTGACCAGCTGAGTTACTCCAGCATTTTGTGTCTAACTTCAGGATAAAGCAGCATCTGCAGTTCCTTCCTCCACAGA
Source organism: Okamejei kenojei (assembly GCA_035221665.1). Lineage (NCBI taxonomy): Eukaryota > Metazoa > Chordata > Chondrichthyes > Rajiformes > Rajidae > Okamejei > Okamejei kenojei. The sequence goes on from CM069154.1 coordinate 35,431,959, forward strand.
GAACAGGACAGCACAGGAACAGGCCCTTTGGCCCACAACATTCATGCTAAAGATGATGCCATGCTAATCTCCTCGGCCTGTGCATGCTTCATATCTCCCTGCTTCCTACATATCATGTACCTATGCAAAAACCTCTTAAATGCTGCCATTTCATCTGCCTCCACCACTGGCAGTGCATTACGTATCCACCCGCTCTGTATAAAAAACCTGTCCCATACATCTTCTTCAAGTGTTGCCCCTCTCACTTTAAAACTATGCCCACTGATCTTTGTCATTTCCACTCAGGATAAAGGTTCTGACTGTTTACCCGATCTGTGCCCCGCGTAATTTTATACACTTCTGTCAGGTCTCTCCTCAGATCCCCAATGCTCCAGAGAAACCAGTCCACGTTTTTCCAATTTCTCCCTATGGCTAATACACTCTAATCCAGGCAGTATTTTTGGTAAATCTCTTTTGCACCCTCCAAAACATAGAAACATAGAACCTTCACAACCTTCATGTATGACCAGAACTGTATACTAGACTCCAAATGCAGCCTAACCTAATTCCTTTAAAACTGCAACATGACTTCCAGACTTGTATACTCAATACCCCGACTGACGAAACACGCATACTTCGCACTTTCTTTACCACTCCATCTATTTGTCTTGCCACTTTCAGGAAGTTATGGACTTGGACCCCAACAAATCTCTGTACTTCAGTGTTGTTATGTGTGTTGCCATTAACTCTTACATTTGACCTCCCAGAGAGCAACATCTCACACTTGCTCAGATTAAATGCTATCTAACATTTTTCCGTCCATTTCTGTAGATGATCTGTAGTCTACTGTATTCCATGACGGCTTTGCTCAATGTCTGCAACTCTCCCAATTTTGATGTCATCTGCAAACTAACAGACAAAGGACAATAGACAACAGACAACAGACAATAGGTGCAGGAGTAGGCCATTCGGCCCTTCGACCCACTTACATTTACATCCACAATGATTATATAAATGTATCCAGCATATAGAGGTCCCAGCACAGATCCCTGCAGAACCCCAATGCTCACAGACGTCCAGTCAGAATAGCATCCGCCCAGCACAATCCTCAGTCTTCTATGAATAAGCCAGCACTGAATCTGAATGGCTAAATCACCGTGGAGTAGATTGTCATTTCACAAGGACTGGAGTACAGGTACAATTAAAATCTTGCTTGCAGCTGCATCACAGCCACATACTCAGCCAACACATAAAACACAGACTGTACACAAACTACACGTTAAACTGTACATGGTGTGCATTTAGTGTACAATTTGTGACCTATTGTATTACCTGATTACTGATAATTTACCACAAAGCCATGTTTCTATTGTTTAGGTTAAGGGGCTGTCCCACTGCGGCGACCTAATTGGCGAGTTTAGAAGAGTTTAGGAGAGATTGAAAAAATGTCATGTTGAAGACCTCCTTCGACTATGTAGAAGACCAGCTTCCACTAGCTTCTGGAAAACTGGTCACCGAATAGTGGAGAGTGAAGACGACCTCCTTCAATCTCCTTCGACCTCCCTTCGACTATGTTGAAGATTATCTACGACCACCTTCGACTACCCTCGATTACCTACGACTAACATGCCGACCTACCATGACCTACTCCAACTAAACCTACGAATAAAAAAAGTATCGATTTTTTCCATGGCGACCTTCTTTTACTCGCGGGCATTTTTCAACATGTTGAAAAATATGGCCACGACCTAGCTGAGGCTTCGAGTATGCGGGGACTACCCACGAGTATGAAGGAGAGTTACAAAGACCTCCTAGGACCTCGTGCCAACCGTGCCGCAAGTATGAGTCGAGGGCAAACTCGCCAGAACTCGTGGATTTCGCCGTCGCAGTGAGACAGCCCCTTTAGGGCGTCTTCGACATCTCCAGGACAGTTTCATGGAGAACAAAGTGGATTTTAAATAAAATCGCGGTGAGATACAACCATCTGCCCACCATCGATCCTCCTCCCCTCACAGGGTGGACCTGTGGGAACACTTAAACCATAAGACATTTGGCCCATCGCATGGACTCTGCCATTCGATCATGTCATATCTATTTTTTCCTCTTAACCCCATTCTCCTGCCTTCTCTCCACCCAGGCCTCATCTTCTGCCAATACTGGCAGGGATATTCCACCCGGGTTCACAGGAACATCCTGTAACCCAATGTGTCAGAGACTGATGGAGATTCTAAACCAGAGCCTGCTGTTACTGAATTCCTCTTTTCACTGAAATAATAGATATACCGAGAATACTGGAAAAAATGCAGTCATCAAATTTCATAGCACATCCCACCACATCAATGCTGACACTTTTGCTCATCATTTATCATACTGTCATCTTCAAGACTCATCATACTTCCATATGCCCCCAAAATGCCTCTATTTTGTCCTTTAAAATGGGGCTATGTGTAAAAGGCAGATGACCATTAGATCTGCTTCTCATCATTATGATTGTAAATTCTCCATTACTAATATAAAAGATAAGAGTCTTCAACTAATAGCAACTATATCACTTTACCATCATCACTCTAGATAATAACATTAACATTGAAGAAATGATTATCAAAAGAATGGTCACAAAATGATATTAATCAAATGGACATACCAACTTTGCTCTGAATTATTTATACTATTTCATACCCAAACAGCAAAGATGCTCTAGATTTAGAACAAAAATTGATTTGTTCGATCTAAAGTCAAACTGTTTCATTATGATGATTGCAATCCTTCGTCTATTAAGAAAATAATATCTATTACTGGTTATCCATCTCCAAAATGTATGACTTTAAAATAGTTTAAACAATACAGAAATGTACATGCAAATGGAGTGGTACTTGGATAGACATAAAATGCTGGAGTAACTCAGCGGGTAAGGCAGCATCTCCGTAGAAAACGGAGTGATTTTATGAGTCAGGACTCTTCTTCAGACTGACATACTTACTAGTATTGTTCAAATGGCAATTTGTCTTGTTTTCTCGCACAATATTTAAATAAAATTCAGTGGCAAACGTGTGGTGAGGGCGCAAACAGAGCGCGGGGGGAAAGAAATTCATTTAATTCATGGATGCAAAGTTTAGGGTTGAGAGAAAGCATCAATTGAATATTGGTCTTTATTTGAATGAGTTTCCACACCCGGCAACCTCACCTTCTGAACTTCCTGTTTGCATTTCTCTACTTTATCCAATAGCTTCTTCTGTTGTTCTGGGGTGACCGACTGTTCAGTCTTGCTGTTTGCCTCTCTTGTGGCTGCCATCTTCTCCTCTTTACAGGCCAGGTGATAGGCCTTCTTGACAGTCTCAACCTGTGGAACAAGAACAAATTACATGCTTTAAACAATAGATTAGAAATATTTGTGGCTCTGGCCCACCTATGGGAAAATCCTAGGTTCAACAAAGTTGCAAATATTAGCAAAGGCAAACGCAACATGTCAAACACAAGCAATGTTCCGTGACAGTTACCAATGTTAACAATCATATAAGGTACGTAAACGTCGCTCCAAATTATTTACACTATATCAGACTAAAACAGCAAAGGTACACTGGATTTAAAATGATTCTACTGCTGGGTCACCATCCACCCAGTGTTATGTGTCTCCATGTTATTGATCAGCCTAGCTGCTTGAAAACCACTGTTGATTACATCACTTTGCAGATGATTGAGAGTAGACTGATTGGGCAGTACTCAGGCAGATTGGATTTATCTTGCTTTTTGTGAATAGAAAATGCCCGGGCAATCTTCCACAGTGTCAGGGAGATGCCAGTGTTGTATCTGTGACTGCATTGTATCACAACTTTTATAAGATCAGGACAATTTCCATTGTATTAGACCGTGTGCACTAGCGTTTGGTATTTCATCCTCAAAAAAGCTCCAAAACATGTCCAAGAGTCGCATGCTTACATCAATGGTGTGCAGGTTTGAAACAATTGTAAGCGCTGGAGTTGGAGTGAGATTGAGTTGATCATGATTGGATTTTGTAAACTGTGGGCTGACATCCTCACCACAATCTGCTCAGCATCTGGACAGACTGGAGCTCACCCACAGAGAACAGTGTGGGGGAATTTTTGGTGCAATAGGGTGAAGAGAACCAATGAAGAAAAATCACAAGCAACAGCAATCCGCAGGCACAAAGACCCAAATGCTTACATTTTGGAAATCGAGACATCCCAGACAACAAAATACATGTAAAGACATTTCTGGCCAATTCTAATTATTTAATTCAACCCCACACATCCCTGGAGCAACCTCACCTTTAAGGGGCACCAGAAAGATGCAGAGGCCAAGTACGTGATATAAAGCTTTCAATGTCCAGAGAACAAGTAAGTAAGTTCCTCACTCTACCATCTGAGATGATTAAATATTGCAAATCCTGCTCATCGAAGATATTGAAGTAAATTCTCTCCATTACTACAATACTTGAATGTTTTGTTTGAAGCTGCTTTAAGTCTGGACCATAATTATCCGGTTATTTCAAATAATAAAAACATATATTATTGGGATACAGGTTGAGAGAACAAAGGTTGAAAAGTAAAGCATGCTAATCAACAGGCAATGGCAATTTTATACTTTTAAAAATCTATAGATTGTAGAAGGTACTTCATCCAGTGACTTGACTGTTTTGATTAACTCAGTGGATCATTTGATAGCGGAAGATACTACTGAGCCATATATTTAGGAAGACTCAGGTCTTCTTCAAGGTTGCAGGAGATACATCGCGAATAGTTTGCATCGAACCGATCTTAGCATGGGGAACAGAAGAGGGAAAATTAACTAAAATTGTGTCTCACTTTACAAGGTGACACAACTGGTGGGGCTTCTGCTTCACAGTGCCAGAGGCCCAGTTTTGATTTTGAACCTCGGGTGCAGTCTGTGTGGACATTGCACGTTCTCACTGTGACTGCGTGGGCTTCCTCGGGTGCCCTGGTTTCCTCCCAGATCCCAAAGATGTGCTGTCCTGTAGGTTAATTGTCCTCTGTAAATTGTCCCCAGTGTGAAGTGAATGGGTGAGAAAGTGGGATAATATAGAATTAGTGGGAAGTAGGCAGCATGGACTCATTGGGCCGAGAGGCCTGTTTCCATGTTGTATCATTAAACTAAACTAAAGTAATTACAGCTCAAATAGTTGCTTTCAGCATAACGGCAACAACAATGGGAAAATAAACATGGAACTCAATTCATTTAATTTTTGGATTAGTTGCACATTTAAACCTTTAAGTAGCTGAACTTCTGGAAATGAATCAAATCAAGGTATGATCATTTGAGCTTGTGGACAGATCCTCTGTTTTGCACTATGTAATTATTCATGCATATTCATGTATATGTTAATGAGTTGGTGTTGCATATAAGCAGGGAATGTTGGGTAATAAAACTCTCTCTCGTGATCCAGGCAACCTGCGTGTAAGTTGTTATTCATTCTGCCGGAATATAACACTTCATAATCTTAGTGAGTTATAGGCGATATATCTCACAGTAACCAAATGATAATGATGCAACTCTCTAGAAGCCATTGAAACTGCTGAAGCTGCACTTTACCTCTTTTAGTTTTTTAGCCCACGGTTTCTGTGCTTTCCGGAATCCATCCTCTGCTTCTTTGGTCTCCTTGAAGCCTCCTATAATCTGCTTGTGAAAGGAATCTTTCTGCCAGTTCTTGATCTTCTCAAAATCTTCACTGGTTAGTGCATTTCTCACCTCCAGATGTAACTCGCTCACTTTATCTGCCTCCGTCATCAATGCCATCCAGGCTCTCTCTAGAGTTCCATATTGGGATCCTACAAAATGGTGCATGGAATTGTCATTAACTCAACTAATACCCCAACCAATAAAAGTCACAAAGTGAAAGAGTAACAAATCAAGAACACCCCTCACCTGTATCCACCTATCACCTGCCAGGCTTTGTTCTGCCCCCACCTCTATTCCAGCTTAGTCTCCCAACTACAATTAGTCTGAAGAAGGGTCCCAACCTGAAATGTCACAGGTCAATGTTCTCCAGAGATGTTGCCTACCTGCTGAGTTACTCCAGCACTTTGTGTCTTTTTTTTATAAACCAACATCTGCAGGTCCTTGTGTCTAATATCTCAACCATTTCATTTATTGGTAAAACTGCTTTTTAAATTCTTAACTTCTGCAAAGCAACAATTCAGCTCATGGACAAGCAATACTAGACGCTAATGTAATTATCATGGCATTTATTTTAAAATAAATAGGATACAGAAGAGGCCCTAAAGCAGCAAAAAGAATACAGAGAAAATGACCATTATTTAACAAAAGTAGAAACATAACTGATTCTTCCCCATGGTAGAGAGATCTTTGTCCGCAGTTTAGTCCCACATTCTGAGACACAAGCGGCTGTGGATGCTGGAATCAGGTGCAACAAATAACCTGCTGGAGGAACTTTGTCGTTCAAACAGCATCAGTGGTGAGAAAGGAACTAAAGGGTCTCGACCCATAATATTAAAAATTCCCAAAGGTACAACACCTCACATTCCCACCAGACAACATCTTAATGGAATGCACATTGAATGTTCCAATTTTAGGTAACCCTCCCCTCCAGGAGGGGGGGAGGGGGTGAGATTTCGCATTTTTCAGCTTGAAATTATACAATCTGGTGCATACTGTAGCGAGTCTTTTAAGTTAAAATTGAATGCAACATTTATGCTTCAAATTGGATTAGGTATGAATAAGGTTAGGCTAAATGACATTCCTAATAACATTCCACAGTAGAGCCAGGCTCTGAGCAACAGGTGCAGCACATGAATGACCTTAGTATATTCATGTTGGAAATCAGATTATAATTCATGCTGCTATGCATATATATAGAGAAACACAAACATAGAAACAAGGCAAGAGGAGTCAGACTTCCATCACTGTTCTGCACAAATAAATCAATCAACCTCACCCTTACAAACAAGATGAAAATAATGCCACATATTCAACCGTATATGGTTCAATGAAATCTATATAATTAAAAGTCTCATCTTGACCACTTCCTGTTTGCACTGTGCTTTGATTTTAGAAACAAAATGCTACCACATATAGCTGTGACTTTTCGGCCATCTTACTCAGAGTCCTCCTCCGCTGCGCAGGCCCCGAGGATTTTACCCATCGATGAAAAATAAAAGACTTATTAGTGTTTAAAAAATCTTGAGATTCTCTCTCCTGTCAATCACTGCTATGAAGGCCACTCCCCTTCCGGTGGGAGGGGGAGGGACTATAAACCCAAAAGTGTGGGTGTGGCTCAGTCTGCAGGATGGCGAGGGAGAGGTCAAGATTCTCTGTCTGAGCTGGGAAACTACAGAACACTGTGAGTATGCAATGTACTTGAATAAATGATTTGTTAGCCCTTAATGAAAATGAAATGGGTTGTTTGGCCTGCCCTGTGCTTGAAACTACAATGGCAATGGAAATGAAGTGAAAATGCAATGAGCTGTTTGGCTTGAACCTGCCCTGTTCTAGAAACATAACTGATTCTTCCCCATGGTAGAGAGATCTTTGTCCGCAGTTTAGTCCCACATTCTGAGACACAAGAGGCTGCGGATGCTGGAATCAGGTGCAACAAATAACCTGCTGGAGGAACTTTGTCATTCAAACAGCATCAGTGGTGAGAAAGGAACTAAAGGGTTTCGACCCATAATATTAAAAATTCCCAAAGGTACAACACCTCACATTCCCACCAGACAATATCTTAATGGAATGCACATTGAATGTTCCAATTTTAGGTAACCCTCTCCTCCAGGAGGGGGGGGAGGGGGTGAGCTTTTGCATTTTTCAGCTTGAAATTATGCTATCTGGTGCATACTGTAGCGAGTCTTTTAAGTTACAATTGAATGCAACATTTATGCTTCAAATTGGATTAGGTATGAATAAGGTTAGGCTAAATGACATACCTAATAACATTCCACAGTAGAGCCAGGCTCTGAGCAACAGGTGCAGCACATGAATGACCTTAGTATATTCATGTATGTAAATCACAATAGCAATGGAAATGAAGTAAAAATGCAATGAGCTGTTTTGCTTGAGCCTTCCCTGTGCTTGAAACTGCAAAGGCAATGGAAATGAAGTGAAAATGGAATCAGCTGTTTGGCTTGAGCCTTCCCTGTGCTTGAAAGTGCAATGGCAGTGGAAATTAAGTGAAAATGCAATCAGCTGTTAAGTGAAAATGCAATCAAACTGCAATGGTAATGGAAGTGAAAGTGGGCACATGCATGGCAGATGCGGTATAATGTGGATAAATGTGAGGTTTGGCAGCAAAAACAGGAGGGTAGACTATTATCTGAATGGGCCGATTAGGAAAAAGGGAGATGCAACGAGACCTGGGTGTCATTGTACGCCAGTCATTGAAAGTAGGCATGCAGATGCAGCAGGCTGTGAAGAAAGCGAATGGTATGTTGGCATTCATAGCAAAAGGATTAGAGTACAAGAGCAGGGCGGTTCTACTGCAGTTGTACAGGGTCTTGGTGAGGCCACACCTGGAGTATTGCGTACAGTTCTGGTCTCCTAATCTGAGGAAAGACATTCTTGCCATAGAGGGAGTACAGAGAAGGTTCACCAGACTGATTCCTGGGATGGCAGGACTTCCATATGAAGAAAGACTGGATAGACTTGGCTTGTACTCGCTTGAATTTAGGAGATTGAGGGGGGATCTTATAGAGACTTACAAAATTGGACAGGCTAGATGCAGGAAGATTGTTCCCGATGCTGAGGAACTACAGAACAAGGGGTCACAGTTTAAGGATAAGGGGGAAGTCTTTTAGGACTGAGATGAGAAGATCATTTTTCACACAGAGAGTGGTGAGTCTGTGGAATTCTCTGCCACAGAAGATAGTTGAGGCCAGTTCATTGGCTATATTTAAGAGGGAGTTAGATGTGGCCCTTGTGGCTAAAGGGATCAGGGGGTATGGAGAGAAGGCAGGTACGGGATACTGAGTTGGATGATCAGCCATGATCATATTGAATAGCGGTGCAGGCTCGAAGTGCCGAATGGCCTACTCCTGCACCTATTTCCTATGTTTCTATGTTTCTATAATAATCTCAGAGTAGAATTTTCTTCTAGGCCCAAAATCACATTATCACAAACCTTCTATTCCCGAAGACCAAACATTGGCCAAGGCACACAGATAACTACTGTCTTCCTTTTCTGGAATAACATGACAAAGGTCCGTTACTGAAGACAGGTACCTCTGACAGTTCAGAACTTCCTCAACACGTCCTCCACATTTACTCTATCTGAAACAGACAAAGTTCTGAGGAAAATAGAGACAAAGAACTGCAGTTGGTGGTTTACAAAAAAAGACACAAAGTGCTGGAGTAACTCAGTGGGCCAGGCAGCATCTTTTGAGAACTGTTCCATGTTCTCCAGAGAGGCTACCTGACCCGTTGAGTTACTCCGGCACTGTGCATTTTCTGTAGAAAATAAGTTTAAAATAAATAAATTAAGGGCCTGTCCCACAAAATGTTGAAAATTCAGCGGCGACCAGAAAGATGCTACGACTCTTTGGGTGACTAGGAGACTACTCATGACCATACAGGCGACATCCTGGCGACATGTCGCGGGGTGTCACGGGGTCACCCCGCGACAGGTCGCCAGGGGTCGTGAGTAGTCTCCTAGTCACCCAAAGAGTCGCAGGACTTTCTGGTCGCCGCTGAATTTTCAACATGTTGAAAATTTTTGCCGACCTATGACTGGTACCGGCAGTCGCCGAAAAAGTTGCTTAAGTGGGACAGGCCCTTCAATCAGACCTCATGTCATTCCACTGATAAATATAATTAAAATTAGGAAGTTTAAATGATAATTGGCATACACTTATTAAAAATTGAAGACCTGACCTTATTCCCATGTATGGGTTCTAGTAACTCCTGCCTTATTCTCTGTTGGCCCTTCATTCTTCACTCAAAATAATGAACTATAATTAAAGCATGACCCCATTCTTAAAATCTTTCCCTTTCCTTGACACTTCAGGAAAGAAGAAAAGGATACAATAAAAAAAGCACATTATTACTGATTTCTGGTGGAAAAGTTCAAAGAATTACAGAACACAGTTTGAAATACAAACATTGCTGGTAGTTAAGAGTCAAGAGTCTTCTACAAACATATGAGTAAGGAGACGCAGGTGACTAGACAGCCCCTCGTGTCTGCTCTTCTGTCAAATTTATGGATATTCCAGATACGTAACCTCATTCGATTCCAGGACTTCAGTGCATTAATAACGAGCACCACCTGCAAAGCTACTTCGAGAGATTGTAAATGGAGAATCCATCACAGGTTTGCAAAATAACCTTCATGATACAAGAGATTGCAGAATGATTTATTTGTCAAACATACCGGATTGGAATCAGAACAATAAAATCCTTAGATGGACACAAAATGCTCGAGTAACTCAGTGGGTCAAGCAGCATCTCTGGAGAAAAGGAATAGGTGGCATTTTGGGTCGAGACGCTTCTTCAGACTCGGAGGGGGGGCAGCGAGAGAGGGTGTTGCAAAACTCCCAGAGAGAGGAAAACTTCTTCAAAGTGGGATACCTTGATGAAATTTCACAGTGGAGCAGACAAAATGTGTAGGAATGAACAGCAAATGCTAGTTTACACCGAAGATAGACACAAAGTGAGTAACTCAGTGGGTCGGGCAGCATCTCTGGAGAAAAGGAATAGGCGACATTTTGGGTCGAGACCCTTCTTCAGACTCGGCTTGCTTACTTAGTTGCTAAATCCTTACTTGCTGCAACCTTTACAGGCACATTAAATGCAACAACCGCAACTGCCAATATACAACAGTTGCAGTGGCTTGCAAAAGTTTTCATGCCCCTTGAACTTTTCCACATTTTGTCATCTTACAACCACAAACGTAAATGTATTTTATTGGGATTTTATGTGATAGACGAACACAAAGTGGCGCATAATTGTGAAGTGGAAGGAAAATGATACATGGTTTTCAAATTTTTTTTACAAATAAAAAACTGAAAAGGGTGGCGTACAAAAGTATTCAGCCCCCTTTACTCTGATACCCCTAAATAAAATCCAGTGCAACCAATTGCCTTCAGAAGTCACCTAATTAGTAAATAGAGTCCACTTGTGTGTAATCTAATCTCAGTATAAATACAGCTGTTCTGTGAAGGCCTCAGAGGCTTGTTAGAGAACATTAGTGAACAAACAGCATCATGAAGCCCAAGGAACACACCAGACAGGTCAGGGATAAAGTTGTGGAGAAGTGTAAAGCAGGGTTAGGTTATAAAAAAAATATCCCAAGCTTTGAACATCTCACGGAGCACTGTTCAATCCTTCATCCAAAAATGGAAAGAGTATAGCACAACTGCAAACCTACCAAGACATGGCTGTCCACCTAAACTGACAGGCTGGGCAAGGAGAGCATTGATCAGAGAAGCAGCCAAGAGGCCCATGGTAACTCTGGAGGAGCTGCAGAGATCCACAGCTCAGGTGGGAGAATCTGTCCACAGGACAACTATTAGTCCTGCACTCCACAAATCGGGCCTTTGTGGAAGACTGGCAAGAAGAAAGCCATTGTTGAAACAAAGCTAAACTGCAAAAGTCCCGTTTGCAGTTTGCCACAAGCCATGTGGGGGACACTGCAGTTTGCCACAAGCCATGTGGGGGACACAGCAAACATGTGGAGGAAGGTGCTCTGATGAGACCAAAAATTGAAGTTTTTGGCCTGAATGAAGGTCTGATGAGACCAAAATTGAAGTTTTTGGCCTAAATGCAAAACGCTTTGTGTGGTGGAAAACTAACACTGCACATCACCCTGAACACAGTATCCCCACTGTGAAACATGGTGGTGGCAACATCATGCTGTGGGGATGCTTTTCTTTAGCAAGGACAGGGAAGCTGGTCAGAGTTGATGGGAAGATAGATGGAGCCAAATACAGGGCGATCTTGGAAGAAAACCTGTTAAAGTCTGCAAAAGACTTGCGACTGGGGCGGAGGTTCACCTTCCAGCAGGACAACGACCCTAAGCATACAGCCAGAGCTACAATTAAATGGTTTAGATCAAAGCATATTCATGTGTTAGAATGGCCCAGTCAAAGTCCAGATCTAAATCCAATTGAGAATCTCTGGCAAGACTTGAAAATTGCTGTTCACAGATGCTCTCCTTCCAATCTGACTGAGCTTGAGCTATTTTGCAAATAAGAATGGGCAAAAATTTCAATCTCTAGATGTGCAAAGCTGGTAGAGACATACCCCAAAAGACTTGCAGCTGTAATTGCAGCGAAAGGTGGTTCTACAAAGTATTGACTCGGGGGGGCTGAATACTTTTGCACGCCACACTTTTCAGTTTTTTTATTTGTAATAAAATTTGGAATCCATGTATCATTTTCCTTCCACTTCACAATTATGCACCACTTTGTGTTGGTCTATCACATAAAATCCCAATAAAATACATTTACGTTTGTGGTTGTAACGTGACAACATGTGGAAAAGTTCAAGGGGTATGAATACTTTTGCAAGCCAATGTATTCTAAGTAAATGAGTCCATGATAGTGCAAAAATCAAAGCAAATAGTGCAACCAGACTGGTGCAAAGTCTGCAGTGACTCCGTGCTGAGGTAGGGTTGTGGTTAGTGTTGTGCAGGGTGGTTCAAGAATCTGACGATGGATGGGAAGAAGCTGTTCTTGAATCTGGAGGTTATCTGGAAGAGAGCATGGCCAGGTTGGTGAGAGTCTTTAAAGATATTCTTAGCAGTCTTCTTGAAGCACTTGCTATAGATCCCTTCAATGGTGCGGAGGTCAGAACCCATGTTGGATGGGACAATATCCACCATTTTGTGCAGCCTCCTTCATTCTTGAGTGTTTGAATGATCAAACCAGGCCACGATGCAACCAGTCAGAAGTGGTGCAGCAGGAGAGCTCCTGCCTCGCAGTGCCAGAGACTCGGGTTCGATTCTGACTGTAGGTGTTCTCTGTGTGGAGTTTGTAGGTTCTCCCTGCGATCGCACGGGTTTTCTCTGGGTGCTCCGGTTTCGTCCAAAATCCCAAAGACGCGCAGGTTTGTAGGTTGACAAAAGTGCTGGAGAAATTTAGTTTCTCCAGCACTTATGTCTACCTTCGATCTTCCAGCATCTGCAGTTCCTTCTCGAATAGGTTTGTTTGTAGGTTAATTGGCTTTTGTAAATTGCCCCTTGTGTGTTGCTCATAGAATTAGTGTACAGATGAACAATGGTTGGCGTGGACTGATGGGCCTGTTTCCACACTGTATCTCTAAATTAAAACCATGGGTATTGGCAAAGCCTTGCAAGCGATAGGTGGGTACAGGTGAAGGCGGGGGTGGGGGGTTGGTAGATAGGTCGAGTAAGTGACAAAGGCAAGAGCTAAAAAGGAAACAAAAGGTTGTTCGATAAGAAAAGAAGAGGAGGAGTGAAGTGTAAAACCAGAGGATGGGATAGGCGTGGAAGGGGATACTGAGGGGACAGAGGGGGACAAAAGAGAAATATAGAGCATGTGGCTTTGGTGCTTTCTGAGCATTCCTTACCATTAAGATCATTAGTAGTTACCTGGATATTTATTCAATTTTGGTTCTGGGATTTTAGCTCATTTAAGTGAGCTGTCACAATGCTAGACGTTGTCATAGTAACAATATTTCTAAAACGTTTTCATTGTCTGTCCTAAAGATTATGGAAGGTGTCCCTAACAAAATATTTTCTTCTTTCTTAACAGGCAATCTTACCCTGTGGAACTCATCTGCCAACAGCACTAAGAACAATCCATATACAATCGTTTGATTCCAAAACAGGAAAAAAAAATACTGCAGAGAGAGCAGAGTACAGTTTGTGCGCTGGAGCTTTGCATGTTACCCATGGTGCAGGAAGAAGGCCCTGCCCATGGATGCTGTCTAATAGTAACCTAAAAGTCTGAAGCTAGGAACCAACCACAGATAAAGATAGCAGGGATAGACAATTGCCACAAAAAAAAGACACAAAGTGATGAAGTAACTCAGCAGGTCAGGCAGCAACCCTGGAGAGCAAGGATCGGTGATATTCTGCTTGAGTAGCTTACAACCCAATGGTATGAACATTGAATTCTCCAATTTTAGATAACCTCAAACAACCCCTACACCCCTTTCTCCCTCCCAACCCCCATTCCCCTCTGCCCCACCGACATGTACCAATTTCTCCCCCTTCCTTCACCTCCATCTTCATTCTTTCCTCGGGCTTCATAATTCACAACTCTTCAATCCTTTCGTCTCGCACCTTTTTTTCATCTTTGACCTTTGTCCAACAATCACCCTATCAAACACCCCCCCCCCCCCACCTGGGTTCACCTATTACTGCCAAGCTTTGTCCAGCCCCTTCTCGCTTCTTAGTTTCCCTTTCTCCCTCCCCCCCCAACAATCAGCTTGAAGAAGGGTCCCAATCCAAAATGTCACCTATCCAAGTTCTCCAGAGATGCTGCCAGACCCACTGAGTTACTCCAGCACATTGTTTATTTTTTTCATCTGCAGTTCATTGTTACTAAATAATTGCCACTATGTAATTGAAGACATAAAAACAATGGGATTCAAAAATGTTGTAAGTACTTTCTACTGTGAAATAGATAAGTTTCAACGCATCTAACTAATAATCTATAATTTATCTTTTTCTAAAATTGACTGAACTTACTTAAATTACTGTGCCAGAGATTGCATACATTCTAAAAATGAAATCATAAAATATTTCCTTACAAAGACTGCATTGTTCAAACCATTCCCTGCAAATGCTTATTTTGTGTTTAAAATTAGCTTTGTAGATTAAACATTGAAGAGATTGCTTATTATCAAAATTACATGTCCGCTGATATACTGGTGTACCATATTGCTGGCGTGGTAAGGTTATTTTCTTTAAGTAAGCTTTGTATTTTAAATTGGTCAAATTGAAAATATACAAATATTGCAAATGTAAAATTATATGTTTACCCAGTGAGCCCAAGGTGCTATTGGGAGGAAAGCCATTGGGTATAGCTGCAATGATGAATGTGAACTGTCTCTCTGCCAGACAATCCGGAACACCCTTGGTGTGAGTCCAGGTTTGTGGTGTGTTAGCTAAGCTGAAGCAGGAGAACATGGAGGTTCTAAATGACCTTGGGTTTAGGCGTGGGGAGGTAGATGAGATCTGATTCAGCATTCCAATGAGCTTACAATGAAGGCAATGTTGGCTATCAAAAATGGCTGCGAGATTTGTATAATGGCACACAATCGTAGATATTAGTTTAGTTTAGAGATACAGTGTGGAAACGGGCCCTTCTGCCCGCAAAGTCCGCACAGACCAGCGATCCAGCGATCCCCACACATTAACACTATCCTACACTAGGGACAATTTTACATTTATACCAAGCCAATTAACCTACAAATCTGTACGTCTTTGGGGTGTGGGAGGAAACCGAAGTACTCCGAGAAACCCCACGCAGGCCATGGGGATAACGTACAAACTTTGTACAGATAAGCACTCGTCGCCAGGATGGAACCCTGGTCACTGGCGCTGTAAGCGCTGTAAAGCAGCAACTCTACCGCTCTGCCACAGTGCCCCCCTGAAAACACTTCATTGGAAATCACATTCAAATGTAATTATTCTCAGGCAAACCCTCTCAACACGTGATACCTCATTTCAAGCTCATACAAACACTTCACATGATACATAATGTATTATTTTGATGAATATTTTTTATTATAGAAACATATGTATGAAAATTGCAATATTTTACATAAATGAAAATACATCATTAAATACTTTCATAATATTAATAATATTAATATTATTACTAATATTGAGATTTAGGACTATATGCTTCTATACGCTTTTTAAATTATTTTTTATAAAGTAAGAAAAGATAGAGATAAATAATGAAAAAAATATGAAAACGAATGGAGTATTAATCGTTATTCTGTCATTGGAGATATAGGCATGATTTATTATATTTCTTTCTTCATCCATTCTAATATTCAGGCCTCAGTCAAGCCCTCGTACCGATCCATTATGACTCTGTAAATATTCAATATATGGAGACCATATCCCTCTGAAGAGATCTAACCTGTCCATTAGGACAAGCCTCAATCTCTCCAGATGAAGAGTCTCCGACATTTCTGTATTCCACATTTTGATTGTAGGGGATGTAGGGCCTTTCCAAAATTTTAATATTAATTTTTTCCCAATTATTAACCCATAATCAATAAAAATTCTCTGGTTTGTTGTTACTATTTGTTCTGTTTCCAATATTCCTAGTATTATTAGCTTTGAATCGGGTGTCAAAGATATATTAACAACATTCGAAATTATCCTAAATATTTCAATCCAGAATTTTGTAATTTTTATACAATTTGTAAATGAGTGTGCCAGATTGGCTTCTAAATGTTGACATTTATCACATAGGAGATACTTTTGGGAACATATTATGTAATTTGGTTTTTGAATAATATAATCTATGTAATATTTTAAACTGTATAAGAGAGTGTTTAGCATTTAGCGAACAATGATGTATATGTTGTAAACTATCATCCCATATTTCTGGTCTAATAGAAATATGGGATGATATTTCTATTAGATCATGGGGATAACGTACAAACTTTGTACAGATAAGCACTCGTCGCCAGGATGGAACCCTGGTCACTGGCGCTGTAAGCGCTGTAAAGCAGCAACTCTACCGCTCTGCCACAGTGCCCCCCTGAAAACACTTCATTGGAAATCACAGTTAAATGTAATTATTCTCAGGCAAACCCTCTCAACACGTGATACCTCATTTCAAGCTCATACAAACACTTCACATGATACATAATGTATTATAAGAAGTGAATGAAATCATCTTTAATCCTACAGAGACATCTCTGGCCTTTTAGAATATGCATGCAAATAAACCAAGATTTATAGTTTTCTCCAATCACCTAGCAGTCGTCAAGCACATTTCATTTAACCTTCCAGAATGCCAAATATTTCTTTCCTTTTCCAAGAAAGCATTTAAAGACAGCAACAGAAAATCCTGCTGCCTTCTGTGTAATCAATTCAGAAGGCTAATACGGATTCCCAATTGCTTTTGGAAATCACTTTCTATTGTAACTAGAATTACATAGAAGATAGCTCGCCTATTGATTGTATTGTGCTTCTTGTTATCAAGCTCAGGAGCTCCTAAAGCCAGTGCCTCCACCCGTACTACCTCCAACTACATCATCAATGACCTCTCCTGCATCAAGTCAGAAGTGAGGATGCTTTCCCAAGACCAGGATTTCCACAGAAACATCATCTGAAAAATTCTCTCCAAGTCATGTGCTATTCTGAACTGGAAATAGTTCACAAACCCTTTGACCTCATTGACTAACAATCGTGGGTTATTCCCGGTAAAGGGCCTGTCCCACTTTCACGACCTAATTCACGACCTTTTTTACTTGTGGACAGTTTTCAGCAGAGTAGAAAAACAGCCCGACCTACTTGATGCCACGAGTACCTACGACTAACATCACGACCTACCTACGACCTCGTGACGACCATGCTGCGAGTATGAGTCAAGAGCAAACTCGGCAGAGGTCGTGAATTAGGTCGTGAAAGTGGGACAGGCCCTTTAGGGTGGCTTCAATACATGGGCTGCAGGTGTCATGACAGCCCGACCACCATCTATTCAAGATAATATACGGATAAGCATAAAGTTTGTCCTTGTTAGACACAGAGGCATAAAATCAATGCATACAAAATTGACTATAACTGAGTGAAGTGAAGTTTGGCAACTGGAATAATATTACAATATTGTTCCTGCCCTGTTTCCATAACAGCAACTATCAATAGTTTACAGTCTTTAAATCTGAACAACGAGAGAGAAAAACAAATAAAATCTATAGTCCCGAAAACTCAAGATAGACACAAAATACTGGAGTAATGCAGAGGGACAGGCAGCATCTCTGGAGAGAATGAATGGGCGATGTTTCGGCTCGAGACCCTTCTTCAGACCCGAAACGTCACCCATCCCTTCTCTCCAGAGATGCTGCCTGTCCCGCTGAGTTACTCCAGCATTTTGTGTCTATCTTCGGTTTAAACCAACACCTGCAGTTCCTTCCTACACAGTCCCAAAAACTCTTCCGCCTAAAATGCTGCCTATAAACGATGCAACAATAGTCGGATACTGCTCCAGTATAGTTACCTTTTACAAATATCTCCCCATCGCAACCACTCAAGTTCTGGCTCAACATAAGGACATTACCAATACACACATGCGTTTTTTGGAGATACTCAACGAATAAAAGAAGTCGACCAAATGATAAAGCTGCAAGATGTACTGTTAACATTGTTCCCCCAATTTTCTCTCGATCGATATGACATGGTTGCAATATTAATTATACTTTATTGGCACAAGCAGCAAGGATTTCAGCACCTTTAATCACCAGCCCTTTATATTCATTGATAAATATTCCAATAAATAAAATTACCTCTTTGATCATGGAATTATACTGCATCTATATTTACAAACCAAGCCCAATAATAGTCCACATACCTTTCTCAATGAGCTGTTTCCACCTTTTCGACCAGTCGGTCAGCTGCTGAGAGTAGGACTTCTCTATCTTTGACCGTTCATTAACACAGTTCATAAGATCGTTGCACAACCTGTGTCCATCGTCAATGCGCTTGACTGAGCGCTTGTAATTGCCAATCTACAAAGAAAGTGGAGAGTATCATCAGAACCAATGGAGTTATAAAAACGCTCACTTTGCAGCTATTCCGTTTTTCCTTCTCTAACCAGCTATAAATGGAATGTTTGACATAGAAACATAGAAACATAGAAATTAGGTGCAGGAGTAGGCCATTCAGCCCTTCGAGCCTGCACCGCCATTCAATATGATCATGGCTGATCATCCAACTCAGTATCCCGTACCTGCCTTCTCTCCATACCCTCTGATCCCCTTAGCCACAAGGGCCACATCCAACTCACTCTTAAATATAGCCAATGAACTGGCCTCAACTACCCTCTGTGGCAGAGAGTTCCAGAGACTCACCACTCTCTGTGTGAAGAAAGTCTTTCTCATCTCGGTCTTAAAGGATTTCCCCCTTATCCTTAAGCTGTGACCCCTTGTCCTGGACTTCCCCAACATCGGGAACAATCTTCCTGCATCTAGCCTGTCCAACCCCTTAAGAATTTTGTAAGTTTCTATAAGATCCCCTCTTAATCTCCTAAATTCCAGAGAGTATAAACCAAGTCTATCCAGTCTTTCTTCATAAGACAGTCTGACATCCCAGGAATCAGTCTGGTGAACCTTCTCTGCACTCCCTCTATGGCAATAATGTCCTTCCTCAGATTTGGAGACCAAAACTGCACGCAATACTCCAGGTGTGGTCTCACCAAGACCCTGTACAACTGAAGTAGAACCTCCTGCTCCTGTACTCAAATCCTTTTGCTATGAAAGCTAACATACCATTCGCAATCCTTTTGCTATGAAAGCTAACATATAATTGACCTTGCTTCTTAAATCACTGCTCCCTACATTAAAGGGAAATAGGAGAATCGTCTCCTGAGGTGGTAGCACCAGGCTGAACAGTCGGTTAACTGCCTTTTCATTTACTGACCTAATTTAACATAGACCATAGAACAGTGCAGTACAGGAACAGGCTCTAAAGGGCCTGTCCCACTTGCATGCGAGTGCGTGCGTTTGGCGCGACCAAACGGAAGCGGAGTTCGCGCTAAGTTCGCGCGTGACGTCATTTGCTGGGCAGGAGGCGGGCTGACTGAATTTGGGCATCGCATGGCATCGGGCGGTGACGTCATCACGTAACGCCACGCCGGGTGGTGACGTCATTGCGCAACGCCACACGCTAGGCGTACGCCGTCAAGACATTGCGTTCTACGTCAAGACGCTGCGTACGACCGCAATGCACCTGCATGCCGACAGGCCGTTGGCGCGCAAAATTTTCAGACACTGCAGGAATTTCGGAGCCCCGCGCGATGTTGGGACCAGCCCCGCACAACTCCATACGCCTCCGCGCTTCTAAGTGAGACCGGCCCCGCGAGGCCCGTACGCCTCAAGGGACCACGAGGTTGCGTAATTTGCGAGCCAAGGTCGCGTAAGTGGGACAGGCCCTTTAGGCCCTCAATCTCTGTGCACATAATGCCAACATAAACTCAACTCCTCTGCCTGCAAATGATCCATATCCCTCCATTCCCTGCATATCCACGTGCCCCTTAAGTGCCCCAAGCCTCCACCACCACCACCCCTGGCAGCATGTTCCAGGCGCACACCACCCTCTGTGTAAAAAAAACCTTGATAGTGTGGAAGTTAGGCTGCAGGGATATGTCAATGCAATGTGTGAAATGGACTAAGCAATGGCAAATGGATTTTAATCGACACATCCAGAGATTATGCTTTTTTGGAGTGCAAATGAGGCTAAGATATGCTTGGTGGGGTATTAGGAAGTATTGACGACCAGAGAGACTTTGGAATACAAGTCCATTGTTCCTCAAAGGTAGCAACACAGACAAATAACATATGGGATACTGTGTAAGAAAGAACTGCAGGTGCTGGTAAAATCAAGGGTAGACTCAAAATGCTGGAGTAACTCAGCGGGTGAGACGTCATCTATGGAGAGAAGGAATGGGCGACGCCGTCCCCATACTTGCTGCCTCACCCGCTGAGTTACTCCTGCATTTTGTGTCTACATATGGGACTGGCCTCCTTTAATCAGGGCATTGAATACAGAAGTAGAGAGGTTATAATCAAACTCTGAAAAACCTTGCTCAGACCTCAGCTGGAATACTGCTTGTCGTTCAGGTCACCATGCTGCAGGAAGAATGTGACAGCACTGGAGAAGGTGCAGAGAGATTCGCTAGGATGTTGCCTGGGGTGAAGCAGTTCAGTTATGATGAGAGACTACAGAAGCTAGGTCTGTTTTCTCTGGAGAGGAGAAGATTAATAGGGGACATGACAGATGTGGATACAATCATGAGGGCGATAAATAGGGTAGAATGCAGGAAACATTTTCCTTTATCAGAGGTAGGTAAAGCTAGATGGAGATTTAAGGTATGGGGAATGATATGTACAGCAGATATTAAGAGGACCAACTTCATTCAGTTTGAGAGACTGCTTCTTCAGACTGAGAGTCAGGGGAAAGGGTAACAAGAGATATAGGTGGTGAAAGAAGAAGGGTTGCGACCGAAAATGTCACCTATTCCTTTTCCCATAGATGCTGCCTGACCCGCAGAGTTACTCCAGCCTTTTGTGTCTATCTTCGGTTTAACCAGCATTCAGATTCAGATGCAACTAAATGCAGCAAAGCAAGTCATTCAAGGTTGAGTAATTACTCAAGTATTGACAATAAGGTCAACACCTCCAACGGTATATGGACAATGAATGACAGTACCCACTTTCAACCAAGTCAGGTAAACAACACCATCGCACTGAAACTGGTCCACTCTAACAAGTCACCTCCTGCTTGAAGTATGTAGGAAGGAACTGAAGATGCTGATTTAAATCGAAGATAGACACAAAAGGCTGGAGTACCTCTGCGGGTCATCTATGGAGCATCTATGGAGAAAAGGAATAGGTGACATTTCGGGTCGAGACCCTTCTTCTTTCACCACCTATATCTCTCTTTACCCTTTCCCCTGACTCTGTCTGAAGAAGGGTCTCGACCCGAAACGTCACCTATTTCCTTCGCTCCATAGATGCTGCCTCACCCGCTGAGTTTCTCCAGCATTTTTGTCTACCAGCCGTGAAGACTGCCTTGTTGTCCAGCTGGTTTCTGGTTTCATTAGTGAGATGTAAAAACAGGATGAGTGATAGATAGCAAACAAAAAAAGCCCCTTCTGCCCACTGAGTTTGTGCTGACCATCCACTACCCACTTATTCCAATCCTACAGTAATCAAATTTTATCACGCAACAAAAGCTTTTCACTGTACCTCGGTACACATGACAATAAATGAAACAAATTGTAACATTTTTCTTTTTTGAACCTTCAGATTCTACCTACACATTTGGGGCAATTTACATGCGCATGTTTGCGATGTGGGAGGAAACTGAGGCACCCGGAGGAACCCATGTGGTCACATGGAGAAAGGCAACAGAAACAAAAACCAAGGTCAGGATTGAACCGGGAACTCTGGCACCGAGATGTAGTGGCTCTACAAGCTGCACCACTGTGGTGACCTACCTGGGCCACTTCCGTAAACTAAAGTCCCTGTCCCACTTGGGCAACCTCCACCGTGACCTCTGGCGAGTTTGCCCGCGACCCATAGTCGCGGCAAGGTCGCCACGAGGTTGCAGGAGGTCTTCATCACTCTCCTTCATGGTCGAGAGTGGCCTCCGCGTAGTCGAGGCTTCAGCTAGGTCGCGGCGTATTTTTCAAAATGTTAAAAATTGACCGCCACTGAAAATAGGTCGCCGTGGGAAAAATTTATATATTTTTTAAGTTGTAGGTCTAGTCGAAGCCGGTCGTAGTAGGTCGTGATGCTCGTCGTAGGTAGAAGGTGGTCGAAGGTAGTCGAAGGTAATAGCTCCGGGGTGAAAAAAATGTCAGTGGAAAAAAAAGGTATTTCTTTCACTCCAAGGCATGTTCATTCATACCTGGAGAGTTTTTTGGAGAGGAGACTTGTGTTTTAGAGATGGAACCAAAAAGGCAGCAGCACAGGGGGAGGGCACAACCCTCAAAACCTGCCATGCTTGTGTTGCCCACCCAGGAGGAGGAGTGGCAGGAGGTGATGCCACAGGAGGTGATAGTGCAGGAGGAGATAGCCCTGCATGAGAGACCCCTGGAGGAGGAGACCAGGGTGGTAGTATATGTCCCCACCACCACCCCATCCTTCACTGCCTCATTTGAAAGCGGCCCTTTCTCCTGTGTCTGACACAGCATCAGAGGCAGATGCCCCATTGGTGGTGAGGGAGGGCTGGAGGAAGGTTATGCCCTACACCTTCACCAGGCAGCAGGAGGGGGACCTTGAGGAATGATTCCAGCAGAATGCCATCCTGTACGAAAAGGAAAATGAGGGGTACAGGGGCAGGGACAAGGATGACATGCTTGCCAATCACTGCCCCACATGTGTCCATCTTTTGTCAAAGCTCAGCGCCACTCTCTTCCACTCATCTGGTGTTCTGGGACAGTCCATCACATCATCTCCATTCACCCATTGAGACCTCTTCTTGTGCTTCCTCTTCACCCTTGCTCTTGCCCTTCTGCCTTTCCTAAAAGGCTGCTGAAGCAAAAGGGCTTCTGCAAACAGCAGTAGTTGTATTTTTACTAACATCCTCCAAACTAGTTCCTTCCTTGCTTGCGTGGTTCAGAATGATTAAAAAAAAAACCTGGGAGGCATTTTTTAGTGAGAAAAAAATGCAGACAGGACATCATTTTATCAGGTGATCATTTGAGCTGTGGACACTCATCACCGGTCTTTCTTGGTTTTCGGTGTGGTCCTCTGAGGTGGAAGGGGGTCGAGCTCATTCACGGACCAATTTGCCAGAGACCATCCTCAAGTAAAACGTACATGGTCGAAGCCAGTCTTCAACATAGTCGAAGGAGGTCAAAGGAGGTCTTCTTCATAGTCGAGGGAGGTCTTCAACCTAGTCGTAGGAGGTCGTACACATAGTCGAGGAAGCTTGTAGGTCACCGCGACCTTGATTTTTTTTTTAGTCGCTTGAGGTCGCGGTGGAGGTCTCCCAAGTGGGACAGGCCCTGAAGAGTCCATTAATAAAAGAACAATGTGGAGCACGACCAATAAAAACAGTTACACCGAGAACGTTTATGAAACGTGGACTGAAAATTAATTTACAGTAACTATTTGCACAAAATAAACCTGGCATGCACACTGCAAAGAGCATTAGAGTGGACATTTGAACATCAGTGCTGCTATTTAAAACTCGCTTGGCCTCCAACACTGTTGCTGGAGAGATTCCAGACTTGCAACCTTTCATTCAGCACAGTCCTCTTCATTGAATAGAAAATGTAAAATATGAATTTCAGATAGACACAAAATTCTGAAGTAACCCACTGAGTTACTCCAGCATTATGTGTCTATCTTTGGTTTTAATCAGCATCTGCAGTTCCTTCCTACATATGAATTTCAGATATTGTTTTAAAAAATGATCTAACAATACAACTCTTCCCATGGATATATATCCCGCTTAATGCCATCTTGCTATGAGTAAATAATAGCAGGACATAATTGATTAACACAATAACACTGTAAAAACTGGAAACACGTTGGTCCAAGATGGGGTTGGGAAAGAAGCGGGAAGAAGCAGACCAGAAGAGAGACACAAAAAGCTGGAGTACCTCAGCGGGACAGGCAGCATCTCTGGAGAGAAGGAGCCTGTCCCGTTGAGTTACTCCATCATTTTGTGTCTATCTTTGGTTTAAACCGGCATCTGCAGTTCCTTCCCACACAGAAGCAGACCAGATCTGTGCATCAACCTGCACACAGCATGCAAGCTCCAATGCGTAAAATAGGGCACCCCCTCAGGCAACAATTATGCTGCATTTCACTTGTCACTGACTTTCCTTTCTTTTTAACTATAACTATGCAATAAACACCAGTGAGATGCCTCAAACTATATCAGTGAATGGTGAGTTAAAGAAAACCTGCAATCCCCTATCATTAACATGTGAGTACTTGAGCTTAATCAAGAGAACTGCCCCACAAACTACTTAAGCACAGCTTGACACAGTTATATTCACAGTCAATACCCCAGCCTCGTCTATCACACGATCCATCGTATGTCTTACTGCAAAGGCAGACATTGTCACCTGCACAGTGGTGTACAGATGGGAACAACCCTTGGAGTTTAATTTGGTTCAGTTTAGAGATACAATTTGGATACAGGCCCTTCAGCCCCACTCATCCACGCCAACCAAAGATCACCCATACACGAGTTGTATCCGACACGCTAGGGACAATTTACAGAAGCCAATTAAACTACAAACCTGCACATCTTTGGAATGTGGGTCCTAACCTGAAGAGTAAGTCTGAAGTCATCTTACTCGGCCCCTCGGACTCAATCAAAACGATAGCAGGCAGCCTTGGAAGCCTTGCCCCATTACTCAAACCTCACTTCAAAAACCTTGGCGCGATATTGACTCCGCGTTGAAATCTGACAAACAAATCAATGCCGTGGTAAAAGCTAGCTTCTTCCAGCTTCGGACGATATCTAAAATAAAACCTTTCCTCCAATTTGACGACCTCGAAAAGATCATCCACTCATTTATCTCCTCCCACCTTGATTACTGCAACTCCCTTTAGACTGGCGTCAGCCAATCATCCCTGTCGCGTCCCGCCTGCAACTGGTCCAAAACGCCGCAGCGAGACTCCTGACGGGCGCCCGAAAAAGGGACCACATCACCCCGATCCTGGCCTCTCTCCACTGGCTCCCTGTGCGGTTCTGAATCAATTTCAAGCTCCTTCTTTATGTGTACAAAGCCCCCACCTACATCAAAAATCTGCTTACCCACCATACCACCTCAGGTCCCTCAGATCGGCTGACTTGGGGTTACTGACCATCCCGTGTTCCAGGCATAAGCTCAGGGGCGACCGCGCCTTTGCGGTTGCAGCTCCTAGAATATGGAACAGCATCCCCCTTCCCATCAGAACTGCCCCCTCCATCGACTCTTTTAAGTCTAGACAAAACTTATTTCTCCTCTTAAGCCTTTCTTGAGGTCCTCTAAGGGAGCGCTGGCTGTATGTATGTATCTAGGTATGTATGGTTGATCTATGTACCACTGTTTGTTGCACGTTAGTACCTGCACCAATGTAAAGCATTTTGGTCAACGAGAGTTGTTTTTTTAAATGTGCTATAGAAATAAAATTGACTTGACTTGACTTGACTAACTGAAGCACCTTGGAGAAAACCTACGCAGACACAGGGAGAGCATAAAAACACTGAACAGACAGCATCCATAGTCAGGATTGAACCCGAGTCTCTGGCACTGCAAGGCAGCAACTCTACCGCCACATCTCTGCTGCCATTCTCAAAATTGACTCCAGATTGACTTCATTCAGTTTCATGGATGCACCTCAAATACTAGAAAATAAAACTTGCCATCTATAACTCTTCCTTGGCAAGTTGAACACCATTTGAAAGGATAGCAACAGCACAGGTTGAACTCTGGACAAATGATTCCGTTGTCTGTAGTTAAGATGGCTCTGTAGCACCAACTACAGATTGGGTAGACCAAGTCCAAAAGGTCATAGCTAACAGAAGATCCAACAGCTTTTGGTGAGAATACAAAGAGGGAAACAATAAAAGACTTTGTAATTTCTTTGGAGACACAAGAGACGGCAGATGCCGTGGTCTGCAGCAAAAAAAACCAAACTGCTGAAGGAATTCATTGGATCAAGCACCGTCTGTGGAAGCAATGGAATGGTCAACATTTTGGATCGAAACCCTGAATCAGGACTGATATTGTCAAAAGGAGATGGGCAATATAAAGAGATGTAGAGGATGGGTGAGGCAGGGGCTGGAAGTTGATAGTGGAAACATGAGGAGGGAGACTGATGGAGGCAGGGTGGGGAGGGGGGGAGGTGGGAGTTGGGAGACCTCCTCACCCATTCTACCTGCCGAACCCTTCCACACCCCTCCCTCTCACTGTTTTTACAGCATGTCTGGATGTAGAGGACCACAAGAATTCTCACCTTCAACAGGTAATCTTTTGTTCTTGTGCCAGGTGGTTAACGTTGAAGTTAAGGGGCTGTCCCACTTGGGCGACCTAATCCGCGAGTTCTGGCGA
The DNA here is from genome assembly GCA_035221665.1 of Okamejei kenojei. Classification (NCBI taxonomy): domain Eukaryota; kingdom Metazoa; phylum Chordata; class Chondrichthyes; order Rajiformes; family Rajidae; genus Okamejei; species Okamejei kenojei. The sequence continues at coordinate 35,458,631 of CM069154.1, forward strand.
GTTAGCCCTCGAATCATACTCGCAGCATGGTCGACACAAGTTCGTAGGAGGTCTTTGTAATGGGGCTGTCCCACTTGGGCAACCTAATTGGCGAGTTTAGAAGAATTTGAAAAAATGACATGTTGAAGACCTCCTTAGACTATGTAGAAGACCTCCTTCGACTATGTTGAAGACCAGCTTCGACTAGCTACGACTAACTTCAGGAAAATTGGACACCGAATAGTGGAGAGTAAAGACGACCTCCTTCGATCTCCTTCGACCTCCCTTCGACTATGATGAAGATTATCTATGACTACCTTCGATTACCTGTTAGTCGTAGGTAATCGAGGGTTGTCAAAGGTAGTCGTAGACAGTCTTCATCATAGTCGAAGGGAGGTCGAAGGAGATCGAAGGATGTCGTCTTCACTCTCCACTAATCGGTGTCCAATTTTCCCAAACTTAGTCATAGCTAGTCGTAGCTAGTTGAAGCTAGTCTTCAACATAGTCGAAGGAAGTCTTCTACATAGTCGAAGGAGGTCTTCAACATTACATCTTTTCAAACTCTCCTAAACTCTTCTAAACTCGCCAATTAGGTCGCCCAAGTGGGACAGCCCCGTTACAGGAATCTCCCTGCCGAAATCACAGAAACCAATTTGATTCATACGATGTGAAACGGCCTCATCCCCTGGCTAAGGGGAAGGCCATAGCTTATGAAATCATTGCAGTTGTGCTGCTAATGCTCTGAAGCTTGTCTCCAACCAAGCTCTTTTTATACATCGTGTTAAAGAAGGAACTGCAGATGCTGGAGAATCGAGGGTACACAAAAGGCTGGAGAAACTCAGCGGGTGCAGCAGCATCTAAGGAGCGAAGGAGATAGGAAACGTTTCGGGTCGAGACCCTTCTTCAGACTGGTCAGGGATCAGGGAAACGAGAGATATAGATGGTGATGTGGAGAGATAAAGATCAATGAATGAAAGGTGCAAAAAAGTATCGATGATAAAGGGAACAAGCCATTGTAAGCTGTTTCTAGTGTGAAAATGGGAAGCTAGTGCGACTAGGGTGGGGGAGAGATAGAGAGAGTGGGAATGCCAGGGCCCGAGGGCTGAGGGAGAGGTGGGAAGGGGAGGAGACAGCAAGGGTTAACAGAATTGAGAAAATTCAATGTTCAAGCCCAGAGGATGCAAACTCCCCAAGCGGAATATGAGGTGCTGTTCCTCCAACTTGCGGTGTTGCTCACTCTGGCCGTGGAGGAGGCCCAGGACCGAGAGGTCGGATACGGAATGGGAGGGGGAGTTGAAGTGCTGAGCCACCGGGAGGTCGGGTTGGTTAATGCAGACCGAGCGGAGGTGTTCGGCGAAACGATCGCCAAGCCTCCGCTTGGTCTCACCGATATAGATCAGCTGGCATCTGGAGCAGCGGATGCAGTAGATGAGGTTGGAGGTGGTGCAGGTGAACTTCTGTCGGACCTGGAAGGACTGCTTGGGTCCCTGAAAGGAGTGGAGAGGGGAGGTGAAGGGACAAGTGTAGCATTTCTTGCGGTTGCAAGGGAAAGTGCCCGGGGAAGGGGCAGAGCGGGAGGGAAGGGAAGAATTGACAAGGAAGTTGCGGAGGGAGCAGTTTTTGCGGAAGGCAGACAGGGGAGGAGACGGGAAGATGTGGTGAGTGGAGGGGTCACTACTACATTGGCATCCCAATGTCATCAACAAATATTGCCTGGAAATGTTCTGACCGCAAAGAGGTCAAACCAAATCAGTCAACTATCGTCTTGTTGGCTTAATCTCTCAGCAGAAGGTGTCACAGTTAGTGATACTCGACAATAACCATCTCACAGATGGTCCGATCAGAGTCTGCCAGGGTTTCATTACTGGTCTAAAGATGGTCAAAGAACTGAATTCCAGAAAGTGAGAATGATTGACCTTCATATTAAGAGAGTGTGGCAGCAAGAACCCCCAGTGAAACTATCAGTGGCTGTCAAGGGAAACCCTCCAGTCACTGGAGCCATATGATGCATAAAGGAATATACAAGCACTTCAGCCCTTACTACTTGTTACACAATAAAGGAGGCCATTTGGCACCTCTCCACAATGCAATCCAATCAGTCTCACTCCCTCCTCCTCATTTCCATGGTGACTGGGAACTGTCTCACATGCCCGTGGACCCCACTTTGATTATTTTGCCACCTACCTACACTAATTTACAGTGGCCAGTTAACCTACCAGCACAACATACAGGTGAGAGGGGAAACTGAAGCACCCAGGGGAATAAAATAAAACACATGGTCACAGGGAGTAGATGATAACTCTATACAGACAGCACCAGAGATCAGAATTAAGCCCTGGTCCTTGGGACAGCACGAACTGGTGTGTCACTGCACCACCTGAGGGCACTGTCCTTGGCAACCATTTTCAGCAGCTTCATCAATGACTGGGCCTTCATCAAATTGAAAGCTCTTGCTTTTGATTATATAGCATTGGGTTCCATTTGCAACTCCATGGATAACACAGCAATCGTTGTCTTCATTAAGACCAATTCAGATATATGTCAACACATGGCAATGAACGTTCATGCCATATGATCTAGTCAGTGATCACCTCCAACAAGAGAGACAATAAACCATCTCTTTGTGGCATTCAATGGAATTACCAGGCCAACTCTGAGCTCAAATGTAACTGAACTCGTTTTGTGAGCAGATCATGAATTTGGGCACTGACACAAATAATTAATGATTATCTAAAACCTTTCCCAAGCTGTTCAATAACACATTCAAGCTTAGCGCCATCTAACTGGATTGGTACTCCATCCACCACTGATGAATCGTATCTGATGGATATGTCATCTACAAGATGTACATCAGCAACTTGCTAAGATTTCTTCAACAGCACCTCCTAAACCAACAGCCTTGAGCATCTGGAAGGAGAATAGTTAGTCCTGGGAAGGTCACACATCATTCTGATTTGGAAATACATCTTCATTGCATCATAGCTGTGGTTTAAAATCCTCAAACTAAAAAAAAAACATTAAAAAGAGAATACCTATGTCACAAAGATTTTAACAGTTCAGAAAGCAACCTTCCACTTCCTTTCCAAAAGCATCGAGAGATGCCTACCATATGCAGGCCTTGCAGAAAGGATCCTGTGGGAAATATATTCTGACAGTATATGGTGGGGAAATATATGTTGACCATATCTGTGGAAAGATGTTCCTGCTCTTTGAAGTTAACAATCTACCCGATCTGAAGAATGGCATCGTCCCTTAATAATCCAGTTTGGTAAACGGAACAGAAACTGAATCCACATTAATACCACATTAATACCATGGCTACAAAAGCCAAATATTCTGCTTCAAGTGACTCATCACAAATCCTTTAACCATCTTCAAGGCACAAATCTAGAGTAGAAAGGAAAATTGGTGAGTCACTTGCTGCAGTATCTCAAGCCTCTGAATTCTTAGTTTAGTTAATTGTGACGTGTACTGAGGTACAGTGAAAAGCTTTTGTTGCGAGTTATCCAGTCAGCGGAAAGACAAAAAGCACCAGCTGGTCACCACCATATACCACCACCTTCTCAAGAACAATTCAGGATGGGCAATAAATGCTGACCTTGCCAGCCAAGTCTAGATCCTGGAACTTAATAACTAACGCGTGGCACGGCGGAGCAGCGGTAGAGTTGACTTTCAGCGCCAGAGACCCAGGATCGATCATGACTACGGGTGCTTGTCTGTACAGAGCTTGTACATTCTACCCATGACCTGTGTGGGTTTTCTCCCGCACTCCAAAGACGTACAGGTTTGTAGGCTAATTGGCTTGATATAAATGTAAAAATTGTGCCTATTGTGTGTAGGATAGTGTTAATGTGTGGGGATCAATGGTCGGCGAGGTTTCAGTGGCCTGTTTCCACGCTGTATCTCTAAACTAAACTAAAATAATTGTACAAAGATTGTATATATTTAGATTATTTAGAATAGCAAAAAATCTGATAACTAATATTCTAGAAAATATTTGTAAATATACTATTTTAATCCCATCTTTTGTCCCTCGATTAAAGCTCTGAAGGTTAACTAATATTATGTCTACGTGACTCATTTGATGAATTCCGTCTACCTTGGAGTGAACCTGTATCATGCGCTGTCGTTCATGATCAAATGTAGACAATAAAGAGACGTCATCTTACAGAAGATCACCGTATATGAGCTTATAAACCTAAATTGGCAAACACATCCAGGGCCTTCACTTTCAGCTTAATCTACCATGGGAGCGAGTATGTTGATCCAGTGTGGATGTACACAGCCCATTCCAAAACAACTGATCTAATGCTCAACAGCATCTACCAAATCATTGCAGGTCATCTTAAACCAACCATCAGTTCTTTATCTGCTGGAACAGCATCATCATGCAACTGAAGAGCAAAGTCAAGTTAACAGACAATGACACAGCAAGGTCACACAGCTAAACACTCAGAATCACACAGTGCTTCCTCACGCTGACCAAGCCAGTCAACACCACACTCTCGATTCCCCCAGGTGGAGTTTGCAGGCATCACTCCATGACCTTGGTGCTGAGGGTCAACAGGAGGAACCAGCGTGTCCAACTAGCCTCCTCTGGGGCAGCAGGAAGATGAAGCTCTCAAACTTAATTCACACCAAATCAATAAACTAGTAGCCAATGAAGAGACAAATGGTTATAGTTCGCCAAGCCAGAAACCCTTAAGAATTGCAGGACTCAAACCATGCCTTGCCTTCAAGGTCAGCCCAGTGCTGATGAATGGTCCTTGCATAATGCAAGTTCTTGTATTATGCATTGATATACCAACATTGATATTCCAACATTGGCAGTGGGATAGTCTCTGTAAATAAATTAATTGGTGGATGGAAATTCAACCAGTAATCAAGTTTAGTCATTTCTTTAATATTAACATACAAAAACAGATAAGCTCAAGATTCTTCTGCTGTACACTTTACATATGCATCTCCAGATATTTTGAATATTTTTTTGCAATGTGGAAGTTTAATTACTGTTCTGAGAAATATATATATGTTGTAATGTGAGAACGGCAATCAAATCTGTCTTTAAGGTGTTCAATTACAAATAATTTATTTGTTTTCCCTTAAAATCATGTGTGGGATATCTCTACCTGTAATAGCAAAAACAAATGAATGAGGGAATGGGGTGGTGTTGGTTTAACCTGTTATCCTAAGGACATAACATGCAGTACTCTATCAATACTGCATTGCAGTGATGGGCTAGATTTATGCTCAAATCTCTGAGGTGAGACTTTCCTCTCAACCAGAAGGTTGTACATTCAGGCGAGCTTACCAAATGAGTGCATTTAACACATACAGTGTTTACTGAGCATGAACTGCAACTTTGCACCTTAAGTGTATTGCAATGTGGAAATAAACAACAAGCTACTGATAGAGCCAAGTAAGGTAAATCAGCCAGTAACTTTCAAAACTTGTTTAGTTTACATAGAAACATAGAAAATAAGTGCAGGGTTAGGCCATTCAGCCCATTGAGCCAGCACCACCATTCAATATGATCATGGCTGATCATCCAAAATCAGTACCCGTTCCTGCTTTATCCCCATATCCCTTGATTCCATTAGCCCTAAGAGCTATATCTAACTCTCTTGAATACATCCAGTGAATTGGCCTCCACTGCCTTCAGTGGCAGAGAATTCCACAGAATTCCACAGAGATGAGAAAAAACTTTTTCACCCAGAGAGTTGTGAATACAATTCCCTAGGTGAAAAAGTTTTTTCTCATCTCAGTCCTAAATGGCCTACCCCTTATTCTTAAACTGTGAACACTGGTTCTGGAATTCTCCAACATCAGGAATATTTTTCCTGCATATTGCCTGTTCAATCCCATAAGAATTCAATATGTTTCTATAAGATCCCCTTTCATCCTAAATTCCAGTGAATATAAACCCAATCAATCCATTCTTTCATCATACAATATGTAAATCCCGCCATCCCGGGAATTAACGTGGTGAACCCAAGCTGCAGTCCCTCAGTCGCAAGAATGTACTTCCTCAAATTAGAAGACCAAAACTGCACACAATACTCCAGGTGTGGTCTCACCAGGGTCCTGTACAACTGCAGTGGGACGCCGTTTGCTTTTTCACTGCCTGCTGTACCTACATGCTTACTTTCAGTGACTGATGTACAAGGACACCCAGGACTCGTTCCACCTCCCCTTTTCCTATCTGACACCATTCAGATAATAATCCGTTTAGTTTTATTCCGTGTAGGAAAGAACTGCAGTTGTTGGTGTAAACCAAAGTTAAAGCCCTGTCCCACTGTACGAGTTCATTCAAGAGTTCTCCCGGGTTTGCCCTGATTCAAACTGGGAGATTTACGGTAATGGCCGCTCGTAAGTACTTGGGGCTCTCGTGGACATTTTTCAATGTTGAAAAATCTTCACGAGTCTTTCCGAGCTTACCGAGTTTCCCGAGTGCCTGCCGTTAGCGTTACGAGCCACTAAGAGACGTCCCCGAGCTCCGACGTACCCGCTACGTACATTCTACGTGCTTCCACGATTTTTTTTTAAACTCGGGAGAGCTCTTGACTGAACACGTACAGTGGGACAGGGCTTTTAGACAGAAAAAGCTGGAGTAACTCAGCGAGTCAAGCACCATCTCTGAAGAAAAGGAATAGATGACGTTTCAAGGTCTTCAGACTGAGAATCAGGGGATGGAAAACGAGAGATATAGACGGTGATATAGAGAGATATAGAACAGATGAATAAAAAATAATAAATGAAACAGGCCATTGTTGGCTGTGGGTTAGGTGAAAATGAATAACAGACAATGAGACTGAACAAGACAACTTTGGAACCAGTAAAATGACTTGTGTGGGAAGGGATGGAGAGAAAGGGGCTTCTTGAAGTTAGAGATATCAATTATATTACCGCTGGGTTGTAAGCTGCCCAAGCAAAATATGAGGTGCTGTTCCTCCAATTTGTGTTTGGCTTCACTCTGACAAATGTCTCCATTGTTCACTCCAATAAACTGATAAACTGATAAACCCATTCAAATATATAATGTGTGCTACCATGCCTTTACCAAAGTAACCCTCCAAAGTGAGCGCAAGGGAGGCATGGTCCTGCAGAGAGAGATGGGAAACCTGCTAAAAACAATCAGTATGAAAGATTTCCTAGAACCATTTGAAGACAGGGAATTGTAATGGGACGAAATGATTTAAGAGAAACACAATATTGATGGATGAAGGTTCAACAAATGTAGTGAATCAGGAGCATCCAAGTGAAAGTAAAGAGTGGGAATTTGACGGTGCAACCTGGTACTCAGATCTAGAGGACTGTTCGGCACAAAATGCTGGAATAACTCAGCGGTTAAATCAGCATCTCTGGAGAAAAAGTTCAAAGTAATTCTGATATAGGTCCACCGCCAAATTTCCGGGAACAGGTGGCCTGGCACCTTCTTTATTCCGGGCAAAATTACGAAAGCGCACTTGAAATCCCCCCGGAATTCGCCCCGAAAATATGTCGCCAAGGCCGATCACAACCTCATCTGGATTTCTGCGCCAATCGGCGGCTGTAGAACCAAGGGTGCCGGAAAACCAGTGGTGAGTTCCGAAGAGGGAGGGAAAGAAAATAAGTGGCTGGATTTTAAAAGGAGAATAAATTTTGGAGAGAATTTTGTCCTGGGACAATCTAGATAGAATCTGTTTTGAATTGGTTATATAGTGCAATGACTACATAACTAGGGCTATTTTACTTCGGAATCACTTGAGTGACTACGTGAATAGAAGCCTGTACAGCCGTTGGTGCGTCATGACGTCAGACGTTGGTGCAGTCGGGCGGTTGGAGCAGCAGCGCTCCTCCGAGCGGTAAGTTTCAAAAATGGAGGTAAGGTTGTTGAAATTTTTACCACAGGTCATTTCTGCGACGGTTTGATGTACTTGGAGATATGTTGCAGAAAGTAAAGAAGGTGTCGGCGAGGCGCTCCGCAGGTAGAAAGGAGAGTGACCAGGAGAGTGTTGTGGAAGGAGGCCCGTCTGGTACACCTGGTCCGGTGCTGGCTACACAGCCAGTGGTTGCGGACCCACTGCCTGGGGGCAGTGAAGGCTTGCCAGTAGGGCGGAAGGCCACTGGCAAGTCTGTCAGGCCCGTAGATGAGTCGGGCATGGAGGTTATACCCTCCATAGGAGAGTCCGTTTGCTCACGGCTCTCCCAAGTCGAGATTTTATTACAAAGAATGCTCGACAGGGACCAGCTCGGTGAGGAGGAGTGGTGCCCAAGCCAGGCTGATGGAGAGCTTGTGCTAGCAGCACCTGTTCCAGGGCTGCGGAACTATCCTGCCTGTGAGGAGGATGTTCCATTAGTGCAGTTTGCTGACACTGATTCTATGTTGGGGGAGAGCAGTAAAGAAGTTCGGTTGGAGGTAATTCCGAACATTGCTGGGAGGTTTGCTCAGCCTAGAGAGGCAGGAGAGGCGATTGATGTAGAACTGGCTGAAGCAATTCAGTATATGCTCTCCCACCAGTTACAGGAGCTAGCTATGGATGAAGCAGCAAAAAACTAGAAAGCTCCTGTTAATTGTGATCTCCTGAAGGTACCGGTGGTTAATCACCAAATTGGTGATTGGTCACAGATGGGTATGCCTGCTAGGGCCCAGGAGATGAAGTTTCAAAAAGTGCTTAAACTGTTGTCAGCAGGTATTACAGCTGTGGTGAAAGTGATTGATCCAAGCAATGTGGTTGAAGCACACCAGGACGGACTGGGATTCCTTTGTAATGCATTTTTTGAAATCAATAACATCAGGAGGGCCGCTATTAGGCCAGTGCTTAATCCGAATTTGGCAAGTTTGTGCAAACCGACCAGTGTACCACCACAAAATCTGTTTGGAGGTAACCTTGCAAAAAGGGTCAAAGAATGTCATGAAGATGTTAAAACTATGGCCCTCATTATGCCGGCTGGTAAGCGAGGCAAAAGGTTTTCTCCGTATTGGAAAGGAACTAATGTGGATGCAGGAGAATGAACGAGCCGTTCAGGTCTTCAATTTCGGAACTGGCAGGCTGCCAGCATGGAGGGGAAGGTGCCTTTGTCCACAAGAGGTCGAGGACAACAAGGTCCGCAAGGAAAGATGCAGGTAAGGAAAACATCGACAGACGATGAATTAATTGATGTTCCTGTTCAAATTGGGGGAAGGTTAAAATTGTTTCTCAAACAATGGCAGCAGTTGACATCAGATTTGTTCATACTTAGTAGTATTGAAGGGGTGAAAATTGAATTTTACTCTAAGGACAATCTACCTAATCAACATTTTCCTAGTCGTAAACTTATTTTTTCAGATGAAGAAAATGTGCTTATTCAAGCAGAGATTCAGTCGTTACATAAGAAAGGGGTAATTGAGCCTTCTGTCTATCAAAGTCGACAATTTGTGTCAAATATATTTCCCAGATCTAAAAAGACTGGGGGGTGTAGAATTATTTTGGATTTATCGAGTTTGAACAAGTTTGTTTGTTATAGGCATTTCAAAATGGAAACCTTTACCACGGCCAAACATCTAGTGTCCAAAGGGTGTTATATGGCAACTATTGATTTAAAGGATGCATATTACTCAGTGTCTATTCATGAGGATGATAGAAGATATTTGAAATTTACTTGGATGACTCAGCTGTGGCAATTCAAGGCATTGCCGAATGGATTAACTTCAGCTCCTAGATTATTTACTAAATTGGTAAAACCTGTGTTAGCATTACTTAGAGCTAAGGGGCATGTGGTAATGGCCTACTTAGATGATATTCTGATTGTTGGAAAGACTCATGCTGAAACTCAATCGTCAGTTTCAGTTGTTAAAATCACTTTTGAACAAATGGGATTTGTTATTCACCCAGATAAATCTAAATTATCACCAGTCCAAATTATTGATTATCTGGGATTTACCATTAATTCCAATCACATGTTGGTAACTTTGCCCAGGGATAAATTGAATCAGTTAATTGAGGACTGTGTTAATCTCGTTGGAGAACAAAGGCCTTCGATTAGACAAGTAGCCAGGTTAATTGGGAAGTTTGTGGCAGCATTTCCAGCTGTGCAGTATGGTCCTCTGCATTATCAACAATTACAACGATCGAAGGAACAGGCACTGAGAATACAAAGGGGCCATTTTGATAGGCTTATGCAGTTGTCAGCTGGGGCGATTGCTGACATACAATGGTGGATAGCAAATGTTTCAACAAGTTTTAGGAAGGTTTTGGTGGAACCACCGTCACTGATTTTACAGACTGATGTAAGTGCACTGGGTTGGGGTGCAACAGATATGTCTTCTAGTTGTGGAGGCAGATGGAATGTGGATGAGACATCGCTTCTTCAACTAAGAGGGATTAATTATTTAGAGTTGTTGGGCACCTGGTATGGGCTCAAAGCTTATTGTTCTACAAGGAGGGACTTGCATGTGCAGGTTCAGATTGACAACACCACAGCAGTGGCATATGTAAACCACATGGGTGGAGTTAAGTCACAGTCTTGTGATAGACTGGCTAACCAGATTTGGAGCTGGTGTATTGACCAAAATATCTGGCTTTCAGCAATTTATTTGCCAGGAAGATTCAACACTGTAGCTGACATTAGGTCACGTCAGTTTAATGACAACATTGAATGGATGTTAAATCAGGATGTATTTAACCAAATGATTGTTCAGTATGGAATGCCAGATATTGACTTTGTTTGCATCTCGATTAAATCATCAGTTACCTAGATATGTTTCATGGGAACCAGATTCTGGGGCAGTAGCAGTGGATGCGTTTTCGCTGTATTGGGGAGGAATGTTTGTGTATGTATTTCCTCCATTCAGTCTCATCAGCAGATGTTTGCAAAAGATCAAGGGGGACTCCGCTTCAGGGGTATTGGTAGTGCCAGATTGGCCTACACAAGCATGGTTTCCCGTTGTATTACAAATGGCTAGGGAGCCTTACATGATTATTCCCAAGAATAAAAATCTACTGGTAAATCCAGTCACTGGGGATCAACATCCTTTACATGATCGTATTGATCTGTTAATTTGCAGATTTTAAGGAGGCCATACCTGGGGAGAGGACTGTCTCATCGGACTGTGGATGTTCTCACGTCAGCCTGCAGGGATAGTACACAGCAGCAATATCTCACCTATATAAGGAAGTGGGAGCAATTCTGCCTACAGCAGAATATTGTATATCACACTGCAGGGATCACGGACGTATTGGAGTTTTTGTCAACTCTTTATTTCGACCAAAAATTAAGTTACAGTGTGATCAATTCAGCCAGAAGTGCTCTGTCTTCTTATTTACCTATGAATGCAGAATTACATACAGTAGGGACACATCCGTTAGTTTCACTATTCATGAAGGGAGTTTTCAATTCTAATCCTCCTAAACCCAGGTATGCCGGGATTTGGAATGTGAGTGAGGTTCTTATGGTTCTTCGCCAGTGGGCTCCGGTTACAAGCCTATCTATAGCCAAATTAACTATTAAGGTGGTCATGCTTATGGCGTTGGTTTCAGCTCAACGTGTACAAACGTTGCAAAAGCTACGGCTAGATAGAATGCATGTGTTGGCAGATGCCATTATATTTTATGTCTATGATTTGCTTAAACATAATAGAAGAGGCATGACAGGATGTAAGATTGTGTTTTCAGCATACCCCGCAGATGATCGCTTGTGTGTAGTTTCACATTTATCTCGTTACATTGAGATTACTAAATCTCTGAGAGGAACAGAGTCGGCTTTGTTTATTAGTCACAAAAAACCACACAGTAAGGTGTCGGTGCAAACAATTTCAAGGTGGCTAAAGCAGGTCCTGGCAAGTGCTGGAATTGATACTGATAAATTAAAATCTCATTCCACCAGGGCGGCACCAACTTCCGCGGCAAGGGCGATGGACGTGCCAATAGACCATATCCTCGCAGCCGTAGGATGGTCCAGTGAGCTAACTTTTCAGAGGTTTTATCACAAGCCGATTTCAAGGCTCGGGGTGTTTGCTGATTCTGTTTTGAGTACTGTTACACTTTCCCCCTGAGTTAGAGGGGTTTGTTATGATTTGTTTGTAAATAAATTGTTATTCATTTAACAAATGTTGTTACTGATGCATGATTGATTGTTAACGACTTTGAGTCAATCCAGGCAGTGTGAACGTCGGATTTGGGTCTGCGGCGTGAATTTACAGTGCTTTGAAGTCTTCACGTAGTCACTCACGTGACTCCGAAGTAAAATAGTAAGATTAAACGAGAACTTACCAGTTTGAAGTTTGATCTTTATTTTATGAGGAGTCGAGTTGAGGGACTACGTGCCCTCCGCTCCCACCCTCATAGATTTCATCTGGTAGTTCTAGTTTTATCATCTTACCATTATACTTCAGTCATTGTTAGCTGTGAATTCATTCCGCTGCTTTGAAGATTGACGCACCAACGGCTGTACGGGCTTCTATTCACGTAGTCCCTCAACTCGACTCCTCATAAAATAAAGATCAAACTTCAAACTGGTAAGTTCTCGTTTAATCTTACTATTCTTTAGACTACCAACTATGGGGTAAAGATATGAGGTGCAAAATGGCAGGGATTTACTAAAGGCATATTATCATGATAATATGCAGTTTCCCGATGGGCCGAGCGGCCAGAAGGCTTCCCAACAGGCCGCGGCTGTGGACTGGGATCGCGGCTGGAGGCCTTTATCAAGGCGCCGTGATCTCGATGCCCCCCAGATCGCCGTGTAGTAGCTCGGGTCGGGGCCTGGCTGGGGCCTGGCGGGTGGAAGCCCGGGTCGGGCAAAGTGGCCCAGTTTGGCATCACGGAGCCGTGAAGTGGGGCGTCGACAGCAGTGAGGCCTCAGCGGTGACACCTGGCGACGATGGGGCCTCGGCGGTGGTGAAGCCTCGCGGAGATGGCAATGCCTCGTGGGTCAACCTGCTGTCGACGGTCGATGAGAGCATGGAGGACCACCGTGAAGGAGGGAGGGGAAGAACAATGGAGGACCCGGCATGGGGGGGGCTGCCGTGAGGGGAGAACAATGGACAATGGAAGAGGGGGGGGGCAAAGGACAATGGGAACCTGGCGCAGGGGAACTGCTGAAGGTGGGGCAGGGGACAAAAGGGGAAGCTGACGTGCTTTGTAACATTGTCAGTGCTGTAGTTGTATACTTTGTGTATGCAAGCAAAGAATCTCACTGTGCCTAGTCACGTGTGACAATAAAGTATTCCTATTCCTAGTAGATGCTTTCAACTATCAAATAGAGACTGTGATGGCAATAACATAATGCTTAAAGTGGGGTGAAGTTTCTAATGTGTATTGAGAAACCAACCTATAATCCAACATTATGTGGCATTTATCAACAACTGCCATGCAACTCCTCCTTACCTAGAGCTAACTATCACTTGTCAGATCTTGCTCCACCGTTTCCCCTCACCTCTTTCTGCCAGCTACCACCCTTCTACCTCATTCTTGAAGAAGGCCCCTGATCTGAAATGGAAAGTTACCTGTCCATTTCCCTCCATAGATGCTGCCGGGTCCATTGATTCCCTCCAACAGTTTGTTTTGTGCTCAAGATTCAAGCATCTACAATTTATTATGGCTTGACACCATTACCATTGTTCCAATAGACAATAGACAATAGGCGCAGGAGTAGGCCATTCGGCCCTTCATTCAAGGCCAGGACTCCTCCTCCCTGCCTTACAATGAATTCTGTGTATTCAGGGAAGATAAAGGCTTGGATATTCAGACAAATGTTGTATTATTTTTCTCCAACATTACCAATATGAAGCTGAACAAAAGAATGATTTTGTTGCCTATCCATATCCTCCAGAGATGCTGAGCCACCGAGTTACTCCGGCACTTTGTGTCTTTTTGTAAACTAGCAACTGCAGTTCCTCGTGTCCACAATTATGATTCCTCTTGGGTTGAAAGATACCCTCATGAATCATAAGGACTGCTGAGGTACATTCATATGTGGAAAATTAGTCCATGTTATTAGTCCCAGTATTTAACAGCAATTGAAATAGGGTCTCCCTGCCTCAGCTGGGAACCTGATTCAGAGAGGATCCCTTGAATTACTTGCACTCTCCATGGTCATCAGCTCACAGCCACAGCTTATCCCCCTTCACATGACCTGCTGATCTCCTGATCAACCTCTGGTTTTCAAGCTTCAGCAATTTACCACCACCACCCACCTGCCTCAAGGCCCCTGGCTGCCCGGCCTTGCTCCTCGACAATTTCCAGACCTGGCCCTAATCCCAGAAATGCTCATTCTTAGCTCAGCGTGAAGAAAGCCTTGGCAGCAAGCAGGTTCTGAAGTGGCTAGCTATAAACAAAATGATCAATGCCGCAGTGCACCACATCTGATTAATGCACCACATCTGATTAATGCACACTTGTCGGCACTGATTCATTTCTAGGCCTACAAGTTTATAAGAATTCTTGTGGTAGATTGGGAAACAATGCCCTGAAATCTGGTATAAATGTCTAAATTCTGTGAACTCTTCTGTCTTTTTTGTCTCACTTCTGTTGCAAGTTTGCCTTCTGAAAGATTAAGTTCAGTTTACCTTATTGTCACGTGTACCGAGGTACAGTGAAAAGCTTTTTGTTGCATGCTAACCAGTCAACAAAAAGACAATACATGATTACAATCAATCCATTACAGTGTACAGATACATGATAAGGGAATAACATTTAGTGCAAAGTAAAACCAGCAAAGGCTGGTCAAGGATAGTCCAAGGGACATCAAAGGTAGATAGTAGTTCTCACTGCTCTCTGGTTGTAGTAGAATGATTAAGTTGCCTGATAGCAGTTGGGAAGAAATTGTCACTTTGGTTTATTAGAACTCACTTTATTAGAACTCACTTTAGTTTATTGTCACGTGTACCGAGGTATAGTGAAAAGCATTTGTTGCGTGCTAACCAGTCAGCAGAAAGACAATACGTGATTACAATCGAGCCATTATAGTGTATCGCTACATCATAAGGGAATAACGTTTAGTGCAAGCTTAAGCCAGCAAAGTCTGATCAAGGATAGTCCGAGGGTCACCAATGAGGTAGATAGTAGTTCAGGTTGTGGTTGCTGTCTGGTTATGGTAGGACGGTCCAGTTGCCTGATAACAGCTGGGAAGAAACTGTCCCTGAATCTGGACGTGTACGTTTTCACACTTCTATACCTTTTGCCTGATAGGAGAGGGGAGAAGAGGGAGTGGCCAGGGTGCGACTCGTCCTTGATTATGCTGCTGGCCTTGCCGAGGCACCGTGAGGTATAAATGGAGTCAATAGGACGAAAGGTTGGTTTGTGTGATGGTCTGGGCTGCGCCCACAATTCGCTGCAATTTCTTACGGTCCTGGATGGAGCTGTCCCCAAACCAAGCTGTGACGCATCCTGATAAAATGCTTTATTTGATGCCATTTGCACCATATGGCTAATCGGCCATTTCAGGTTTTTTTTTTATTAAAACGCTCGTGAGGGATTTCTGGTTCTGCATTAAAAGCCATGATTTTACCAGTCACCATTCTGATTTATTATGACAGCAGGGTGAATATGGTGGTGCAAATCAATTATAACTTTGCCATTGCAAGATAGATTTGTTATAACAAAGTATAACATGCAGACAATACAAGGCCAAGCCAAAAAAGAACTAGCTAGACTAATGGGCCTGTCCCACTTTGGCGATTTTTTAAGCGACTGTCGGCGACTTGGCTGTCTCCTGTATGGTCGCCCTCAGTCGCCGAAAGAGTCGTTGCGTCTTTCTGGTCGCCGCTGGATTTTCAACATATTGAAACATTTTCGGAGACAGTCGGCGACATTGGGTTTTACGCCAATGAGCATAGCTTAACTTCTCCTGGCATAGTTGCTGTCGTAGTTGTCACCAGGTTAACGTAGGTTGTCGCCGATGCTGACTTCGTTTTTTTTTGTTGTTCACAATCGACATTATGGGACAAAATTGCAGGTATACCAATAGGTATAAATTAGTTTTATAATAGTACCTAATGTGTTATGTAGATTAATGGTGTAATGTGAATTGGATGGGAAAGCAACAAACTATGTGGTTAATTTAAATTATAAATATCATTTCATAAATCAGTTATATATTGCTGGGGTAGGTAAGAATCGCAGAAAGTTTAGAGTGCAGCCATTTTGGATACTGTGTGCAATTCAATTGCACCACTCAGACTAATTCCACTTTCCAGCAATCAGACTGTATTCCTTAAATGTGATGAGGATTTTTGGTTCGCCAAACTGTTCAGACAGCGGGTTCCAGACCCGACCACCCTCAGGATACCATTCCTCATCCCTCCAATCCAACTAACTATTTGTATTTTAAAACCCAAGTACCATCCACTCACAACAATCAATTCATTGAATCTTCTGCTCCAGGAGGGCTTTAAATCTTGGTGTCATTGTGGTCAAGGTTGGTCATTTCCATTTCTCAAAAGTTGGTGTTTGGATGTCAAGCGAGAATTTAGTAATGACTAATCAAGTTTTTATATATTTTACCTCACGGGGTCGTATTCCAATCATCATCTCTCACACCTAAACATCAGTGCCTAGCCTGTAAAACCCTTCCCTCACAAGGCAACCTCCCCATTCCAGATACCAATCTAGTTGTCAGAACCACTTCCATCCTGATGTATATAAGGGAGACCAATACTATACACAGTACTACAGATGGGTCGCCATCAATGTCCCAATTAGTTCAAGTTCAAATTCACATTTATTGTCACATGCACCAATTAAGGTACAGTGATATTGAGTTATAATGCAGTCATACAATTTAAAGAACACACAACACAATTAAAAGAACGATAGATCTTAGCATAAACATCCACCACAGTGATCACTGTGATGGAAGGCAATAAGTTCAGTCAGTCTTCCTCCTTTTGTTCACCTGTGTCAGGGCCTTGACCCTCCACAGTCGCTGCTACGGAAGGCCCGATGTACAGGCCCTTTCGTCGGGATGATCGAAGCTCCGATGTCGGGACGGATGGAACACACTCCGCGGCTTGGAGTGCCCGAATCGGTCACTTTCTTACCAGAGACTGCAGCTTCTCGATGTTATAGGCCGCAGGCAGGCCAGCGGTCAGAGCTCTTCTCTGGTGATCCCCAGCAAGGGATCACTGGCTCTGGGATAGTAAGTCCACATCACGCCTGCGGCTAGAAGCTCCGCAGACCGCGGCCTCATGATGTTAAAGTCAGCAGGCCGGTGGCTGGAGCCTTTCTTCTGGCTCCGTGATGGAAGTCCGCGCCACGCACGCTGCTGAACCTCTGGGCCGTCTCCGGGAAAGGCCGCACCAATCTAAGTTGTTAGGCCGTGAGGGAGGCGGAAATGCGACTAGGAGAAAAGACGCATCTCCGTCGAGGTAAGTGACTGAAAATGGTTTTGCCCCTATTCCCCCCTACCACCCCCACATACAAAACATACCGAGAAACATTAAAGCGTACATTTAGACATATTAAAAAAACAAAAAAAGTCGAAATGACTGACACGCTGCCACCCAATTAACCGAAGTATAACCTCCCTACTTTTATAATTCTCCGTGCAGCAGGATTGTTAACTTTACTGAATAATGCATTAAGAGGCATAATCCTTGGTCTGCAAACTCTTACTATCTTGAGAATGTTTTTATTTTTCTGGCAAAATGGACATTTTCATGTTCTCACATTCTGTTCCATTTTACAGACCATTTCTCACGGTCTCAACCAATCCATATTCCTTTGCATTAAAACATGACAAGAATGACTTGGACTGTCATACATCAAGATAACACTTTCAATTATATAATCAAATCTTAGCTGCTAGCTAATCAATGCATGCCTCAGCCTAAGACACCAGAAGCCAATGGTATCAGTCCTTTACAGTTAATTTCAAGAATCCAAGATTGATCTGAAGGCAAACCTTTTTTGTTATTCTAATTGTAAAAGCATTCCTTCAATAATTGATTAAATATTCAGCTTCCATTGCAATAAAGTACTTGGCATTGTCATCAACAGTGTAAGATTACTTGGGGAACATTAGCAATGCACTAAAGATGGACACAAAATGCTGGAGTCACTCAGCGAGACAGGCAACACTTCTGGAGAGAAGGCATGGGTGACATTTCGAGTCGAGATGTTGGCGTGGCATTGACGTGGTCCTGCTTGGAGAGGGGGATGTTTCATCTGTGGTTGCATTTCCTGCTGTGGCTGACTAGGCCTATTCTTGACAGGCAGAATAACCCTATCACAGCTCCCCCAGCTCAAGTTGTCTCTGGCCGTTGGATTGGGGAATGTGTTGCTGTTGCCGTCGGCCATTTTGTGCTGTTGGCGCTTGTCTTCGGGATCTTGAACCGCATGGTGTCGTGGTGTATAATACCCACCAGAAGGTCCTGTTTCCATATCCTCTGGTCCTTAGCAGCTGCTTCCCAGTAGTCAGTGCCAATTACTAACATTTGTTGTATCTTGTTTTGTTGCATCCTTGAAGTGAAGCTTTGGCCTTTCTCTTGGCCTCCGTGCATTGGCGACCTCCCCATATCTCAGGAGATGCCCATGCAGTAAACCTTTCTGTGACAGCACCCTTATCTATCTGCAAACCTCTCACCTCAATCATAATTAGGAACTCAGAATTGACCAATTAATTTGCTAACTAAATATTGGTTTGATCTTTAACACCATGTATAATATTCAATTTTGTATTTGCTCCAAAATATAATGATTTTTAAAGATTTTTTTTCTGTTGATACTTGTGTTAAGAATTCAAGAATGATGGTAGTCTACACTTTCAAAGTGGAAGTAACAATGGCATAAGAGCATGAAAAGAGAGCTTCCAGGCCATTAAGCTCCTTGCTTTGCCAATAAGATCATAGTTGAACTTTTAGCTCAGCACCACTCTATCGCAGACTCCATTTTCATTAAATCCCTTGATAGTTAAAATCCTATCATGCTCCATTTCCACTCCACACACAAGCCATCTAGCGGGGAAGTTGCCTTTTAGCCTATATTCTCCTGGGCATAGGATGCTACAGTTGAAATAAATAAATCAACATTCAGAAGTAGGGAAAATAGCTCATGCTGTTTTAAAGAATCGATGCAGCCATACAGAAGCATTCCTTAAACTGTTTATCCACTTCATGCTGATTCCTTATCCCTTAATTAGATCTTGGCATGTTTCATAACAAGATGACACTGAGTTAACCTACTGTTAACCTTGTTGTTAATGCTGATGGACCAATAACCAATAGGTCGACACACAAATACTGGTTGGGATAATGTAACCTCTAATTTTACCTCCTTCAGATCAAGCTACACAGTGCAACTGCTCAAGGCATTCCCTAAACAACAAGATTAAATGGAAGCACTCCTATGGAAAATCCAGGGAGCAAACATAGTCAGAAAATGCTGGAGTGACTCAGCAGGTAAGGCAGCATTTCTGAAGAAAATTGACGTTTTGGGTCTGGATCCTTCTTCAGACCTCTTGGCTTTTTACATTGTAGCACAATGCACATTGACACCCCCATCCAGGCCATTCAAGAACAGAAAGGTAACCAATATTATTCTCTAGTTAAGAAAGGTCAGTCCCAACCAAAGAAAATAAGTGCTGAGAATATTCACCAGATTGATTTTGGAGATGGCAGGTTTTTCGTATTGGGAGATATTAGCAGACTAGGCCTGTACCTTCTTGGGGTCAGAAGGATGAAAGGTGATTGCATTGAAACATTAATAAAAGCTTGACTGCATAATTATTGAGCTGATGATTCAGTCGCTTTATTTAGCTCCTTATCTATTAAAGTGCAATCACTCTCATATAACTAACTTACCGATCACAATCTAATAGTACATCAGCTGGTAGCAGATGTGGCCCATTGCATCCAGCAGCAATGGTTACTGAGCCTGAAATAGTAAAACTAATCCAAGGTGATGCATTTTTCAGTAGTTCAAATGGGTGGTAAGAATCTTGGAACTGCTTAACTACGAATAGCAAATAAATGAAACCTTAATTGAAAAAGCAATAACAATAACTGAATGAATAAATACCCTCTCTCTCATCAAGCAAAGTTTTTACGTAAACCATTTGCCTGCCTAATTGTCTCCACTTTACCAATCCATATATCTCTCCCTCAGCATTGAGGCGCAAAGACATATGCTGTATAATAAACATATGGAGAGCGTAGACAGTTTGTGGATGGTTGCTGGGATTGGGGTCTTAGTAATTATGAATAAAATGATTGCAATTATGATCAGGGTGCAACAAGAGTTGAGTTGATAGCAAAGTCATTACGCATGAATTGAACAGATAATTGAGCATTCAGAATTATAGGAAATTGTGTATAGGTCATATGGAAGTAATTGATGTGGCAGGAAATAAATGTCAATATTAATCAAAAATCTAGGGAAAATAGAGTGGTTTTAATGGGTATGAAGGAACTGCAGATGCTGGTTTAAACAAAAGATAGACACAAAATGCTGGAGTAACTCAGTAGGACAGGCAGCATCTCTGGAGAGAAGGAATGGGTGACGTTTCGGGTTGAGACCCTTCTTCAGACTGACCCTTCACAACCCGAAACGTCACCCATTCCAGAGATGTTGCCTGTCCGGCTGAGTTACTCCATCATTTTGTGTCTATCTCTGATTTTAATGGGGTTGGAGGGGAAAGTACCCGGGGAGGGGAAACTGCAGGAGGTGCAATGTCAATCCCTATACCTCCTCCCTCACCCCAATCCAGGGACCCCAGCAGTCCATCCAGGTGAGACAGAGGTTCACATGCACCTCATCTAACCGCATCTACTGCATCCAGCGTTCCCGATGTGGCCTCCTGTACTTGGACGAGACCGAGCGTAGACTCGCTGACCGTTTCATTGTGCACTTATGCTTGGAGTGTCAAGGTCTGCAGGATCTCCTTTTTCCATTTCCATTCTGACCTTTCTGTCCTGAGCTGCCTTCACTGTCAGAGTGAGGCGACAGGCAAACTGGAGGAACAACACCTCACATTCTGCTTGGGTAGCTTATAACCCAAAGGTATGAACATTGAATTCTCCAGTTTTAGCCAACCGCATATCCTTCCTCCTCTCCCTTCTTCCCCCCTGTATAACACCCTCTACTTTCCTTCCCTCTCCTGGACTCACCCACATTTCTCTCCTCCCTCTCCCTTTCCACCTACATTCCTTCCTCGAGCTTTACAATTCACAGCTCCTCAATCCTCCTCTTTTCATCTCTGGCCTTTGTCCATCCATCTGCCTATCAAAAATGACTCCTCATCTGTGTTGGCCGATTACCCACCAGGCTTTGCTCTGCCCCTCCTCTCTTCCAGCTTTCTTCCCCACCCTACAATGAGAGCGTAGGGTGGGGAAGAAAGGGTCTCAATCCAAATTATCACCTATCCATGTTCTCTAGAAATGCCGATCCGCTGAGTTGCTCCAGCATTTTGTGTCTTCTGGTATGAGGTAAATTGTCCAGGGCAGCTCAGATGCATTCCTTTAACATAAACTAAAGAAGATGATTTTAAAAAAGACTGGATGTGATTCAGAACCATTTTGCATGGCAAGGGCTTGAAATCAAATTGCCACGACTCCAGAAATTTAGAAAGTATGGAAAGGGAAAAAAAATTGCAGAGATTCTGGTGACAAAACAAATACGGCTTCTAAAAGAAAGTTTGCTAAGAACTTTGCAAGGGATATTGAAAGAAAATCCACAAAAAATATTTATATTTGCGAAGGAAAGAGAGGTGGGTAAGGGCAACATGAGCATCTTCTGAACCAATAAATATAAAATACTATAAGTGAGTGAATACTTTGTATTAGTTATTTACATGAAAGAGGAAGAGGAACTTTGAATACCCCTCAAAACAAAAAATATTGAATTAGTGACAGAGCACAAGATTCCTAGCGGCAAAAGCAACAGAAATGAAGAAAGAAATGGCACTACCGAGTGAAAAATTCAAAGGGAACAAAGAATACTGTTCCAGTTTTAAAGAAATAAATCACAATATTGCCGATGTAACAATTATATTCTCCACTCATTTAAGAGAGCAGAGGATAGAAGAGGCTTGAAAGCCCGTCATCTGTTGTCCACTAATTCATCGGCTCTATAACTGACGATAGAACGCAAAGTTCACAGTGATCAGAGGTCCCAGCATAGATTTGTAAAAGCTATGAAATGCCTGACAAATGTGACTAAATTGAACCTGATATCGTGACAGCAGACAAGAAAATCATAAGACAAGAAGATCATAGGACATAGGAGCAGAATTAGGCGGTTTGGCCGACCGAGCGTGCTCTGCCATTTGTTCATGGCTGATCTTTCTTTCCCTCCCAACTTCATTCTCCTGCCTTCTCCCCTTAACCTTTGACACCATTATTAATCAAGAAGCTATCAATCCCCGCTTTAAAAATACCCAATGACTTGGCCGCCACAGCCATCTTTGACAATTAATTCCACAGATTCACTACCCCCTGGCTAAAGAAATTCCTCCTCATCGCCATTGTAAAAGTATGTTCTTTTATTCTGAGGCTTTGCCCTCTGGTCTTAGACTCCCCCACTATTGAAAATTCCATCTCCACATACACCAGAACAAGGCCTGGCTGCAAGGGTTAAATTATAAGGGCCAGCTATTGAGGTTTCTGCATGAGGTTTAGATAGGCAATGGATATTTAGGGTATAGACGGATATGAATCATGTGCACACAGATGAAGATGAGTTTATCTTGGCATCATTAGTTTATCTTGGCACACACATTGTGGGCTGACGGGCATGTTCCTGTTCTGGACTGTTTTATGTAGAAACAAGGAACAGCAGATGCTTGTTTTTAAAATACACAAGTACTGGCGCGTCAAGGGCCTGTCCCACTTGGGTGTCATTTGCACGTCATTTACGCGACATCATTTACGCATCACGATGCATGACGCATGCGCTGTGACGCGCACGTGATGCGTGCGTGGTACGTTGTGACGTAGGCAGTGACGCGTGGTCGCTCGCAGCGCCCCAGGGTAGGCAGCATCCCTGGAGAACATGGATAGTTGATGTTTCGGGTCGATGCCCTTCTTCAGACAGGTGATGTTTGTGGTCTGTACATTTCTTCAGTATAGTTCTGTGTACATGGCGGTAGAATTTTGAAACTCACTTTCTTGAATTCCTCGCCTTTAATCAATTATTAATTTTAAATATGAGATTGAAGTATTTACCAGATATTTAGTCAACAGTGGATATGTGGAAAAGATAGATGATATGATTGAAATGGTGAACAGGTTTGAGGGGCGGGCAGACCTGCTTCTGCATTTGCTTATGTCCCTTTACACAGAGCATGCCAACCAGTATACAGAATTCAAAATATTTTTATCTGTAGCAAACTGAAATGTTTTCAAATCGTGTTGGTGAGATTTGCTTGTGCATCCCCAATCCCCAACACTGATGTGAATGTTTCCAGCAAAACGTTTCCACAGCAGATACATTTTGAACAAGCTCATGTCGGAAACTATTCATTTCCTCAGATCAAGCTTGGATCCAGCGTGCTGGCAGGGAAGGGAAGGCGAGCTGGCTTCAGTACATGATTTCCACAGTGGATCCGCATGTGGACACGCAGGAAAATACTCCTATCAGCTCTGGGGACACGTGCCCACTTTGGCACTGTAAAACAGCAATTCTAGACAGAAGCTTAGGATGCACAAGCCAGGGAGAATTGATTGCATTAAAGCTGGATTATAGATAACCAGTCACAGTCATACAGCACGGAAGCAGGCCCTGTGGCCCAACTTGTCGATGCCGACCAACATGCCCCATCTATACTTGTTCCACTAGTGAATGTACCATATCCTTCTAAACCTTTCCTGTCCATATACCCGCCCAAACGTAATTTAAATATTATAGTAGTACCTGCCTCATCTATCTCCTCTGGCAGCTCGTTTCATTAATCCACCACCCTCTGTGTGGAAAAAGTTGTCCCTCTGGTTCCTATTTACCTCTCACCTTAAACCTGTCTTCTAGTTCTTGATTCCCCTACTCTGGGTAAAAACCTCAATGCATTTATCCTATCTATCGCCCTCATGATTTTATACGCATCTATAAGATCACCTTTCAGCTTCCTACACTCCAAGGAGTAAACTCCTAGTCTGCCCAACCTCTCTCTATTTCACAGGCCCTCGAGTCCTGGCAACATTCTCGTAAATCATCTTTCCTCTTTATTCAGCTTCAGTACATCTTTCCAGCACCAAAACTGAAGAAAATACTACAAATGCAGCCTCACCAACATGCTGTGGAGCTGTAACATAACATCCCAAATTCTATACTCAATATCCTCACTGATGAAATATAATAAAAACCTTCTTCACATTATTGTTATATACACAAGCATGTTGAAGTAAAGGGACAATGAAAATTCTTGCTTGCAGCAGCATCACAGGCATACAGGCCCAGAAAAACATACAAAAACTAATTTGATGTAAATTTTACATAAATTTCCAAAAGGATAATGGAGGTAATTTATGCTTGGAGTCAGGGGATATGGGTGAGGTACTAAACAAGTACTTTGCATCTGTATTCACCAAGGAGAAAGACTTGGAGGACAGTGAGATCAGTATGCAGAATACTAACATGCAAGGTTCAGTCTGAAATAAGTTCACATTATTGAAGCAGAATTAGGCCATTCAACCCATCAAGTCTACTCTGCCATTCCATCAT
The DNA here is from genome assembly GCA_035221665.1 of Okamejei kenojei. Classification (NCBI taxonomy): domain Eukaryota; kingdom Metazoa; phylum Chordata; class Chondrichthyes; order Rajiformes; family Rajidae; genus Okamejei; species Okamejei kenojei. The sequence goes on from CM069154.1 coordinate 35,483,221, forward strand.
GGCTGAACTATCATGGAGATCATGAAGGAAGTGGTGTTGGAGCTCTTCAAGGGCTTTGAGGTGGATGTATCTCCAGGGCCTAATGGGATCTATCCCAGGTTTGGAAAGCAAGAGAGGAGATTGATCGCAGGAGCTCTTTGCAACTTCTTCCGCCAAGACAAGCAGTGGAAAGGGGTCAAGAACCGGACTAGAGTTAATCCAGAGAATTGCAGGCTGGAGAGCCTCACGCCAGTGGTGGGGAAGGTAATGAAGAAGATTCTTTGGGAAAGGATACAATTGCATTTGGAAAGGAATGGGCAAACCAGGGACAGTCATCTGGACTTTGTACACAGGTGGTCATGTGTTACAAATTTGATAGCATTATTTGAGGAGGTGTCAAACATAATCAATGAGGGGATTTGTGGTGACCATGGATACACAACTGGTTTATTCATTGATAGCAACGAGTTGTGATGGAAGGACATTGTTCAGGCTGGAGGTCTGTAACCAATGCAATTCCGCAGGGATCTGTGCTGGGATCTCTCGTCTGTGTGATATATATATAAACGACTTGGCCGTAAACGTAAATGGGTAGTAGGTTTGCAGACAACACCATGATGGTTGGATTTGCGGACAGCGAGGAAGGCTGCCAAAGAATGCAGAGGAATATAGATCAAGTACAGACATGAGTGAAGATATTGTAGAAGGAGTTTAATCCGAGCCAGTGCAAGGTGTTGCACCTTGGGATGTCGAATGCAGGAGGAAGGTATGGGTTGATGGCAAGATGCTTAACAGCACTAGGTACAGATAGATCTTGGGATCAAGGCCCATAGCTCCCGAAAGTGGCTGCATAAGCGGAACGCAGGAGGTTGCGAGGAAACCTGGATGGAGTATATAAAATTATGAGCGGCATAGATAGGGTGAACAGTCATACCCTTCTTCCCAGAGTGGAAATAGCAGAGTCTAGAGGGTACAGCTTTAAGGTGAGAAGGGCAAAGTTTAAAGGAGATATGCAGGCCAAGTTTTTTTTCATCGTGGTGTGGTGGGTGTCTGCAATGTACTGTCATAAGAGCTGTAAGGTCATAAGTGATAGGAGTAGAATTAGGCCATTCGGCCCATCAAGTCTACTCCGCCATTGAATCACGGCTGATCTATCTCTCCCTTCTAAACCCATTCTCCAGCCTTCTCCCGATAGCCTCTGATCCCTGCACTAATTAAGTATCTATCTATTTCTGCCTTAAAAATATCCTCTGACTTCGCCTCCACAGCCTTCTGTGGCAAAGAATTCCAGGGAGATACCACCGATGCAATCAGAAGAGACTGGGAATAAGAATTATCTATAAATATCTCGAAAGACAGATGGGATAAATATTTGCTATATGTACATAAATGCTCGATAAATGTAAGACATACCTTAATTCAATTAAAAATTTCTCATAGATTATATTACTCAAAAACTAAATTGAATAAAATATTTCCAAATGTCTCACCCATCTGTGATAAATGCTTATCTCAAGATGCAATTATAGCACACTCTTTTGTCTTTTGCATAAAACTCCGGAAGTTTTGGAATGAAATTTTCGAAATTTTTACAAAAGTATTTAAAACAGAAATGAACCCCAAAGCAGAATTGATTACCTTTGGAACAATGGAGACCGGCTCTGAGCTGACTTCGTTCCAAGAGAGTTTTCGCTTCCATATTATTATGGCTTAATAACGGCAAAAAAAAAATGTCTGAATTGTTACACCTAGAAGATATGAGATTTGTCCCAGCAGGCAAATTAGATCAATTCTTAAAGATTTGGTCTCCCTTTATCGATTTATTACAAGCATATGGTGCAACATAATCCTGAAAATAAACTCTTTCAGAACTGGGTTAGGGGTGCTCAAAGATACGTAGTAGGTATATCCCTTTCATTTTATTTTCCTTTTATTATCTTTTTTTTTTTACTTTCTTGTTACATTTTTTTTATATCTCTCCTCCTTTCTCTCTTTTTTTTGTACTTTTCACGAACTATCACTTTCATAAGATCATAAGGTCAAAAGTGATAGGAGTAGAATTAGGCCATTCGGCCCATCAAGTCTACTCCGCCATTGAATCACGGCTGATCTATCTCTCCCTTCTAAACCCATTCTCCTGCCTTCTCCCCATAGCCTCTGATCCCTGCACTAATCAAGTATCTATCTATTTCTGCCGTAAAAATATCCTCTGACTTGGCCTCCACAGCCTTCTGTGGCAAAGAATTCCACAGATTCACCACCCTCTGACTTAAAACATTTCTCCTCATCTCCTTCCTGAAAGAACGTCCTTTCATTCTGAGACTATGGCCTCTAGTCCTAGACTCTCCCGCTAGTGGAACCTTTCTCCCCACATCCACCCTATCCAAGCCTTTCACTATTCTGTATGATTCAATGAGGTCCCACCTTGTCAGGGCCGAATTTACGTATAAGCTAGACAAGCTTAAGCTTAGGGCCTCGAGATCTAGGGGGGCCTACTCACCTCGCTGCCTCTCCGGACCCGTCGAACCTCGCCGCCCCACCTACCATCCGCCCACCGGGACCTCCTACTCTTTGCCCGCTGACCCTGGCCACTCCACCACCCTCCAGCAGCCCGCAGCCGTCGCCGTTGCCTTATCTGAAGCCTGGACTGAAGCTTCCACGCTGCAGACTCCCACTCCCCTGGGTTTGACTGCGCTGGGTCCTAGTGCTAGTCAGCCAACCCTGGTAATCTCAGTGGCTGTTCAACTGGGTCTTCCCCATTCCCCTTAAACCATGTGACCCCAGCTCTTCCCCACCCACACTACAGTCCTCATACCCCCCTACCCCCTGACCACCCACCACCCCTCCACCAGAAATCCAGAACCAGGGGCCACAGTTTAAGAATAAGGAGTAAGCCATTTAGAACAGAGACGAGGAAACACTTTTTCTCACAGAGAGTGGTGAGTCTGTGGAATTCTCTGCCTCAGAGGGCGGTGTTGAGGCAGGTTCTCTGGATGCTGAGAGAGCTAGATAGGGCTCTTAAAAATAGCAGAGTCAGGGGATATGGGGAGAAGGCAGGAACGGGGTACTGATTGGGGATGATCAGCCATGATCACATTGAATGGCGGTGCTGGCTCGAAGGGCCAAATGGCCTACTCCTGCACCTATTGTCTATTGTCTACTGCCTTGGCCTCAGTCCACTCACCTGCCTTCCTCCGGCCCCAACCCCCATCCCTGCCGTGTGTTCACCATCCCCGCTGACCTCCCCCTCTCAGATACTGAACGGTCTGTCCTCAGAAGAGATCTCAACCAGGGCCGGCCTTAGGAGGTGCGGGGCCCAATTGGGAACAGTTTTCGTGAGCCCCAGGTTCCCAGCCAAGTTCTGTAGATTCATAGAAATATAATTAAAGTCTATTATAGACTTTATATCTCTATGGTAGAACGGAAAGTAATCATGCGACTTAATGGACCAAACAGATCTAAGCTACATTTTAATATAAAATTGCATACATGTAAGCCTACAAGTAACAAACAAAATGTGTAGATCACCTCTGAAAAGTACATAGTTACAATACCACTTGTTTTAGTGACTGTGAAATGAAAAAAGTAATTTAATTAAATAGATCCTGGAAAACCAATAACCATTGTTGAAAAACCAGTCCAGGCATTACATATTGGGCATCAGCCCCATCCTACCCTTTGGGCCTCTACCCCATCCTAACTTAGTTGTGTGTGTTAGTTGTCTGTGCGTGATGTGTGTGTGGGAGGGACGGAGAGAAGGGAGGGAGGGAGAGAAGGGAGGGAAGTAGAGTAAGGAGTTAGGGAAGGAGAGAAAGAAGGAATGGAGCGAATGAGAGAAGGGAAAAAAGAGAGGAAGGATGGAGGGAAGGAGAGAAGGGAGTGAGGGAAGGAGAGAAGGAAGGGAGAGGGCCGGCGGCAGGAGCAGATGCCGGGGGTCCGGGTGGACGGGTGTGAGCTGGGGCCGAGGTTTCTCAACGTTGCTCCAACCCTCGGCCCGGCCCTCCGTGTATTGTTCACTGTGTCTCCCCGGGGAGAGAAAGGGGGGGCGCCGGGGCTGTGTGCTCGAAGCACATTAACTGGAGGGGCGGGAGCGTTGCCCAGGGACCATGAGGGAACGACCGACCCATCTCCCCCTCTCCCCCATCCCCCTCACACCCCCCTACCCGTCTACCCCTTTTTTCCCCCTCCACCAGTCTCTCTCCACCTCTCTCTCCCCCCTCCACCCAGGGGACATCTACCCGAGCCGAGAGTAGATTACTCTGGCGCGGGGCCCCCTTACTTGCGGAGCCCAATTGGGAGCAATTGGTCCAATCGGCTTAAGGCCGGCCCTGGCCTCACCTTTGTCCCCCTCCGTCCCCACCTCAATGAGTTCTGCGCCCGCCGCGATTTGGAGCTCTTCTTCCATCGCCTCCGCCTCACACCGTTCTTCCATGGGAAGGAGTCCTCGCGCCCATTGATGATCCCTTTTCCCGACTCCAACGGACCCCCTCCTCTTGGACCCCCCCTCATGGCCATTGGTACAATGAAATCCGACATCGGAACGGGAGAATATTCTCAGCGGCTTGGACTTCCGAATCGGCGACTTCCTACCGGAGACCGCACCACCCGAAGCCCACAGGCTGAGCTGGGTGGAGATTCACACTGGTGGCCCTTGGCAAGGGGATCCCAGGGCTCCGCGATATTGAAATCAGCGCGGCCCGAGGCTGGGAGCTCCGCAAACCACAGCTCCATGATGTTGAAGCAGCAGGCCCAACACTCCAGAGTTTCAAACGGCGATCTCGGCAATGCATCGCCTGCTCCGCGGTGAATCCAATATGTATTTTAAAACCAACTGTTAATGACAACATACAGTTGTATCTAAAAGTGTCACACTGTCACTGTTGGTTAGTCATGGTCCTCTAGTCGTGGGGGTGGAGGATTGAGAGGTGGGGGGGGGGGGGGGCTCACAAGTGGAATAGCTTAGGGCCTCTCTTCATCTAAATCCGGCCCTGCCCCTTGTTCTTCTAAATTCCAGCGAATACAGGCCCAGTGCCGACAAACGCTCATCATAGGTCCTGAAGAATATATCTGTCCATCTAAACCTATGGTAACCTGATCAAGCTCTTGCACACATCGACCCTGCCTATCTCCTTCGCTCCATAGATGCTGCTGCACCCACTGAGTTTCTCCAGCATTTTGTGGACCCACTTTCCCATGTCGGTTTGGCATCTATTTTGTTTTCTCTCTTCCAATATCAGAAGCTTTATGTGGGCGTACAGTACGTGACAAGAGAGCAAAATATGAACAATGATTCTACTCCACTTGGCTCTCACCAGTCTTCCTGTTGCAAATATTTCCAGTTAAGAAAACATTGCTTGGCGTGACCAATGCATAGTCCGTGGGGAAGCAAAGCTGCATTGGGCATGTGTCAGCAACACTACTATTTTAAAATAGGAAAGTACATCACTCCATCCCTCGCCCAACCTAGTTCTCCGGCTAGTTTCACTATCTTTCTAATTAATTTTACTCATTGTATACCTCCTTATCACATTCCCCTCAGCTAACAATTAGCCATTCTACATTTCCTTATCAACGTTTGCTTTGATCTGTCATTTTCACACCTTAACCTCCCATATCTCTAGTCTCCCTCTCCCCTGACTCTCAATCTGAAGAAGGGTCTCACCCATTCTATCTCTCCAGAGATGCCAGCTGTCCTTGCTGAGTTACTCCAGCATTTTGAGTCTATCTTAAGTATAGAATTAATCAGCTCCTGATTGTAAGCAGTGGCAGAACTGTATGCCAGCATAATCTGGAACTACGGCCTTGTGTATCTTTCACTCCTTGGGGATCCAGCTCTGATTTAATTATGAAACACAGAGGCACATCGTCAGTAACCTTGGGTATGTGAGCCTGGTGCACCTATACACGGGACAACATGCATGCTAGGTGGCAGAAGCAACAAACAGCAGTGCATGCCAATCACCATCACAATCAATTGATTTAGTCATGAATGGTGCTAATCGCAGAAGCAAGATGACAAGGCTCAAGTACTGAATGGATCAGCATTTTGGCTTCACTGAAACTACTCTCACAGCCAATTTGGCACCCGTCGTATGATATTAGGGAATGACTATAACAGCAGCATTACCCAAAGTAACAAGCTGCCGAGATATGTCCTGGCCACGAAAAGCAGGCCAAGTCCAATATAGTCCATTACTGCCACATTAGTCCATTCTAAAATGGTCAGTGACACAATCCATCAATTTACCATTGATAGTGTTACCAATCAATATTTATTCATCACTGACCTGTTCATTCAAGCCTGTTTGGGTTACGTCAGGACAAGTGAAATTCCGATTCTATTACTGTCTTGGGCCAAACAAGGATTGAACTCCTCAAACTGCGGAGCATCTTGGACAATACAGCTCACCTCCACCATGACACACTGGTCAACCTAAGGAGCACCTGCAGCAACAGATTGGTTCCACCAAGATGCAGCTCAGAATGCCACAGGAAATCCCTTTTCCCTGTGGCTATCAAACTGTACAACTCCTCCCGCTTCTGTCATGGGGTAGACTGACTCCCCGGCCCCCACCCCCCCCCCCCCCCCTCCAATCTTTGCACATCCCCAATTCTGGACTTTCCACTCGTCACTTTAATTTCATGTTTCACGTATCTTGTTGTGTTTTATAACTGTTGACAGACCAATTTCCCTCCTGGGACAAATAAAGCTCTATCGTATCGTACGAACTGGAGGTTAGACAGTGCTACGTCCCTTGACATCTGCTGCATTTGACCAGTAATGGCAACAAGACATGCTTGTACAATGAAGGAGAATGACAGCGAATGTTCTCGTCGACTGGAACCATACGCAGTTCAAAAGCAGTTGTCCTGCGCCTGCATATCATTGCAGATGCTTTTCCATCCAGAGCCACGCACTGAACAACCTGCAGCTGTTCAACCAGTAACATCTTTATTTCCATGAGGCCAGAAGATAAGATGTTTGGTAAAGATTACGTAGTGTCCAACTCCTCATACAACAAAAAGCAGTCTGTGCTCACAATCAGAAATACATGGCCAAGGTTCATGAGAGTGACATGTAACATTAGTGGCACGAGTGATCATTTCCCCTTGAGCAACTTCACTATCATCGCATCAACCAACTGGAAAATTAACACTGATCACTCGGAAACAAAAATGTCTGACCTTCAGAGTATTTTCAGCATGTTTATCTTTAAGCCCTCCATCTCGCTTCCGGTACATGATTCTACCTTAAATTATTCCAACACATCTATTTAATTTGCAAATGATTGGAGTACAGAGGGATCTTTGCAAATGTGTGCAAAACTGCTTACGTGCATGAATCATAAAAAAAAATAGCAGGCAGATGCATCGAGTAGTTTAGCAGGCAAGTGGCAATGGGATAGAGAATTGGCTTCAAGGAAGGATTCAGAGGGTGATGGTGGAAGGTTGTTTCCCAGACTGGAGGCCTGTGACTAATAGTGTGTTTCAGGGATCGGGGCTGGGCCCTTTGCTGTTTGTGGTTTATATCAACAATTTGGAATGAGAATGTACAAGGCATGGTTAGTAAGATTGCAGATGACAAAACAGCGAGTGCCATCATAGATGGCGAAGATGCGTATCAAAAAATTGCGGCAGGATCTTAATCAGTTGGGCAGCTGGGCTGAGGAACGGTTGATTGAGTTTAATACAGATAAGTGCGAGTTATTGCATTTTGGAAAATCAAACCAGAGCAGGACCTTCACAGTGAATGGCAGGACTCTGGGGAGTGTAATAGAGCAGAGTGCAGGTACATAGTTCCTTGAACGAGACATTTTGGGTGTTCAGGAAGGCTTTCGGCACATTGGCCTTCATCAGTCAAAGTATCAAGTGTAAAAGTTGAGATGTTATGTTACAGTCGTATCAAATATTGGTGAGCCCGCATTTGGAGTATTGTATTCAGTTTTGATCACCATGTTATAGGAAAGATGTTGTTAAGGTGGAAAGGGTGCAGAGAAGATTTACAAGGATGTTGCCAGGACTCGATGACCTGTGCTGGGGAGAGGTTGGGCTAGCTAGGACTTTATTCCTTGGAGCGTAAGAGGATGCGGAGTGATCTTATCGAAGTGTATAAGAACGAGGGGAATAGATAGGGTTAATGCACAACGCCTTTTACACAGAGTATGGGAATCAAAGACCAGAACACATAGGTTTAAGGTGAGGGGGAAATATTTAATAGGAAGCCAGGGGCTAATTTTCTTCACACAAAGCATGGTGGATGTATGGAATGAGATGCCAGAGGAGGTAGTTGAGAGATACAATCGCCTCATTTTAAATACATTTGGACAGGTACATGGATAGGAAAGGTTCAGAAGGGTATGGATCAAAGCAGGCAGGCGGGACTAGTGTAGATGGGACATCTGGAGTGGCATGGGCAGGATGGGCTGAATGCCTATCTCCCTGCTGTATGACTCTACTGTCTTTATTGAGTTGATAATAAAAGACCCACAATGTAAACCCTATTAGTACAAATAGCAAGGCGGAAAGAAGCATTGTTGCAAGAAAGTCAATGTTGGCGGTCTCAAGGACCCCACAAACATTTCTTTCCTCACCTGATGGCTCCCGGCCAACAAAGCCTGCAGTGTGTGAAGGACAAAGCCTGCCTGGGGTACTGATTGTGGATGATCAGCCATGATCACATTAAATGGTGGTGCTGGCTCGAAGGGCGGAATGGCCTACTGCACCTATTGTCTATTGTGTGCTGACAGGGTCTGGGCTGTGCTGAGATCCACCATAATTAGCTCCTGTGAAGAGACTCTCAACAACTCCTCCAGAAAACATTGATTTAGAGAGCATAACCAGGAATCTAGGGGCTAATTAACAGCAAACAGAATGTATTAGAAATATAGAAACATAGAAAATAGGTGCAGGAGGAGGCCATTCGGCCCTTCAAGCCAGCACCGCCATTCATTGTGATCATGACTTATCGTCCCCAATCAATAACCCATGCCTACCTTCTCCCCATATCCCTTGATTCCACTAGCACCTAGAGCTCTATCTAACTCTCTCTTCAATCCATCCAGTGATTTGGCCTCCACCACCCTCTGTGGCAGGGAATTCCACAAATTCACAACTCTCTGGGTGAAAACTTTTTTTTCTCGCCTCAGTCTTAAATGGCCTCCCCTTTATTCTAAGACTGTGAACCCTGGTTCTGGAATCGTCCAACATTGGGAACATTTTTCCTGCATCTAGCTTGTCCAAGTCCTTTTATAATTTTATATGTTTCCATAAGATCCCACCTCATCCTTCTAAACTCCATTGAATACAAGCCTAGTATTTTCAATCTTTCCTCATATGACAGTCCCGCCATCCCAGGGATCAATCTCGTGAACCTACGCTGCACTGCCTCAATCACAAGGATGTCCTTCCTCAAATTAGGAGACCAAAATTGTATGCAATACTCCAGATGTGGTCTTACCAGAGCCCTATACAACTGCAGAAGAACCTCTTTACTCCTATACTGAAATCCTCTTGTTATGAAGGCCAACATTCCATTAGCTTTCTTCACTGACTGCTGTACCTGCATGCCAATTATCAGTGACCGGTGTACAAGGACACCCAGGTCTCGCTGTACCTCCCCCTTACCTAATCTAACCCTATTGAGATAATAATCTGCCCCCTTGTTTTTGCCACCAAAGTGGATAACCTCACATTTATCTATATTATACTGCACCTGCCACGCATCTGTCTACTCACTCAACCTGTCCAGGTCACCTTGCAACCTCCTAACATCCTCTTCACAGTTCACACTGCCACCCAGCCTTGTGACATCCGCAAACTTACTAGTGTTGCTCCTAATTCCTTCTTCCAAATCGTTAATATATATGGTAAACAGTTGCGGCCCCAACATCGAGCCTTGCGGCACTCCACTCGCCACTGCCTGCCATTCTGAAACGGACCCGTTCACTCCTACTCTTTGCTTCCGGTCTGCCAACCAATTTTCTATCCATGTCAACACCCTACCCCCAATACCATGTGCTCTAATTTTAGTCACCAGTCTCCTGTGCGGGGCCTTATCAAAGGGTTTCTGAAAGTCGAGATACACTACATCCACCGTCTCCCGTTCATTTACTTTACATCAAATCCTCAAAAAATTCCAGAAGATTAGTCAAGCATGATTTTCCTTTCATAAATCCATGCTGACTTGGACTAATCCTTTTACTGCTATACAAATGCCTCATTATATTTACCTCTTTAATAATTGATTCCAGCATCTTTCCCACCACCGGTCAGGCTAACTGGTCTGTAATTCCCTGTTTCCTCTCTCGCTCCTTTCTTGAAGAGTAGGATAACATTAGCTATCCTCCAATCCACAGGAACTGATCCTGAATCAATTGAACATTGGAAAATGATCACCAATGCATCCACTATTTCTCGAGCCACCTCCCGGAGGACCCTGGGATGCAGACCATCAGGCCCAGGGGATTTATCATCCTTCAGTCCCATTAGCCTACCCAATACTATTTCTCGCCCAATGAAAATTTATTTCAGTTCCTCTACCCCCTCTGTCCTCCAGTACTTCTGGGAGATTGTTTGTGTCTTCCTTAGTGAAGAGATCCGAAGACAGATTTTTGGATTGGAATCTCCACCACAGCTCAAGGGTAAGAAACAGGCATGATCAATCTAAAAACCCATTGCCTAAGGAACAGAAGTGAGATGGAAGGGGCACAAGATATCCAGCAATCCACCAATAACCATAATATGCCTGGAGCATCAGCACTGTTATGGCATTAAGACATTGAATCCATTCCTAAGCAAACCAACAGGGCCAGTTTTGCTGTTGCCGCTGACTGATAAGTTGTTGTAAAGGTTATATGCTGAGCTAAAAAGCAACAAGGCCTCAGAAACAAATTAGGTACCATATCATTGGTATCAGGGAAGCGAAGGACATTTTAAAAGCGCCTCAGTCAATGATCAGCTCTTATCACCACCGTTAGGTCATTAAGCTGCAATACACCGATGATATTTTCACTAGTGCGATTGTCCAAATCATCATCAACTCATTCACTGGGAGAGAAAGGCCTTAGTAATTAACATGCAACAAACAAAGGACCTCTTCTTGCTCCTGCTGTACAAACCTCCCCGTTCACAATGAGGATTTGGAGGAGCCACCTCTGAAGGGAGGCAGATATTTACATGAAATTCACCATCACCTTCAGCACAATCTCTGGGCGCTTTGAGGAAATCAGTGCCTGAAGATCAAAACCTCAAACTGCAAAGCTCATGAGCGAATAGGTACCAGTACTTCCTACTGTCCTGCATGCTTCAGAGTGATAGACCATGATCAGAAGATAGGAGAGATGCCACCAATACTATCTCTGAAAATCCTCCAAATCCACTGCGCTCCATGGTCCAGCACACCAGCGTTGGATGAGACAAGGGCTCTAACCTTATTCCACTGACTCAGGTCACTGCACCTGCCCAACATTAGACTCCCAAAACAGACACCATACACTTAGCTCTATCACAGTACAAAATTACAAAGTGCACATTTGAAATGACTGTCTGAAAAAGTGCAAATCCACCCCAGGTTCATGACTGCTAAAAGTGGAGAGGGACCATTGGAGATGGCACAGGGAAGCTCCAGTCCATTCATCTGGAGCACAGGAACCCAAATGTAAATGGCAGAAGGAGTCAGCATCACCCTAACCACCTGTCTGCCTGTCCTGTTGCTCACCTCGTGCCCAACCTGTGGCAGAGTCCATGGGTTCCATAATTGGCCTCATCAGCCATCTCAGAACCCAGAGCACTGGGATGGAAGCAGTCACTAGTCATCCTCAACACCCCCCCAGGGAAAAGAGAATAAATTATGTATAAGCTTTAGATCTAGGATGTTACAAAAGGAAGCAATCCTCATACCTCAACTCTCTGTCACAGATCTTTGATTAAGCTGGAGCTGCAAGGAGGTGAAAATATCTGCAGAATCTCCTTTTGTGTCGATTGTAATAGATGTTCAAATGCAGAAGGACAAGCTGTGATCTGGATATCTAAGATAATGATCCAAGTGAATCAAAACAAAAGTCACAATGAAATTCAATATATCTACAGGATGCAAAGTCTCTGCAGCTCACCAAAAAGATCTGCACTGCAGTGCTATATATTTCATACTAAATCAAATGAGAATCTAATAATGCAGGTAGCACTGGCTTGTATTTCATAGAACCTACAAAAAACAAAGCAAATTTATGTCGAGCCACTTATTGCAAAAATGAACATTGCTGCTGATGTACACTAATGTTTTAAATTATTAGATGGATTTGGCATCCTATAATTGACATTCTCTTCTATTTCACTGCAACTATAGAAATAATTTACTGTAAGTATAGTTCATTAAACATTGTAGAAAATAAGTTCTGGTCACAGGATTTTGTAAGAGATGTAAAAGAGGGAAAATGCATTTAATCAAACAGGCCCGCACACATCTGCCACTGACAGTTCATACCGTCATATAGTTCCTGTGCACTTGTGTATTTCAAATTGTGGCAATTGGAGAGATAAAACTGGCACCTCTTTTGATGTTGGAGAAAAATGTAAACAAAGCGATACCAGGTTGAAGAATTTTCCCTGAGCCACGGCAATCAATGAAGGAAAATAGTAAGATTAAACGAGAACTTTCCAGTTCGAAGTTTAATCGTTATTTTATGAGGAGTTACGATGAGGATTACGTGAAGCAGGCCGTCCCCACGCATGCGCATCAATCTTCAAAGCAACGGTGTGAAGTCACAGTAGTTAAACTAACATAGTAAGATTATAGATGACTAGAACTACCAGATGATCGTTAAGTTACGAGGGTAGGGAGTGGAGTGCATGTAACCCCTCATCGTAACTCCTCATAAAATAACGATCAAACTTCGAACTGGTAAGTTCTTATTTAACCTTACTATTTTACTTCGGAGTCACGTGAGTGACTACGTGAAGACTTTGAAGGTCTGTGATTTCATGCCAGGGAACGAGTCCACGCATCACAGCTGCATCAATTGACAAGGACGAGTGAGAAAATTAATGCATTCAAACATGACATGTTTTAACAATAGTAACAGTTTAATAACAGAAAAGAAAAAACAAACAGTGACCTCTCTGGGGGAAACTGTGAAACAGAACTTAAAACAGAGTCAGCAAAACCCCCGGATCTGGCCACAGGCTTATTATAAAACCTCTGGTACGTCCTCCCATTCGACCATCCCACAGCCGCCAGAATTTGGTCAAGAGGAACATCCATGTCCCTTGCTGCTGACGTCGACGCAGCCCTGGTGGAATGAGGTTTAAAATGTCAGTGTCCACACCTGCACACGCCAGAACCAGTTTGATCCATCTAGTGATGGTCTGCACCGTAACCTGTTTGTGAAGTTTGGTGTAGCTGACCAAAAGGGAGAGTTCCAAGCCTCTCAAGCTCCTGGTGACCTCAATGTAATGGGTTATGGATGATACGACACATACTCGTGGATCTGAGGGATATGCCATGAAACTCAACTTGAGCCCTAGTACCCCTGGCCTGCTCTGTTTGATGAGGTCCCTAATGAAAAAGGTGACATTATTGCCAGACAAACTCATACAGTCCAGTCGAAGTTCGTGTAGTGTTTGGACGCGTTGTGCTGAGGCCAGGGCCATGAGCATAACTACTTTCAATGTCAGATGGTGTAGGGACAGAGATGAAACTGGAACCCACTGCCAGAGCAGCATGAGGACCATGCTGACATCCCAAATATGAGTGTATCTGGGTCTAGGTGGAGTAGAATTAAAAACGTCCTTCATAACTTTAGTTATTAAAGGGTGGGACTCTACCGTGTGATGTGCTGACCCCAGCTGTAAATAATTGGACAAAGCACCGTGGGCACTGTTAATGGCACTATAACTCAGTTTGCTATCGTGATAGAGTGATGATAGAAACTCCAAGACAGTGGTTGTAGCTGTGTGGTATGAAATGTGAGAGCGGGAACAGTACATCTCCCATTTTCTGATGTGAGAGATGTACTGTTTCTGTGTGCTCTTCCTCCAGGCCGCAGTGATGACATCAATGGTACGCTCTGAAAGCCCGAGCCCCAGGAACAGTCTCCTCAGAATCTGCAAACCAACAAATTTATACGGTCATGAAGAGGGTGGCTATCCCCTGTCACTGGGTGTACCAGCAGATTTCTGCTCTTGGGCACTGCCATAAAGGGCTGTGTGATCAAAGCTAGAACCAGAGGGAACCAATGCTGAGTAGGCCAGTCTGGCACTACCAGAATACCAGTGGCGGAATCTTGCTGGATCTTAGCCACACCATCGGGTGATGAGGCAGAATGGGGGAAATACATACACAAATTTTCCACCCCAATGTAGCGAGAATGCATCCACCACTACTGCCCCTGGGTCTGGCTCCCATGACACATAAATATGCAACTGATGATTAAGCCACAGAGCAAATAGATCAATATCTGGCACCGCATAACTAAGGACAATGTCATTGAACACTTCGTGATTTAACATCCATTCATTGTTATCATTGGACTCTCATGACCTGGTGTCTGCCACTGTGTTATACCTTCCTGGTAAATAGATAGCTGAAACCCAGATGTTTCTTGCAATACACCAATGCCAGAGAAGATTGGACAACCTATCACAGGATACAGCCTTACTGCCACCCATGTGATTAATGTACGCTACCGCAGTAGTATTCTCAATCTGAAGTTGGACATGCACATGATGCCTGTTGGTACAAAAAGCTTTTAACCCATAGAGTGCACCCAACAACTCTAAATAGTTAATGCCGTGTGATTGAAGCATGGATGCTTCCTGCAGGTCCCATCTGCCACTGCAGCTTGAGACAGTATCCGTAGCACCCCAACCTAGTGCACTGGCATCAGTCTGCAGGATAATTGATGGTGTATTGACTATGATAGTACCAGAGCAGCACTGAATATTGGCTATCCACCATTGTAATTCAGTTAGAGCGTCAGCTGATAGCTGCATGGGTCTATCAAAATGACCTCTCTGAAGCTTAAGCGCCTGTTCCTTTGCATGCTGTAAATTTTGGTAGTGCAAAGGCCCGAATTGAGCCGCTGGGAATGCTGCCACTAATTTTCCAATTACCTGAGCCACATGTCTAATAGACGGGTGATTATCAACAATGAGTTTCCTGCAGGCTTCAATTAAGTCTAATTGTTTGCAGAGTCACTGGCATGTGCACTGAGTTAATGGTGAACCTCAAATAGTCAATTATCTTAGATGGCACCAATTTAGACTTAACTGGATGAATAATGAATCCAATCTTTTTGAAAACGAGTTTTGTAGCTGCCACAGATGATTCGGCTAATTCTAAAGTCCTCCCAATAACTAAAATGTCGTCCAAATATGCCATGACAATGTGATTTTGTGCTCTGAGTAACCCCAGGACTGGTTTGAGCAATTTTGTGAATAGTCTGGGAGCCGAAGTTAATCCGTTAGGCAAAGCTTTAAACTGCCAGAACTGACCCATCCAGTTAAACTTCAAAAAATGTCTGTGCTGCTTATGAATGGCCACTGAATAGTAAGCATCTTTGAGGTCAATGCTTGCCATGTAACATCCCCCTGGAAAGCAGTTGTTTAGCTGTAACAAACGTTTCCATTTTGAAATGTTTATACTGCACAAAAGTGTTAAGCTCTGTCAAATCTAAAATAATTCTACATCCTCCATCCTTTTTTGGCCTCATAATGATGTTGGACACAAATTGATAAGACTCACTCCTTGCCCTTTCAATTACACCTTTTTCATACAAAAACTCTAGCTCATTTTGTGCACTAACACATTCCTGTTGTGAGAACACAAACATACAGCCAGATATGTGCTGAGTAGGTGGAGGCAAGTCAGAAATGAACTCAATTTGAAAACCTTGAATACTATGCAGTATAAACGGGTTAGATGTTATCCACTGCCATTCATGTAAGAAAAATTGCAATTTCCCCCCAACTTGTAATGTATCCATTGCAGTCGCACCTACCTTAGGATTTACCGGCAGTAACGTCGCTGCTTCTGCCCCCGAGGTCTGGGGGGTAGGGCCGCTGGAGGGCGCCGCATCTTGAACATGGCCCGGCTCGGGCCCTGCCCTAAAAAAGGCCTCTGTGTAGTTTGCTCCACACTCCATCCACCATACCCTGTGAACCGTTTGGCAGGCCCCTGAGGGTAGGGGTACAGTCTGCGAAAATACGACCCCTTTGGAGGCACCTTGATGAGCCCAATTAGATTCTTCGTCCAAATCATTCACCTGTTTATTCAGGTTTTCTCCGAATAGGAGGTCTGGGGGTTGAACTGTCCCCGATTTACAAAGTCCAGCAAATTTAGGGTTGATGGTAGGACGGATGGCATTTTTACGGATACAATTAATTTCAAAATGTGCATTGCACATTAATGCCAACGCGTCCTCCTGAGTCTCTGAGAGAGGTGCCCCCTCCACTGACCTTGCAAAGGCCGTGATGCCCGAGGCGAGTAGCCGGAGTACTTTCTGCAATTTTACCTCCAATGTGCCCCCATATAGATTGGTTTACTATGGGGACACTCAGTGAGGCACAGTTCTGTGGAGTAGTGCACCTGGCAGTGGTCTCCTCCATCGTCTGTTCTTCCAGAGGATGGGAAGCCATATAATTAACATTCTCGGCGAGCTCTGTGTCCAATGGCGCGCCGGTGAGGGCTGGAACCGCAAATCTGGATGCTATGGCCAATACACCCGATGGTCCCTCTAGCCCAACTGTGCCTCCATACTCTGGGTCAGCATAGCTCTGACCTTGTACGCTCCCGTCATCAGACAGGGAGATATCACGCAGCCCTGCCACAGGCGCTGCTGCCTCGGGTACAATAAACTCCCCGGGCTCCGATAGCTCATTTCCTCTGCAGCATATCGTGCTGGAGTAACCTCTCCACAAGGCTCTCCATCTGGGCCAGCTCGCCGGTAACACTGCCCTGAGGAGGGAACTCGTCCACCTCCTCCTGGCCCGAGTCCAGGGCCCTTACAGACTTCCTTGTGGCTTTCCTCCCTCGTGGAGTAGCCAAGGTGCCTTCTGGCCGCACCAAGTCTGTGGCTGCTGGCTGCTCTGCCAGCGGCTTTCTAGGTGAATTCGGCGGTCGCTCACTGCCCGTAGGCCCGTGGTCTTCCGCAGCCATTTTGGGCGCGGCTCGCCTCTTCACCTTAGACATATTTGCACAAACACAATACGAGAATTTCTCCAACAAACGTATTCCAAACCGGGAGCAACGATTCCAGCAAAAGCTGTTTGAAAAAACACTCACCTGGACCTTTTAAACTTACCCGATGGAAGGAGCGACGCGCTTTCAACAAAAAAAAAAATGTTGCAATTATCCATTAAGAAAAAAACTAAAATCTCAATGAATGAGAATCCTAATTTAAGTTTCAGCATTTTAGTTTAAGAGAACTGATAGACATTGTTGTATTTTGAGATTTTATGATCAAAGGGTGTCCCAAAGTGATCTGCAGCCAGTTATTTTCGGAGTCAATGAATATAAGGAAAAATGGCGGCCATTCTGTGCAAAAGGAGGACTCACAAATATTTAATTAGCTTATTCAAATTGAATTGGTGTAAACTAAAGTCTTGAGTTAACATTTTATTCAGAAAGAGGGCTATGCAAAATAAAGTAGCACATCCAAAATGCATTTAAGCTGGCTTCAAGAAAAATATCCCACTAAACAGTGGTGATAGAATTGATAGGATCTAAATGGTGTACAACACGGCAACAATTCTATTCCTCCAGAGTCTCTAAAGCATTCTGTAAATACAGGCTTAAAAATGCCTTTTTGGTGAATTCAAATTACAGGAGTTCAAGACCCTACCTTTTGAAACTTGCAAAAAGTATATCACGCAAGCTAAGCCAAGCCAAGCCCAATGTATTGTCAAATGTACAAGGACAGCTACAATAACAATTTTGCTTGCAGCATAGTCTTAGACAACACACAAAACATAAAATATACATAAATTACACAAATTCTGAAAAACAGTGAAAAGAAAAAGAATGCAGGAAAACAAAAGACTTCAGTGGAAAAATACACAATTTAAAAAAAAAACATGGTTGGTGCAAGAGGCAGTTTCAAGAACCTGATGGTTGAAGGGAAGTAGCTATCCCTGGTGTGGGATGGCAAGCTTCTGTACACCTTGCCTGAAGGTAGCAGCAGATAGAAAAGAAAAGCACTACCCAATTTAATAATACTGGATATTAAGGCTCCAGATTGTTCAATGCAATGAAAAATATAGCAAACAGATTAGGATCTGAGTCTCCATTTTCTGGCGTTGTTTCAGAATTAATTAAGGAATATGACTAACAAAGAGACCCTTTCAATTCCATTGCTCTATATTTGAAACATGAATTTTGTTAAAATAGTGTTTATCTCTTGCTCCTCTGCTACAGTTTATAACAAGGAACTCCGTGACCAATTGGACACAATAGGACGTGAGCATTCACATCTCTTCAGCAAGATTTAAAGTAAAACATTTATAATCTTATTTCTTTTCCACGACTTTCTTATATTCAGTTGATACTACATAGCCGCTTTTCAACATTAAATTGCAAATTGGATCTAATTGTATGACCATGCACAAGGTTGTTGGCTGAGATTTTTTAAATTATGTCGTAAAACACATACATTCTTGCCTTTCTACGTTTGAAACTGTCAACAATTAAATGTTTTCTATTTATCATCCTTCCGCTCAGCCACACTGAATTTAGAATGACTTCATTTGTCACGTGTGTTTAATTACCTAGTCACTAATCTTTGGCAGGCTGTCGTCAGTTAAATTCAAAAATATCCTGTACCCATTGTAACATAATGATCGTCAAAGTATGTTGATGCCACTGCTTGCTGGGCTATAAATAATAATTCCCATCATTGATATATATCAAACGATTTCTGTAAGCCCATTCTTATGGATTTAAAGACATTTGTAAATCCAGATACATTAGCAGATGAAATAGACAAAGTGTTGTACTTTAGGCTGGTATATGAGATGAGCTATTACATATTAATGAAGAAGTAGATAGACATAAAATGCTGGAGTAACTCGGCGGGACAGGCAGCATCTCTGGAGAGAAGGAATGGGTGATGTTTCAGGTCGAGACCCTTCTTCAAACTACTTCCCTATTGCTATCTGACTCATGAAACAATCAACTCTTTCGGAAGAATGGTCTCGACCCGAAACATCACCCATTCCTTCTCTCCAGAGATGCTGCCTGTCCCACTGAGTTACACCAGCATTTTGAAAAAGTCGGGTATTTTGCACATAGAATTTGGAACATAGTACAGGAACAAAGCACAGGAACAAACCCTTCAACCCACAATTCTGGTAAACCTCCTCGGCACCATTTCAAAGCCTCCATATTCGGCAACCAGAACTTCACACAATACTCCAAATGTCGCCCAACCAACATCCTATAGAGCTGAATCGTGACTTCCTGACTTTTATGTTCAATGCCCTGACCCATGAACGCAAGCATATCATATGCCATCTTTACCACTATCTACTGTTGAATCTTTCAGTGAGTTATGGACTTGGATTCCAAGATCCTTCTGTACATGAATACTGTTAAGGGTCTTGTCATTAATTGTTTTATAAGTGATAGGAACAGAATTAGGCCATTCAGCATTCAATCACGACTGATCTATCTTTCCCTCCTAACCCCATTCTCCCACCTTTTCCCCATATCCTCTGAGACACATATCAATCAAGAATCTATCTATCTCTGCCTTAATTATATATATCTATATATATAATATATATATGTGTGTATATATATATATATATATATATATATATATATATATATATGTATATATATATATATATATATATATATATATATATATATATATATATATATATATATGTGTGTGTGTGTATGTGTGTATATATATATATATTATATATATATATCTCACAAAAATAACAGAGGTCCCACCACAAATCCCTGTGGAACTCCACTGGTCACAGACCTCTAGCCTGAATATTGACCTTCCACCACAACCTTCTGCCTTCTATCAGTAAACAAGTTCTGAATCCACACAACCAAGTTTCTGTTAATCCCTGTGCATCTTAATCTTCTGGATCAGCGTCCAAGGGGGACTTTACCAAATGCCTTACCAAATCCACTTGGACAACATCCAGCACCCTACCCTTATCGATCAACTTCATCACTTCCTCAATGACAAACATGATCAAGTCTGTATGGCATGATCTGCCATGCAAAAAACCCAATTAACCCATTCACTTTCAAACGCGAGTAAATCTTATCTCGAAGACGCCTCTTCAATAAGTTCCCTGGCACTGACAGAAGGCTCACTGGCCTATAATTCCCTGCAATCTCTCCACTTCTCTTCTTAAACAAAGCAACAACATAAGCCACTCTCAGTCCTCTGGGACCCCTGTAGTTAGAGAAGGTGCAAATATCTTCATCAAGGCTCTCGTAAACTCACCTCTTGCCTCTCTTTATAACAAGAGGAGTCGAGTATAGGAGCAAAGAGGTCCCTCTGCAGTTGTACAGAGCCCTAGTGAGACCACACCTGGAGTATTGTGCGCAGTTTTGGTCCCCTAATTTGAGGAAGGACATTCTTGCTATTGAGGGAGAGCAGCGTAGGTATACAAGGTTAATTTGAAGGATGGCAGGAATGTCATATACTGAGTGGATGTAGCAGCTGGGCTTGTACACTCTGGACTTTAGAAGGATGAGAGGGAATCTTATTGAAACATATAAGATTGTTAAGGGTTTGGACATGCTAGAGGCAGGAAACGTGTTCCTGATGTTGGGGGAGTCCAGAACCAGGGGCCACAGTTTAAGAATAAGGGGTAAGCCATTTAGAACGGAGACGAGGAAACACTTTTTCTCACAGAGAGTGGTGAGTCTGTGGAATTCTCTGCCTCAGAGGGCGGTGGAGGCCGGTTCTCTGGATACTTTCAAGGGAGAGCTAGATAGGGCTCTTAAAGATAGCGGAGTCAGGGGATATGAGGAGAAGGCAGGAACGGGGTACTGATTGTGGATGATCAGCCATGATCACATTGAATGGTGGTGCTGGCTTGAAGGGCCGAATGGCCTACTCCTGCACCTAATGTCTATTGCCTCTCAATGACCTGGGATTTATCCACAATTCTCTTCAAGGTCCCCAACACCATCTCCTTCTTAATCTGAAACTGCCCTTCAATATTAGTATACTCCACACTGATCTCACTTTCCTTCACGCCATAAGACAAAGGGAAATCCCCCAGGATGCCCCTGGACAGCACGTAGTCCTTCTCTCACATCTGAACCTCGAGCTGTAGTCTATAAACAACAGCCTGACGTCAGTGTTTTTATTGTCCGAGTGGTCTAGTGCGGAGTGGAGAGCCAGTGAGATTGCATCCTAATTCACCACATTGGTAGAGACAGTAATAATTTTCAAAATTTGTTGTAAGTAGCCATGCTCTTTTTTAAAAACCATAAATAAGTATTCATACATTTTGTATCAATTACCCTTGAACAAGCTCCTTACATAGAACAAATCAATTGAACAGCTCAGATTTTGATCCCATTTAAAAGCCGCAGTGGACATAAAGTCCTAGTACAGGATGGCAATAAAGGACCATGAATGTAGCTGATATCTAGAAGTGTGCAGTAGGTGTCATTCAGTGAAATTAGAAACTACATTTTAGTCAAGGATACACAAATATAAAAAGAGACTCATCACCTTGAGCAGAAAACTGTGAACTGTTATATGTGAGCAGAGGACAATCAGGACTGGGAAATCAGTCTGAAGAAGGGTCTCTACCCGAAACGTCACCCATTCCTTCTCTCCAGAGATGCTGCCTGCACCACGGAGTTATTCCAGCATTTTGCGTCTATCTTCACTTTAAACCAGCACCTGCAGTTATTTTATACGCACTGGGAAATTAAATGCCTTTGGTCAAACAATTGCATAGAACAATAAAATGGGGACACAAGAAATTCATAGCAAAAGGATTTGAGTATAGGAGTAGGGAGGTTCTACTGCAGTTGTACATGGTTTTGGTGAGACCACACCTGGAGTATTGCGTACAGTTTTGGTCTCCAAATCTGAGGAAAGACATTCTTGCCATAGAGGGTACAGAGAAGGTTCACCAGACTGATTCCTGGGATATCAGGACTTTCATATGAGGAAAGACTGGATAGACTTGGCTTGTACCCGCTAGAATTTAGAAGATTGAGGGGGGATCTTATAGAATCTTACAAAGTTCTTAAGGGGTTGGACAGGCTAGATGCAGGAAGATTGTTCCCGATGTTGGGGAGGTCCAGAACAAGGGGGTCACAGTTTAAGGATAAGGGGGAATACCTTTAGGACCAAGATGAGGAAAAAAAAATTCACACAGAGAGTGGTGAGTCTCTGGAATTCTCTGCCACAGAAGGTAGTTGAGGCCAGTTCATTGGCTATATTTAAGAGGGAGTTAGATGTGGCCCTTGTGGCTAAAGGGATCAGGGGGTATGGAGAGAAGTCAGGTACAGGATACTGAGTTGAATGATCAGCCATGATCATATTGAATGGCGGTGCAGGCTCGAAGGGCCGAATGTCCTACTCCTGCACCTATTTTCTATGTTTCTAAACTGCAGACGATGGAATCTTGTCCCATGTTAGATTTAGCACCCCATGTTTGAGGGAACTGTTAAGTACTACTCCAAATGCTTTACTCTCAATCTAGTAGACGCAGCAAACATTGTGTTGGTGATTTTTATATTCCTTTCCCCTAATTTGTTATCGTTGATGATTAACAATGTATCGCACAGAATGAATACTGCATTCATCACAGAGAAAAACTAAATCTGTTGCATGTATTATCTGGACAGAGGAACAGCAACTCAAATCCCATCCATCTAAACTACAATTATACCACGAGGATTATCCCAAGCATAATAAGGCTGCTGCAGGAACTCGGGCAGCATCAGTGGAGGGAAATGGGCAGACTACGTTTCAGGTCAGGACCCTTCTTCAGAGTGATGGAGTAGATGGAAGAAAGCTAGCAAAAAGAGGCGAGTGGAAAGGGCGTGGCAAGAGCTAGCAAGTGATATGTAGATCCAGGCGAAGAGGGTTTGATTGTCAGAAATGTCACATAGGGGAGAAAGGTGGAGATTGTAACCAAGGCTAGAGATGATAATGGGATGTGAACGGTGGAATCTGATCAGAAAGGAAGGTGGGAGTGGGATGCAGAACCAGAGGGAGGGATGGTGGGGAGAAGGGAACATTGGTGTGAAAAACGAGGGATCTGGAGTAGGGTGGGTTGGTGATGAGTGGATGGAGTGGATATGAAAGCAACCGCTTGACAGGAGTAGAGGGGGTGGAAAGAAAAGTGTGTGCAGGAGACAAACTGGGTCGGCGAGAAAGAAAGCATACTTTACCTAAAATTAGAGAATGCCATTGGGTTATATGCTAACCAAGCATATTACGAGTTGCTGATCTTCCAGTATGTGTATGACCTCACTGTGGCATTGGAGGAGGCCAAGGTGAGACAGATCGATGTGGGAATGGGAAGAGGAATTCAAGTGGCAACCTGGAGCTCCAGGTGGCCCTGGCAGACCCATCACAAGTGGCCGGCAAAGCAGTTGCCTACTCTACACTTGAACTCACTGATGCAGAGGAGGCCACATCAAGAGAACTGAATACAATAGGCGAGGTTGGAGGAGGTGCATGTAAACCTGTCTCACCTGGACAGGTGACTGGGGTCCCTGAATGGAATGATGGAAGGGGGTTTAAGGACAGGTGTGGCACCTACTGCAGTTGCACTGGATGTCAATTGTCAAAATCAATTTATCTCTTGAGAATAATGCGAAGAAAAGGCCAGCACATTTCTCACCAGTTCAGTCTGATCCATATGTTTAATTATATTTTCTCGCCTTCAATACATTACTGCACACATCTACCTCTTTCCTGCTGCTACAAAATTCTCACCCAAGCCTTTATCACTTTGATGTTCATCTCTTTTTATGATCCCTTCTGGCCGTGCACTTGCGTCCTTCATAAATTACATTTGAAATGCTGTTAGTTCGAAGCGAGCAATTTAAAATTCTCCACTGATATAATTCTCTTTCTTGATAAAGTTACTTTGGAATGCAGTGAACATTATGGTACTTCCTATGATTCTCAAAACATTTGAGCCCATCTTCACAGGCCCTTGGTCTCAATGTGCACTCTTTCAGGATAATGTATCTGTTGAACTCTCGACTCAACAATGAAGTGCCATTCCTCATTCTCACCTTCTTTGCTCCTTCATTTAGTTTAGTTTACTTCAGTTTATTGCCACGCGTACCGAGGTACAGTGAAAAGCTTTTGTTGCATCCTAACCAGTCAGCGGAAAGACAATGCATGATGACAATTGAACCATCCACAGTGTACAGATAGATGATATAATATGAATAAAGTTTAGTGCAAGATAGAGTCCAGCAAAGTCCGATCAAAGATAGTTCGAAGGTTTCCAATGAGTTAGATAATAGCTCTGACATGCTTTTTTGTTGTTGGTAGGATGGTTCAGTTGCTTCTGGGATACGCTTCTGGAACACTTGGATGCTTCTGGAACTTCTCAGACAACCCCAAAATGTTGACGTTTTCTAAAAAACATTTCTTTCTGTGGTTTCTATCCGCTTGGCAACACTGATCCCATCTTTGTTGATCACCTAGGCTTCAACTCTAGAACTCCTTCACTGGAGCTCTCTGTCTGTCTACCCATTTAATTCATTCCTTGAGACTCATCACTGACAAGCTCATGACCAATGATGCTCCAATGTCCTATGAAAACCTGTGCCCTATTTTACTCTGTCCCATGGTTGTTACAGTATCATGATTCATCTATCTTAGCTCATTACAGATATCAAATTGTGTTTTAAAATTGACGCATCAACTAATCAACTCTCTAGATAGTTTTTTTAGATCAAAATCTCTCCACAACAGGCTATATTTGCAAAGTATTTCCAAATTATGCTCATAACACCTCCCTTTCTCATTTGGGATTTGTATTTATAACACCAATTCGAAGATTGATTCTGTTATTTTTTCCCCACTGTGGACTCATATTTTGCATCCTGTGTAATATTTCACTTTTTGTCACTATTATATATCAGTGCCCAATTATTTAAAGTTAACCATATTTATCCTGAATGAACTATGTCTCAAACTTAAAAGTAATAGATTTCTGAACAAAATGTAAGAAAGACAAGATAGAAATCTGACCTCTGGGTATTGGGTTCAATTATTTCTCCCATGCCTTTTGTCCTCTTTTTAAGGCATACTTGTTGGACAAATTAGCCCAGTTTTGTCTGTCATGAGGTTTGGCACATCCATGAAAGCACAAACGCTGACGTTTGTTGTTTGCCAAGAGGTCTAGCCACATTTGATCTTATCGCAACCCTCAGGAACGTTAGTGCCAGAGCACCAACTTCCTGCAGCTTCCCAGTAATTACATCAAGTCAAGTCAAGAGAGTTTATTGTCATGTGTCCCAGATAGGACAATGAAATTCTTGCTTGCTGCATCACAACAGGATATTGTAAACAAAAATACAGAACAGTTCAGTTCAATATACACATAAATAAGCAGGTAACGTGCAATAGGCTGTTACAGTTCAGAGTCTGTTGGCGAGTTTAATAGCCTGATGGCTGTGGGGAAGTCTGCCGATTGAACCCAAGCTGCAGTAGACACTGATCATCCATTTCAATGGAGAGATAAAGCTTCCAGAAAAGGGCCACGTTTAAACAATTTATTTTTAATTAATTGACAATTGGTTTGAAATCATCTTTATGCTTTTAAATGTTCTATTTTTCAAATGATATTAATTTTGCAAATTAAACATGTTAAGTTATTGAATGTTTGAAATTGTCACTCTCACAGATATTCAGAATTTGAAGCTAATCAAATCTGGATATGGCTTACTTAGCGGGTTAGAAGCATTTCAGTAGATGGTGCCCCATATCCATTGCCCATCAGGTGCGAGCTACGCCATGGACCAAGCTGCTGTTTGTAGAGTGGTGAGGGGAATGTTTCCCAGGAACATCAGTTCAGTGTGGTGTGGGGATACTCATAAAGCATCCGACTCCATGCGGTGAGCACGATCACCAATTCTAGAGAACTCCGGCTGGAATTGGAACTTAAGGTACTAAAGATCCCTGTACAGCACCTTTAAGGCCGTTCCTACCAGCATGTGCCTGCATGCGAAGAGCGCGACCAAACTAGAAGCGGGGGCCGCGCGGAGGTCAGGTGATCCCTGTACAGGGCCGTTCCTACCAGCATGCGCCTGCATGCGAAGAGCGCGACCAAACCGGCAGCGGGGGCCGCGCAGAGGTGGGGTGAGTGGCGCAACGCGGCGCAAAGTGAGGCGAACTTGGAGCGAAGTCTTAAAGGTAAGTTCGCCAGGACAGAGAGGGACACACAAGAGGGGCACAGAGGCACACACAGAGAGGGCCACGGAGGCACCTACAGAGAGGGTCACGGAGGCACGACGTCGAGGTGGTGTGTAATGCGTCGAGGCGACTGCGAGTCGATAAACTCGATAAGTCGATAAGCGGAATTTTTGAACATGGTCAGTTTTTCGGAGCCCCGCGCGATGTCGGGACGAACTCCGCACAATTCCGCACGGCTCCGGCGATCGAAGAGGGACCGGCCCCGCAACGCCAGGCGGCTCAAGCGACCACGTTAGGTTGCGCTCATCGCATGGAGTTGCATGCTGCTGGGACAGGCCCTTATGGCAATGCAATTACTACATCAAAGCTGCTCAGTCCCCAGAAGCTCCCGATATGCATCTCTGGTTAACATTGCCACTGCCAGCAAGAAAATAACATGGCAGCTCATTTCAAGCTTAAATGCCAAAAATGGTCACGAATTTCACAGAAATCAAACTTGCTCTGCCATTTTGTTTGATCACAGCAAAAGGCACCTCAGCACCATAATCCTGCCTTTGATCCATCTGCCTTGATACCATTCCCTAACAAATATACACCAATTTCAGTTTTTTAAATGATTCAAGCAAACATAATCTTTTGAGAGACTTAATGTGAATTTCTGTTCTCAACCTGCTTACTTAAGGGGCTGTCCCACTTGGGTGACAATCTGCGAGTTTAGAAGAGTGTCTTCGACCTTCAAACTCGCAGCATGGTTGACACGTGGATCTAGGAGGTTCTATGAGGTCGCTGGAATGCTCGAGGGAAGTTCCCGAATACGTGTGGCCTCAGCTAGGTTGCGGAAAACTTTTCGGCATGTTAAAACTTTTCCGCGAGTTAAATTTGGTCGGCATGGTTCTTTTGAACTTGTAGTGCAGTGGAGTGGGGTCGCTATTTAGTTACAGGCAGTCGAGGGCAGCCGTAGGCAATCTCCTTCGCTGACCAGGCATTTAATTTGGCTTATTGGAGTTTTCAGGACCAGGGAAAACCGACCGGTAAGTAAAATGCCCGCTAAACTTTATTATCTATATTACTAAAAGTCTGATCTTGACCACTTCCTGTTGCTCTGTATATTAATTTTAGAAAAGAACACTGCCACTTACAGCTGGGATTTTTGGCCGTCTTACTCAGTCCCCCTCTGCTGCGCAGGACAAGAGGATTTTTCCCATCGATGAAAAATAAAAGTTATTAGTGTTTAATAAATGTCGAGATTCTCACTCCTGAAGACCACGCCCCTTCCTGAGGGACTATAAAACCCAGAGGTGTTCAGTGCTTCGGTCAGTCTCTGCACGATGGGGGAGCGAGAGGGTCACGTCTCTCATTCTGAGCTGTGAATAACACTGAACACATGTCTACTAAACTGTGAGTGTGGTTTTACTGACCTTGTGGTTTGAAAATGAAAATGTGTTTGGTTTGAAAATTCACAAATTTCAAACCAATCAAATGGTTGGTGGTGGTTGGTTTGAAATAAAGCACAGCAAATGGTTGGTGGTAGTTGGTTTGAAATGGCAAATGATTAAATGTTTCAGGTCGAGACTATTCTTCATTCTGAAGAAAGGTCTCGACCTGAAATGTCACCCATTGCTTCTCTCCAGAGATGCTGCCGGTCCCGCTGCGTTACTCCAGCATTTTGTGTCTATCTCCAATCATCTTGGCCCAGCTCTGGGAGTAGGAGTGGGGGCGGATCCGGATCCGCAACGGCCGTGAGGCCCAGGCCGAGCTCGGCGATCGTTTGCCTATTTCTGCTGCTGTTGGAGGTGAGACGTTGCGCCACGCCAGGGTTTTGGGCCTGTCTCACTCCATGCCACTTCACACTCCTCCACACCACTCCATCCGCCCGTCCCACACTACCCACGTGCTACCCACACGCTACATACACCTCAATCAGATCACTGTTAAAACTCTACAGGGAGAGTGCAAGTCTATGATGACGAACAACGTCCCGTTTAATGTGAGGCGTAAACTTTTAAAACCTAAAATAGTGAAGAGGATGCATATGCACATTAAGAGACATATTTGGATCAGATGTACTACTTTGATAATGATAAATACATATTTAGAATCTTCCATTAACCAATTTAATTATTTAACCTTTTTTGTTTTGGTCATGTTCAAGTATACTTCTCACATTGCAAACACAGTGCTATCATGCAATGTAGAGGAACAATAAAAAATATTAACTCCAGTAGGCATTTCTAAATATAGATTTGTTTTTTTTTGCTGCATCAGCTCATAATGCATTCCACATTTGATAATTTATATACCCTCCAGAACCTTATCTGAAAGGTAACCTTTGTGATTTTAAGGATCCATGGAGAAGTTGCCATTTTGTTTGATACAATATTACGGCACTTGCTGTAAAAGCCCAAGTAGCCAACACAAGGTGGCCATCAGCTAAATAAATGTTGGAGGCAGATTATCTTTTCCAAAAGGTGGAAGAATAAGTGAGCAGTGAACATTACCCTTAAAAAAAAAAATAGACACACGTTCAAAAATAGGATTTGTAAAAAAGATCCATAGTCACATAGGAACAACAAATGTTTTTAGATTATCATTTGGATTTGTTATTTGCCCCTGAGGAGAGCACTTCAAAATTATACTTCACTTGTTCATTTTCTAGTTCAACGTGGGATTTAGATTTGACCTTTAAAGTCCAAAGAACTTCATTCCATAAAATGGATATGTTTGGAGGTTCGTTGAAGTGGATAGATAAGCTATCTTGCAGAATGGTACAATCATAGCAAATATTTTTGCAAAATGTCACTTTTAAAATAAACCCTTTGAACAACCATGTTTTGAAAATTCCTCAAGTATTTTCAAAGCACTGACCGATGCCCACTGCTGTTTGGCAGCTAACGTTGATAAATCAGTAAACAAAGAATGGTTTCCTATCATGGAAGAACATACTTCACAGCTTTTGAACAGTTCATATTTTGAGTTTATCACCATGCCAACTGTCCGTTTTTTGGGTAATATTTTCCTTCACCTCCTTATCGCTGCCAATACTCTTCTTCTCCCCTTCACAATTCTACCAACCACCATGCCGACTGACTTGGTTCAAAGTCTGTATTTTAATAATTATGAACCCTTTGTATTTTAGGTCATTAGGTCATAAATGATAGGGGCTGAATTAGGCCATTCGGCCCATCAAGTCTACTCCGCTATTGAATCATGGCTGATCTATCTCTCCCTTCTAACCCCATTGTCCTGCCTTCTCCCCATAACATTTGACACCCATACTAATCAAAGTTTTAACAGTTTTTAACAGTTTGATCATGCTGAACCATTTATTGAATCTGTAACAAGATTCAATCTTTCGAAATTCACCACAGCATTTTCCTTTGCGGTATTGTCACTCATCTATTGATCTATTTAGAGATTGACGGAAACCAAATTATCCCATATGGATAATCCACTTTCATTCCATGATTTAATCAGCCTTAAAATGCCTCTATTACTAGTAGATGATGTAATTAATATATTAATTTATTAACGAGACCTGGGTGTCATGGTACACCAGTCATTGAAAGTAGGCATGCAGGTGCAGCAGGCTGTGAAGAAAGTGAATGGTATGTTGGCATTCATAGCAAAAGGATTTGAGTACAAGAGCAGGGAGGTTCTACTGCAGTTGTACAGGGTCTTGGTGAGGCCACACCAGGAGTATTGCGTACAGTTTTGGTCTCCTAATCTGAGGAGAGACATTCTTGCCATAGAGGGAGTACAGAGAAGGTTCACCAGACTGATTCCTGGGATGGCACGACTTCCATATGAAGAAAGACTGGATAGACTCGGCTTGTACTCGCTGGAATTTAGAAGATTGAGGGGGGATCTCATAGAGACTTACAAAATTCTTAAGGGGTTGGACAGTCTAGATGCAGGAAGATTGTTCCCGATGTTGGGGAAGTCCAGGACAAGGGGTCACAGTTTAAGGATAAGGGGGAAGTCTTTTAGGACCGAGATGAGAAAATCATTTTGCACACAGAGAGTGGTGAATCTGTGGAATTCTCTGCCACAGAAGATAGTTGAGGCCAGTTCGTTGGCTATATTTAAGAGGGCGTTGGATGTGGCCCTTGTGGCTAAAGGGATCAGGGGGTATGGAGAGAAGGGAGGTACGGGATACTGAGTTGGATGATCAGCCATGATCATACTGAATGGCGGTGCAGGCTCGAAGGACCGAATGGCCTCCTCCTGCACCTATTTTCTATGTTTCTATGTTTCTAATTTGTTTCAATTTACTCCTATAAGGTCAGAGAGGGAAACTTTAAAGGAGATGCGCAGGGCAAGATTTTTTTTAAACACAGGGTGGTGGGTTTCTGGAACACCTTGCCAGGGTTGTGGTGGAAACAGATATGATAGTGGCTCTCAAGAGGCTGTTAGGTACAAAGATGCACACGCAGGGGAGCAGAGGATACGATGAGGCCAGAAGGGATTAGTTTAAGTAGGCATCACGTTCGGCACAGGAAATGTGAGCCAAAGGGTCTATTCTTGTGCTGTCCAGTTCTATGTTCTGTGTTCTAAGATTAACTTCCTTCAGTTATTGGTACAGAAATTATAAAATGACAAGTTATTTGCTTTATGTCCTAAATAACTGCTTTCACTTTGTTAATGGAATTAAGGAGGAGGAGGATTGATTGTATTACTTCTAATAAAGGTTAGCGTAAGATTAAATCCAACATTGTCTTCTGATTGCTGGCCTTATAGTTTTGACCCAAACCCTGCACTAGCTGCATTAATCTATACAGACAAGGACATTCAAACAGGATTGGAAAAAAACCCAAATCAAGATGAGCAAGGATTGTGAATTATTGATTTCTCTTCTTCATAAATTACTCCAGGGAAGCACCACAAAAAGACATGCTCCCTCGTGAAAAGAAGACCTGACAATG
Source organism: Okamejei kenojei (assembly GCA_035221665.1). Lineage (NCBI taxonomy): Eukaryota > Metazoa > Chordata > Chondrichthyes > Rajiformes > Rajidae > Okamejei > Okamejei kenojei. Next base: position 35,514,503 of record CM069154.1, read on the forward strand.
GTGAGAAAGAGGATGCAAATATGTGGTGATTTCAAGCCACTGCTGATGTAAATAATAAGAGCTGCATTGGTGAAGACCTGCAAATAAGAGGCACACTGTGCAGGGACAACATGTGGTGTGTCAAGAACTTGGAAATGTGAAAAAACAGAATTCAATATTATTTTAAATTAACCACAGCCGCTTCCTTTGCAGCCCAATATGTCACTAAGTTACAGGCAAAGGTGTTCTATGGTTCAATGCTTTATCTGCACTCTGCTGCATATCATTACTGGTTGCAAAATAGGCCTCATTTTTGTTGGGATAGATAGAAATGGGGAAGCGGGATGAAAAAAAAACCAAATCACAGCCCAAATTCCTCACTCCTTCTAATCATTAGCAAATTAGTGTTTAGGGTAAACAGATCAAAGGTAGAGTGCATAAACAAATCTTGCTCAAGCAAAGAGTGTGTCAGCCCTGGTGGAATAGTATACTGGACACCTAGTCTCCAGACTCATTGACATTTGTCATGTGTGAGGCTACAGAGTTTGGCAGATTGTTAAATGCTATCTCATAAAAGATCAGCACTTTAAAAGGAGGGAAAATAAAATTCGGGAAGCTGTACTTAAAGCAGACATCACATTCCGATGAGTTTATCATTTGAAAGGATTATATTTTCAATAAAGCAACTACTGAAAAAAAACCTCCTTCGCAATGCACTTAAATTATTTCCCCTCAAAGACTAGTTAAAAATATATTTCAAGTACAACCTTAGACACCAGAGTATACTTCCAGTTTGAAGAGCCGTGAAGTGAATACACATTATGCTCAGAACATGCACATGCAGATAAATACTCGGTTGTGTCACAAATAGCTACATTAGCTTGTGGTTTCTGACAAGATGTTGAACGTGGTTACACAGCAAAATATCGCCTCTGGTTTCCTAAATCATTTTCAGTGCAGCTGCAGCATATTTTCTGCAATGCACGTACGGCCCTAACACCCGAATTCCTGATTAATGAATATTAGCCTTAACAGCACTCGGTAGTATTAAAGCAGCAATGCTAATTAACCCTTTAATCAAAATTCAATACACCAATGCAGTTTGCTGCAAAATTCACATTAAAAAATATATCATGCATGCCTTAATTATCTTATAACATTCACATCTTCTCAAGTATCGCAAAAAAGTTGCAGTACCTCCCAGAAACTGTCTGTCGTTTCCTCTAATCCACTGGATTCGTCGTACGAGCCTGACATCTTCAGCACGATAGTAAGACCTTGAATTTTCTGCACTGTTACTGAGCTTCAAATCTTCATGCACTGCAGAGAGACAAAAATGGCCCAAGCATTACGGAAAATCTCATGCACAGAACCAAAAAAGGTCACTGCGAACCTTCACAGCTCAATACCCTCACCCTTGCAGGCACCATACATACTGTAGCCTCAAGAGCACTGCTGCATCGACATAACTGAACCGGGACAGAAAATAAATGCCAATTTGAAAAATGTATATTTTTTATAAAACAAACCTCATCTCACAGAAATCCCCTTAGTGGGTTTGTCAATGGCTAAACCATAATTCCCACTTGGCCTATCCCAATGAGTTTGTGCGATAGAGGCTGTGAATTAGTGCAGAGGATTAATCTCTGCCTGGCATTAGTAGTTGAGCTATATCCCTCAAAGGACATGTGACAGCCTGCACACAATTTAGCTACACAGGTTCACGGGCTCCAGCAGCACAAGAATTTTATCTATGCAGGTTCAGGGCAGCAATCGGGGCAGTGTAGTGTAAATAATATATAACCGCAGGGATTCCAGTGACATAACTGCTACATAAACAGCTGAAGGGATTTATTTTGCCTTCAATTCACAGGCTGGCAGTGCCTATTTGAGAGAGAGCACCGCAAAGATTGCACATAGCATCCAAATCATTTCTACTGCATTAGATTTTTACTGATAATAGGGTCTAGCTTCCATTAAAAATTTAACAATTTAAATAATTACCAATTTTTCACAATTGCATAAAAGCAGTGAAACTAAATCAACAAATGGTATCAGCCCAAGGATAAAATAAGCATCAAATTCTGAACAGATGTCACCAAAAATCTAAATGGCTTGTTATTGGGTTGGGTGGTGACCTATAGATTTTGTCTCAGTCTTTCTCTCATTTACTGCAGAAGATATTGGAAAACAGTTAGTAATTCATACAATCAAAGGTACTTTATTAATAGATTCAGGCAGCATTCTTAAGGTGGGCTGTCTTTCGTGCAGAATACATCTAGAACGTTCCATGCACATTGTGGAAACCCAGAGAGTAACTAGTCATGGGACAATTTTTGATGAGCAGTATTCAAAATTTAAATGTCAGTATTAAAAAATTATCAATGTCCACAAACGAACCTAACACTACAACGCTTCAGATTTACCCAACCGATAGACATTGCAGGGGCATTGCTTTGAATCCCATTGTTGAGCAGTGTGGGTTTGTAGTTCTCACAATTCAAGTCTATACTCCAACGGTATTGTGGCACTATGGAAATATCTGCAAATGTAGCTAAATCACATGTTCTCTACACCTCTGGTATGTAGGAGGGAGAATATAATAGTTCGATTTTTTTTGGATAATGACTTCAGTGGCTCCTCCCTGTTCCAAGCTTGGCGGAGGAAGGAGGTGACAGGAGATTTCACTGAGGAGATCCTTGATGCACCAATGTCTGCACACTTTTCTTAACTGAGGTTCCGGTCCCCGGCTCCTTAAACACGCGAGAGGATGTGGCATTCACACGAGAGCTCTTCCCTCCCATTATCAGTTTGACAAACTTGTCTGCAATGCTTTCTCTTGCTGGTGTGTTGTAGTGCAAGAGGAAAGCCCATTATTGTACATATCTGGCAGGGCAACAGTAGGGCGGCTGGTAGTGCTGCTGCCTCATAGCACCAGCGACCCCCTTTAACCGCTCCGGTTTCGTCTCACATCTCAAAGATATGTGGGTTTGTAGGTTAATTACCCCCAATGGGTAGCGAGTGGATGAGAAAGTGGGATAATGTAGAACTGGGGTGAGCAGGAGATTGATAGTCAGCGTGGACTAGTTTTCCCAGTGTATATCTATTCTAAACTAATCAACTGGTCTGGGCAAAGAAAGAAATTCTGCAAAGTTTATCACAACACCTTGCATTCCTTGCAAATTCTTGCTACTTAAAGCAACAGAGAACACTAAACATTTTGTAAGAGAACCAGAAGAAATCAACCAATAATTAACTGATTAAATAGTTAATGAGCCCTTTCAAATAGAACAGGGGCATGGCCCTTCTTATATGTTCACAATATGAATGGTTATGTGGAAGCTTTACTTGAACTGAGAGCTGGTGACCAATGCCTTGGTCCACCCATTCTGACCTTCCTGACCTACCTTTCTTTTCCCCAAACCTCCCTCCCGCTCCCCAACCGACCCCCTACTCCTACAAGCGTCATCATCTGCATGATCTCTTTTGAAATTTGGATCATTGTTGTCAGTTTCTTTAGTGCTGGGGACTGTGCTTAAGCCTCCAAAATGGCACCCACACAGGTTTGTGGACTGAATTGTGACGGATGTCATAATAGAGAGCATTAAGGGCCTGTCCCACTTGGGCATCATTTGCGCGTAATTTACGCAACGTCATTTACACGTCACGCCGCACGACACGCGTGTCGAGCCGCACTCGTGGTGTGCGCACGGTGCACATTATGCACGCATGGTGCGTGGTGACATAGGCAGGGTTGCGAGTGGCGCCCCAGGATTTTGGGATGTCCAAAATTTTCGCGCGCAATCTGCGTGATGCCCAAGTGGGACAGGCCCTTAATGCTCTCTATTATGACATCCGTCACAATTCAGTCCACAAACCTGTGTGGGTGCCATTTTGAAGGCTTAAGCACAGTCCCCAGCACTAAAGAAACTGACAACAATGATCCAAATTTCAACAGAGATCATGCAGAGGATGACGCTTGTAGGAGTAGGGGGTCGGTTGGGGAGCGGGAGGGAGGGTTGGGGAAAAGAAAGGTAGGTCAGGAAGGGAAGAGCTGCTGCTCAGGGTAAATTATCTGCTAGGTTTACTTTAGAGGTTAGTCTAGGTTCTCAATCATCATCTTCATCGTTGAAAACATCAACGGGCACGGTGCCTTACAATGCTATGTACGACAGTGATCGCAACTTCAACCTCTCAGTGTGGATGGCCGTTGGCTCGCTAGAAGCTCATCCGCCCTTTGACAGGTCTTGCTTTTGGTCCTGCTGAAGGTCCACAACCCCCTCCTCACCTGGCAAACCAGGTGGAGGAGAAGGTTTAGTCGCTGACCCTCTGACCATGGAGCAGAGAGCACGGGATTACATGGTACCCATGGCGGTGGGAACAGGTTCTCAACCAGGGGTAAATTTTGCCTACCCAGGGGATAAATTTGTGGATTCTGGATTTGTACATATTTTTTTCTCATTGACTGACTGTGTTTGGTTCTGGTATACCGGTATCTGTTCATAATTAGTTGTTCATAAAAAAGTGAAATAACATTGTTATGTGCTATTAAAGTAGCCAGAGGTAAATGGGACGAGAAAGGTTGGGAACCCCTGGTTTAGAGATACAACGTGGAAACAGGCCCTTTGGCCTGTCGAGCCGCACCGACCGGTGATCACCGCACATTAACACTACCCTACACACACTGGGGACAATTTAAACATACACCAAGCCAATGGAGTGTGGGGAGGAAACCAAAGATCTCAGAGAAAACCCTCATGGTCACGGGGAGAATGTACAAACTCCGTACAGACAGCACCAGTAGTCTGGATTGAACCCGGGTCTCCAGCACTGCAAGCGCTGTAATTCTCCCACTGCACCACCAGTATGCTGCTCTGTAAATTAATAATCTGTTGGAAAAACTAAGTAAACTCCTTAGAGGAGAAAGAAGGACAGCTGTGGAAAGTAACAGGAGCCAGTGGTGAAATTTTGTGGCAAGTGCACTTCCCTCCTTGGAAAATATACTTTTCCAAATTTATTTGAATTACTTAAATAAATCGAGTACTGAATGCACTCAAGGAACAGGAAAATTACATACTTTGGCTACAAGGCACATCCATATGATCAAAGAGTGGCTTTTAGTTCATTACTTTATAAATACTAAATAGACTGCCTATTTCTGCCAAGTGTGCCTGCCGATTTCTGGAAAAGTTGTTTGGCGTTAATCCAATTTCTTCATAAAATTAGACTTTACACTGTATTTGTCAGATCAAACTAGCTTGAGAATACTTTGCAAGACCATTCTGCTAGAGACAAGCAAAATCAGACATTCACTATGCAACTTCTCAAAAATGCAGCCATCATTGGTCAAATTAGCCACCATCAGTCCCAAACAGCTTGCAATAATTATGTTCAAAATATTGGTCCATCAGTGCACTGATTCTTACGTTTGCCCACCAGAGCTCAGGTTGCAATGAAGCAAAATGTGCGGTACGGTGGAGCAAGGGTAGAGATGCTGCCTTACATCGCTTGCAGTGTCGGAGACCCGGGTTCGATCCTGACTACGGGTGCTGTCCGTACGGAGTTTGTACGTTCTCCTCGTGACCGCGTGGGTTTTCTCCAAGATCTTCAGTTTCCTCCCCCACGCCAAAGATGTACAGGTTTGTAGGTTAATTGGCTAGGTATAAGTATAAATTGTCCCCAGTGTGCGTAGGGTAATGTTAATGTGCATTGTCGGTACGGACTTGGTGGGCCGAAGGGCCTGTTTCCACGCTGTATCTCTAAACTAAACTCAACTAAAAAAGGAAGCAAAATATTCCTAAATAACAGAGCAGTAGGATTCTTAACATTTGTTGTCTTTTGCAATGTTCTATTTGCTAAGTTAATAATCTATCCTACAGTCCAAAGGGAAGCAGACATTTTCTGTGAGATAAATGAAGATTTCCTAATACATCTCGGGTCACTCTTGTTCATCAGTTAACAGCTATCTCCAGCGCACTGTCAAAGACTCAACAGCAAGACACTACTCTTCTGGTTGGCAGAGAAAGGTACACCGAATAATAATTGCTAACGGGTAAAGAACATTACAAAAATGTATCATTTCAAAATAAATCTATGTTGCATTCATGACTAACTCGTTTTAATTAACTCTGATGCATATCGTACATTAAAAAAATCAATTATTGTTCTCATCGAAAAAATATCTGCTTGGTTTTCTGGTAACATCCCTGCAAGCCCTGCCCAGTTTATATTAATATCTACTGAAAAACCAAGAAATCAATAAAAGTCACATGATTTTACGATTTTACAGACAAGACAGACAGCAGCAGAATCAATTCCTTGAAATAAGATGCATGAGCCAAACACTTATTGATTGGAGACTAACAGTAAAGGTTGAAACAAGACTGGCTAACTAGAGGAAAGGAAGTCATACCTTGCTATGGTTTAAACATATAGAGCTCTATATCAATTGAAATACAAATGTATACCACTAATTCTAGTTTAGAGCAACAAGAATGTTAGCTAGCTAAAATATAACTGAAATATGCATGAAGATTTTGTGGGGAAAGGCATTTTATAAAGGTAGCATTTCATTCATTTCATTTATTTTCAAGGTAGCATCATTTAAAGTTTCATCATGGTAAACCCATTTGGGTTTAAAATGAAGTCATGGGGTCACAGAGCGTGGAAACAGGCCCCTTCAGCCCAACTTACACACGCTGACCATCATGCCCCATCTACACTAGTCCCACCTGCCCGCATTTGGCCCATATCCTTCTAAACCTGTCTGATCAATGTACCCGTCTAAATGTCTCCTAAATGTTTTGATAGTACCTGCCTCAACTACCTGTTCCGGCAGCTCATCCCACACACCCATCATACTGTGTGTAAAAAAGTAATCCCTCGGGTGCCTATTAAATCTTTCTCCCCTCACCTTAAACCTATGTCCTCGGATTCTCGATTCTCCTCCTTTGGACAAGAGACTCTGTGTATTTACCTGACCTATTCCTCTCATGATTTGGTACACCTCTATCAGATCACCCCTCATCCTCCTGCACAGCAAGGAATAAAGTCCTAGCCTGCTCAACCATTCCCTAAAGCTCAGGCTGTCGAGTCTCAGCAACATCCTGGTAAATCTTCTCTACACCCTTTATAGTCTGACAACACCTTTCCTATAACATGGTGACCAAAACTGACCACAATACTCTAAATGTGGCCTCACCAATGTCTTACACAAGCTTGGTGAAGAAATATTCACTGACCTAGTCAACCTAATCCACAAGCAAAATGCAGAACTTTAAATAAAAAAGAAGATCCCTCTAGAGCTCAGCTCTTCATTGTGTTTTCCTCTTGAGAAATGCATTGGGTACAAAGCCGACTTGCTTCCATTCGATATTTGCAAGATGTGAGATGACACTCAAGTGTGGGAACCACAGACTCTTCCATGGATAGGGTAGGAGGTTTCTGATGGGGCAGTTGAGTGGGTAGTTTGAGAATATGCACACGTCCTCTATACCATTCCTAATGCATCTGCTCTGCTTAAAGTGGGTGTGGACCAGGTATCAGTTCTTCAAGAAGGCTGATGTCTTCATGCTCTATGTTTCACAGCCAACTTCAGGAGACATGCTGCATTTCATTGGTATAAAAGGAATCAATGATTTATCTGTAGAGAATTTTGAAAGTATAGAATTTAGGGTGGCACGGTGGAGCAGCAGTAGAGTTGCACACTTACAGCGCCAGAGACCCGGATGTGATCCTGACTACAGATGCTGTCTGTACGGAGTTTGTACGTTCTACCTGTGACCACAAGGGTTTTTGCCGGATGCTCCGGTTTCCTCCCACACTCCAGAGACATACAGGTTTGTAGATTAATTGGCTTTGATAATATTGTAAATTGTCCCTAGTGTGTAGGATAGTGTTAATATGTGGGGATCACTGGCTGGCGCAGACTTGCTGGACTGAAGGGCCTGTTTCCGCATGTATCTAAACTAAAGATAGTAGTAGATAGTACTAGTGTGATCACACCAACTAATCCTCTGTCTATATTTGGAAAGACCGGTTAGCCTCAACCATAATCTCCAAATAATTAGTTAAGTATATAAAGGCACCATAGGGAACAAGCACATGACAACAACAAAACTGAGATAAGAATTGGTTCTGCAAAGATTATGTTCAGAATGCTTTAAGCAAATCAATAATGTGGTGATTACATTTACACTAAAGGTCTAATGGCAAAAAGGTTGAGGGCGTTTAACCTTTTAAAGCCTTTAAAGACAAAATAAGAGAGCCTTCAACACTAATTTTAGCTTTAGCATCCATCCACAACACACCATTGAGAATATTTTCTTTGTATGCCCATTTTTGTGGGAAAAAAATAAATTGGTTGTTGACGGTACACAAAAGGCTGGAGAAACTCAGCGGGTGCAGCAGCATCTAAGGAGCGAAGGAGATAGGCGACGTTTCGGGTCGAGACCCTTCTTCAGACTGGTCAGGGATCAGGGAAACGAGAGATATAGACGGTGATGTGGAGAGATAAAGAACAATGAATGAAAGATATGCAAAAAAGTATAGATGATAAAGGGAGGGTACACAAAAAGCTGGAGAAACTCAGCGGGTGCAGCAGCATCTAAGGAGCGAAGGAGATAGGCGACGTTTCGGGTCGAGACCCTTCTTCTGGATGATAAAGGGAACAAGCCATTGTAAGCTGTTTGTGGTGTGAAAATGAGAAGCTAGTGCGACTAGGCTGGGGGAGGGAGATAGAGAGAGAGGGAATGCCAGGGCCCGAGGGCTGAGGGAGAGGTGGAAAGGGGAGGAGGCAGCAAGGGTTAACAGAATTGAGAAAATTCAATGTTCAAGCCCAGAGGATGCAGACTCCCCAAGCGGAATATGAGGTGCTGTTTCTCCAACTTGCGGTGTTGCTCACTCTGGCCGTGGAAGAGGCCCAGGACCGAGAGGTCGGATACGGAATGGGAGGGGGAGTTGAAGTGCTGAGCCATCGGGAGGTCGGCTTGGTTATTGCGGACCAAGCGGAGGTGTTCGGCAAAACGATCGCCAAGCCTCCGCTTGGTCTCACCGATATAGATCATCTGGCATCTGGAGCAGCGGATGCAGTAGATGAGGTTGGAGGAGGTGCAAGTGAACCTCTGTCGGACCTGGAAGGACTGCTTGGGTCCCTGAAAGGAGTGGAGGGGGGAGGTGAAGGGACAAGTGTAGCATTTCTTGCGGTTGCAAGGGAAAGTGCCCGGGGAAGGGGTAGAGCGAGGGAAGGGAAGAATTGACAAGGGAGTTGCGGAGGGAGCAGTCTTTGCGGAAGGCAGACGGGGGGGGGGGGGGGGGATGGGAAGATGTGGCGAGTGGAGGGGTCACATTGGAGGTGGCGAAACTGGCGGAGGACTATGTGTTGTATTTGCTGGCTGGTGGGGTGAAAGGTGAGGACCAGGGGGACTCTGCACTGATTGCGAGTGGGGGAATGGGGAGAGAGGGCAGTGTTGCGGGGTATGGAGGAGACCCTGGTGCGAGCCTCATCTATAGTGGGGGAGGGGAATCCCCGTTCTCTGAAGAATGAGGCCATTTGTGATGACCTGGTTGTTGACCTTCAGCACTTTGTTCTTCTGATCTTTGGATGAAGCAGTTAATGCACAGTGTAGATGCGAATAGCCATGGCACTAGTTTAAGAGCACTGAATTCCCCTAATTGATATTTATGCCTATTTTCCTTACTAGAGGAGATTATTTGGTCACTGTTTGACGGTGCTGGTGTGTGGTGACACTTTGCGAGCTCTTCCCAGAGAAGGACCGGCCACCCTTCCAAACAATCGCTCTACTCATTTAAATCCCCTTCTCTCTGTACGTATAGAACTATATCCTGCACTCGGTATCTGCCCCTTTGCTCAAAGTATAGTATTTAAGCTTGAACTGATTGTTTCCAGTTATGTGATATCTGATCTGTGTGGATAGCAAACAAAACAACGTTTATCGCTGTACCTCCGTACATGCGACATTAATAAACGTAACCCATGATCACATTGCTGTTTGTTGGAGCTTGCCGAGTTCAATTGGCTGCCATGTTCCTATTTTACTATAGCAAATATACAATTTAAAGAAACGATGTAGCATTTAAAATGACCAAACTACAATAAAATGCAAGGCCAACACTTTTGCTTGGTCTATTATGAGGCATACCCATTAGTGAGTGAATCTATTTTGGGATTCCAATATGACTTTAAAATTATGGCAGTGAAATGTGTAAACTATTTGCAATTTAAATATTAGGAAAAGGAGCCCATTTGACCAATCATTTCTAAAATTATTTCATTTATTTCCTGTTCAAAAACCACCACTACTTTTTGACTGGTAGAATATTCAACATTCAATGTACGTCCGTGCACATACATTTCTCCAAATCACTTCTTTGTTCCTTGTTCCCATAGTAATCACAAACATTTATGATAAAGCAACAATATATTTGTTTCCTCATCATACTCTCACCAATGGCTCTCAATTTTGAGCTAAAGAGCTGCAGATAAACCTCCCACTGAAGCTCCCCATCCAAATGAATCTCTTCTCTCATCCTCACCATGCAAAATACCCCAACTTCTGCAAACCTACCTAGGTTCGCTCGTACTTACAGTAGATACTTGGGTTCCAGGCACCTTATGTATTTGGACCCACACAACAACTTGTTCTGTTTCCTAAATTATAAATCTCAACACTTTTTTTCATACGATGGTCAATGTGCCATTCTAGTTCCAATTACCATACTATCTCTTCATAAAACATTGTTACTTTCTCCTCAATTTTTTATTAAATAATCTTTAATTGCACTGCACTTATATTTTTTTCTCAAGATACATCGCCTCACATTTCTACATAGTTAGCTGCCTAATTCCCTCCAAATAGCTCAGAAAATGAATCAAACAAATGCAAGTTTCACAATTTGAAGACACCACAGTGCTTCATAATCAAATACTTTTTGCAGTGAAGATAGCAGTTTGGATCTTACAGTTAGTTATGCTCCTCATTTTATCATCTCTACAATGTTTGATAGTATCTGTAATAGTCTGTCAGATGTTTTTAATGTAGTTTAAGAACATTGCCATTGGTAGATACTAATGTTTATAATCCCATGGTTCAGACACTTTATTAACTACAGTTACCTTTCTGAGATTAATTCTCATATTTCATTATTGTGTCCAAGTTAATGGAAGTGCATATGTTTATTGTTTCACCAGGGAGCTGCAACTCATTCCTTAAATATCAATTTCACTTATTTTTAAGTCATAGCATCAATATATAGCCCATTCTGGTTAAATTGTCCTGCAGGTTTTCTGGGTGACATAATCAAGACATTACATGGACCAATTTCTGGCTTGTTCTTTCTAACCCAGGTGGCCTGGGAAGAACAATAATGGATACTTTGCTTTCTGCAGTTAGATTAAAGAGCTATTGATAAATTGAAATCTAATGGTGTTTCGTTTCACTATAAGCCTCCTTCATCCTTCCTTGCCCATTCAGAATAGCCTTTACTCTTCTCCTGCCTTCACCCCTCCTTCATCAATATTCCTCTCCCAAAATCAGACCTGCATTTTCCCTTAGGTGCAGGGCAACTCTGACTGAATACTGACCTTGCTACCAGAACCAGGGTTGAGAATCAAAACAATTCCAAGTCCTCAGGTTCAAGTTGAATTAATTGGACTGGCCCTTCATGAATACATGCATTGAGGCTCAGCAGCTGGGACTTGATTAAGCTCTGCCTCAAATCACTGCGAGAGTTAGGTTTCCAAATTCATCAGGTCATAAGTTCATAGGAGCAAACTTTGGCTATTCGGCCCATCAAGTCTACTCCGTCATTCAAATCATGTCTATGATTCTATCACGGATCAATCTTTCCTTCTCCAACCCATTCTCCGGTCTTCTCCCCATAATTCTTGACACCCTTACTAATCAAGCATCTGTCAATCTCCAACTTAAAAATACCCAATGACTTGACCTCCACAGCCTTCTGTGGCAATGAATTCCACAGATTCACCATCCTCCGACAAACTAAATTCCTTCTCATCTCTTTTGTGAAGGTGTGTCCTTTTATTCTGAGGCTGTGCCCTCTCATCCCAGACTCCACCACTAGTGGAAGCATCCTCTCCGCGCCCACTCCATCTCAAAGTACACTGAATATCAAGGTACCCGCCTTAAACTTCACACTGCTAAGTCCTCCATCAATGTTCATTTTGTTCTAAAGGAGCCAGTGGTGTCCGCTGGCCTGAGCGGGTGGACAAGAACCACTGCCATGTTATAATCCAACAATTTGTCCAACAATGTGGAAACTGCCAACAGGAAACAAGACATTGAATTTGTGAATTTGTGAATTAATAAAGATAGTGCCTGATATGAATAGGAATAATTGGCTGCCATTTAAAGAGACCTCGTAACATAATGAATGTATCAGCATTTCTAAAACCATAATATTCCTGTTTAATTAGTAGTTTGATAAAGCGACTAAGAGCAGTTTCACACTGTATTTGAGAATGTTGTTTCATTTGTATACACAAACTGAGCATCAACAATGGGTGATGTTATTTGATTGAAAGTATTCAGCCTGGAGACTGGCTTGGACAGGGATGGGGGGTAAACAGGTGACAGAATGTACATCCGTGATTTTTGGAACGTGATCTCGGAATGCAGCCGCACTGTGAACCCAAGTGCAAGAGAAACAACCTATTACTCTTTTTATTCCAAATGATGGCCAGAAACAGAAAAGAAAAGGGAAAAATTGAAGGATCAAAGAACGCCTGATGGGAAAAATAAAACTAAAATACACTGCAAATATGTAACGCAAAGGAATCACAAAATATTTATTAGCATCTGGAAGGGGAAGATACATCATTATTTCAGGCATTCTAGTGAAGGGTTATACCTCAACTTCCCCTTTATCTTTGCAGAAGCTGACCACACATTTGCTGCCACATCTTTAAAATAACAGTCACTTGCTTTCAGCAAGGAATCTGTGGAGTCTCGGAAGAGCAATTAACTTGATTGTAATCACGTACAGTCTTTGCGCTGCCTGGATAGCATGCAACAAAGAAGCTCTTCACTGTACCTCAGTATACATGACAATAAACTAAACTAAACTAAACTATAAAAGAAAAGGCACAAAATGCTAGAGTAACTCAGCGGGACAGGCAACATCTCTGGAGAGGAGTGGTTGATGTTTCGGTCGAGACCCTTCTTCAGGGGTGAGGGAGGCTGAGATATGGAAGGTAAGGTGTGAAAACAACAGATCAAAAGGGGTGATGATCAAGGAAATGTAGAAATGTACATTGTTAGCTGAGTGGAAGGTGGACAACGAGGCATATAATCAGTAATATTTAATCAGGACAGTGAAACTAGTCGGGGAACTAAGATAGGGGAAGTGACGGAAGGAGGGGGTTACTTTGATGAACTGTACACTGTAAGGGCCAGGAAGCGAGCGGGCAAGATCATCTCTGACCCCTCTCACCCCTGGCCACAAACGCGACTCTGTCAAAGATGCTACAGCTGGACATAAAAACAGTTTTTATCCACGAGTAGTTGCTCTACTCAACAGCCAAAAATCTGTAGCCTCCCTTTGATCTGATATTTTGTTGGTTCACATGCTTGATCAATGGTGTTTTATCATTAATGTTTTATTATTATTATAATTAATGTTTAGTATTTTCTGAGTCATTCGTAACTGTCACTGTATGTCATGTTGTTACTTGTGGGCGGAGCACCAAGGCAAATTCCTTGTATGTGAATACTTGGCCAATAAACTTACTGACTTACTTACTTGAAGTTAGAGAAATCAATATTCATACCGCTGGGTTGTAAGCTGCCCCAGCGAAATACGAGGTGTTGTTCCTACAATTTGCGTTGGGCGTCACTCTGACAGTAATCTTTGACACTAAAGATATGTACTGTGAAAAACAAGTTGCAGATGCTATTACCTGATTTGTTACAGCAGTGAACACTCATGTTTCTAAAGATCCTACGAAACTGCTGTCTTTCCACCAGCCTCATACATGCTGCATAATGGGGCTAACAGAGTCAGGTGGTGAGCTGATGGCAGCAACCATCCTCCTGCACTCTGCGCAGCACAGAAAACTCTTCCTTCCTTCAGTGGAACTGACATAAACTGAAGCACAGTACCAATGGCTGTGCTGGGGAAATTTTTTAAAAAGGTGGAGGAAAAAGAGCAGCAAGAGTCAAAAAGGAAAAAAGGAAATACTATTCGACCAACGAACTCGGGTGAATGAAGCTTTTAGGAAAATCGTAGCTCAATTTCATTTCAAGCCAAGCCAAAATATTCCTTTTATTCTGTTGTAGCAATTGCTCAGCTCACAATCCCAAACGCATTTGTTGACAATGAAATGGGATGTGCAGTTTGCAAAGATTGCAATAATAGTGTCCCTCTTTGTGAATCTTCAGCTGCATCGCCTGTGTGCTGGGCAAAGAGGCAGTGCAGCTGCAGACCGAGGAAGTAGATTATTTATCTATTAACTAGAAGCCAAGCAACGGAAAATGAATGGTGAGTACACAAAGCCTTTGAGAACCCTGAACATTTTTCTAACGAGACATTTTTCAAAGGTTCCACTATATAAGGTATCTCTCCGGCCCATTTAGTGAAACTGACATAAACTTCATCACTAACCTTTGGCTGTTTAATGATCTGGAGTTTTGTAGGGTTGCACGGCGATGTGCTACGAAAGAATATAACCATTGATGCATTCATTTGCATAGAGCACACAAGATATTCCTGGACCCTGACCACTATTTATCTCTCAATCACCACTAACGTCATATTTTGTTATTGACGAATGATAACTGACTTTGTGTTTCCTTTGTATTTATAGCAGTGAGAACTCAAAAATATTCTTCTGGCCTGCTTTGTTCAAGTTCAAGTTCATGTTCAAGTTCACATTTATGTACAGTGAAGTTTGATTTACCATGCAGCCATACAAATAAAAGAGCACAATACACAATAGAATATAACATGAACATCCACCACAGTGGAATCAACAATCTTCGCTGTGGTGGAAGGCAATAACCTTCGGTCAGTCCTCCTCCTTTGTTAATCCGTGGTCGGGGCCATGAACCCTCTGCAGTCGCCGCTACGGATGGCCCATCTCGTCGGGATGCTCGAAACTCCGACGTGGGGACGAACGGACACTTCTTGGAGGTCCTGAATCGGCTGCTTCCTACCGGAGACCGGGGCCGCAGGCCGGCGGTCGGAGCTCTTCTCCAGCAATCCCCGGCAAGGCATCCCAGGCTCCGCGACGGAAAATCTACACCGCACCCGCGGCTAGAAGCTCCGCAGACCGCGGCTTCAGGATGTTGTACTCCGCGGGCCAGAGATCGGAGCACTTTGTGGCACCCCAAGGCACCTTATTTTCTTTCGATATTTCTCTGAAGGCTGTATCTCCAACCTAAACTAAACTAAATAAAATTTAGTGCAAACAAACTGGCACTGGAATCAATGCAGAAAAAGTGGGCAGTGGACAATCAGGGGATAACTGTGCCTGATGTCCCTGTATATTGGACTACAGTATGTGGATGGCTGCACAAGTTTGTGATTAACTCACTGCAGAACATCACTATCACCAGCCGTCGCTGTTTCTTGCATTATATCCATTTGTCAATACCAGTTAAATCACCAGCACGGGATTTAAGAAGTTTTACCAGCGGCCTAAATTTACCCCAGACAGCTCGGGAAGACCATTTGTGCGGTTGGACTACTGCTCAGATGATTTGGCAGCATGCTGAACATGTTCTACAGTAGGAGGAAAGTGGGGAGTATATATGGGAGGCACAGTGGCTCAACAGCAGAGAGCTGCTTACAGTGCTTACAGTACCAGCACCCAGGTTTGATCCCCACTACGGGTACTGTCTGTACAGAGTTCGTACGTTCTTCACGTGGATTTTCTCCAAGATCTTCGTTTTCCTCCAACACTCCAAAGACCTACAGGTGTGTAGGTTAATAAACTTGGTATAAATGTAAATTGTCCATAGTGTGTGCCGGATAGTGTTAATGTGCGGGGGTCGTTGGTCGGTGCAGGCTTGATGGGCCGAAGGGCCCGTTTCTGCGCTGTATCTCTAAACTAAACAAAAAAATATTCTCATCACAAGTCAGAAGAGGCGAGGGACTCTCCATGTTGTGTGTTGGGCCTGTTGTTCTTGGAATGGATCCAATGAAAGTAGCTGATGTTGCTCATTTACCAAACTGAATGGAGAGGCAGGTTTAGCTTTTGACTGGAATTCATTCTGTGAATATGAGCTGAATCTTTGATGACATGGCACCTCAATGGATTAATGTTTAAAAACATTCTTCAAGACCTCTTATGTTGTCTGTGGAGTTTGCTTGTTCTCCCTGTGACAGAATGGGTTTCTCCTGATGCCCATCCCACGTCACGAGGGCATGCCGGTGGGTAGCTTTTGTAAATTGCCTTTGGGTGAGCGGTAAAATCTGGGGACAGGGTGGGGAAAATAAAATGAGATCGGTGTAAATGGATGCTGAAGAGTCAACTTGGACACGATGGGCTGAAGGGCCTGTTTCATGCTGCATGCACTGATTAAGTTCTAATTCTGATCTTAAATTACAACTATTCCCTATCTGTGGTTCTTGCTAGTTAATTAGAAAATTCAATGTGTTTACCAATGAGCAATTTCACTTCTACTGGATATTCCAGTACATTTTGTCTATGTGCAATGTTGCATTTAACACTGACTTCCCACCATACCTGTTCCTTGCTTAGCACCTCCAGAGAAATGATAAAACACAGAGGTTTCTCAGTGTCATGTGTTACTTCCTGTACAAAGTGCGGTTTAAATCCATGCTTCTGTAGTAAACAAATAAGTAGAGTACCAGTATCAACAAGAAGCAGAGTAGGCCTGAATTATGCAAAATGACGAATGGAATGGAATACTTTATTGTCACATGTGACAAGTCACAGTGAAATTCTTTGCTCTCATACCCAAGGTATGCAAATAGTCGCCAAATAAAGGGCACTGACAAAGTTACAAAGTACCCCCGCCAGCACTTCCTTTGTTCTCCTCCTCCTCCTAGCAGTCACCCCACACTGTGTCCTCCATTGTTCTTCCCCCTCCAGCCCTCATGGTGGTTCCCCCATGCCCTCATCGAATGCGTGTTGACCCTCGAGGCTTCACCACTGCCCCCAAGCCTCCACCGCCACAGGGAGGCTCTATTGGCCCAGGCAGGCTTCACCGGCCCGGCACCTGGGAGGTGTCTGTCGCCGCCAACTCTTGGGAGGCTTATGGGGGTGAGTCACGCCTACCCGGAGGGGGACTACGAACAACAATTCTGGTTAATATCGTTCTTTTATTTCCAACTCCACTAATACATTCACTCATACGGAATGGAAATATCAATCTCCAAAACCCACCCTAGTCACACAGCACAGAATCACCTACAACACAATACAATACAATACCGTTTACCATGAATCTCCTCCTCACTGTGATGGAAGGCAAAGTCATTGTCTCTCCACTGTTTTCCATTCTTCTCCCGATGTTAAAGTCCCCGGCAGGTGATGGCAAGTCCCGCGGCCGTTAAAGCCGCGCCGGGCGATGTAAGGCCCCGCTCCGGGTCGTTTTTAACCCCGCAATTCAGGCGGGAGACTTTGCCGTTGCGGGAGCTCCGAAAAGCAGTCTCCCACCAGGGACCTGCGAGCTCCCGATGTAAACGTCCACAGCTCCAAAGCTCCGAAGTCGGGTCGCAGCCGCGCGCCACCACAGCTCTCCATGCTCTGAAGCCGGCCAGCTCCACAATGGTGAGTCCGCAGGCTCAGCGACTAGAGCCCCCGGGTCGTTCCGGTTGGAGGCCGCTCCACGGTGCTAGGCCCCAACGACAACGGAGACCCAACAGGGAAAAGGTCAGGTCCCCCGTACAGGGAAGAGATTTAAAAGTTCCCCCCCCCCGCCCCCCACATATACACAGCTAAAAACAATATATAAGCTACAACCAAACTATACACTCAACAGGACAAAAAATTAAAAAAGACAGATGGACCTTTAATCAGACTATCTTGCACTAAATGTTATGCTCATTATCCTGTACACTGTGGACAGCTTGAATGTGCTCATGTGAAGTATTTTGCTGACTGGACAGCAAACAACAAAAAGCTTTTCACTGCACCTCAGTACAGATGACAAAAATAAACTAAACTGATCTAAACTAAAAGAAATATGGTCCAGGATACAAAAACTGAGGTTAAAAAAAAATCATAACAGAAATACATTCAAATGGAAAACAATTCCAATGGCTACTTCAATAGCTCCAGGTGATGATTTTAAAGTTTTGCACAGTCTTTCAGAATCTCCTGCGATGGACATAATCAGGAAATTCACGGGCAACTTTCCCAAACTTCTGCAGGGGGATGGAGATAACTAAATGGATACAGCCTCATTCCACCCAGCGTCAAATGGCTCAGACTGTGAACGGTGGGCAAGGAGGTGAAATGGGGACAAAGTGGGACATTTCTCATTTCATTTCTGGAACACCGCATGCGCGAAGAATTACTGATGTGCTGAGGAGTCACAACATATTTAGATTTGATGAAGACATGTCTTTGCAGTGCTCTTGGTTACAAATGAGGGAGGTAGAAGGAACAACGTGATTTCAGGGCTCAGGGTAATTGCCGTTTCGAATAAGACGTGCTACGCTACAACCAGCTGCTTCCTTGTCTACTGAATCTGATTTAATGAAGAACACATTTTGTGGTTCTGTTTATTGAAGACAGCAAACTCAACAAAGAACAGTCACTGGAACAATACTTAAGATTCATGTAAAGTGGTGCAAATCTATTCGGTAAGGTACCTAAGCTGCTATTGTTATGCAGCTAGTGAATGATTGGAATGCTTGGGCTTATCAAACTGTATATCAAATACTGTAACTGCTCCGCTCTCCACTGAACTCTTCACTGCAAGCTGTGCTCAACATCTCTGAAGTGTCCACTCTGGATGTGAGCGAATCCAGTGAATTATCCTTCTCTGCAACTGTTGCAGATAATCCTACTTTGAATACATTGTATTATGTGATCTGGATTATCATCTTTTGAGTGACAAACTGTCTTCCTTGCTACTAACGTAAGCTCAAAGTCGTACTGAAAGTGAATAATATGGATCAAAGATTTTACCCAAGCTAAGTCGCAGTAATACAGAGCCTGTATTCTATGCACTAAATGTATAACAACAAATAGTTAACCTCGTGCATGCTGGCTCCAGCTTTGAAACTGTTGAAGACTGATCAAGTCCCCGGTAAAAGCAGAGACAAGTGGTCTGAAGTTTTATTCAATTGCTTAGACCCAAGCCACTAATACTAAAGGGGATTTGTTTTGTTAATGTGCATGTGTGACCCCGCGGCGTTTAGAATCAAATTGACAGTCGTCCTATTTCAACAACCCCCAGCAATGTTTAAGGGCCATTTGAATAGATTTACATTGAAACCTTAAAATTGATGTAGCAGAATACATAGCTGCAAAGATTAAAAGAGCAGCAACATGCAGAAAAGGTTACTTTCACTTCATATTTTCTTTCAAGCATTTGTCAGTATGCCCACTGTAGATATATCACTGCTTGATTCATGTGTTCATCTGTATTCCTCTGTATTCATCATTTTGTCCAAAAATAAAATCATAATATAAAGTCTGAAATACAAGTCAGATGTGCTGATTCACCACCGAACTGGAGGTTTCTGTGGAAGGACAGAATTGATCCAAATCTGGGAAGGTTTCTCTGTACTTTATGCATGTAGTTATAATTTAAAAAAACACCTGTCTATTTTCATGGATGATTAAATACCATCCTGGAATTCGCTTTTGCAGCATGAACATCCAAAATAAAGGAACACACCCAGCAGAACAGGTTTAATTCCTCAACATGCAATTCTCACTGCACCAAATTCCCTGGTCCATAAACAATTTATGCCATCATAATATGAGACAAATTTAAAGTAAAATAAGAAAATACTCTTTGCAAAGATGTTGAGAATTCAAAAAATCTGCAGACAACCAAATGGGATCAAATGTGTAGGAAGGAACTGCAGTTGCTGGTTTAAACCATAGAAACATAGAAAAATGGGTACAGGAGTAGGCCATTCGGCCCTTTGAGCCAACACTGACATTCAACATGATCATGGCTGATCATCCAAAATCAGTATCCCGTTCTGACTTTTTCCCTAAATCTAACTCTTTCTTGAAAATATCCAGTGAATAGGCCTGCACTGTCACATGTGACAGAGAATTACATAGATTCACGACTCTTTGGTTGAAAATGTTTTTCCTCAACTCAGTCCTAAATCGCCTACCCCTTATTCTTAAACTGTGACCCCTGGTTCTGGACTCTCCCAACATCGGGAACATTTTTCCTGCATCTACCCTGTCAAAACCTCTAAGAATTTATATGTTTCTATAAGATCCCCTCTCATCCTTCTAAATTCTAGCGAATGCAAGCCCACTTGACCCATTCATTCATCATATGTCAGTCCCGCCATCCCTGGATTTAACCTGGTGAACCTATGCTGCAATAATTTCCTTCCTCGAATTAGGAGACCAAAATTCCACATAATACTCCAGGTGTGGTATCACCAGGGCCCTGTACAACTGCAGTAGGACATGCTTGCTCCTAAACTAAACTCCCCATTATACTGCATCTGCCATGCTTCTGCCCACTCACCCAATCTATCCAAGTCACCCTGCAGTCTCATAGCATCCTCCTCGCAGCTCACACTGCCACCCAGCTTTGTGCCATCCGCAAACTTAGAGATGTAATATTTAATTCACTTGTCTAAATCGTTAATATTGTAAACAACTAGGATTCCAGCACTGAGCCTTGTGGCAACCCACTAGTCACTGCCTGCCATTCTGAAAAGTACCCGTTAATTCCTACTCTTTGCTTCCTGTCTGCCAACCAGTTCTCTATCTATCCATGTCAATACCCTACCCCCAATACCATGTGCTTTAATTATGCACACTAATCTCTTGAGTGGGACCTTGGCAAAGGCTTTTTGAAAGTTCAGATACACCACATCCGCTGGCTCTCCCTTATCCATTCTACTTGTTACATCCTCTAAAAATTCCAAAAGATTAGTCTAGCATGATTTCCCCAGCATAAATCCATGCTGACTTTGACCGATCCCGTCACTGCTTTCCAAATGCTCTGCTGTAATATCTTTAATAATTGACTCAAGCATCTTCCCCACTACCAAATATAAGGCTAACTGGTCTATAATTCCCAGTTTTCTCTCTCCCTCCTTTCTTAAAAAGTGAGGTTACATTGGCTACCCTCCAGTCCACAGGAAGTGATCCAGAGTCGAGAGAACATTGGAAAATGATCACCAATGCATCCACGATTTCTAGGGCCACCTCCTCGACTACACTGGGATGCAGACCATCGGGCCCTGGGGATTTATCTGCCTTCAGACCCAACAGTCTACCTTACACCATTTTCTGACTAATGTAGATTCCCCTTAGTTCCTTCCTCCCACTAGATCTCTGGTACCTTAGTATTTCCAGGAGATTGTTCCTTAGTGAAGGCAGAACCAAAGTACTTGTTTAATTGTCCTGCCATTTCCTTGTTTCTCATTATAAATTCACCTGTCTCTGACTGCAAGGGACCTACATTTGTTTTCACTCATCTGTTTCTTTTTAAATATCTAAAGAAAATGACAGTCAGTTTTTATATTCCCCACAAGCTTTCTACCACCCTCTTAATTAACCCCATTTGTCCTCCTCTGTTGAGTTCTAAATTTCTCCCAATCCTCTGGAGATAGATAGACACAAAATGCTGGAGTAACTCAGTGGGACAGACAGCAACTCTGGCAAGAAGGAATGGGTGACAGTTCGGGTCGAGACCCTTCTTCAAACCAAATGTCTGGGCTGCAGCTCAAAAAGCTATAGTTCAGCTTTACATGGCATGTTGATCTACAGAGTACCTGAAGACATTAGCAAAGTGCAGAAAGAAAATAAAATGATACCACGATCTTTGTGTGATTGAGCTGGTAACTTTGCCTCACTCTAGCATGTATGTAATGCTCACTAATTCAGCATTGAAGTGCCACATTGCTGGAAGTGCAAGATATAGAATAACAAATTAAAGTGACATTTTGTCTGATGGCTTCAGTGGTTCATCGGGTCATGGAGTGGATTTTAAACAGCATCCCAGAGAACATTTCATTCTCAATTGACTGCATTGATTTGAAAGTTTCTAAGTTATCTCACTCACAAAATAGAATCAACATCCCACACGCATATTGTTAGTCATAGTAATAAGTTCTTTGAAATATGTCTCAAATTGCTGTAGTTTTGGTGAGTTTAGTTATCTCAGCTGAAAATCCACAAGAAACACAGTAATTGTGGCATTACAATTCTACGGAGTTTTAAACATAGAAACATAGAAATTAGGTGCAGGAGTAGGCCATTCGGCCCTTCGAGCCTGCACCGCCATTCAATATGATCATGGCTGATCATCGAACTCAGTATCCCGTACCTGCCTTCTCTCCATACCCTCTGATCCCCTTAGCCACAAGGGCCACATCTAACTCCCTCTTAAATATAGCCAATGAACTGGCCTCAACTACCCTCTGTGGCAGAGAGTTCCAGAGACTCACCACTCTCTGTGTGAAAAAAGTCTTCCTCATCTCGGTCTTAAAGGATTTCCCCCTTATCCTTAAGTTGTGACCCCTTGTCCTGGACTTCCCCAACATCGGAAACAATCTTCCTGCATCTAGCCTGTCCAACCCCTTAAGAATTTTGTAAGTTTTTATAAGATCCCCTCTCAATCTCCTAAATTCTAGAGAGTATAAACCGAGTCTATCCAGTCTTTCTTCATAAGACAGTCCTGACATCCCAGGAATCAGTCTGGTGAACCTTCTCTGCACTCCCTCTATGGCAATAATGTCCTTCCTCAGATTTGGAGACCAAAACTGTACGCAATGCTCCAGGTATGGTCTAACCAAGACCCTGTATAACTGAAGTAGAACCTCCCTGCTCCTATACTCAAATCCTTTTGCTATGAACGCTAACATACCATTCGCTTTTTTTCACTGCCTGCTGCACCTGCATGTCTACTTTCAATGACTTGTGTATCATGACACCCAGGTCTCGCTGCATCTCCCCTTTTCCTAATCAGCCACCATTTAGATAATAACATTTAAGATGCTTAAACGTCTGAAAAATGCAGGCCGCATTAAAGACATAGGTGGGGTTGGGGTGGGGTGTGGGGGGGGGGGGGGGGGGGGGGGGGGGGGGGGGGGGGGGGGGGGGGGGGGAGGAGGGGGGGGCGAAAGAAGAGGATAATGGGGAAAAGATGATTAAGATATATTGATTAAATTCCTGAAAGAAAGTATGGAGAAGGAATGAAATAAGGCAGCACATAAATCAATTTTATGAAAATGATAATGCCAAACATAAAGTAAATTGGCTCTACCGGCTCAGGCCCTACTGACGTTGTTTAGAACATCAAATCATTATCCTTAATAAGAAAATTACTTCGACTGAAATATTTCTTTCAATAAAGAAATACTGCTCAATTAAAACAATTATATGATAGCTACATTTCGACTTGAAAGGCTGTCATTTTTGTCAGAAAAAACAAGACTCAAAACTGCTAACCTTTCTCCCCCCCTCCCCTGCTCCCACCAGAAAGGATATTTCTGATAGCTTATATTGACAAATTGAATTTAATATAAATTGAGTATCACCGACTACAATGAATTTGTCTGCTAAAGATAGGCAGACTGATTTATTAAATATGTAGGAAGGAGCTGCAGATGCTGGTTTAAACCAAAGATAGACACAAAAAGCTGGAGGAACTCAGTCGGACAGGCAACATCTCTGGAGAGAAGGAATGGGTGACGTTTCGGGTCGAGAAGGAGGGTCTCGACCTGAAACGTCACCCATTTCTTCTCTCCAGCGATGCTGCCTGTCTTGTTGAGTTACTCCAGCTTTTTGTGTCTATCTTTGATTTGCTAAATAGTTTTACCAACATTAGGAAGAAACTTCCCACTATTTAAGTACAGCCAGATCTGTTAATTTCATTTTTTGTGAGATACACTTTTCTATTATTGCTGACCTTCACGTGGGAGGATCTGATCTCACTCCAATGCATTTCAATCACCCCTTTGCTTGAGCCCCAGTCTCTGTAAATAACCCCCTCTTCTTCGCAATTTCTTCCAACCCTCATACCTACCCCCCAGTCTCTTCTCCAAAACACCTTCGCCCTCTCTTCTCAACCATCTTCAGTCCAAGTAGTATGATCGTAGTTTATCGGTTTAGTTTAGTTTAAAGACAGCGCATAAACAGGCCCTTCAGCCCACTGAGTCCACAACGACCAGTGATCCTCGTACACTAGCACTATCCTACACACTAGGGACAATTTACATTCTTTACTGAAGCCAATTAACCTACAAACGTCTATGTCTTTGGAGTGTGGGAGGAAACCGATGCACCCGGGGAAAACCCACGTGGTCCCAGGGAAGACGTACAAACTCCGTACTGACAACACCTGTTGTCAGGTTCAAACCTGGGTCTCTGGCGCTGTAAGGCAGCAACTCTACCGCTGCACTATCGTGCTGCCCGAGATTAATATAACTTTCCTTTGGAACATACTATTCTATCTTCTCACCATTAACCAGCCAAAGCTGTTGCATGGAGGCCATTAATGTAGTGTCTACCTAAAAATATGCTTCCATATTAACAATCAAAAAATCTTAACACAGCTGAATCCACATACCCCAAGAACCTTCACCACCTGAACGCCCAAATATTGGTACATGCTCTCCACCAGTGGCAAAGATGGTGCAATAGATATCTGCAGTTAAGAAATGCAATTTGAGTATCATCCAAAATCAAAACTGATCCACTGGAAAAATGAATCCAGAAATATTTAAATGTCAGTGATCCATGAAGAGTCTCCTGACGGCATACTATTTCAAGCTCACCTCCTTTCAGTTGACTGAACAGGAATTAATACATCAGTGAAATGGTGACTTGAGGGAACCTGAAAACAATAATTATATCCCTACAAGCAAATACCAACACCAATGCAAATTTGATTAACCAGTTTCAAATGTTCTCAGCAGCTAGTGCATAGCAGTATATTGGAATCACAAAAAGTGAATTAGATAACACAATCCTCATCAATGCTATACACAGTTCACAAAGGACAAAACATCCTTTTTGCAAACAAACCCATGAAATAAATTACAAGTGTTTTACTTACATACGCGCATTCGCACACACGCGAGGCTTCGGCCGTGGGCAACAGCAACAGCAGCTTCGTCAGCTCTGAATCCTGGGGCCTTGAATGGGCCCGTTCACGGGATCTTTCTTCGGCCAGGGGGGCTTTAACATCAGGAGCCTCGATCGTCTCGATGCAGCAGCTTGATTTTAAGTCGTGCCGGGCGCTGAAAGGCCCCGCGAACGGACCAATTCAGCCCTTAGAAAGCGGCTGATAAAGTCTGAATTACAAAACATGGGGGGCATTGGCCCCCACCTGTCAAAGCGGGGGGGGGGGGGGGCGTGTCTCCCCTGTACCTCCCTGGATTTCCGCCCCTGTCTCCAGCTGTTACTGGAGCAACCTCTTTTCCTTTTTCTTTGGGGGTTCCATTTCAGGGCTTGCCGGGTGATGTTTGTGACAGGTTTCCTGAGGGTGTGCCCAATCCAACTCCATTTTCTCCTTCGAATTTGTAAGTCTTGTTCTTTTCCACAGGTCCACTTGCTTACTTTACTTAAAAAAAGCTAGCCTTGCGTATTTCCTTTAGAAACCTCTGTCTGATTTTGTAGCAATGCCCTCTAGTATTTGATATTTCCACATTGGGACAAACATTATCTGCCCTTTCTATGCCTCTCATAATTTTACAAACTTCGAGCAGGCATCCACTCAGCCTGTGACATTTCAGAGAAAACAATTAATTTGGTCCAATCTTTCCTTCTTACTAATACCCCCTGAACCAGCAGCATCCTGGTAAACCTCTTCAGCACCCTCTCCAAACCTTCCACATCCACAATGGGGAAACTAGAAGTGCACACAATAACCCAACCTTATAATTTCCGTCCACTACCTAACACTAAAACAAAGTTGTACTTAGTCGTACTGGGAAGTTTGCAGGTTACAACTACATTATAGAACACATAGTTATGATAGCATTGGAAAATAGTCATAATAAAACATAAACATTGCACAATGGAAACAAACAAAAATGTAAAAATGACTGGAAGATGGGATGGATTTTATTCAGTCTTGCCTGGCAGCCAAAAGCATTAAGCATCATTTTGCTACGATTAAAACTACAATTACATTTAGAGAGAGCATGAATATATGCCTTATACTTTTATTTTTGCTCCCAATTGAACCCATATCATATTTGTTTATTAGTCCCCATTGCCATGTTGAATATGGACTGACCAAATAAGTGCAGAGTAGTACAGGTTTATAAACATACAAATCAATACATAGCAACCAAACAAAATAGCCCTGTGAGATTAATAGTGACTAAAGGGGATGCTGGCCTGGTCATATCTCTATATAACTAAAAGTCTTCGTCTTGTTTGTGTGTGTGTGCCAACAATGTGTCAATCTGCTTTTCCTATCTTCTTCCAAACACTAGGCCACAGCCTTCCCATTTTCACATATCTTACTCACATTTTTCCTGTCGTGGTGATAAACATTTTCCCGTCACATTACCACCGATATTTCCGAAGTTATTAATCCTTTAAATTTAAAAAACAGCACCAAAAACTCATCCATTTCGGAAATAAAAAACCCAAGTGACATCACAATGCACTCGCAAGGCAGGATGGGACACTCGGGGAGGGTGGGCCACTCCAACGCTCACGGTGAACGCTGAGTGCCGACAACCCGCGGCTGCCGCCCGCACCTGGTGGGGAGGGTGGTGCTGCGGGCCGAGCCCGGGGACTGGGCCTGGGTAGCAGCCGAGCCTGGTGCTGGAGCTGGAGTGAGGGCCGAGCCCGGGGCTTGGGATGGGGCCATGACCGGGGCCGACAAAGAGGCCGCCGCTGGAACCAAGGACGAGTCTGGATCCGGGACGAGCCCACTGGAGTCCAGGCTGGCGGCTGAGCTGACGGATGGAGTCTACAGCCAAGGCTGGCCTGTGTACGAGTACCAGGCTGAGTTCCGGGCCCAAGCGCTGCTCTACGACCTGGGTAGGTCCTGGGGCAGGGAATGGGAGTGAGGGGAGGAGGATGAGGGAAATGAAGAGGAGGGAGATGGGGTACGGAGTGGGGTGGTAGAGGGAGATGGGGGGGTGTGTGGAGGAAAGAGATGTGAGGGGTGGGGCAGGGAGATGCCCCCTCCATATCTACCCTCACTCCCACCCTCCCTACCTCCCTCTCCCTCTAACCCCCTCCCTCTCTCTAACCCCCTCCTTCTCCCTCACTACCCTCGCTCCCCCCACTCTACCCCCTCCCTATCCCTCTAATCCCTTCCTACATCTCCCCTCCCCTCCCTCTCCCTCTCCCTTACCCCCTCCCTCTCCCTCTTTACCTCCCTCCCCCTCCCTCTTGGCCCCCAACCCTCTCTGCTCCACCTACCTTTCTACCCCCCTCCCTCTCTACCCCCCCTCCCCCTCTTGGGATTGAAGAGGGAGGGTGAAGAGGAGGAGGAGGAATGAGCCGTGCCTGCACAGTTGGGGGCTATGTGTGAGTGGACCAATATTGCGTTGGGGAAATGGGTGAGTGGTGGAATCTTGCGTTGGGGGAGCAGACCCAGTGGGTCTGCACTTGGTCTAGTTCTACATAAAAAACAGCTTAACCAAAAAGATTTATTGAAAAAAAAATCTACAAACTTGCATGTCTTTGGCATGTGGGAGGAAGCCGCAGCGCCTGGAGAAAACCCATGTGGTCTCAGGGAGAACGAACAAACTCCCCACAGACGGCACCTGTAATCAGGTTGATCCTCAAAATTAGGCTACTAGACCCCTCAAGCTATAAAAAATGTTCCTCATGAGACAATCTGCATATTCTACAAATTAGTCGAGAAGTTCTCTGAACCACACCCAGCATGTTAACTTTCTTCTAAGATAAACACAAAATGCTGGAGTAACTAAGTGGAACAGGCAGCATCTCTGGAGAGATGGAATGGGTGATATTTCAGGTTGTGACCTTTTTCTGTCACCCATTCCTTCTCTCCAGAGATGCTGCTTGTCCCGCTGAGTTTCTCCAGCATTTTGTATCTATCTTCGGTGGAAACTAGCATCAGCAGTTCCTTCCTACATATGTTAACTTCCTTCCTTGAACACAGAGACAAATACTGTACACACTACTCCAGATGTCATCTTGCCAATGGCTTACAGAGCTGAAGCATAATCTTCCTATTTTGTATTCAATTTCTCAAACAATTAGCAATAACATTCTGTTAGCTTTCTTAATTAGCTCTTGCATCATCATACAAGTCTTTTGCAAATCGAGAACTAGGACATAGAGATCCCTCTACATCTTAAATCTCTGCAAAGTTGTTGCTCAAAGTTGTTTAACTAATGATTTTAATTTTTCCTGCTAAAATAAACAATTTCACATTGTATTACATTATACTCCAGGGCAGCACAGTGAAGCAGCAGTCGAGATGCTGCCTGACTGTGGCTGGGACTCGGGTATGAACCTGACTGCGGGTACTGTCTCTGCAGAGTTCTCCCAGTTGCTGCATTAGTTGTCCCTGAGTGCTCCTGTTTCCTCCCACATTCCAAAGGCGTGCAGGTTTGCAGACTAATTGGATTTGTAAATTGCCCATAGGATGTCACAGTGGGATAACATAGAACTAGTACATGGTTGATGAATGGTTGGCGTGGGCATGGTTGGCCGAAGGGCCTGATTCCACTCTGTATCTCTAAACTAAATTAATCTCCAGTTATCAAATATACCCACTCACTTAATCTACCTCCATTTGTGACCCCTTTACATCCTCTTATTTTAGTTTCCTGCCTATATATCATTAGCAGCTTTAAGGGCCTGTCCCACTGTATGAGATAATTCAAGAGTTCTCCTGAGTTCTCCCCTGATTCGAACTCAGAGCATATCCATAGCGGGTCCATAGGAGTTTGTGGATGTCATGTAGCTGCTTGTACGAGTAACGTTAGGTACTTGGGAAATCCGATAAACTCATGTCGTTTTTTTCTTTTTTTTTATATAGTTAATTTTTATTAGAGGCATGTACATAAACCATTACAAACTTAGTTAAACGGTTACATATTAAATATTCAGGATTCCAAGGACTCCACTACCAATGTAGCAGGAGTCTACATTTATCGGTTACATATTAACATTGACTCTAATTATTATTTTTTTAATAGATAGAAAAAATAAAGAAAAAGAAAAAACTTAGAAACATAAAATAAACTATCAATAATACAACTTAGGAGGTAGGTCCGTAGGTAAGAAAACAAAACTATTCGTCTAGTCCTGGGTTCAAGCTTCCGTCAAGCCTCAGCGCTGGCCCATTCTACCCCTTCAAATAATCTATGAACGGCAACCATATTCTAATAAATAATTCTGGTTTGTCAATTAAGACAAATTTATTTTTTTCCAGATTTAAGGTCTCCGACATCTCCATAATCCACATTTTAATTGTAGGGGATGCAGGGTTTTTCCAAAATTTTAATAATAGTTTTTTCCCAGTTATTATACTATAATCCAGGAAATTTCTTTGGTTTATTGTCAGTTTTAGGTATTGTTCAGATATGCCCAATATTATTAATTTAAGATCGGGATCCAGTTGAATATTAACCACTACAGAAATAATTTAAAAAATATTCACCCAAAATGTTTTAATTTTTATGCAATTTACAAAGGTATGGGTTGAATTAGCCTCAGAGTATTGACATTTATCGCAGATAGGAGAGATATTAGGAAAAATTCTATTTAATTTTGTTTTAGAATAATGCAATCTGTGTAATATTTTAAATTGTATTAAAGAATGTCTGGCGTTTAATGAACATTGATGTATATGTTGTAGACTTTCATCCAAATATCTTTCGTTATGGGTTGAACTAATTCATTTTCCCATGCTTGTCTATGTGATTCTGTCTATGGATTCTCGCTATCTAACAGAATATTATAAATATATGATATTAATTTGACTGTGTTGGGATGTTTATTCAAACATTCATCTAGAATCTCTGGCTCTCTAATTATGTATTCTTGTGTATGTGATTTAACATAATCTTTCAATTGTAAATATCTAAAAAAATTATTTGAATGTAATCCATAATTCTGTTGTACCTCCAGAAACGAGAGGAACACACCTTTTCTATAAAGATGTCCCATCTTTTTAATTCCATAGTTTTTCCATTGTGTAAAGCCTTTTATCCAATACCGAAGGCTTAAATGAAGGGTTATTTGCAATAGGGAGCGAAAGTGATAAATTATCCAATTTTAATGTCTTTTTTATTTGTTTCCAAATTCGAATACCGCTATGAATTATTGGATTTTCACTATAGATCTTTTTATTCAATTTTGTAGGGGATAGGAAAATCGGGCCAATTTCAAATGGCAGACAGTCCTCCTTTTCCATCTTTAACCAGTCTGGTTGTTGATCCATATCTTCCAACCAGAAATTTAAGTTTTTGACATTGACTGCCCAGAAATAAAATAAGAAATTTGGTAAGACTAATCCTCTATTCGTCTTAGATTTACATAAGTGGTTTTTTTTTACTTATTCTGTGATTCTTATAATTCCAAATAAAACTTGTTACAATAGAGTCAATTTTTTTAAAGACATTTTTAGGGAGGTATATTGGAATTGATTGGAAGAGGTATAGAAGTTGAGGAAGGAAAATCATTTTAATTGCATTAATTTTACCGAGCATTGAAATGGGAAATGTTTTCCAATATTGAATATTCTTATGCAATTTATTAAGTAAAGGCATGAAATTTGATTTAAATAAAGAAGTATATTTCTTGGTCACATAGATTCCTAAGTATTTAAATTTTTCATTCACTATTTTAAAAGGTGATTGTTGCAATATTTATAAATTAGGTTCCATTATTGGCATAATCTCACTCTTCTTCCAGTTGATTCTATATCCGGGAATAAACCAAATTGAGTTATAAGATTTAACAGGTTAGGGATACTAAATTCTGGATTTGTAATATATAGTAATACATCATCTGCATATAGAGAAATTTTATTAACTGTATTTTTAGTATTATACCCATATATTTCTGGATGAGCTCGAATTCTTTCTGCTAGTGGTTCTATAACAAGGGCGAATAGTAACGGTGATAACGGGCATCCTTGTCTACAACCTTTAGATAAATCAATTTTTTTTGATAACATTTGATTTGTCATTATTCTGGCTGTTGGATTGGTATATAAAAGCTTAACCCATGTACAAAACTTCTCACCTAATTGAAATTTTTCCATCACTGAAAATAAATAGGGCCATTCAATTTGATCGAATGCTTTCTCAGCGTCTAGCGAGATGACTGCTAAGTCTTCATTAGCTTTTCGATTTGAGTATATAATGTTGAATAATCGTCTCAGATTATAATATGAATAACGTTTTGGAATAAAGCCAGTTTGATCGGGGTGTATTAATTTATAAATCACTAAGCTTAATCTGTGTGCTAAAATTTTGGTTAAATTTTTCTGATCGATGTTTAATAGAGCAATTGTTCTATATGAACCTGGATCTTCAAGGTCCTTATCCGTTTTTGGAACAAGTATTTTACTTCGGAGTCACGTGAGTGACTACGTGAAGAAGAGCCCGCC
The DNA here is from genome assembly GCA_035221665.1 of Okamejei kenojei. Taxonomy (NCBI): domain Eukaryota; kingdom Metazoa; phylum Chordata; class Chondrichthyes; order Rajiformes; family Rajidae; genus Okamejei; species Okamejei kenojei. The sequence continues at coordinate 35,546,209 of CM069154.1, forward strand.
TCACGCTGGTAACGGCATGACGTCGACGCTGACGGCAGAAGGTGGAGCTGCAGTAAGGAGCAGCTCCTCGCAGCGGTCGGAACGGCCCGCAGGTAAGTGAAGTTACATCGGCGCGGGTTTTAGGTTACGCTGGATGTTCCAACAGCGAAACTAAAAGTAAAAATTTTAGACGTTAACGTGCTGATGAGCACAAGATAAAATTTTAACAAAATGGAGAAATCGGGAAGGAAGGCTTCGCGGGTGAAAAAGAGCCTCCCGGGGAAAGTAAAATATACGGGAAGCGAAGCTAGAGTGGACCCGGTTCCGATACCGTTGGCCACTGATTTACCCGATATAGAATTTCCAGATTCTCCGGAAAATTATAACCACGGAGGAAAATGTTCCTAAGAAATGCAAAAAGAAAACTGTGAGGCCCGTGGATTCTGATGATTCTGATTTTGAAAGACCTCCAGATAATAAAACTATGTGGCTAAAAATGGAGCATATGGAGAAAGTTCTCCAAACTATTATGAGACAAGGGTCACAGTACCCTCATGAATCCCAGAAAATCCCTGAGGGGTTTCAATATGATGAATATGGCTGTGGGCCAAGTTGGGAATATGATACTCCAGACCCACGATTTGGGCTGGAAGAAGTCTCATGGGATAATATCCCGATGGAATTAGGGCTGCAGAAGGCAGACCCTGCTGAATTTGAAATGTTTTTTGAAAGCACGCCACAAAGTAAAAAGAAAAGGCTTGATCTGCCTAGGATAGCACAAAGTTTTGCTATACCTGAAGGAAGTGGTGAGGATATGGAAGAAAGCCTGGCTACCAATATAAATTATATGGTATCTCACCAGCTTCATAATACTGTGATGAATGAATTATCAGAATTATATAAAGCACCAGGCAATTGTGCCTCATTGGAAGTGCCTACGGTGAATCCGATGGTATGGGCATCTATGACTCCAAGTATGAGAGCCCAAGAAATGAAATTTCAAAAGGTGCTAAAATTATTTTCGGCTGCCATCACGGCATTTGGCAGGCAAATGGAGAATCTGGAAATGGACAAGATTCAAAAAGATACTTTGGGTTTAATGTGCAATTCGTTTTATGAGATCAATTGCATGAGGAAAATGGCGATTCGGCCCATATTTCACCCTAGATATGCAAGCCTGTGTCAAGAAAGTGGAGTTCAAGCTCCTGGATATTTGTTTGGAGAAAATCTGCCGAAACAACTGAAGCAGTTGGATGAAGAAGCTAAATACTTTAGCACTATTAAGCCTTTTGTCTTTGGACAAAGAAAAGGGTTTTCGGCCCGAAAGAGTTTTGATTTTCGTTATAGAGGCAGAAATTTGTCACGAAGGTATTATCGTGTTACACAGGCCGCTGCTTCCCTGCATTCGGGAAAGAGGAGACCATCACGCTCCTATGGAGAGGTATTAAAGACTTCTATCCTTAAAGAAACTGTGGATGAATCTCCAGTTGGAGGGAGATTGCAAAAATTTTATAATGCCTGGCTTAATATTACTTCTGATCGGTTTATATTACAAGCAGTTTCAGGAGCTATTATTATTTTTAAAGAAGGGGTCAATCCTCCTGTACAGAATAAACCTGCTTATGCTTATGTGTTTTCTCCAGAAGAAAGAATGGAGATTGATGTGGAAATTGGCAAATTATCCGAAAAAGGGGTAATTGAAAAAACTTATGAACATAAGCATCAATTTGTCTCTAATATATTTCGCAGAGATAAGAAAGATGGTGGTTGTAGAATTATTCTAGACCTTACAGATCTAAATAAGTTTGTAGAATACAAACGTTTTAAGATGGAGACATTTAAAACTGCAAAATATTTGATTTCAGCAGGTTCTTATATGGCTAAGATTGATTTAAAAGACGCCTATTATTCTGTACCAATTCATCATCTTTTTCGGAGATACTTAAAGTTTTATTGGCAGGGGCAATTATGGCAGTTCAAAGCTTTACCAAATGGATTAAGTTCAGCTCCTAGACTCTTTACAAAACTGTTGAAACCAGTTTTAGCTCAATTAAGAGCACAGAAACACATTGTAATGGCTTATCTGGATGATATTCTGATTGTTAATGATAGTCAAGAGTCAGCTGAGCACTCAATTTCAGTTACTAAAGCTTTGTTTAAAGAGCTTGGATTCTTAATTCATCCAATTAAATCCCAGCTGCAGCCAGTTCAATCAATTGATTTTCTGGGGTTTGTAATTAACTCAGTAACTATGTTAGTTACGTTGCCAGCAAAAAAGACAAATGATATTTTGCAAATGTGTAATTATCTCATTCACAAACCTTATCCCTCCATCCGAGAAGTGGCAAAAGTCATTGGTACATTAGTGGCAGCTTTTCCGGCAGTGGAATTTGGGCCATTACATTATCAAAATCTTCAAAGGGACAAAGTAAGGGCTCTTAAAGATAAGGCAGGTCACTTTGACAGACCTATGCAATTAACAAAGGAAGCAGTATTGGAATTGCAATGGTGGGTTGAAAATGTCCCACAAGCTGCTAAGAAGATCATGATTAAACAGCCTGAAATGGTTTTGCAAACAGATGCTAGTGCTCTCGGATGGGGGGCCACAGATTTATCTACCAGTTGTGGAGGTAGATGGAAAACTGAAGAGCAAGTGTTGCTCCAAAAGTATGGTATTAACTATTTGGAGTTATTGGGGGCCTTTTATGGGCTTAAAGCATATTGTTCTGCTAAACAATGTCTGCATGTATTAATACAATTAGACAATAAAACGGCTGTGGTTTACATTAATCACATGGGGGGAGTTAGATCAGTATCATGTGATTGTCTGGTCAATGAGATATGGCAATGGTGTATTGGTCGGCAGATATGGATTTCAGCAAGCTATATTCCAGGTAAAGACAATGTGGTAGCAGATGGAAGGTCCAGGATTTTTTAAAGATAATACGGAATGGATGCTTAAGCCAGCAATATTTAAGAATATTGTTTAAACGATTTGGTTTGCCAGAAATTGATTTGTTTGCATCCAGGCTTAATCATCAATTGCCTCATTATGTGTCTTGGGAACACGATCCGGACGCAGTTGCAGTAGATGCATTTTCATTACACTGGGGAAAAATGTTCTTTTATGCTTTTCCACCATTTGCTCTGATCCAGAGATGCTTGAAGAAAATAGAGCAAGATTCAGCTTCCGGATTGTTGGTAGTGCCAAATTGGCCAACTCAACCTTGGTTCCCAGTTATGCTAAATATGATTAAAGAACCATATATGCAGATTCCTAACTGTAGTGATATCTTGACTAATCCAGTAACAAATGAAGGTTACCCATTATATGCATATATGAATTTGTTAATCTGCAGGTTTTGACCAGACCACTACAGGAAACTGGGATTGTCGGACCAAACTTTGACAGTTATTGGTGCATCATGGCGACATAGCACACAGAAACAATATATGACACATATTAAGAAATGGGAAGAATTTTGCACACAGTCAAATATTTCTGATGAATCTGTGAATGTTACTCATGTTTTGGAATTCCTTGCCAATTTGCACTTTGGGCAACATTTAAGTTACAGTGCCATTAACACTGCACGCTGTGCCTTGTCGTCCTATTTAGGACTTATGATTGGTGAGAAGTCAATTGGGTCGCATCCATTAATATCACGATTCATGAAAGGAATTTTTCACATGAATCCGCCAAAACCTAGATATACAGAGATTTGGGATGTGAGCATAGTTCTTGCTCTACTTAGAGAATGGACGCCAATTGAAGGGTTGACATTGGATAGGTTAACATTGAAATTGGTCATGTTAATGGCACTGGTCTCAGCCCAAAGAGTGCAAACTTTACAAATGTTGCGTTTAGACTGTATGCATGTGACTACAGATAACGTTGTATTCTATGTTTACGATCTGATCAAACAAAGTAGACCAGGGAGATCTGGAACAAAGGTAACCTTTCAAGCTTTTCATATTGAGCCTGCTTTGTGTGTGGTTAGACATTTGAACCAATATATTAAAATTACGGACACTTTTCGAGGAAACGAAAAGACATTGCTGCTTACGCACAAAAAACCACACACAAAAGCTTCAGTTCAAACTATCTCAAAATGGTTGAAACAGGTGTTGGTTTTAGCGGGAGTAGACACTGATGTCTTCAAATCTCACTCCACCAGGGCGGCAGCTACGTCCGCGGCGAAGGGGCGGGACGTACCTCTCGAGCATATTTTAAAAATCGCAGGGTGGAGTAAAGAAGAAACTTTTTCAAAGTTCTACAACAAACCTGTTCACACTATGACAAGCTTTGGACACGCGGTGTTGGGAGCACTATAATCACCTGCTTTGTTTGCTATTAATTGCTATAATCAGTTGTGTAGTCACTGATATCTTTTGTCACTTGTAATCAATTTTTCCCTCAAATATAAGGAGGGTATTATATGGTTTTCAACCATTAAAAAATTTAATTGTGAAAAAGATCTAATTTTTGTCTGCTTTCTCATGTATGTGTTTACTTAGCCGGACTGTCGTACGGATTAATTCTACGACATAAAAAACACAGAAAGCTTTAAAACTCTTCACGTAGTCACTCACGTGACTCCGAAGTAAAATAGTAAGATTAAACGAGAACTCACCTGTTCGAAGTTTGATCGTTATTTTACGAGGAGTTACGATGAGGGATTACGTGCCCTCCACTCCCACCCTCGTAAAATAAATGATCAAATGGTGGTTCTAAGTCTTTTTATGAGCCTTACTATGTTACTCGGCTTTGGTGTTCTGTGTTTTTCATGCCGTGCTTTGAAGTATGCCGTTACCAGCGTGAGGCGGGCTCTTCTTCACGTAATCCCTCATCGTAACTCCTCGTAAAATAACGATCAAACTTCGAACAGGTGAGTTCTCGTTTAATCTTACTATTATAGTTGATTCATTTAAAGTTTCTGGGAGTTTCTGTTTCATGAATGCTTGAGCGTATAATGTCTGTAGGCGTGGCGAGATCAAGTCATGAATTTTTTTATAAAATTCACTATTTAAACCATCTGGTCCAGTGGCTTTTCCATTTTTTAAAGAATTAATAGATTTCTCAATGTCTTTTGCTGATATTTCGGCCCCTAATAATTCCCTTTCTTTCAAATCTAAACCAGTAAGGTTACAATTCTGTAAGAATAATTCCATTCCTACAGAACCCCTGCCATTTTGGTTGAATAAAGTGTTTGATAGTATTGAGAGAATCTATCATTAATATCCTTGGGTAGTGTTAATATTTCTCCCGTATCTGATTTAATTTTATATATTGTTTTTTCCCCTTCCTGTTTCCGGGGTTGGCGTGCCAGTAATTTTTGTGGTTTATCTCCAAATTCAAAGTGTAACTGTTTAGTCTTTTGATAACATTTTATGAATTGGTCTGAGTATATTTGGTTTAACTTATATTTGAGTACAGCAATTTTATTATGTATTATTATAGAAGGCGCGATTGCATTTTCCATATCTAATTGCCTTATTTCCATTTCTAATACCAGTTGTTTGGCGCGGTTCTCTTTATTACGAAAGGCTTGTGCGGAGATTAACGCTCCTCGCATAAATGCTTTAAATGTTTCCCAAAGAAGGGAGGCAGAAATTTCAGGGCAGTCATTTGTCTCAAAAATCATATTTATCTGTTTGATAAGATATTCATAGTATGCTTTATCATTTAAAATTTGAGGATTAAGTCTCCATTGTATCTGCTTGTCAGTCATACCACTTAGTTTGATCATGAATGTTAAAGGAGCATGATCCGAAATTATAATATTATGATATTTCGAATTATAAGTAAATGGGATGAGTTTAGAATCTACTAAAAAGTAGTCTATCCTTGAATAAGTTCTATGTACTGAAGAGTAAAATGAGTATTCCCTTCCGGATGGATTTTCAATTCTCCAAATATCCTTGATATTGGTGGTATTAATATATGAGTTTAATAATTCACTTGATATGGATTTTGCTTTTCTTTGTCTTGTTGATCTATCGAGATAGGAATCTAATGTACAATTTAAATCTCCACCAATTATCAAATTATGTTGTGTGAGCTCCGGAATGGTATTAAGTATATTCTTAAAAAACATTGGATTATCAAAATTTGGTCCATAAACATTGAGAAAAATCACTTTTTTTAAATATAATTCACCCACTAGTATAATATATCTACCATTGATGTCCGCTATAGTTGATATGTGTTTAAAAGATATACCTTTACGAATTAAAATTGCGACACCTCTGGTCTTCTGGGAAAATGAAGAGTGATATGTTTCAGCGATCCATTTTGCTTTCAATCTATGTTGTGCGTCTTTTTTAAGGTGAGTCTCTTGAAGGAACGTTATATCTGCTTTGAGTGATTTTAAGTGTGCTAATACCTTACCTCTCTTGATTGGCTCATTAACTCCCTTGACATTCCAACTACAAAATGTAATTCCTTGACCCCCGTTTTTTCTATTTACGTCTTGCATCTTGCTTTTAGGGTGGTCTATAAAAGAGCAGATAGGTCAGCACCGTAGACCCGACCTTCCACCCGAACACTGGACAGACGAGTTGTAAATCTAATTCGTATAAATCCTCCTCACGGACACATCTCCACAAATAATATTTGTAAATAAATTCAAGATTAATATAATAATTAAGTAAAAAATACAAAAGGTAAAAAAATAGAAAATTAATAAAATGTGAAAAGAAAGAAGAAACTACATCTAAATTTAGTGTAGTTAGTGCTAGCCACACTAACGTGGCTGTCCATCTAAAGACTTCCGTAGATTTAAAAAATATATATTCCTAGCTCCATGCTAACAAGAAAAATTTGAATATGAGTAATTTACGGGATTGTATTAAAACTATTTTGGACCAGAGTATTGGTAATCATATAGTGAGAGACTATTACACTTAGTTAGTTATTAATCAAGTGTTAGTCTAATGTAGATAAAGGGTGAACATCTAAAATTCCAATTAATAAGATATCTAAATTATAACTTTTTATTTGTTGTTTTTTTATATTTAACATATCACGTTTTTAACTAATTATTCCATTAATAATAACAAGTGTTTTTGATGCTGCAAAAAATGTCCACGAGTAAAAAAACACTTGTGATGAAAAAAAATTGTTACATTTTACTCGTACCAGCTGCTACGTACCCGCTACGTACATTACACGAGCTCGAATCAGGGGAGAACTCGGGAGAACTCTTGAATTACCTCGTACAATGTGTCAGGCCCTTTAGAAAATCATAGCATGTTGTTGTTTTCACGGAAATTAAACAAATTCTTTAAAGGTTGAGTCCCATCTCCATGTAACAGACAGTCAGATTTTGGCTCATTTCCAATTCCCATCGCTGTTGCACCATCCTCTTCTACACTCCTTCTTGTTATTTCCTTCTTGTTACTTAGATCCTTTACAGTGAAAGTTGATCTAAAATGCATCCCTAATTACATTTCCCGTCTCCTTGGTTTCCATTAATAATTTTGCAGATTCCACATCCTATGGGACCCAAACTCACTTTAACTAACATGTAGAGAAACTTTGAACATCAGTTTTAGTATTTCTGGCTGGCTTGATGCATACACAAAAAACAAACATTCTTAATTAATTTATGGGCCACCTGTTCCGTTTTTAATATTGTGTGCCATTTCCTAGCCTGGCGCTGGTCTTTATGTAATAATTCAAACTTAGAATTTATTAATCTTTAGCTTTTTTGGTTAAGTGTGGATGGGAGGTCCTTCCTTGAAATATGGAATCGACTTCTCTAACATCCACCTACCTCTGCCCCTTGCTCAACCTTGAAAAATTGCAGGAGATAATCATCTCAAGATTAAGCAATCTAATTGTCTCCTCACCTGCCTCCCATTCTCTGAATCTGTTGAAATTCACTTTTCCCAAAATTGTTGCACTATCCTCTTGTACAGCCCATCATGGTGTGTGCTGTACAGACCTTTGTGGTGGAATTTGTGGAATTCCCTGCCACAGAGGGCAGTGGAGGCAAAATCACTAGATGGATTTAAGAGAGAGTTAGATAGAGCTCTAAGGGCTAGTGGAATCAAGGGATATGGGGAGAAGGCAGGCACGGGTTATTGATTGGGGACAATCAGCCATGATCACAATGAATGGCGGTGCTGGCTCGAAGGGCCGAATGGCCTCCTCCTGCACCTATTTTCCATGTTTCGATGGTCTGTGTTGTATTCATGGTCTCAAACGTCTCAACATTATTTGGCCTTGCAACTAATGTTCATGTTCTTGTCCAGGCACCTGGGATTGACTCCACACAGTCACTAGAAGAACATACAAACTCCACAGAGAAAGTACTGGAAGTCAGTTTGGACACAGATTGCTGGAGCTGTGAGGCAGATATAATAACGGGAGATTTTTACTTTTCAAAAATTGACTGGGACTGCCATAGTGCTAAGGACTTGGATGGGGTGGATTTGTTAAATATGTTCAGGAATGTTTCCCATTCAATATGTAGATGCCCCCTACTAGAGCAAGGGCAAAACTCGATCTCCTCTTAGGAAATAAGGCAGGGTAAATGATTGAAGCAGTAGTGTGGGAGCACTGTGGGACAAGTGAAGACAATTCTTTTTGTTTTTAAATATTTATGGCATAGGATAGGACTGGTTCAGATGTCAAAGTCCTAAATTGGGGTAAACCCAATGGTAGTGAGGTTGGCATTTGGCCAGCTGGTCTTCACTGGACTCACTGGTAACGTGTGAAATACTAACCAACCTCTAAAATGGTGCAGAACTAATTGTCAGTCAAATCAAACAAAGACAAGCTCCCCGCTCACCAAGTTCACTTGGGGCCTCACATCACGTCAACATTATTTATTTTACTGGAAAACTAGAGTACATAGTCCTTTGATATCTAGCTTCTGAATGGTTCTGCCATAACTTGGGTATTGACCTACTGGCGGCATTGGATTTTGCCTCTGGGACTGGAACACCACAAATGCTGAGATCTACATGCTGCACTTTGTATTTTTCCTTGTGTCCTACACATTGCACTCACGTATGACTTGATACTATTTATTTGCTGTAATGTCTGATTTGATTGGATTGCTTGCAATACAAAGCGTTGCACTGTTCCTCTGTACACATGACAATAATAAACCCAAACTAGAAGATGTAATAATAGATTTCTAAAGGAAATCAGCTTTATACTCAAGACCGATGATAGAGGTGGCTCATAGAGCTTCTGCCTCCTCACATTTCCAATGTCTCGGGTTCAATCCTGGCTGGTGCTATCCATGTAAAGTTTGCATGTTCTGCAGCTGCGCTGGTTTGCTCCCACGCCCCACTGTAAGTTGAAAAACAACTAGATTTCTGTTGGTGGGTAGATGAATGATTGAATCTGGTAGAAAACTGAGATTAGTGTAAATAGATGCTCGATGGCTGACGGGGGACTAGTGGACCAAAGGGCCCCGTTTGAAGAAGGTTCTCAACCCAACATGTTAACTGTTCCTATTCTCTAGAGATGCTGTCTAACCCGCTAATTACTCCAGCTTTTCGTGTCAATCTTCAGACCAAAGAGCCTATTGCCCATTAAAGCTGTATAACACTAAAAAGGTGAGATTGTAGAAAGGAAGAGGGGAATTGGATAGTTGCACAATTCTTTCATAGGTGGCAGAAGAATGATGAGATGTATTATCTGTGTGATTAAGTGAAGATAGGCACAACTAGGAAACTGAAACAAAAGGATATTGTCATGGACTATATTGGACAGTTGGAATATTTTAAAGTTTAACTTCTTGGTACAAAAATAGCATCGTGGCCCAAATGTGGCATTGCACCAAATGGAAAATTGAGTGAATTTGCATAACCAAATTCCTATTTCAATTCCCCTTTTGTACTGCCTGCTAATCTGTAAAAGAACAATGCAAACTGCCTCCACGTCTACCTAATTGCTTTTGTCAGGTAAATATAGAATTGAAACATGAAGTTATGGACAAAGTCTTCAGCACAGAAGGCCCTCGAAAACCCATTAAACTCTGAAGCGATTACAACACCCACTAACCAATGAAGGACACAACTATTTGTCTCTAAATAAACCTATTCAAAGAAAATCAAAAGAGACACGAAACTGCAAATGCAGGAACCTTGAGGAAAAAAAAAGTGCTGGAGGAACACAGCAGATTTAGTTTAATTTATTGTTATTGTCCCACTGAGGTTTTGTTTGCCATAATTGTCTTGTGAACAGAGGTACAGTGAAAAGCTTTCATTTGCATATTATCCAGTCAAAAAGACTATACAAGAATACAATCAAACCATCTACAGTGTACATATAAAGGTATAATAATTAGTGCAAGTATAACCCTGTAGTCCGAAAAAGTCAGAATAAAGATAATTCAAAGGTCTCCAATGCGGTAGACAGGAGGTCAGGACTGCACTCCAGTTGATGAGAGGACCATTCAGTTGCCTGATAACAGCTGGGAAGAAACTGTCGCTGAATCTGGAAGTATGCATTTTCAAACTTCTGTACCTCTTGCCTGATGGGAGCCGGGACAAGAGGAAGTGACCGACCGGAGTGAGCCTGGTCCTTGATTATGCTGACGGTCTTGTCGAAACACCCAAGGGCAAAGAAGAGTCACGACCGAAAATATCATCTGAAGAAGGGTCTCAACCCAAAACATTTCCTCCACAGAGACAGACACAAACGCTGCAGTAACTCAGGAGGTCAGACAAAAGTAAGAGGTGACATTTCGGGTCAAGACCCATCTTCAGACTTAGAGTCAGGAGAAAGGGTCTTGACCCGAAACGACACCTATTCCTTTTCTCCAGAGATGCTGTCTGACCAGCTGAGTTACCCCAGTGTTTTGTGTCTATCTTCGGTTTAAAACAGCATTTGCAGTTCCCTCCTAGACGTTTCCTCCACGGAGACGCTACACCGAGATCTTTCTGCACTTGTCTTTTTGCTTATATTAAAAAAGCAATCAATTTTGAGTTTTGAGTGTCCAATCTTTAATTGACACGGGCACCTTTTCATTTCCCACACTCAAAACCAGGAAAGCTAAATTCTAAAGGGGCTGTCCCACTGCGGCGACCTAATCCACGAGTTAAGAAGAGTGTCTTCAACTTTCAAGGTCGAGGGCACTCACCTGTAAAACCTCGAGCTGGATGGACCGCCACCATTGAAAGCGCGAGTTGGATCAAACACACACACACACACCGCAAGGCAGGGGCCAGGAAAAGCGGAGGAGCGTTGTCTGAAATTCAGACCCGCGATGAAGAGGAAGGTAATAGACGGCTGCACAGTGTACAGTAAGTCCTTTAGAAAGCACGGAGGGGAGGTGGGGGGGGGAGGGGGGGGGAGAGAAGGGGGGGACACGGGAGAGAAGGGGGGACACGGGAGAAGGGGGGAGGGAAGAAAGGGGGGGGGGAGAAAGGGGGGAGGGAGAAGGGGGAGGGAAGGGGGGAGGGAGAAGGGGGGAGGGAGAAGGGGGGAGGGAGAAGGGAGGGAGGGAGAAAGGGGGAGGGAGAAATGGGGGAGGGAGAAATGGGGGGGAGAAGGGGGGGAGAGGGGGGGAGGGAGAAGGGGGGAGGGAAGAAGGGGGGGAGGGAGAAAGGGGGGAGGGAGAAGGGGGGAGGGAGAAGGGGGAAAGGGGGGGAGAAGGGGGGGAGAAAGGGGGGGTAGAGGGGGGGGGGTAGGGAAGGGGGGGTAGGAGAAGGGGGGGTAGGAGAAGGGGGAGAAGGAGTGGAGACACTTTTAAGAAGTATAATAAGGTGGGCATTTTACCTACCGGTCGGTTTTCCTTGGTCCTGAAAACTCCAATGAGCCAATCAAAATGCCCGGTCAGCGAAGGAGATTGCCTATGGTTACCCCGACTGCCTGTAACCACATAGCGACCCCACTCCACTGCACTACGAGTTAAAAAGAACCATGCCAACCAAATTTTACACGCGGAAAATGTTTCAACATCCTGAATAATTTTCCGCGACCTAGCTGAGGCCGCGAGTATTCGGGAACTTCCCTCGAGCATGAAGGAGAGTTCCAGTGATCTCATAGGACCTCCTCGGACCACATGTCGTGGAGTTTGAGTCGAGGGCAAACTCGTCTGAACTCGCAGATTAGGTCGCCGCAGTGGGACAGCCCCTTAAAGGAGCAGCCGTATCATAGCCTGCATGTTTTGTGAGGTCATACAATCTTATCAAATTATTAGCCAGGATAAGTTACCCAACATAGCGTAACTAATGCAGATCTTGTATTTGTTTTTAAATGATTAAAGCAGTGATGTTAAATCAAAGTTAAAAATAAATGACCAGGATGAAAAGGACATGAGTAATTGATGAGTCACGGCAACACTGGCTACATGGATTCATTTATAAATACAGTTGAGCTGCTGATCTCTCCAGCACAGGTCCTGCTGGGTGACCTTGAAGCTTTGATTTTTTTTTACAATGTGAACTACTTCGTTATGGAAGTGGTTTGCAAAGCGATTGGAACATAAAATGCAGCCAATGCTCATTCACAGAGCGAGCCAAGATTTCATGCATCGCCTTATTGCAGGCAATTCCCATGACACAGCCTCGTGAGAAAATTACCACAAAACCTCCACCTTCCACCCGAGAGCAATAACTAATCAGGTGGCCCTCCCCCTCCCCCCTCTCTGATCAAAATATTACCAATCAATCACTAGTTCTTGGGCAATAATGCTTTGCAAATCATTTCTTTCCACCTTAGGTCGTTCTATAGCAGAGGCATTATTTACAACCAGAGTGCGGCAGATATTTTACTGATAATGAAACTGAAGCTTGATGTACCCAATCACAAGCAAAGAAGTGAACATGATTCATGCCATGCCACCACAGGAGAAACTACAAATTTAAAAGAAAGCATGTTAGTGGATGCCTCACAAGGCACACTAGGGAGGTAACACAACAGAACACGATACCAGGGGGACAGCTCAGTGCTGACTTTAGATTATTTATTTTCATGATAATTGATTAAAACATTTTCAACTGTCCATTAAGAATAATTACCAATCAAACATTTAAACATTTGAAAAAAATATCTAAAGAATAATCATCAGTGATAATTTACAAGCATTGAATCTGAAAATTGACAACACCAGAGGGTGATGGGCCCATTGTGTCTAAGTTAGTTAAAATAAGTTACCCATCCATATCCCATCTCTCCAGCGCTCGACCTATGACACGCAGGTCACGGCTATCCATGCACACTTCCTAGCGATCTTTAAATGCTGGGAGGTTTTCTGCTTTTACATCCTTTCAGGTGGCAAATTCCAAACCTTTACCACCTTCTGGGAAGCAGCATGTACTAGAACATACACGACTAAGAGTAGGCCATTCGCTCCATATGCCAGTGTGAAAGATACATCTTCTAGATGCGCTGGGACGCATCCGCAGTGATATGACCTGGTGACATCGGGTGTTTCGGGTCTCACAACATCAGACACCCTCGCCCAGGCGACCCAGTCGGGGTTGATCAAGCCCGGACTTGCGTCCCAGCAGCAACCGCCCACGGATCAGCCTCTTAATCCAAAGCCAACTAGTGGCTTTCTCTGCAGCTTCGCTTGCGGATTGAATGGCCCTCTTCTTTGCCAGCCCCGTGATGCCCAACTGGTTGAGGACTTTGCAGAGTGAGCATCCTGCAAAGCCTCTACAGCCCACCTCTATGGGCTCATAGTATGTCTTCCAGCACATCTCCACCAGTTCCTGGTACTTTGCGCGCTTCCTCTCGTTAGCCTCTTCAATACGCTCTTCCCAGGGCACTGTCAGCTCCAGAATGATCAGCTGTTTTGTCACTTCGGTGGTGATGATCATGTCTGGCCGGAGTGATGTTGCTGTGATGAGCTGTGGAAATTTCAGCTGTTTGCCCAGATCGACGTGCAGCTGCCAGTCAGTGGCTGTGTAGAGGAGGCCCGTCCTTGTTTTTGGTTGTGGTCGGGGCTTCTCTCCAGCTTTGACAAAAGTGATTGATTTCATTGGGGCGTGGTGGTGTTTGCTGTTACCGATGGCAGTGGCTACGCTCTCAGCAACCACCTTGAGCACCTGGTCATGCCGCCACTGATAGTGACCTTCCCCAAGAGACTTTGGGCAGCTGCTGAGGAGATGTTCTAATGATCCTCTTCCAGAGCAAAGTGGGCAGGAAGGTGTCTCGCTCTTGCCCCAGACATGGAGGTTTGCTGGGCTTGGTAGGGCATCGTAGACAGCTTGGACAAGGAACCGGACGCGCTGGAAGTCTGCCTGCATGATGTTTGACCAGGTAATCCTGCGCTGCGGATGCTCTCCCACCTTGTCCACGCTCCCTGCTGCCTGAGCCCCACCGTCCTGCTCACACGCTCTTCCTCCACACCTGCTCGGACCTCTTCCTGGATTAGATGGTGTCTCTCCTTGCCCTGGGCCTTGCCAACCGGTGTCTTAGGGAAGTATCCCAAACCCGCTCTGCCAGTTGCCATGACTCCCACCAATGCCTTTTGCCTTAGGCGTGACTCTGCCACCTCCACTGCTTTCGCCGCCCTCCATTTCCTCCCTGTTCTCACCTCGATGCCAGCCGATGACACCTTCTGGTCCCTGGAGTCCCTGTACTGCAGAGCTTCTCTTGTTCGCGCCACCATAAACTCTTCCGTGAGGCCACTGAATGGGAGCTGCAAGATGTTACTGGTCCCAGACAGTGCTGCACTGTTGAGGCTGCGGGGAAGGCCAAGCCACCTGCAGAGAAAGCCGCTGATCTTCCTTTCGAGGGACTCAACTGTGGTCAATGGAACAGCGCAAACCAGCAGAGGCCACAGGACTCGGGGCAGGATGGAATGCTGATAGATCTAGGCCTTCAGAATTTTTTTTTTTTATGTCAAGATGGCGTCGCGTGCACAACGCGAGGCTCTGTGCCTCCGTAGTTTTAGCAATTTTTATTTAGTTCTGTTAATAATTAACTTAGTTTTCGCCAGGAGCACTCGAGCGAAGACTCTGTACGGGCACGTCAGGAGCTACTGGAGCTCGGCCGTCTGCACGTAACGAGCCCCACGATTTTCAACTGCCGCCGGAGATCGTCAGGACACCGGGGTCTAGCGGGCCAGCTCCCCCGACAGGAAGTGCCATCAAAGTTGCCCCACCCCCGCATGAACAACCCCTCAGTCTCTCCACCTCTGCTGTACAAGATGCACTGAGCAAGGTGAATGAGCACAAAGCTGCCGGCCCCGATGGCATCCCCGGGCGGGTGCTCAGGCATGTGCTGGACAACTATCCCTGGTCCTCACTGACATCTTCAATCTGTCACTGGCCCAGGGTGTCGTCCCCACTTGCCTCAAGACATCTACCATTGTGCCAGTGCCCAAACAATCAGCGACAGGATTCTCAACGATTTCCGGCCAGTGGCACTCACCCCTGTCATAGCCAAGTGCTTCGAGCGGTTGATCTTGGCTCAGCTCAAACCAGCCTCCCCCCCACACTGGACCCCCATCAGTTTGCCTACCGGACCAATAGGTCTACAGAGGACGCCATATCGGTGGCCCTACACTCTGCCCTGACCCACCTGGACAGCAATAACACCTACATCAGGCTGTTCATTGACTTCAGCTCCGCCTTTAACACTGTCATACCCGCTAGCTTGATCACCAAACTCAGCGGTCTTGGCATCTCCACTTCCCTCTGCAATTGGACACTGGATTTCCTCACTAACAGACCTCAGTCTGTTAGGATCAACAACCTCACCTCCTCCACTATAACACTGAACACTGGCGTGCCACAGGGCTGTGTGCTCACTCCTCTCCTCTACTGTCTCTTCACCCATGACTGCATCCCTAAGTTTAGCTCCAACGCCATCATAAAATTTGCCGACGACACCACGGTGGTAGGACTGATCAGCGACAACGACGAGTCAGCCTACAGGGAGGAGGTCCAGCACCTGACAACCTGGTGTGCCAATAACAACCTCGTCCTCAACTCCCAAAAGACGAAAGAGATCATTGTCGACTTCAGGAAGAACAGAGGGGGCAGACACACCCCCATCCATATAAACGGGACTGAGGTGGAGCGGGTCTCCAACTACAAATTCCTCGGGGTACACATCTCGAGGATCTGTCCTGGTCCCTCAACACCTCCAAGCTGGTCAAAAAGGCGCAGCAGCGCCTTTACTTCCTGAGGAGGCTCAAAAAAGCCCACCTGTCCTCCCAGATCCTGACCACTTCTACCGCTGTACCATCGAAAGCATCCTGACCACCTGCTTTACGGTCTGGTACAGCAGTTGCACCGTAGCAGACAGGAAGGCACTACAACGGGTGGTGAAAACCGCCCAGCACATCATCGGTGCCCCCGCTCCTGCTTTGGATGCCCTCCACCGTAAACGGTGTCTGAGACGGGCTGGGAAGATCATCAAGGACCCCTCCCACCCTAACCATGGACTGTTTGCCCTCCTACCATCGGGGAGGCGGTACAGGAGCCTCAGGTCCCACACCAGCAGGATGAGGCGTAGCTTCTACAATAACACCATCGCACTGCTGAACTCGGAGTCCCGCCGATAGATTTCCACACCTGTATTTATTTATCTGTATTTATCTAAACATTGCTATCACTACGTACTGACACTAAACTGCATTTCGTTGTACCCATACTTGTATCTGTGCAATGACATTAAATTTGAATTGAATTGAATTGAATTGAATTGAATCTGCCTGGCAGACCTGACTTGTCGACGTTGGTGAGTCAGGCTTCAAGGTCTTTGATGGACTTTTGAATGGCGGCAGAGTCTTTCAGAGTTGCGTCAAAAACCTTCCCCAAGCTCTTGACAGGTTGCTCAGTGATGGAGGGAATGGCAGTTCCGGATAGTAAGAAGTGGAATCTGTCAGTCACCTTCCCCTTCTTCAGCACCATGGACCTTGACTTTGTGGTTTGAAACTTATCCTTTCCCAGGTGATGAGTTCCTCAAGACCTTGTAGGATCCACCTACTTCCTGGGACCGATGTTGTGGTGATGGTAAGGTTGTCCATAAAAGCTCTAATTGGGGGCTGTCGCACACCAGACTTGGTTAGGGGGCCTCTGCATCCCACCTCGGCTGACTTGGCCACCATGTTCATGGCAAGAGCAAAAAGAATAACAGAAATGGTGAAGCCCGTTATTATTCCTTTTCCAAGCCGATGCCAGTCTGATGTATCTGACCCAGAAGTCACCCTCAGCCTGAAATTATGGTAATAATCCAGGATCAGGACCTTGATCCTGCTGGGAACATGGTGTCGGTGTAGTGCAAGCTCAGCCAGTTTGTGCGGTCTGGACCCATAGGCATTGGCGAGGTCCAACCACAGAACAACTAGGGCGCCTCTGTTTTCATGGGCTTCTCTAATGAGCTGCGTAACTACTCCTGTGTGCTCCACGCAGCCGGGAACTCCCGGAATCCCACCCTTCTGCACTGAGCGGTCGATGTAGCTGTTTTTGAGGAAAAACTCGGTTAATCTTCGGGAGACAATGCTGAAAAACACCTTCCCTTCGACGCTCAGCGGCGAGATTGACCGAAACTGATTGATGTTCTTTGAGTTTTCCTCTTTCGGGATCCAAACTCCCTCAGCGCACCTCCACTGGTCAGCAACTCTCCCCCTTCGCCATACCACCTTCAAGATCTTCCAGAGGTGTCGAAGGAGCTCTGGGCAGCGCTTATACACGATGTATGTACGCCACTAGGGCCTGGAGCAGAGGCTGAGCGCGCTGCCTTGATGATCTCCTCAACCTCCTTCAGACTCGGCTCCCTCAGATGGAACTCTGTTGTTGGGGGGGGGGGGGGGGGGGGGGGGGGCTGGGCTGATGAGAGCTTTGTTGGGTTCGAGCTCCAGTTCCCTCATTGGATCGCTCAGGGTGTCATGGAGGAAGCGATTTACTTCATCTGTTGAGCACATGAGGCGACCACTGCGCTTGTCCCCAAGTAATCGCCTGGTAAAGCCAAAGGGATTGGAAATGAACGCAGCTCGCTTCCTAGCTCTCTCTCTTCCTCTTCTCCTGTGCCACTCTGCTCTGTGGATAGGGTCATAAGCCCTTTTCCTTAGGATGTTTCGTAGTTCGGCCAAGGCTTGCTTCTCCACATCGGTAGATCTCTTGTACTGGTTTTTGAGGGTTCGAAGCTCCAGCCGCAGTTGATGTATTTCGGTGGCCCTGCGGTTCATGGTGTAGGCGGTGGGCTTGGTGACACCTTTCTCACGATGGCCGAATCTTTCCGAGGCATAACTGGCTATGATGGCAGTCATTGTTTGGAGTGGGCGATCTACATCTCCTGTGGCTGTGGCTTGAACGATGTTGGTCACGTCTTTGTCAAACTGCAGCCATTCATTCCGGTTGCTGGCTGGGGGCCACTCAATCCGTTGCTGTGGAACTACTCTGCAGGGGTTGGGAGACTCTAGTGCGTGGAGGGACTGGGCTCTGTGGGGCGAGTCCTGGCCGGGCTCCTCCTGCGTCTCACCAGGTTCAAGGCCTGTGAGCAGCACCTCTTTCTCCTTCCCCGAGCATTTCATTCTTGCCTGATGGATTTTTAGGCCACGGTGGTTCTTACACAGCTTTCCACAAATGCATCTTATACTCATTGTCAGGTCGTTTGCGTGGGTCAATAACCTTTGCTCCGTCCTATTGGAGATCTCATCCTCCCCCCCCTCTCGGGACCTCCTGGGGCTATTTGATGCCCTACGCCATTCTGCAAAACCACGGTCTTTTACCTTTAATAACTGGTGATCTTTCTTGAATATACCAAGTGACTGACCTCTGAAGCACCCTTGCATACAAATGTCCAAAGACTCACTGGATTTAGTTTTATTATTGTGATGTATTGTTATTATACAGAGGTACATATAATACTATCCATGAATCTATATACTATCAAGTTAAACTGAAGTACAATCGGTAGAGCAAAGGGGAAGATACAGAGTGCAGAATATAGTTTTCAGCAGCGTAACCAACAATTCCATAGGACTAACTCCAATGTCCGCAATGGGGTAGACATGAATGAGACAGTACACAAGCTTATGGAAGTACCATTCAGACCCTGATAACAGAGGGCAGAAGATTTCCAGGTCCAAGTACACCACATTCATTGGCTCCATTATCTATTCCACAAGCTATCTCCTCAAAGAACACATAAATACTTAGCTAAACGTGATTTTGTCTTCACAGATATATGTTGGTTCCGCTCAATCCTATTCTGAGGGGGTAAAAAGAAAAGTATGCAGTGTGCTGCGTAAAGAGACGGCCGCATTATGAGGGGGGATTGAGGAATGGACTAGCAAGTGAAGGCAACTGTTCCATCATAATCTTGTAAAGCAAAGTGCACTAGTAGCGCCATCAGCAACGAGATGGTGGAAAATGATTCCTTGAATTTGAACCTTCTGCCCTAGTTATACTCAGCTTATGGTTTGATTCCATTTCCGAGTGTTGATGACATTGTCACAGAAGCTGCCCGACCTGCTGAGTAATTCCAACATTTCTGCCCTTTTTTAAAATTAGTCAATAGCCAAATGGTTAAAAACCGACGTTAGTAATATTTAAATTTCATCAATAAATTATTGAATACTGCTTACCACATAGTCATAATGTGCACAATTCATGTGGACCACCAGCTCCAAGTCATCATGGAAATTAGCGATTACTTTAATGGAAGTTATGTAAAAAGAATACATGAATCTACAGAAACACAATCAGTCTGAAGAAGGGTCTCGAAGGGTCGCCCATTCCTTCTCTCCAGAGATGCTGCCTCACCCGCTGAGTTACTCCAGCATTTTGTGTCTACAATCATTCAAATAAGTTTAGTAATCCTATTTTACTTCGGAGTCACGTGAGTGACTTTGTGAAGACCCCGCCAGCACGCCTGCGCGGCATATCGTCGCGCGCATTTGCAGCGGCAGCTGGGGGGGGGAGTGCGCTCTCTCCTCGGGCTCCTTCATAAAAGGCCGGTAGGTGAGTATGTGTTTTATCCTACAGGATGGACAAGGGCAAGAGGAAGGCGCTGTCGAAAAGTCGAGCGTCGACCAGCCAACGGCCCTTGTCTCCGGAGCTGCCAACAACGCCAGCAGCTTCGAGGCGTGTGGGGGCAGGAAGGCGGAAGTCGGGTGCTCCCGCTGATTCAGGGGCCGACTCACCGGAATGGTTTACCGCGCCGGAGCTGGAATATCAGATCCAGACTTCGAGCACCCCTTCCCCAAGAAAAGAGGGGGAAAGCAGGTACGTGGCAAGGGGTCTCGCTTGTTACAAGCCACCTCTCCCCGAGCTCCAGTAGACCCGAGGGGGCTGGGCCGGGGGACAGCCGCACGACAGGGGAGCCCTGCAAAGTGCCGATACGTACCACAGCCAGGGATATCTGCCATCGTGCAGCCCGGGCATAACACTGCTGCGTCGTGTAGGCCTGCTGGAGCAGATACCGCCGACAACACACACCCAGGCTGCGGTCAAGGGCGGAGGTGGCAGCAGGAAGCGGTCGGTCAGCTCAGCTCTGGGAGCGGCCGACCATGCGCCTCCACGCCAAATAATGGGCAAGTGTGGAGGTAAGCCTGCACGGACTCCGGGGAGCCAGGTTCCGGGGCCGGCGCCGAGTCAACTCACCTGCCTTCTTATCAGCCGGGTGGGCCGCCACAGTCTGGGAGAAGACAGACTAGCGGAGAGTCCGTGCGGAAGTCGTATGATCCTACTTGGGCTGTAGGTCACGACGACCTGCCATTGGACCCTAGACAGCACTCCTAAGGGGGTGAGGTCCGATGGTGGAAGCCCCAGTGAATTCGCAGGACCTGGGGAAGTCGGCTTGTCCACTGCATATAGCAGGGACGGTCGCATTTGAGCGGTTGGAGCTCTTAGTGGAGCAACTCCTCCAGCGGGACCGGGAACGAGAAGAACGGGACTCGCGGGCGTCCACCAGCCGTGAGAGGACTCCACTCAGCATCTCATCATCTCCAGCAGGAAGCTTGAGGGATTTCCCAGCTGCTGTGTTCGAAGAGGACCCAGGGCAGCCAGTCACCGCTGAGCCAGAGCAGGAGGAGAATGTGCTGGAAGTGGTGAGTAAGTTTGCCGCTACCACCCAGACAGGTGAACCTCTGCACCACAAATTGGCGGGCACCATTGATTACCTGACTACACATCAACTCCAGAGTCAGGTTCTCAGTGATACATTGGAGAAAATCAAACCGCCCGAAAACTGCGTCAACCTCAGTGTGCCCCTGGTTAACGCCCAGATCTGGGGACACTTGAGCACGGCCACCAAGACGCAGGATGTCCGCCTCCAGTGAATATTAAAAGTTCTCTCCACAGGCATCACGGCGTTTGCACGAACCCTGGATGGGGATAATGTGTCGAGTGATCAGCAAGACGCACTGACACTATTATGCAACGCCCAATACGAAATCAACTGCCTGCGTAAGAGCTCCATTAAGCCCACACTAAACCCTAAATTCGCGGGGTTGTGCCGACCATCAACCGCTCCACCGCAACATCAATTGTTCGGAGACCTAGTCAAACAGGTGAAGGAACTGGATGAGGAGGCCAAAACAGTCGGCCTCATGAAGCCTTAACAGACCAGGCCTCACCCATATTACAGGCAACAGCCTACTTCCTCATGGAGAAATCGGCCGCCGGAAAGGGTACAGAGATCCAACCCACCTCCATACCAACAAGTGCCACGACCTTTTTTAGGGCAAGGCCAACAAAGGCCTGCATGGAAAATGTGGCCTCCGGCTCGTCAACCTCCACAACGCCCATTCAAAACACTGTATGTCCGGAACCGCCGTTAACCTTGGAGGTAAGGGGGTCTGGTTCTTCTCACGCCGTAGCATCTCCCCCTGCACAAATAGGTGGGCGGTTGCGGGCGTTTTTGGACATTTGGAAAAACTGTCATCCACGGATGAGTTTATTTTACAAAGTGTTCAAGGATATGTTATAGAATTCATTGAAGGTATAAATCCCCCTACGCAGCATTCGCCTCGTAGGAAATTTACTCTATCCCAAAAAGAGATGGAGGCAGGACAAGCTGAAATTATACGGTTAGAAGAAAAAGGGGTAATTGGCAAAACTAAGCATGAACCAATTGAGTTTGTGTCTAATATATTCACTAGGATTAAGAAAGATGGGGGATGTCGCATTATAATAGACTTAACTGAATTGAACAATTTTGTACAATACACCCATTTCAAAATGGACACGTTTGAAACAGCTAAGCAGATGCTTTACCCAGGGTACTTTATGGCATGCATTGATTTAAAAGATGCATATTATACGGTACCCATTGCAGAGGCTTATAGGAAATTTTTGAAGTTTGTCTGGAAGGGTCAGTTATGGGAGTATAAAGCATTGCCCAATGGAATTACCACAGCTCCTAGGCTGTTTTACCAAACTGGTAAAACCTATATTGGCTCTTCTCCGACAACAAAATTATATAGTAATGGCATATTTGGATGATATCCTTATAGTGGGTCCAACCCTCCAATTGGCAATTCAAGGAGTGGCTGCAACCAAGGATCTGTTTGAGAAGCTGGGATTTGTAATTCATCCAGACAAATCAAAATTGCACCCGGTACGGGTTATGGATTATTTGGGGTTCACCCTAGACACTAATTCAATGAAGATTACCATCCCAACTAATAAAGCTACTACTATTATAGAAGAGTGCCACAATCTTGCTTGCGCCAGGGTACCGACTATTCGGCAAACGGCAAAAGTTATAGGGAAATTAGTAGCTGCATTCCCAGCTGCACGATTCAGACCGTTACACTACCGAAATTTACAAAGATCAAAAATCTCAGCGTTAAAAACAAATGCTGGTCACTTTGATCGGCCAATTCGGTTACTATCAGAAGCCAGAAATGAGCTACAATGGTGGGTTGACAATATTAAAGAATGTCATAGACCTATCATAGTGAGCAACCCTGATGTTGTGTTACAAACTGACGCAAGCGCACAAGGTTGGGGAGCAACTGATACGATGTCCAGTTGTGGTGGCAGATGGAATTCTCATGAAGCTACATTTCTGGAGGCACATGGGATAAATTATATAGAAATGTTGGGCGCATTTCATGGACTGCGGGCTTACTGTACTAATTCACAGGATTTACATGTCCAAATAGATAATACTACAGTGGTGGCTTACATCAATCATATGGGTGGTATCAGGTCGCTATCTTGTGATGAATTGGCTAATACAATTTGGCACTGGTGCATTGAAAGAAACATTTGGATTATTGCGACCTATTTGCCTGGGAAGCTTAATACAGTGGCGGACACCAGGTCACGAGTCTTTAATGACAACATTGAGTGGATGTTAAATCCCCAAATATTTGGAGATATTATAGTTCATTTTGGGACACCAGATATTGACCTATTTGCGTCCAGGTTGAACCATCAGATACCAACGTATGTGTCATGGGAACCAGACCCTGGGGCAATAGCGATGGATGCGTTTTCAATCCATTGGGGGAAATGGTTTTGCTACGCATTTCCCCCATTCTGCCTCATCAGTCGGGTGTTGCAGAAAATTAAACTGGATTCTGCAACTGGTATATTGATTATTCCCGACTGGCCTACACAACCATGGTACCCGATGGTTGAGAAAATTTTAAAAACAACCATGGATGGCGATTGGGAAACACCCAAATTAATTACTCACCCTATTACGGGGATCAGTCATCCTTGCCATGGTCATTTAAACTTGTTGGCTTGCAGTTCTGAAAAGACCGCTCATCCGGGCAGGCATCTCGTCAAGAGCCATGAACCTTATTGCAGCATCATGCCGGGAATCCACCCGGAAACAATACCTCACTCAAATCAGAAAGTGGGAGGATTTCTGTGCCCGGAACAACAAGTCCTCCAACTCGGCAAACAATACCGGATGTGTTGGAGTTCCTGCAGGCCTCCATTTTGATGCTGGCCTCAGTTACAGTGCCATCAACAGCGCCAGGAGTGCGCTGTCTTCATACCTGGATATAGGTATCAGCTCCCACCACCTGGTGTCTAAATTAATGAGGGGAGTATTCAATACCAACGCTCCACGACCCAGATATACAGTAACGTGGGATGTGGGGATCGTGCTGACCCTACTGAGGAGCTGGGCTCCAATAGATGAGCTACCATTGAAACAGCTCACCCTTAAGGTGGTGATGTTCATGGCACTGACGACAGCCCGAGTCCAGACGTTACAAAAACTGCATCTGGACAGCATGGTGGCCACCCCTGGTCGAATAAAATTTTTTGTTAAAGAATTATTAAAACAGCACAGGCCAGGGGCGCATGGGCTGCAGCTGGAGTTTCGGGCGTACCCTGTGGATGCCACACTCTGTATAGTCACCCATCTCCACCGCTACATCCGAGTTACTGGTGCTATCAGGATGAAGGAACAGGGACTCTTCATCAGCCATAAACCTCTGCACCGTCGAGTGACTACACAGACTATCGCCAGGTGGCTCAGGATAGTGTTGGATGCAGCAGGGGTCGCTACTGACATTTTTAAGCCTCATTCCACCAGAGCTGCATCCACATCAGCAGCGAGAGCCATGGAGGTGCCCATGGACCACATTCTCGCCACTGCGGGCTGGGCCAGTGAGAAAACGTTTTTCAGCAGTTCTATAATAAACCTCTGGCCGCCCCTGCGACATTCGCAGAAGCTATCCTGGGAATTGCTCAGTAAATATTTGTCCCCGAATTAGGGTTTGTTGTTTATTTGATTAATAAATTGTGTTGATTTTTAAGCACAGTCAACTGAACTCCATTTATCAGTCTTACTCCATCAGAAATGGCGGCAGTGTGATAAGCGTGGACGTTGTCCAGGGCGTGAAATCACAGAGCTTTGAAATCTTCACGAAGTCACTCACGTGACTCCGAAGTAAAATAGTAAGATTAAATGAGAACTTACCAAGTTTGAAGGTTGATCTGTATTTTACGAGGAGTCGCGGTGAGGGATTTCGTGCCCACCGCTCCCACCCTCTATCATAAGGTCAATCAGGTAGTTCTACGGTTTTCATCTTACTATTTTTAGTCATGGTTGGTTCTGTGATTCCACACCGCTGCTTTGAAGGATGCCGCGCAGGCGTGCTGGCGGGGTCTTCACGAAATCCCTCACCGCGACTCCTCGTAAAATACAGATCAACCTTCAAACTTGGTAAGTTCTCGTTTAATCTTACTATCAGATTGCAACTATTATTTACTTAGCAGAAATACGCAATTATTCACACTCAGTAATGTTAGCCTTTCCGTTGAGAACTAATAGCATAATGAAATTTCCTTTCAGAATTTGTTTAATCCCTGTCAATTATAGTTTGCTTTAGAATGGAGACATTATTTTATGCTCAGTTAAGGGTTCCGATGTTCAGAGCAAGAGCAATTCGGCATAGACTTATCAACTTGTTTCCAGCACAGGGACAAGGCAGCAGCCATATTCTAATTTTACTTCGGAGTCACGTGAGTGACTACGTGAAGAAGCCCCGCCTGGCGCTGGAACGGCATGACGTCGATGCTGACGGCGGAGCATGAGCTGCAGAGGCAGCTCCTCGACAGCTGTAGGTACGGGCCCGCAGGTAAGTGCTGTGGAAAAACACTTTCAGGGTCTAAAAAACTCCGTGGCTGGTATTGAACACCAGGATTTAAAACTAATTTAAAAGTAAAAATAAGTAAAAGTTAAAATAAAAGGAAATACTTTATATGAAAAACAACGGAGTTTAAAAGAACGTCCTAAGGGGAGCAATCGGAACGGGAGATTACGGAGCCGGTTCCGATACCGGTGGCCGTCAAAATTACGTTAGGAAAACGTTTTAGTCGCTCCACAAACTTTTGGCAGGGGGGGGGGGGGGGGATTTTATAAAGTCAGAAAGGCCATAATTTAAAAAGTTCAATAAAAGGCCTTCAGACTAAAAAAGTTTTATGGCTTGAAAAAATAATGGAAAAAAGATTCCAAAAAAGTAAAAATAAAATAAATAAAGAATTCAAGCCAAAAAGGGTTAAAAGGCCCCAAAACATTCCCTAACCTACCCTAAGGGGGTTTCATATGTTAATATATATGATGAAATATTGTGGGAATATCTACCTCAGATATGTTTGAAGGTAGTCTCCTTGAGGGAAAAACTCAGGAGTAACAAGGGCAGTAAAAATAAAATGGAAAACTGACCCTAAATGGAAACCAAAATTAGTTGGTCTCTCACTAAAGCTGTTAAGATTAAAACAGCAGAATAATAATAAAACTTGTTTTATTTAAGTACACTTCAGCACAAAATATATATAGAGGTGTACTAGGTACGATACCTGAATGAATGAGTGAGGCCATGAAAAGTAAATATGGGAAAAAAAAAAAATAATAATTAATTGGTCTCACCAAAGCTGTTATGTGAAACAGCAGAATATGATAAAAACTTTTAAGTTTATAAAGATATCAACGGTGAATCCGTTTATGATATCCATGTCTCAATTATATGAGATATAAGGAAATACGATTTTATAAGTATTTCAAACTGGTGCATGGCATTTCCATTCAATGGAAAACAAATAAAATATTGTGCAAATAACCAATACATTTGAAGTAAAATAAATTGCCATCAGTTTGTGGAGCTCAATGGGAAGAAATATATAATATTTGGGACCAAATCTGCACTCTAGATTTGCAGATCAATACAAATCAGGTTATGTTAAACTCCTGATTATTATGGAATAAAACCTGCCTTATGATTATTCAAAGTATTGATTACAAAAGAACAGACTATTGGTCTTTAATGGGGGAAAAAAATTATGATCTAATATAAAGATTTGATAATGGATCAAAACTAAGGCAGAAGTATGATAAATAAACATAATCAAACATAGCCTTATCCGAACCCATATAATTGGGAAAAGAAGGCTTGAAGTACGTTGAAGAGGTGCAAACAACTGTTACAAAATAAATTCATGAAATCTCCGATTGTGGGGGATTACAGGTGTATTATAATCATTAATTTAATATAACTAAGGACTATAAAAAATTGTAGAAAGGATTGGTTCACCTGTATAAGAAAACGTAAAAATTTGATTTTAGGTTTGCACCCAAAATTAACTCCAATAAAGAAGGGGTACGTACATATATATATTATAAATTACCTCAGTGTACAGATGTGATGGTATAAACCATACAAAACATCATTTTATATACACTTTCACAGTAGTGTAAGAAAATTTTATTAAAATGGAACATCTTCAACATTGAAATACAGTTGTTATTAACAAAGTGTTAATCAAATATTACAGGTGCTTGAAATTAATTAAAATGGGTCAAGCGGTGCAAGTTAAAACATTGTCTAAAGGATTAAATCCAGTTTAAGGCTGTTAAACAGAATACTGGAAGAACAATTGCACTGATAAAAAGATCAGCACTTGCACTAATGAGGACATGGTCATGGTTTATCTTGATCACATTTAAATTAGAGTCAGCTGAAAATTAGTGCTGCAATTACAAGCCTGTTGAAAGGCAAGGACTTGACCCATCACATAAAGCCTATGTTTTAGGCATTCATAAATATTCATAAATTACTATTCTGGATTTAGGAGTAATTCAGCACCATAAGAGGGGGAAAATTGTTCCATGATACAAATATGTCTTATTGCTTTGTTGACATACTTTGTCCCTCCATTAGAAAAAGAGCCTAGGTAAGAGTAAATAAAGCTCCAAAAGAAGGAATACAGAAGCTTATAAGAATATGTATGCCTTTGTGAGAGGCTTATGCAAATACCAAATGATACATTATCATTATTAAAGTAATGGATTAATAAAAAAATAAAAAAAGGGTTCACAAGTTGCTTCAACTATAACCTTAGCAGCTGTTGCAAGCTAAAGCAAGTATTAACAGATGATGGACAGCTTCTGTGAATATTTGGGTAAGATAAAAATATTATCTATTCTTATAAAGGTAATTGATACGTCTCTTTGTTGGGACTACGGACAATAATACCAGATAAATGCAAATGAATTGTCCTAAGAAATTCTCCAAACATTTGTATTAATTATTGAAGTATAAGGTATTATGGATTAAATATCGATTGTTCTATTATGGAAGTGTCCATGTCATATCAAGGTGAACAATACCACGGCTGTGGCATATATTAAATCACATAAGATAAGTAAAATAATAATCATGTTATTATCTGAGTAAACAGATGTGGCATATTCTAAAATGTCCAGCTGTTTATCTCTAAGAAAGAGACAATGTTATCACAGACAACACATTAAGGGGGGAAAATACATTGTCATTAATATGGATTACTTATGATTAATCTGGTTGTATACAGATTAAATAACCGATCTTTCAAATGTTCTCGTGGGTAAACCAAGAACAGGAAAGGTGGATGCTTTTCTCTCAATTACATGGGGAAAAATGTTCTTTTATGTTCCTCATTTTTGTCTGATAGGGCAGTGTCTGATGAAAATATAGCAAGACACTGCCAGAGGCATTTTGGTGGTCCAAAACAGATCCTTCGTGGTTTTCATAAATTTTGTGTGATGTTGAAACACTTGTGATGATTCATAGTTGCAGTAATTTATTGTTGTACAAAGGCATCCATGATATGAAAATATGAATTGACTATCTGCAGGTTGATCAGACCATTACAATAGTTTGATGGTCAAAGAAGTCTATGAATGTTTAACTAATATAACAACATAACAATAAAATAATTATGTATAAAGAAGTGTTATACCTGCAATTTGCAGAAATAAGTTTTAAAAAAAAACAAAACAATATTTTATAAGAAATTGGAAGTCTGTGTATACAGTAAAGTTATTTGTCATATTAGATATATGTGAGTTCCTTGTGGATTGCATTTTTTTCTGAGTATCTAATTGATAAAGCCAATAATAGGGCTCAGAGTGTTTATCGTCCTATTTACGGACAATATACTAACCAAGAAGTTATCGGGTTCATTCGTAATATCCCGATATGAAAAGGGATATATATGTAGATATAAACAGATATATATATGTAGATATAAACATATATATATATATATATATATATATATATATATATATATATATATATATAATATATATATATATACATATATATACATATATATATACATATATATATATATATGTGTGTGTGTGTGTGTATATATGTGTGTGTGTGTTATATATATATATATATATATATATATATATATATATATATATATATATATATATATATATATATAATATATATATATATATATATATATATATATATATATATATATATAATATATATAATATAAGGGCATTTATAAAATCTGTCCAAAATTGCAATACATAAGTCTGGAGATCAATATAGTCCTGAATTGCCTTAGGCAATGGACTCCAATTCTATCAATGATTCAAAAAAGTTAACATTGAAAATAATAATGCTGATGACTTTAGTATCAAGATAAGAGTGCAAACATTGCAAATATTACGTTATAATTGTATGTGGATACAGATTACATTATCATATATGTTTATGAATTTACCAAATAAAGCAGACCAAGAAGAGCTGAAACCAAGGTAAACCTATAAGCATATCCTGTCGGCCTTAAATTGTGTGTGTGTGTGAACATTGATGAAATATGTTGAAGTAGGTAAGAGTCTCTGTGGTAATGAGACAGCACTACTTATTACACACAAAAAAAAACACATTAGGTTTCAGTAAAACTGATGGTTCTAGAGAAATGTATTCTAGATGGTTAAACATTGAATAACACTCAGTGGAACTAGACACTGAAATGTGGAAAATCACTCTGTTAAGGAGGTAGATACATTCACAGGAATGGCACAGGATGAGCCGCTCGAGCAAAGATGCAAGGCCACAGGAGAGTGTAAAATAAATATTAAATTAAATGGAATCAGTCATTGTGTCACGATTGGACATGGAGTGTTGGGTTCTCTATAATTGTTGCTTTGTTCATACCATCAAATTATATATATCAATTGATATTTTGTGATAAACTTGCCTTTCAATGGAAAGGGCATTACTTTTATTCTTTTATAATGTGAAATAATTTATCACATAACTTGAGGCAATGTTTGGAGGAAAAAATGTGTTATTTTGCTCATTACTGTGTTGAATGAGCCAGAGTGTCGTATGAAATGAGTCTACGACATGAAAAACACAGAAAGCTTCAAAATCTTCACGTAGTCACTCACGTGACTCAGACATAAAATAGTAAGATTAAACGAGAACTTACCAGTTCGAAGTTTGATCGTTATTTTATGAGGAGTAACGATGAGGGATCACGTGCCCTCCACTCCCGACCCTCATAAAATAAATGATCATCTGGTAGTTCTAAATCTATGTTGAGCCTTACTATCTTACTCCGGCTATTATGTTCTGTGTTTTTCATGCCGCTGCTTTGAAGTATGCCGTTCCAGCGCCAGGCGGGGCTTCTTCACGTAATCCTTCATCGTTACTCCTCATAAAATAACGATCAAACTTCGAACTGGTAAGTTCTCGTTTAATCTTACTATTAAACACACCTTTGAAATGAATTACTCATCCCAATGGGGCAGCTAGAAGCAACAGTTTGGCCATTGGATGATGTGAATCATGCACTATTGATGGTTGGCTCATTGGATAGTTATATCAATGTCATTTTCCCCCAAAACATTATTTTTCTCCTATACTTTAGAGGTGAAAATAAAAACTTAGTACATGGCCCATCATGTGAAGGCACACAAAAATCAAACTATGATGACTGGTTATGCCTAATTTCTATCAGCAATATAATTGGGAATGAACAATAGCAACTGTCTCACTGGTACAATCACCACAAACTCAACCACAGTTACCCCTTTCACATGTAGCAGTGCCTTCTGTAATAGGAAGTTTGTTGACGTTACCTGGTAGTTCTGCTTTCAAAACAGACACTTATTTCCCCTTTATAATGCAACATAGAATACGAAAGTAAACAAAACTGATATGAAACTTATGGTAGACAAAAATGCTGGAGAAACTCGGCGGGTGAGGCAGCATCTATGGAGCGAAGGAAATAGGCGATGTTTCAGGTTGAGACCCTTCTTCAGACTGATGTGGGGTGGGGCGTCCATTTGTTCACGGTTACAAGATAACATATTATAATGTTGAAGAAAGTAAATGTTCCATGCATGAACAGAATAAGAACACTGCAATAACAGATATAATTTCCTACCCAATTATAATATCTTATCTTCATATTAATATGCAAGTAAAACTTTACTTTTCACTTCAGGTTTCTTGCAATTTGGATGTCTAAAAGTAACACGGGAAACTCAAAATATTTAGCAAGAACCTGCCAAAATGTAGTTTCACAACCTGAAATGCCAGGTTACTGAAATCCCAAAACTCCGTATGAACCTAGAAGTAGAATAAGGAAAGATGATATTGCAGACAACAGATTTATTTTGTGTTTAAAGCAGATTTTTTAAGAGACTAATCTAAAAAAACAATTGGCAGGTGAAAGGTGCATATGACACAAATCTATAAAGCTGTAAACCTGTAGATCTCAACAACTTAATTAATGTTACAGAGTTGTTGAGAAACAAATTTTAAAAAAAATCAGTCATTACTAATTCTTCTTTCCAGATTTTCATTTTATTCAATAAGACATATTCTGGCCGAACATTTTAATTAGAAATCCTACGTCAACAGGTTGATTTCATTCATTGTTTAATCTCTGCAATATTATTTTAATTTGCAGTCAATTAGTGCAGGTATTTGCCTTCAGAAGTTGTTCCAATGAGCCTCATGATTCTCAATATAACCAAAGGCTTGTCGCTTGGCTTATACACAAAAGTACCTACCTAGGAAGGGTCTCGACCCGAAACGTCGCCTATCTCCTTCGCTCCTTAGATGCTGCTGCACCCGCTGAGTTTCTCCAGCTTTTTGTGTACCTACCTAGGATAGTTTTTTTCCTGAAATGTATGTTAGTTTGATATAAATATAGTCTTAAATTGTTTGGACAGCAATGATATTCCAATCCCAAATGTTTGCAAAATTAGTTTCAATGATGGAGATGAATTGAACACTCTGAACTGTAACATCCTCGTGGCCCCAGAGAGGATTTTTTCAAGTTGCCAGAATCAACCACTTAAAATTGAGCTGTTTTTTGTTTAATTAACATATTTTCAATTAGAGTGAAGGAAAGTGTGCATCTCCAGTAACCACAGAGAAAAGGCTTTTATATGAATCTGCCGCAGCAAAAGGTTACGTTTATTTTAGGCTTTCTGCAAGCAGTGATAAAGCCGTTATTCCAATGCAAGTTCGCAACATTTTCAAAATTAAATGCAATATCACTAAAGGGTTTCTGAACAGTATATCTCATCGGTCTGAAAGTATAGCTGCTATCTGGGCGCTGGCCTCAATATGTTCCACTGGAATACAAATCCACCAAAGCATCTTTTCCATTTTGCTGGATTTCTTTTAAAAAATGGCATTATACTCCATCCTTCAACATTTGGTTTTACCTCTTCTCTGTGAAACATTATTCTGCCAGCTCTCAGCCTGCAAGAAAAAAATCTTCCTTAATATTATCTTTGTTGTTTAACTTTCATTGAATATGTAACTGAAAGTAGCACATCTACTCAGTATGTTAACATTATTCAATGGCCATGATGAACATTATGTGCATGCGACTTCCCTTTTAAGATTCTGATACGCAATTTAGTTCTAGGATAGATATTTTTCATTTTATTATTCGTGGATAGAGTTAATTTTATAAGTTTTTTGAAATAGTTTATTTTAACACTTTCAAGATTTTAAAACCAAAGTATTATTTGACACGTGCTCTTGGTTAGCTTTCTTTTGCTTATTGATGTCTACAACACAAGTTAGAATTCAGAAACTTATTTGATACCCAAAAGAACAAGGTTGACCCAGGGCACCTGCATTTAAGGATAAATACAATTCACTCTGCCTAAATATACAGATATTCCAAATGTATTATATACCATAAGCATCAAAGGAAAGACTGTAACCTGGTGGAAAATATAATGCATCAGGGCTAGGGGTACCTAGGAAGAGAAGAGAGGAGGAGAGTAAGGAGAGGGGGGGGGGGGGGGGAGAGAGAGCAGTAGTAATGGAAAAGGAGGTGGAAAGAGGGAGGCGGAGATAGTAAAAGGAGCTAACGGACAGACAGACACACGATGCAAGAAGCAGGATGTAGATGGGGAATGCCACGGAAGGCTGTGAATGTCAAGTCGACAGATATTTTTAGGGCAGATACAGATAGATTCTTGATTAGTACAGTTGTCAGTGGTTATAGGGAGAAGGCAGGAGAATGGGGCTAAGGGGAATAGACTTGAGAGGCTGAATAGCCTAATTCTGCTCATGTCACTTACGAATGGTTGGAAAGAGGAGGGATAGGGGAGGGGTGTGAGAAGGTGCTTGTGTGGTGTATTGTGGATCATGGGGTTATTGGGCATGTGAAGACATGGTGAGGGGGAACCGGAAGTGAATGTGCTCAAGGGTGGGTGGGAGGTGAGATAGTGGAGGGGTGAGGGGGTAGCAAGGGTGTGCAAGGAAATAGCAGTGGGCAGACTATGTGGGCAAGAAGAGTGGATAGAGAGGGGAAAGGAGATGAGAGAGGAGTGTACAAGTACTTGTGGGGGGTGAGTGGATAAGCAGTGAAAATGCATTGGGGGCGGGTTGGAGGTGAATGTGTGAGAGGGTGGCTGGATGTTAGGTGGGGCGCTGGAGGAATATGGAGAAAGTGGGGTGTGTGAGGAAAGTGAGGGAAGTAGAGAGAGGAGTGGAGGACAGGGGTGGGCAGTCGCAGGGTGCGAGGTACAGTGGAGTGCTGCGGAATGGAGGGTTGTGGGGAAGTGGAGAGGTGGAATAGTTGTAGGGACAACACAGTGAAGCAGGGACGGGGCTGGAGTAGATGGTGGTACAGTGGGTGAGGGTGGGGTGTGACAATGGACAGCATTTAGAGGAATGCAGAATGCAAGGAGCATGGGAGGTGGATCATGCCCATCTCGCAGTGCAGGTGCATTTTCACTGTTGCCTTTCGGACATCCCCAGGGAGGCAGGAGCTTCTCCAAGAGCTCAAAACTCTGGATCGGGTGAGGGTTGCAGTCACAGCACCACTGCGTTTGCTGCCGGATGCTGTTTTCACCATGAAACCTGAATCCAAGGAGCAGTGTGTGTGGGAAGGAACAGGAGATGCTGGTTTGCACCGAAGATAGACACAAAATGCTGGAGTAACTCAGCGGGACTGAAGAAGCGTCTCGACCCAAAAAGTCACCCATCCCTTCTCTCCAGAGATGCTGCCTGTTCTGCTCCAGCATATCGTGTCTATCCAAGGCGAGTCACAGAAAACTGGGAAATTGAATAGCCTTGACAAATTAATAAATGGGTGTGTTAACATATTGGTTATATTACCGAGCTAGTAATGCAGAGGCCTGGATGTATTTAGTGCTTCAGTCCAAAAAGGGACAAAAAAGGTTAAATTAAAGTGAATGTCCTTTATATCAAGGAACCATTTGAATGACCAAGAAGGAACTGCAGGTGCTGGAAAATCGAAGGTAGACAAAAATGCTGGAGAAACTCAGCGGGAGCGGCAGCATCTATGGAGCGAAGGAAATAGGCAACGTTTCGGGCCGAAACCCTTCCGGGTTTCGTCCCGAAACGTTGCCTATTTCCTTCCGGGTTTCGTCCCGAAACGTTGCCTATTTCCTTCCGGGTTTCGTCCCGAAACGTTGCCTATTTCCTTCCGGGTTTCGTCCCGAAAGTTGCCCATTTCTTTCGCTCCATAGATGCTGACGCACCCGCTGAGTTTCTCCAGCATTTTTGTCTACCTACCATTTGAATGACCTTTGCTTCAGAAATCACTCGTACAAATCAAGTCAATGGGGCTCATAGAGGAAAGGTTGGACGGCACCACAGCACGGTAGAGTTGCTGCCTTACAGCGCCAGAGACCCGGGTTTGATCCTGACTACAGGTGCTGTCTGTATGGAGTAACCACTTCTTCTTAACATTTGACCATTCTTCAATCGAGCATCATCAACAGCCTGAGTGTCAGTAACTATTAGATGATAAAGTGCACGGGTCTCGCAAAGAGTGTGGCAGCGAGAGCTGGGCATTCCAATGAGGAGTGGCTCCACCAAGCCCTTCCACCATCCACAGGGCATGTTGGGCTAGAAAACTAAAGATGATTGAATCTACCCAGCCAGAAACAGTCTGCTTAACTTGAACCCGTTTTAAACATTAACTCCCCTGTCCCACATTCGAGACACACCAGATTAAACTGCAAAACACTCCTCCAGCAGTAGCTGCAAACCCTGCGCCTTCCATCACCATTTTACAGGCTGATATATGTGTGTTAATGCCAGCATCTGCAAGGTACACGTTATCCAGGGTGGCACAGTGGCGCAGCTGGCCTCACAGCGCCAGAGGCAAGCGTTCCATCCTGATCTCGGGTGCTGTCTGTGTGGAGTTTGCACGTTCTCCCGGTGACTGTGTGGGTTTCCTCCGGGTCCTCCAGTTTCCTCTCCCAAGTTGCAAAGTTGTTTGTATGTTAATTGGTTACTGTAAATTGCCCCTAATGAGTAGGGAGTGGATGCAAAAGTAGGATAACATAGAACTAGTATGAATAGGAGATCAATGGTGGGTGAGGACTCAGTGGGCCAAAGGGCCTGTTCCTATGCCGTGCGTTTCAATCATTCCAGACTGTCCTTTCATCCTAAAAAAAAGTCTGAAGAAGGGTCTCGACCCGAAACGTTGCCTATTTCCTTCGCTCCATAGATGCTGCCTCACCCGCTGAGTTTCTCCAGCTTTTTTGTCGACCTTCGATTTTCCAGCATCTGCAGTTCCTTCTTAAATGTCCTTTCATCCATGCTTTGCTGAATCCTGCACTGCTCTATCCAACAGCAAATGTGAGTCTAGCTTTACCTGGTGAACTTCCAAAGCTCAACAAGATGGCTCACTGACATCTCCAGACAAATAGGAACTGGCAATAAATAAGTTCTAATGAAGGGTCTTCAACCTGAAACATTGGCTCCTTTTCTACCCTCTGACTTGCTGAGCATTTCCGGGTTTTATTCCTGAAGATAACTCCTTGCTTTGCCAGTAACAATCATGTCCTAGTAATGAAGACTTGCGACATACACTTGGCTAGTGTTGCAGAGGGAATCCCTTGATTTGGACTTTAGACCTTAGAGATACAGTGCAGAGACAGGCCCTTCAGCCCACAGAGTCAGTGCCGACCAACGATCGTCCTGTACACAAAAACTATCATAAACACAAGGGACAATTTACAATTTTACCAAAGCCAATTAACCTACAAACCTCTACAGTGCGAGAAGAAACCGGATCACCCAGAGAAAACCCACACGGTCACAGGGAGAATGTATAAACTCCATACAGACAGCACCTGTAGTCAGATCTCTGACGCTATAAGGCAGCAACTCTACCACTGTGCCAGTTAAGTGATTTGGTTCCGATATTCTTGGTTCCTATATTCATCAGTTCGTTGACTGGGAGCTTTTATACACAACAGCTGCCAACACAAAACCATAAGCGACAGAACTGCCAAGTACTGAGAACACAACCTTCATACAATAAATATAATAATATTTGTAGAAGACATATAATCAAACGTCATCATTTAATCAGAGCAGGAATGCCTCCAGCAATGTCGGCAACCAATTGGCAACCCAACTGCACATTTATATTGTAAAATTCAATAACCTCAGAAAAGGCAAAACAAAAAATAGTGTATGGGCAAGGGATTGTCTAAGCTGGTTTTATCATCATTTTATACAGCAATAACGGACAACATTTATGCAGATCACACTCACTGCAATGAAAAGCATCCTTTATACTTTGTCATGTGACATGATTTTCATTAAGCCTTTGCAAACTAAATATGGAAATGATGCTTGCTGCAGTACTTACATGATACATTGAAAGGGAAGCAAATAAACAAGGCAGTGATAGAGGGCGACGTGGAGGAAAGCAAGAACGGCTTACACGCTGGAATCATAACAGCAAAGAACCAGCATTTTACTGCAAGTATTTCATTCATTCACAAAAAGCACTGCTACCTTGTGATACAAGGAGTAGAAACAAATGCAAGACGAAAAGAGTCGAGGGAAAAATCCAATTTAAATGCAAATCCACGACGGTGAAACAGGTTACTATTTACAAGGCTTCTGCTTCAAGCATGCTGTAATGAAAATGACAATAAAATGGAAATTAATTTCTCATGAGGCAAATATCTCATTTATACGCAAGTACTATCACCATCTCAAGCTATTCACAGCAGTCAGGTTGGATTCATTACCCAGAGTACACACACGCATCACCATCTGTCTTGCTTTATCCGATAGCTCAATAATCCAGTTTGACTGGCAAAACTTAAAATATTACTAAACCTCTTCACTGGGTTTGTGAAAGATGTTTAGAATGACCTGGAATCCTTTTCAAAAATGATTCCAAACTGGATTACTACAGAATTACTGCAATTAGATCAATTATCTAGGAAAGTGAAGTCTTACCGTATCTGGATTCCTTTGAACCGTGCTGTGACTTTAAGGAAGAGAATGAGCCAGCTAGGCTTGGTGGCTGCTACAGTCAGTGCTGGATGTCAGTTGTGAACTCAACACACTCCACAATGTATCTGTGGATACACAGTGCAGCAGCATGCCCATCTACATCCTCCCATGAAAAACCTCTAAATCATCATCTCCAT
The DNA here is from genome assembly GCA_035221665.1 of Okamejei kenojei. Taxonomy (NCBI): domain Eukaryota; kingdom Metazoa; phylum Chordata; class Chondrichthyes; order Rajiformes; family Rajidae; genus Okamejei; species Okamejei kenojei. The sequence continues at coordinate 35,583,791 of CM069154.1, forward strand.
GGTTACAGATAACACAGAACACGTCACTGAACCATAATGAAGCCATGAAGTCTTGTGCAGCAGGCTGCTAACGTACTAAGGAAATACTTTACAATATGATTAATAAACTTCATCTATTGACTCGCATACTCCAGTGGGCATTTTTGGGGGCATGCGGCAAATGTTTTACGACCCATTATGAAAATGAATAATTTTAGCTCATTCAGCAAGAACTGGATACCAAACAGTGCAATTTAATTTAATGTACATCCTTTAAGGAGGTACAAAATATTATCCCAATACATTGTTAGTAAATACATTCAATTATTGTATGACATCGATAAAAACAAAATGGATATCTAGAAATCATTTCCTATTTCCCCAAACCGATGAGGCGCAGTGTGTTAATTACAGAAGCTGTATAAATCTGTGATTGATGTGGAAAGGCCCCTTGCAAGGAGTTCAGCTGGCATTATAATTCATTCTCCAAGTCTTAACTGACTACATACTCAATTGGCATCTTTTTCTTTTTGTTGCGATATGTGGAACAGGAGCAAGGAACGCTTGTGAAATGGTCAATTCATACATGGATACACACTCTTTCAAAGCAAATCTTCCCTTTCTCCAAAAAGTAACATCCTGTGGCTGAAAGTAGAGCACAGCTTTAATTAATGTGTACACCCCCTGGAACAATTAAATGTAGGATCCAATGGAACTCTTATACAATGGATTTGTAATTACCCTGATCAATTGTATCAAGAGATTAGTGTGATTGTCATCAGCTTGTTGGAATGTAACCGAGAAAATCCACATTAAAAAAAAGAGTTTAAATATCATTTTGGATGACGTGAAGCCGAAAATCAGAAACATAATTAGACACAAAAAGCTGGAGTAACTCAGCGGGCCTGCTGGCATCTCTGGAGAAAAGGAATAGGTGGCATTTCAGGTCGGCACCCTTCTTCAGAATGAGGATCAGAGGAAAGGGAAACGAGATATAGATGGTGATGTAGAGAGATATAGAAGAGACTAGATCAAGTGGAACCCGTTGGGTCCCTTCCCCTCAACGGGCGGTTGTGGGGGGGGGGGGGGGGCTGCGGCGTCACACACACACTAACCACCCCCCCCCCACACACACAGGGGGGGAGGGGGGGGGGGGGGGGAGGGGGAGGGATGAATGGAAGATATACAAAAGAGTAATGATGATAAAGGCCAATGTTAGCTTTTTGCTAGATGAGAATGAGTACAGACAATAAATAATGTATTTTGCAAACTTATGAAGCTGGCAGAATCAAATCTGGAGATTAGGTTTGAGAATGAGATTTTAGAATTTATTTAAGTATGACAAGATTCAATTAATTGTAGAGAATTTCAAAAGTATTGGCTATTCAGTCCCTTGTGCACGGTTCCACAATTCAAGGTCTTACCTGGCTTGCATTATTTTACTCGCATATCATTTCAAAAGAAAAATCAGGATAGAAGCAATTATTTAATTGGAAAGAAAATAATGTACATGAATACAAAATAGATTTGGGAATCCTGCCTAGCATTAATATTGAGGCTATAACATTAATATTGATGAGCAAATGAGGTGCTGAAATTAATGAAGGTCCATGGTGATTCAAAGTAGAATAATTCCAATATATTATTGGTGCAACAACATTTACTTTGGTAACTAACTAGTAATTTAGTTTTTCTAGGTTAGAGATATACAGTACTGAAACAGGCCCTTCGGCCCTCCACGTCCCCACCAACCAGCAATCACCATACTATCCTACACACACTCTAGGGACAATTTATAATTTTACCAAAGCCAATTAACCTACAAACCTGTACCTATTTGGAGTGTCGGAGAAAACTATAGCACCTGAAGAAAACCTACGCAGGGCACAGGGAGAACATACAAATCCGTATAGACAGCACCCGTAGTCAGGATCGAACCCAGGCCTCTGGTGCTGTAAGGCAGAAACTCCACCACTGTGCCACCCTGGTTGACAAATCTATTTTTGTCATAAGATAGGAGAACGCAAACTACATGGACAGCGTACGTCTTTCATCTTGAACTTCATTTATTCCGAAGATTCAGTTGCCACAAAACACTCATTTGACTATTCCTCCCACTTCCCCCCTATTCTTCTTTCTGATGGATCAATATGCAGTTTTGCCACTGGGTGTCTCCTCTCCAACCATCCGAAATATGGATAACCAGACAAATATCAGACATTCCTACATGTATGTCATTTGTTTTATTCTGTTCCATTGTTCTGCAAGGCCTTTCGATCTGAAGAGGACCTTCAATAATACAAGGTGTTATACAGAAACTCACAAAGTGTCCTGATGCGTTGGAATTAAAAAAATTACATTCACTATGTTCTCCGTTGTAATGCAACGTTTTCAGTAAGATAAAAGTAGATTTTTTTTGTCTTATAGAGCAATGCAACAATAAAACTATTTACATGTAGGCATTATTGATTAATGTACTTATTTTTCAGTATACATTGACTGAGAAAATGAAAAGCTTCTGTGGAAAAGACCTTGATAGGTTCATTTTCTGCAAGCAAATTGTTTGGGAAAATCTGCACAAAATTTGGGGAATCTTAAATCGTGTAGCTTGGCTTTTAGTGATCAATGGGTTTCTACTCTTCTGGCCTCAGGAGAAAAATAATAATGACGAAAATAAATAAATATTTCAAATTTAAAATTTTAACATTTAAAATTATTTCCTTCACTCCATAGATGCTGCCTCACCCGTTGAGTTTCTCAAGCATTTTTGTCTACCTTCGATTTTCCAGCATCTGCTGTTCGCTCTTAAACATTTAAAATGTATCTTTTTTAAGGCCTTTTCTGACTAGAATCCCCTTCAGCACTGGATACATAGAGCAGAGATGTCAATGTTTAAAAACAAAATTGTCACCATATCATCAGGATCCTGTGTGAATATGTTAAACAGGGTGCTGTCAATTAAGAGTAGATGTTCTTGATAATTGCCATTGAGCAGATTAAAATCATCAGCATCAGTTGCCTTCAGGGAAATATGTTACTTTATCAATTTTAGATATAGATCTATTTGATGTTTACTGGGGAATGAGTTATTTTACTATATATTGATATTTATAGATATTTCAGTCGATTTATTTTCAACAATCAGATTGAAATAAAATCATTTCCTGACTCCCTCAAAACATATCTTTACAGATTGAAATAGCCAGTTAAGATTGTGATAACATGTCCATAATATAGATTAAATATTTGATTAGCTACTGAATCAATCTGATTGTGAAATATTCTCAGAAATAACTAGATATTGCATTGGGGAATAAGGAAATAGCAGATAAATTGTTTTAAATGAGTTTGCATCTGGCTGCATGGACGAAGAAACAGAAAATCTCGTGGAATAACGTGACACGAAAGGTCAAAAATAAATGAGGCACATAAAAACTAGCATTAGTGAAAAACTAATATTGGAGTAGCTAACAGGACTGAACGATGATAACCTCTCTCAGGTTCGGCCGGAGGTGGCTATGCAGATGGAATTATCAATTGTAGAAGAATTCCAGAAGAAGGGGGGAAAGTGTAAGCCCCTATGCAAGACAAGAGAAAGAGAAAAAAAAAGAAGTACAAATCAGTTATCCTGACATCAGTTGCAATGAAAATCCTGAAATCAATTCTTCAGAAAATGACTTGGAAAATAATAACAGCACTGCACAAAGTCAAAGTGTAGCACCTTTACACACAAAGGTACGGCCTCTGTTGAGGACTGACCATTCTGCGAAGGAAGAGGGAGGTCGGGTGGGGGGGGGGGGGGGGGGGGGGTGGTGGGTGAAAACATGATAGGGGTTGAGGGCTGGGGTCAGAGGGGGGCAGTGGGGTGGAGGGAGGGTTGGAGGTAGATCCAACAACATCACGTGGACCAACTCCCCTGCTGACTCTCCTGGGTCCACGCTCTCCCCTTCCTGCACCTCAGGAAACCTCAGCAATGGCAGCACTGGGTCCTGCTGCCTTTCCCTCTATTCCAACCATGTTACCTCTCCTACCCCATCACTACTGTTTCCATCACACCCCCTTCCCGTCTCAGCCCCCATATCCCCCCACACACACAGTATCTTGCTGAGCTTCCATTCACCTCCCTGACCCCAGCCCTCACCACTGCCATTTTTACCCCCTCCTCCCTTACAGCGCCAGAGACCCGGTTCAATCCTGACTACGGGGGCTTGGCTGGGCGGAGTTTGTACGTTCTCCCCGTGGCCTGCGTGGGTTTTCTACAAGATCTTCGGTTTCTTCCCACACACCAAAGACGTACAGGTTTGTAGGTTAATTGGCTTGTTATTAAAAAAAAGTAATAATTGTCCCTGGTGTGTGTAGCATTGTGTAAATGTGCGGGGATCGCTGGTCAGCGTGGACTTGGTGGGTCGAAGTACCTGTTTCCACGCTGTATCTCTAAACTAAACTGCCAGGCCTCAACAGACACCTAGCACTTAATCTCCACGGTGCTAGGCCCCAACGACAACGAAGACCCGACAGGGAAAGGTCGGGTCCCCGTACAGGGAAGAGATTTAAAAGTTCCCCCCCCCCCCCCACAAATACACAGCTAAAAACAATATATAAACTACAACCAAAATATGCACTTAACAGTACAAAAAGAAAAAGAAAGACAGACGGACTGCAGAGGCCGCTGCCGCGAGGCACCACCACTTCCTGCGACTCGACCTTCAAGGAACCATGCACCTGTACTCCCAGTTCCTTCTGCTCTACAACACTACCCAGAGGCCTACCATTTACTGTGTAGATCTGCCCTTGTTCAACGTCCCAAAATGTAACACCTCACACTTCTCTGTATTAAATTCAAATTCAATTAAGATCGCTGTATCTCTAAACTAAACTGCCAGTCCTCAACAGAGACCTAACACTTAATCTAAATTAATAACTTAGTCTACACTTAATATAAAATGTGGGCATATAAAGCACGGTGTCCTCCTTTGCACAAAGCCAACATGATATATTAAGCCTAACTCGTGTATGATGGATTTTTGGGAATTTTTAAGAGGTAATAACTGGCAGCTTAGATAAAGGATGGGGACTACGCCAGTTGGGGACAATATACTAGCTTTAGGGGATGAATAATGGATAGAAAACAAAGAACAGGAATTAATGGGTAATTTTCAGACTGCATTAAGACCACTGGGGATCAATGATGGGGACACATTTGTTTGCAATTTATATGTAAATGATTACGTAAGGTGATCATAGAGTGATACAGTGTGGAAACAGGACCTTCGACCCAACTTGCCCACATCGGCCAATAATGTCCCAGCTACACTAGTCCCACCTGCCGGCACTTGGTCCATATCCTCCAAACCTGCCCTATCCATGTACCTGTCTAACTGTTTCTTAAATGATGGTATAGTCCCAGCCTCAACTACCTATTCTGGCAGCTTGTTCCATACACCCGCCACCCTGTGTGTGACAAAGTTACCCCTCGGATTCCTATTAATTATTTTCCCCTTCACCTTGAACCCATGTCCTATGGTCCTCGATTCCCCTACTCTGGGCAAGAGACTCTGTGAATCTACCCGATCTATTCCTCTCATGATTTTGCACACCTCTATAAGATCCCTCCTCATCATCCTGCGCTCCAAGCCTCATGCACCTGTACTCCCAGATCCCTCTGCTCTACAACACTACCCAGGGGCCTACCATTTACAGTGAAGGTCTGCCCTTGTTCGACGTATCAAAATGCAACACCTCACGCTTCTCTCTATTAAATTAAAATTCAATTAAGATCAAATGTAAAATAATCAACATTTGCTGTTGATAATGAACTAGGATCTGGCCCACAAAATCTATGCCAAACATGATGCCAAATTAAACTAATCTCCTCTGTCTGTAATCCATATCCCTCCATTTGCTGGATATCCATGTGGATATTAAATGTCACTATCTTATCCACGGGAATATAGATTAGCTAAATGAATGGACAAGGACAGGGCAGAGAGAATAGAATGTAATTTAAGAAGCATTTTGACAGGTACATAGATAGGATAGATTTAGAGGGATATGAGCCCTCTAAATATCCCTCCATGAATATACCTGAGAGAGAGGCAGCCAGTTGTTTCCCAGGATGGCAGAAATGTCATGAGGAGAGATTAAAATAGGCTTTTAATCTTTCAAGTTTAGAACAGGAGCAATCTCATTGAAAACAAATTTGTTCCAGGGTATTTGCAGAATTTCCCATGACTGGTATTGCTGGAAAGACTAGGTACAGTATTAAAATAAGCGATCAACTTGAATACTCTGAGATACTATGAAATGCTCCATTTACATACTGTCCAGTTAAATCATGCTATGCATGAGTACAATCAGATATCACTGAACATAGTGTTACAGCATTGTAGTGTTACAGAGAAAGTGCAGACAAAAAAAGTGCAAGATCCATAATGAGGTAGGTTGGTAGATCAGGATGACAACTTAGATTATGGGAGGACCATTCAGTAGCCTGAAAACAGCAGGGAAGTAGCTGTTTCTGAACCTGGTGATATGAGCGTTGAAACCTTTGTATCTTCTGCATGAAGGGAGAGCAGAGAAGAGGGAATGGCCAGGGTAAAAGTGGTCTTTGATTATGTTGGTTGCTTTCCATAGGCAGTGTGAAGTGTCAAATGGGGTCTGGGAGTGTGGAGGGAGGTGGGTGGGGGTTGTATGATGGAATGTGCTACATACACAACTCTCTGCAATTTCTAATGGTCTTGGGCAGGACTCTGATGCATCCCAACAGTAGTTGGCAAGAGTTGTCCGAGAGACACCAAACTTAGTCCGATCAGATTTCATCAGAGGATAGTGAATACCTTTACATTTCTTCAGAGGATAGTGTTTAGAGGATAATCTTTGGAAGTCATTACCCCAGAGATCTGTGAAAGGTCAGTTGCTGAGTACATTCAAGTTGGAGATTGAAAGCGTTTGTGATATTAAGGGAATCAGGGGACATGAGATTATTACAGGAAATAGTGCCGAGCTGATAGATCAGCCCTGGTGTTATTGAATGGCAGAGAAACACAAAGGGCAGAATCATAACACCAGTCCTTATTTTAGTTCAAAATACATTTTTGTAGCACTTGAAAATAAGGAGTAGGATCATGAAACCTGCCCCGTCATTCACTATCATCATGGCTGATCTATGTTGGCCTTAACCCCTTCCGTGCCAGTTCCCTCAAATATATATTTATAAAATATAATTATAAATATATGTATCTATGTATATCTCCACCTTAAATATATCTAATGATCTGCACTACACCACATTCAGGTGCAGAGATTTCTATACAATTTCAATTTCTTCAAAATGCACAAAAGATTGAATACACATCAGTAAAATCCCTGCCATTTATTTGAATGGTTTTAGGTAAACGAATAGCTCTAGAAAAAGTGGAAGTATCTAGATTTACATATGTAGATACAAGGAACTGCAGATGCTGCTTTACGAAAAAAGACACAGATGCTGGAGTAACTCAGCGGGTCAGGCAGCATCTCTGGAAAACATGGATATGTGACGTTATGAGTCGGGACTTTCTTCAGATTGGTGGAGAGGTAACAGCTGGAAGAAAGGAGGGGCATGAACAATGCCTGACAAATAAGTGGAATGTGCAGCAAGGAACATGCAGGCGCTGGTTTAAACCGCAGATAGACTCAAAAAGCTGGAATAACTCTGTGGGACAGACAGCATTTCTGGAGTGACGTTTTGGGTCGAGACCTTTCTTTAGACTGGTTAGGGATAAGGGAAACAAGAGATATAGACGTTGATGTGGAGAGATAAAGAACACGCGAGACCAAACGCAGATAGGGTGACCAGCATTCCTTTGCTCTCTATCCCTCCCCCATCCAAGTCGCATTAGCTTAAGTTTTCACCCTACAAACAGCTTACATTGGCCTGATTCCTTTGTCATTGTTACATTTTTGCATATCTTTCAATCATTGTTCCTTATCTCTGCACATCACTGTCTATATCTCTCGTTTCCCTTCTCCCTAACCAGTCTGAAGAAGGGTCTCGACCCGAAACGTCACCCATTCCTTCTCTCCAGAGATGCTGCCTGTCCTGCCAAGTTACTCCAGCTTTTTGTGTTTATAAATGATAAGTGGATACAGGTGATAGGGGAGGTTCCTGTTTGGCAGATGATTGGAGAAAGTCCATAGCTGAAAAAAAAAGGTGCGAGATAAGGATTGAAGAGGTGCAAATTGCCAAGCCAGAGGAACAAATATGGGTGGAAGGGGATCAATTGGTGCGTCGGGATTGGGGAAGAGTAGATTTACTGAGTTGCTCACTCAAGCGGAAGTACCAATATTTTTCCAAAACTGAAGAAAATGGAGGGCTTGAAATTCAACCATGCAGCTCTCTCTCTCTCCCCTCTCTCTCCCTTCCTGTCGTTCAAATAAAGATGAGCATTTCCCACAGTGGAATGTATTTATGTGTTTTACCTGTGCAAAAATCACCTCTGTGGAAATCTGAATGGGTTTTTCCATGTTGAAAACACACCAATGCCTCAGGATGGCAGAAACCCCTCCAAATGTGCGTGTTGGAGACACGCTGACCTCCAAAGATCAGCGTGTCTCCAACAACTCTTACCAATCTTTACAGGTACACTGTAGAAAGCATTCTATCAGGATGCACCACACCTTGGTCTGGCAACTGATCTGCCCAAGACCATAAGAAACGGCAGAGAGTCGTGGGGATGTAGACCAGTCAATCACACAGACCAGCCTACCACACATCTCGCCCCATCAATTCCATCTACACTTCACGCTGCCTTGTAAAAGTAGGCAACATGATCAAACCTAAGGTAGACACAAAATGCTGGAGTAACTCAGCGGGTGAGGCAGCATCTATGGAGAGTAGGAATAGGCGACGTTTCGGGTCGAGATCCTTCTTCAGACTGATGTCAGGGGAGGGGGCGGGACAAAGATAGAATGATCAAACCTAATTTACACTCAGGACACTTCATCTTCTCTCTCCTGTCAGGCAGAAGATACCAAAGCTTGAAACCATGTACCATCAGATTTAGGAACTGCTCCTTCCCCGCTGTCAACAGACTATGTTTTTTGTTGTCTGCACTTTCTCTATTACTGTAAAGGGCCTGTCCCACTTTCATGACCTAATTCACGACCTTTTTTACTCGTGGACATTTTTTATCAGGCTAGAAATACGCCCCGACCTACTTGATGCCACGAGTACCTATGACTAGCATCACGACCTACCTACGACCTCGTGACGACCATGCTGTGAGTATGAGTCAAGGGCAAACTCGGCAGAGGTTGTAAATTAGGTCGTGAAAGTGGGACAGGCCCTTAACACTATAATGCTCTAACACTAATGCTCTAACACTATATTTTGTTCTCTCGCACCACCTGTTTGCACCACAGGTGTGTATGGTGTGATTATACTCATGAATAGTGTGATTTGGGTTTTCACTGTACCTCAGTACACCAGACAAAAAACTAACACACAAACAAAGTTTTTCACTGTATCTCCATACGCGAGACAAAAATAAACTGAAGCCAATACCAATACCATCATAATATTTGGTCAAGGATAGACACAAAAAGCTGTAGTGACTCAGCGGGACAGGCAGCATCTCTAGAGAGAAGGAATAGGTGACGTTTCGGGTTGCGACCCTTCTTCAGACTGAAAGTCAGGGGAAAGGGAAGCGAGAGATATAGACGATGATGTGGAGAGATGTAGAACAATGAATGACAGATATGCAAAAAAGTAACAATGATAAAGGAAACAGGCCTTTGTTAGCTGTTTGTTGAGTAAAAATGAGCTGGTGCGACTTGGCTGTGGGAGAGATGGAGAGAGGGGGATTGCCGGGGTTACTTGAAGTTAGAGAAATCAATATTCATACCATTGGGCTGCAAGCTGCCCAAGCGAAATATGAGATGCTGTTCCTCCAATTTCCATTTAGCCTCACTCTGACAATGGAGGAGGCCAAGGACAGAACGGCCAGTGTTGGGAATGGGAAGGAGAATTATATTTTCTCAAGTGTGTATACAATGGCTTCATTACTTGTGCTGTGCTCGTTAGAAGCTTGCTGGAAGAAATCAGGTCATTCAAACGCTCACCTGATCCTTGTATGTCCGCTTCACTGCAGTTGTGTAATTGAAAGGTAACCTGCACACGCAGGTCCAGTTAGCACTGAGAACCCAACTCATGTAGTTCAGCTCTTTGCTACAGCAAGTACACTCACGGGAAAACCCATGGTCACAAACGCCATCCACCCCTCAAGCTCAAAACCTTTATTGGTCGCCAGCCCCTATGGACACCAAGCAATCACCCACCCCAATCAATCATCTGCATTCACCACCCATTGATCACACAACCACTCTACCGCGCCCCACACTGATCAGCTTATCAATGCCCCAATCAAGGCAATGGATCACCCAACACAAGGCCCTCTGCGTAATGATTGATAACCAGGCTACCAATCCACCATTCATTCCCTGATAGCCTCCATCGCTTACTGCAGGGACCGAGTTCCCTGAGCTTGGTAGCAGGTCTGGAGTTTGATATCGGGCCAATAGATCTGTGGATGATGCAGTCAACGTGGACCTGCACTTCATCCTACAACACCTAGTCTGCCAGGGGACCTCTGCAAGGATCCGGTTTGTTGACTTTAGCTCTGCATTCAACACCATTGTGCCAGAGCTACTACACTCCAAACTTTCCGAGTTGACTGTGCCTGAACCCCTCTGTCGGTGGATCACCAGCTTCCTGACAGACAGGAAGCAACATGTGAGACTGGACATGCACATCTCGGACCCGCAAACACTGCAGTATTCCCAACCCACTGCTATCCCCACAGCTGTCCATAATGATAGAAGCCTCCTCATGGCGATCCCTGGAAGCGATGACGGGATGCCCTCTGTCGGGCGACAATTCTGTCAACGTGTTGGGCGACGACAGAAGACAACAGCGAGCTACATCGTCTGACACACGAGCGAATGAGCAGTCCATTGACATATCGCGACCCCATTCCCGACCAGCAATTGCAGGCCTCCATCACCACCAGTTGGTCCCTCATCCTACACACCTGCCATTCCAGCATCCTTGGCCCCTCTCTTCGACACTTCTTCCTCAACCTCACCTCCCCATCCACACCACAGTCCTACGATCCAGCAGCAGTCCCAGTCTTACCCAATATCCTTCAAGTGCTATGAACGGACCCAGTGCATGAAGGACAAACCTTTCCAGTTTAATGTTGATTCAGTTGCATCAAATTTGTAATTTGGGCATTATTCAGTTTCAGTTCCGTTTCAGTTTAGTTTATTGTCATGTATACTGAGATACAGTGAAAAACTTTTGTTGCATGCTAACCAATCAGCGAAAGACAATACATGATTACAATCGAGCCATTTACAGTGTTTTGAAGCATGATAAGGGAATAATGTTTAGTGCAAGGTAAAGCCCGATCAAAGATAGTCGAAGGGTCACTAATGAGGTTGATAGTAGTTCAGCACTACTCTCTAGTTGTGGTAGGATGATTCTGTCGCCTGATAACAGTTGGCAAGAAACTGTCCCTGAATCTGAAGGTGTGCGTTTTCCCGATGCGAGAGGGGATACAGGCAGTCAGGGTGCGACTTGTCCTTGGTTATGCTGCTGGCCTTGCCGAGGCAGTGTGAGGTATAAATGGAGTCAATGGAGGGGAGGTTGGATGTGGGGTGGTCTGTCAAATTTCCAAATGATAGGCAGAGTGACCATTTAACTAACATGAGAGGATGTCAGTAACACGTGTACAAGTGTGTTTCCTTTTGAATTCTGCATTTGTCCCATGACTCTATTCCAAAAGATATTTGTAATTTATTATCTGGTTAAGCTGAAACAAATCTACAAACAAATGATTTTAACCCCTTTCTTAAAGATGTTAAATTGAATAGAAATATCACAAAACTACAGACGCTAGAATATGAAGCAAAACACAAAGTCCTGGAATAAATCGGCAGACCAGGCAGCAACTGCGAATGGACAGGTGATGTTTCAGAACCCTAAATATCGCCTGTCCATTCCCTCCACAGATGCTGCCTGACTTGCTGAGTTTCTTCCGTAATTTTTTATTGCTTGGCATTAAATTAAAAGTTACTTGTACTTTGCTGAAACTTGACAAGATACTTCATTTCGCTCACAGAAAGAAAAGTCACAGGGAGAAAGTGAAAGAGAAGGAGGAGGATTTGAGAGGCCTGTGAAAAGTGAAGAGATGAATTGATGTATAAAAATTAATTTAAAAAAAAACCATCCCAAGCGTCAGGAGAGAATCAAATGTCAAGAGTGTTTAACTGTCATATATACCAAAACAGAACAGCAAAATTCTTACTGGCGGAAGCTCAACAGGTTTGTAAACACAGTACTCAATAGCTACCAATATAAACATGCTACTGCAATATATTATGCCTGGTTTCAGTCAGACGATTTTCCACATTCATCCAATGCAAAGATGACTGGACTTTTTGAAAAAAAGTTTTCAAACTATATAGTGCAAAACAAAACAAAAGCCCAAAGTCACTACTGCAACCAAGTCAGTTCATAGTTCAAAGTTTTGTTGATGTTTGTAGGGTTCAATAGCCTGATGGATGTCAGGAAGAAGCTGTTCCTGAACCTGGCAGTCATGGTTTTCAGACTCCTTTACCTTCTCCCCGATGGTAGGAATGAAAAGAAAGCGAGGCCAAGGTGGTCTGTGTCCTTGATGATGCTGGCTGCCCTTTCCTGCAGCAACTGCTGCAGATACAATTTAAGGTGGAGGCTAGTACCTGTGATGAACCGGGCAGTGTTCACCACACTATGTAATCTCCTTTGTTCTTGGTGGTTCGAGTTGCCGAACCAGGTCGTGATACAACCGGTCAATACCATACACCTGTAGAAATTCAAGAGAATATTCATCGACATTCCGAGTCTTCTCAATCTTCTAAAGAAGTCGAGGCATTGATAGGCTTTCTTAATGATTGCATCAAAGTGCTGGGTCCTCAGAGATATGTACACTCAGGAGCTTGACATTGATTCTCCACCACTGACTCATCAATGAATACAGTTTGTGGATCCTCCGCTTTCATCTTCTGATCCGTGGTCTTACTGACGTTGAGAACTAGATTGTTGTTCTGCACCATTCCATCAGACAATCGTTCTTCCTCCTACACTCTGACTCATTATTATCTGTAATTCGTGCAACAATAAACAAATTTAAAGATGAAGTTGGAAATGTGTCCTGTTACACAATCATGGATATAGAGTGAGTGGAGCAGGGGACCGAGCACACAGCCTTGAGATACTCCTGTGCTGATGGTTATCAAGGAGATAGTGCTGTTGCGAATATGTATCAATTGTGTTCTGTTGATGAAGAAGTCTAGGATCCAGTTGATGAAGTCAAGGATGCGCAGAGACTGAGTTCCCTGAGCTTGGTAGCAGGTCTGGAGGGGATGATGGTGTTGAATGCCCAACATTGAATGTCAATGGACAATAGTGTGACATCTGTGTTTTTGTCTGGTAAGTGGTCCAGTCATCTTTGCATTGGACAAATGTGGAAAATCGTCTGACTGAAACCGGGCATAATATATTGCAGTGGGTAGGAAGTGCAGATGCAGGTTTACACCGAAGATGGACACAAAATGCTGGAGTAACTCAGCGGGACAGGCAGCATCTCTGGAGAAGGGTCTTGACCCATTACGTTGCCCACTCTTCTCTCCATAGACGCTGTCCATCCCGCTGTTACTCCAGCATTTTGTGTCTATCTATGATATATTGCAGTCCACAATCAGAATAGCAGAGACCATGAGTGTAGATGCAAAGCTGGAGGATAATGCTGGGCTAGGGTGGAGTAAAGCATAGAAGCAGAGAAACATAGAAAATAGGTGCGGGAGGAGGCCATTCGGCCCTTCGAGCCAGCACCGCCATTCATTGCGATCATGGCTGATCATCTCCAATCAGTAACCCGTGCCTGCCTTCTCCCCATATCCCTTGACTCCACTAGCCCCTAGAGCTCTATCTAACTCTCTCTTAAATCCATCCAGTGATTTTACCTCCTATGCCCTCTGTGGCAGGGAATTCCATAAATGACAAGATATGTAAATCAAATGAAAATACTGATGATTTGCTTTGGAATTTAAATACAAAATTCTTATTAGACATGTAAATTAAAAATGAAGATTCAGTTGCAAGTTGATTTAGATGATTTTTTAGATAATTTAGTGGAACTGGAAACTGTTACCTGAAGACATTTTTTTCTGAGGCAGTAAATCTAATTAAAAATGAAGGAAATGCAATAGAGTCTGTTTTTTTTATTATTCACTTAAAGGATATGGACACAGCTCACAAGGCAAGCTTACATTGCACATCAATAATTGTTCTTGAACTGTATTGGTTGAATCAATAGACAATAGACAATAGGTGCAGGAGTAGGCCATTTGGCCCTTCAAGCCAGCACTGCCATTCAACGTGATCATGGCTGATCATCCCCAATCAGTACCCCATTCCTGCCTTCTCCCCATATCCCCTGACTCTGCTATTTTTAAGAGCCCTATCTTGAAAGCATCCAGAGAACCTGCCTCCACCGCCCTCTGAGGCAGAGAATTCCACAGACTCATTGCAGTCCTTATGGTAACTGATCACCCACAGAGCTCCAGGCATTAACTCCAGCAACCATGAAGGGGAGATGATCCATTTCCCAGTCAGGAAACGGTGTTGTGAGAGGCGAACAACAGACTGTGATTTTCACAGGGTACACAAAAGGCTGGAGAAACTCAGCGGGTGCAGCAGCATCTAAGGAGCGAAGGAGATAGGTGACGTTTTGGGTCGAGACCCTTCTTCAGGGATTAGGGAAACGAGAGATAAAGACGGTGATGTGGAGAGATAAAGAACAATGAATGAAAGATATGCAAAAAAGTATCGATGATAAAGGGAACCATTGTAAGCTGTTTGTGGTATGAAAATGAGAAGCTAGTGCGACTAGGGTGGGGGAGAGAGATAGAGAGAGAGGGAATGCCAGGGCCCGAGGGCTGAGGGAGAGGTGGAAAGGGGAGGAGACAGCAAGGGTTAACAGAATTGAGAAAATTCAATGTTACTCCACTGTGATTTTCACATGTGTCTTCTGCCAAGTTGTACAGGTCACAGGTTTGCAGTGTGGGATTTAAGAAGCCTTGAGTTGCCTGCACCATACCAACCATGAGGTCACAATCTAAGTGGAGTCATAGAATCATAGAGGCATACAGCACCAAGATAAGCCGGCCAAACATTAGTCCCACCTGCTCACGGTTGGCCCATTAAGCCTTTCATTCCAGTCGTGACCATGGAAACTTAAACTGAGCATTGGTGAGCAAGTATAGACTAAGGACACTGTTGATGGCGGATTACTAGTGATCTAGAGTATACAGGGTGATAATTATATTAACCAGAGGATACAGGCGGCCAGAACATACCAAGTATGTCCTCGGTCAATGTTCATAAACTCATAAATTGTAGGAGCAGTATTGGGCCATTCAGCCCATCAAGTCTACTCTGCCATTCAATCATGGCTGATCTATCTTTCCCTCTCAACCCTACTCTCCTGTCTTCGCCACATAACCCTTGACACTCTTACTAATCAATAACCTATCAATCTCCACCTTAAAAATATCTATTGACTTAGCCTCCACAGCCTTCTGTGGCAATGAATTCCACAGATTCACCACCCTCTGACTAAAGAAATTCCTCCTCATCTGAGTCTGAGGCCATAGCCTCTGGTCCTAGACTCTCCCACTAGTGCAAACATTCTCTCCACATCCACTCTATCCAGGCCTCTCACTATTCGGTAAGTTTCAATAAGGCCCCCCTCATCCTTCTAAACTCTAGTGAGTGCAGGCCCGGTGCTGTCAAACGCTCATCATAAGTTAACCCAATCATCCCTGGGATCATTCTCATAAACCTCCTCTGGACCCTCCCAACGCCAGCACATCCTTCCTATGATATGGAGCCCAAAACCATTCACAATATCCATATGTGCTCTGACCAGTACCTTATAAAACCTCAGCATTACATCCCCGGTTTTGTATTCTAACCCTCTGGAAATAAATGCCAGCATTGCATTCGTCTTCCTTACTATTGATTCAACTTTTTGGGAATCCTACACCAGCAGTTCTAAGTCCCTTTGAACCTCTGATTTTAGAATTCTCTCCCCGTATAGTAAATAGTATATGCCTTTATTCCTACTACCAAAATGCCTGACTCCACACTTTGCTATGCTGTATTCCATCTGCCACTTCTCAGCCCATTTTCCCAACCTATCTAAGTCCTTCTGCGGAATCCATTCTTTCTCTATGCTATCTGCCCCTCCAATTATCTTTGTATCATCTGCAAACTTGGCCACAAAGCCTTCCATTCCCTCATCCAAATAATTTATATACAACGTGAAGAGCAGGGCCATAGCACCGACCCCTGCGGAACTCCATTAGTCACTGGCAGCCAACCAGAAAAAGCCCCCTTTAATGTCACTCGCTGCCTTCATGCCATCCCGCCAACCTGCTATCCATGCTAGTATCTTCTCTCTGATACCATGGGCTCTCATGGTCTTTAGCAGCTTCAGATGTGGCACATTATCAAAGGCCTTCTGAAAATCCAGGTAAACCACATCCACTGATTCTCCATTGTCTCTCCTGCTATTTACTTCCTCAAAGAATTCCAACAAGTTCGTCAGGCAAGATCACCCTTTCACAAAACTATGGGGATTTTGGTCTATTTTATTATGAGCTTCTCATCCTTTATAATGTACCCTAAAATCTTACCTACCACTGAAGTCAGTCTAGCCGACCTATAGTTTTCACTCTTTTGCTTTACTCCCTTCTTGAACAACTAAGCAATATTTGCAAGTTTCCAATCATCTGGAACCCTTCCTGACTCTAGTGATTCTTGAATGGTCACAACTAATGCCTCCACAATCTCTGAAGCCATTGAGTCTACTCCATCATTCAATCGTGGCTGATCTATTTTTTCCTCTCAACCCCATTCTCCTGCCTTCTCCCCATACCCTTTGATACCATTACTAATCAAGAACCTATCATTCTCTGCTTTAAAAATACCCAATGTCTTGGCCTCCACAGCCATCTGTGTTAATGAATTCCATTGATTTGCCACCCTCTGGCAAAATAAATTCCTCCTCATCTCCATTTTAAAGGTACTGTACTTCCTTTTATTCCGAGGCTGTGCCCTCTTGTTCTAGACTCTTCTATTACTGGAAACATCCTTTCGACGCCCACTGCATCTAGGCCTTTCATTATCAGGTATGTTTATACGGAATCCCGCACTCAACCTTCTAAACTCTAGTGAGGACAGGCCCAGAGCCTTCAAACGCTCCTTGTGTATTAACCCAATCATCCCTGGGATCATTTTACCTCGAATCTGGAATTCTATGGCTCAGTATCCCCCTCACTCTGCCCCATCAAGAATGAGGAATGAAGACAGACATACCAGAAATAGTATTAAGCATCCCAAAATACAAAGTGCCAATTTGGCAAGGACACAACACATAACTACATGTAAGCTAAATAGGGAAAGCAAAATACAATAAAGAGAAACAAACATAGAATTATGAAGAGATACAGCACAGAAACAGGCCCTTCACCCCTCCATGTCCATGTTGACCATCAACCACAAACTTACATTAATCCAAAATTAATCTCATTTTTTCTCATCAACTCCATGGATTCTGCTACTCAATTCCACACTAGGGGAAATTTTACAGTTATCAATTATTAATCTATCGACCTACATGGCTTTGGGATGTGGGAGTACCTGAAGGACACCCTTGCTAGATAAGGTGAACATGCAAACTCCATGAAGAGAGCACCCATGTTCAGGATAGATCCCAGGTCATTGGTGCTGCGAGGCAGCAGCTCTACAATCTACCTTGAGCAACCCCACAACATGAGCAATCCCATAGATCAGACCAAAGCTCTGCCATGATCCACTGGTGGAGCTAGATAGTTCGACAGACAAGAGAAAGAGAAGACTCCAACAACATCCTTATCTTCAGTAAACGTGGAGCAGAGTACTCTGCTAACAGACACCCAAGGAAGACACCACCCTTGGTGATGATGTGGCCAAGAGTCTAGGTACTGAAGTTGAGCCTGATTTATTGGCAGCCACCTCTGGAGAAAAGGAATAGGTGACGTTTCGGGTCGGAATCATTCTTCAGACTGATGAAGGGTTCCAAGTCTGAAGAAGGGTTCTGACCCAAAATGTCACCTGCCCCTTCTCGCCAGAGATGCTGCTTGACCCGCTGAGTTACTCTAGCATTTTGTGTAGGGAGAAACTGCAGATGCTGGTTTACACCAAAGATAAACACAAAATGCTGGAGTAATGTTCCTTCTCTCCCCCACCCTAGTCGTCCTACTAGTTTTACTGTTCATATCCTCTTGTTATCACCTTTTCCACAGGCAGCAATGGATCATTGTGGGCTCTTTGGTTATCAGTGCCCAGCTCTGATCTGTTCTGTACCTTTTCCTTAGGGGCAGAGAGTGAGCTGCAGTAGAATTCTTTCCAACATGCTTGTCTTTCGTCTTGCTGCTGACTAGATATCTGTAATTCAGCTGTTGTATTGCATCAGGCTTCACAGAGCTGCCTACAGTGGTCAAAGGTATTCTTGATTTGGCTATTTACCTTCCCTCTCCTTACACACCTTTCCTGAACATGCTGACTCCGTTGTGGGAATGTCTTTAGACTTTAGACATCAGAGATACAATGCGGAAACAGGCCCTTTAGCCCACCGTGTCTGCACCAACCAGTGATCACCCCATGCACTTATACACCATACACACACACACAAGGGACAATTTTTACAACTTACCAAACCCACAAACCTACAAACCTGTACGTCATTGGAAAGTGGGAGGAAACTGGAGCACCCGGAGAAAACTCATGCGGTCACAGGGAGAACAAACAAACTCCATACGGACAGCACCCATAGTCAGAATCGAACCCGGGTCTTCTCTGAAAGGCAGCAACTCTACTGTGCCACCCACACGGCGCTCATCCTTCTCTTAGGACCGACTGACCCACATTCAATTGCTGTTCTCAGGGAACCCTTCTCCACTTCGGCCTTCAAAGTTGTGGTTTAAATATTTGCAACAACCACCAAGATCAGCAGCTGTGTTGTCTGCACCTGGGGCCGTGGCCTAGGCCTCTGTACTCACTGCAGCGGCCCTGCTACTCATCACGGCGTAGACCCCACGGGCTTTTTCTCTATCACTGACGTTTGACTGAATGCGTTTGTTGTCTAATATCTCATCCAAATAACCATGATTGCAGTGTAAACCATGACTGTATGCCAGCGAGTTGTCCGGCAGGAGGATCTCATCGATCAAACCCACTTATTACTCTTGCCCAACACCACTGGCATAACCATCAGCATGGGTCGTTAGATAGCAATGCAAAAAACAAGGTGCAGCTTGTATCCTATCCCCAAGCTTCAAGATCTTCTTAGATACTAATGGTGAAGCTCAACAGAGATCAGTTAATTCAACATTAATTGGAGTTAAAACTTTTTGTTTTACTGTTTTCGATGGTTTAGCTGAATAACAGATTATCTTAAATAGACACAAAAAGCTGGAGTAACTCAGCGGATCATCAACGTCTATATCTCTCGTTTCCCTTTCCCCGGACACTCAGTCTGAAGCAGGGCCTCGACCCGAAACGTCACCTATTCCTTTCTTCCAGAGATGCTGTCTGACCCCAGCTTTTTGTGTCCATCTTCAGTTTAAACCAGCATCTGCAGTTCCTCCCTCACGCAACACAGGATTATCTTGCCTGGACATCAAAGAAAGGAAAATAAAGGGAGATTTGAGAGAGAAGCTAATCAGCACGGCTGTTCATCAATAATAGAGATGAAGCAAACTTTGTAAAAGTTACGCCAATAGTGGTTGACAAGCATGATAAGTGAAGGCAATGCACACCATTTTACCCCTCGGTGAGGACTTGTACCCTGCCGCACTGAAGGTTTAACATGGCGTATTCCCCCAGCAGCTCACAGTGACGAAGCTTTGAAATAATTAACTGTATACCTGTGGCAGCAATGTTCTAATCCATTAATAACCACAGTATCACACAGGGTAGCAGCAGGAACATCCTTTACATAACCCTGACGTGAGAGCTGGATGTGTGCAAAGCAGGTTCTGACATCCTCAGCTCCCCTGTGTGAATGATCATCAGACCGAACTCCCAGGCTGCTTATTTCACTTTGTAATCATACATCACGCCCAGTTGACTCTCAGTGGAAATATTGGGTGGCTGTACATCTTATGTTGACAAGGGGATATTGAACCCAAGTTATCATTTAACGTTCCCCCCTGATATAGAACCCTAAAAATGTACTTGTAAAGCACAATCCCTCTGTGTGCTAAATGGGTGTGACATCGAAGTGCTTGTTTTTCAATTGCTCAAAGATGGTGAACAATAATAATAATATATTTTATTGTCATTACACAAAAGTGCAATGAGATTTGGTTTGCAACTTCCATCCGATGTCATAACTTAAACGAATAGTAAAATTTAGGTTTAGATACCGCGAGAACAAGGTTTGTGAAAAGAACATTAGAACAATAAAAGTCAAAACAGACTAAAGTGCAGATGTGTCTGTGCGACGTGACGATCCGAGGGAGACAGTCCATTGGGGGGGGGGGGGGGGCACTCAGCAGGGCCAGTTCAGAGCCGCTATAGCTCTGGGAATTAAGCTATTCCTGAGTCTGGAGGTGCGGGCGTAGAAGGCCTTGTAACGTCTGCCAGAAGGGAGTAGTTCGAACAGTCCATTACAAGGGTGAGAGGAGTATTTATGGCTGGTGACGGCCTTCCTGAGGCACCGTGTGTGGTAGATGCCCTGCAAGGCTGGTAGCGGTGTCCCAATAATCTTTTGCGCTCTGTGGTCAACAGTCAATAGTCAAGAGTGTTTTATTGTCAAAAGTCCCAGATAGACCAATTCTTACTTCCAGCGGCACAATAGAATATGTAAACATAATGCACTTTAAACAACATAATAAATGAGAAAAAAAAAGTTCAGTGTGTGCATATACACACATACTCACATATATATATATATATATACACATACACATACACATACATATTTATATATATATTATACATTCATGCATATACAGTATACAGAGAGAATCACACTGAACATAACAAATGTACCTGCAAATTCATACATGTTACAAGCTAGCGCACAAAGGATGTAAGCATGCGGAACATGCACAACATGGACATTGCCCATGGAAGCAGCATCTCATTCATCTGATTAAGCAATGGATAGCATACAAACGGGGAAGCTGGTCTTTGCTGCACACTATTCAGAGCAGCAGCACGATTTCAAAGACCACCAAGCTAGTTATTAAGTGTGCAATGTGCTTTTTACAATGTATTTTACTTCGGAGTCACGTGAGAGACTACGTGAAGAAGAACCCCGTCCAGCCGCACGCGCGTCATTATTTCAGACGCATGACGCAGCGACCGGATGGAGTAGCAGAGCTCTTCCAGCGGTAACTTTAGAGGTTGCTTTCTGTAGGTACACTTGGTTTCAGTATAGCATTAGTACCAAAATGCAGACAGCTACAAAGGTGAAGGGGAGGTGACCCACTAGCAGGGAGTGCGGGTAGCGGGTGCCCGCCTAGCTCACCTATATCATCGTTAACAGGGGGGTTAACGACTGCAGACGCATTGCCTGTGTGCAGCGTCGCCGCGCCGGTGGGGCGTAAGGCCACTTCGAAGTCTTATACGCCCATTGACTCCGAGTCGAGCCAGGAGGAGTCACCTCCGCAAGGGGAGACCGTTTCTAAACGGCTAAATGAAATCGAGGTCCTGTTAGAGAGGATACTCGCAAAGGATGCATTCCGGGAGTATGAGTGGTGTCCACGCCAGGCTGATGGAGAGCCTGTGCCAGCAGTGCCTGCAATAGGGCTGCTTATCACTCCCTCATGGAGGAGGAGAGCTTGACGGGTCAGGGGTATACTGACACCGAACCAGTGGGTGAACACAGCCTGGGGGTGAATGGCATGAGGTTACAATACCTGATTTGGCTGCGAAATTTGCCATTCCTCCAGAAACAGGAGAGCCATTGGGGCAGCAGTTGTCCACAAGCATAAATTATTTGCTCTCCCATCAGCTCCAAGAGTGGGTACTGGATGATACTATTAAGAATATGAAACCCCGGTTGACTGTGCCTTATTGAAGGTGCCGGTGGTGAACCATGTTATATGGGGACAAATGGGGATTGTAGTTCAGGCACAAGAGCTAAAACTTCAGCGGGTGCTGAAATTGCTTGCTGCAGGTATTACTGCGTTTGCCAGAACGGTGGGCGAGGGGCACCTATCAGAAGCACATCAGGATGCTTTGGGGCTTCTGTACAGTGCACATTTTGAGGTGAACTGCTTAAGAAAGAGTGCCATACGCCCAAATATTCACCCTAAGTTTGCATCACTTTGTAAGCCTAGCAATGTACAGTTGCCTAATCTGCTATTTGGGGAGGACCTCGCAAAGCAAGTTAAAGAGCTTGATGATGAGGCAAAAACTGTGGGGCTAATAAAAGTGCCGACGAGCAGCAAAATGGGTCGGAGGCAATTCCCCTATCGACGGGTTGCAATGACTGGGGTTGGTGAAGGGACGAGCCGTTCATTCCCGAACATACGAAGCTGGCACCTTGCCACAGCCACACGGGGAAGGATGAATGTTCCCACGAGGAACAGGGGGCAACAAGTACAGGTCAGTGGTTTTGCTCCTGATAGAATCAAATTAAGTGGGAATGATGTTCAAGTTGGGGGTAGGTTACACTTGTTCCTAACAGAATGGCAGGAGATAACATCAGATCCATTTGTGCTGTGCAGTATAGAAGGGTTTCGAATTGAATTCTACCTAATTTGTGTCCAGCCACTCAGCATGTTCCAAGTCGGACACTCATTTTCTCATATGAGGAGAATATGCAGATACAGGCAGAACTTGAGGTATTGTGCAGTAAAGGGGTGATTGAGAAGTCGGCTCGTCAACTCCACCAGTTTGTGTCAAATATATTTCCTAGGTCTAAAAAGGATGGGGGATGTAGAATCATTCTGGACCTGACGAGCCTTAACCCTTTGGTACAGTATAGACACTTCAAAATGGAGACTTTTCTGATGGCTAAACAGCTGATTTCCAAAGGGTGTTTTATGGCAAGCATAGATCTTAAAGATGCATATTACTCAGTATCTGTTCATTGCGATAGGAGATATTTGAAGTTTAGCTGGATGAGTCAGTTATGGCAATTCAAAGCACTGCCTAATGGATTAACCTCAGCTCCTAGATTGTTTACCAAATTGTTAAAATCAGTTCTAGGGCTACTCCGATCTCAGGGTCATGTTGTAATGGTCTATTTAGTTGATATCTTAATTGTAGGTAAGACACGGGATGCAGCTGTATCATCTGTTTCAGTTGTTAAACTCACTTTTGAGCAATTGGGGTTCATCATTCATCCAGATAAATCCAAATTAACACCAGTAAAAATGATTGATTACTTGGGCTTTGCCATTAACTCAGATCACATGTTAGTGACTCTGCCCAGTGATAAAAGGCAGCAGTTAATTGAAGGTTGTATCAAGCTCCTTGGTGAACAACGACCTTCAATTAGACAGATGGCCAGTTTGATTGGTAAGTTGGTGGCTGGTTTTCCAGCTGCGCAGTTTGGACCTCTGCATTATCAACAAATACAACGAGCAAAAGAACAGGCACATGCAGGTCCTTTTAACAGGCCCATGGGATTACCAGCTGAAGCCATTTCAGAAATACAATGTTGGATCACAAATGTCTCAAGTAGTTCCAGGGAAGTTTTGGTGGAACCACCTTCCATAGTCTTACAGACTGATGTTAGTGCTCTAGGTTGGGGTGCTACTGATATGTTTTCCAGTTGTGGAGGCAGATGGACTAGTGATGAGACATCCCTTCTCCAATGCGAGGGATCAATTATTTAGAGCTTTTGGGAACCTTTTATGGGCTTAAAGCTTATTGCTCTACCAAGAGTCACTTGCATGTGCAGGTTCAAATTGACAACACTACAGAAGTGGCATATGTTAATCACATGGGTGGAGTTAAGTCGGAATCTTGTGACAGATTGGCTAATCATATCTGGAGATGGTGCATTAACAAAAACATTTGGCTTTCCGCAATCTACTTACCAGGTAGATTCAACACAGTGGCAGATGCCAATTCAGTGACAACATAGAATGGATGTTGAATCAGGACATATTTAATGATGTTGTTGCTCAATATGGGATGCCAGATATTGATTTGTTTGCATCCAGACTAAACCACCGGTTGCCTAAATACGTCTCATGGGAACCAGATCCTGGGGGAGCAGCGGTTGATGCATTCTCGCTGCATTGGGGTGGAATGTTTTTATATGCATTTCCTCCATTCTGTCTCATCAGTCGATGCCTGCAAAAAATCAAGCAGGACTCCCCTTCTGGAGTATTGGTAGTGCCAGACTGGCCTACTCAGCCATGGTTCCCTCTCGTTTTGCAGATGGCTATTCAGCCTCATATGATTGTTCCCAAACATAAAAGCCTACTGGTGAACCCGGTAACTGGCGATCAACATCCTTTCCATGATCGTATTGATCTGTTAATTTGCATATTCTAAGAAGGCCATACCTGGGGAGAGGACTGTCCGATCGCACCGTGGATGTTATCACATCGGCCTGGAGGGATAGTACCCAGAAGCAGTACATCTCCTCGATAAGAAAGTGGGAGGTGTTCTGCTTATGGCAGAATATTTCATATCAAACTGCAGGCATCCCAGACGTGCTGGAGTTCTTGTCAACTCTCTGTTTCGATCATGTTAAGCTATAGTGCGATCAATATAGCCAGAAGTGCTCTGTCCTCATATTTACCCATAGAATCTGAATTATATTTTGTGGGGACACATCCTCTAGTTTCTAGATTAATGTAGGGAGTTTTTAATTCCAATCCTCCAAGGTCCAGGTATTCGGTTATCTGGAATGTAAGTGAGGTTCTTATGCTCCTTCGTAAGTGGACTCCTGTCACAGCCCTGTCTTTGCCCAAACTCACCATGAAGGTAATCATGCTTATGGCATTGGTTTCAGCCCAATGTGTGCAGACACTGCAGAAGCTGAGACGAGATATGATGGATGTATCGGCAGATGCCATCACTTTTTATATCTATGATTTGCTCAAGCAGAGTAGAATAGGGGTGACAGGGTGTAAGATTATCTTTTTGGCATACCCCACGGATTCCCTCCTGTGTGTGGTGTCATGTTTGTTATATTACATTGAGGCTACCAGAACCCTAATAGGAGAGGAATCAGCATTATTTATTAGCCACAAAAAAATGCATAGAAAGGTGTCAGTTCAAACTATTTCAATGTGGCTAAAGCAGGTGCTGGTTTACACTGGGATTGACACTGACAAATTTAAATCTCATTCCACCAAGGCGGCATCAACTTCAGCGGCCAGGGCGATGGACGTCCCTATAGACCATATCCACGCGGCCGCAAGATGGTCCAGTGAACTGATGTTCCAAAAATTTTATCATAAGCCAATTGCCATATCGGGGGTATTTGTCGATTCTGTTTTAAGTTCAGTTTTATAGTTCCCCTGTGATAGAAGGGGTTACTATTGTTTCTTTATAAATAAACCGTTAATTTGTTTCAAGCAATGTTATGTTTGATGCATTACTTATTAATTTCTTATTGTGAGTCAATCAATGCAGTGAGATGCCAGGATTTGAATCTGCGGCATGAAATCACAGAGCTTTGAAATCTTCACGTAGTCACTCACGTGACTCCGAAGTAAAATAGTAAGATTAAACGAGAACTTACCAGTTTGAAGTTTGATTGTTATTTTATGAGGAGTTACGATGTGGGACTACGTGCCCTCTGCTCCCAGCCCTCATAAACGTCATCTGGTAGTTCTAGTCTTCTCTCATCTTACTATTATACTTCAGTCACTATTACCTGTGATTTCACACTGCTGCTTTGAAGATTGATGCGCGTGCGGCTGGACCGGGTTCTTCTTCACGTAGTCCCTCATCGTAACTCCTCTTGAAATAATGATCAAACTTCAAACTGGTAAGTTCTCATTTAATCTTACTATTTTTCTTCAGTTCTTCTCTCTCTGCCCCAGTGTGGCTGAGAGACAGTAATAATAGTCAGAATGAACCCCAACATCCTTGCATGATAAGGCAGAGAATGCTATACCAATCGTGCAGTTGCCGCTAATGAAGCAACTTCCTTCCAGCTCACAAGTTATCACTGAAAGTCAGATAAAGCGGTACGGTGGCACAGTGGTAGAGCTGCTGCCTTACAGCACCAGAAGCCGGGGTTCAATCCTGACAAAGGGTACTATCTGCACGGAGTTTGCACGTTCTCACTGTGAGTTATCACCGGGTGATCCAGTTTCCCCCCACATTCCAAAGATGTGTAGATTTGTAGGTTAACAGGCTTCTGTATATTGTCCCTAGCGTGTAGGATAGAACTAGTGCACAGGGTGATTGCTGGTCAGTTCAGACAGTGGGCCGAAGGGCCTGTTTCTACGCTGTATCTCTAAGTGAAACTGAAGGCAAGAAATTAAGAAAGTTACCAGTATGATGGCATTTACTGCAAGAGGATTTAAAGTAGAGATTATGTGCTCCAATTACATAAACCCTGAAGTCACCACATCAGGAATGTAACAAATGGTCTGGTTTCTCTCCAAGAGATACGTCTGAAAGTGGAACTGCAGCAAAGGTCCACCAGATTGATTCCCAGACGGCAGCTAGTTGGTTAAGCAAGGATTTATCAAACTGACCTTACTTTCTCAGATTTACAAGAATGAGAAGATGGAGGATAGGATTAATACAGAGGGGTGACCTCTGGTTGTTATGGATGTGGAAGGCCAAATGGTAAAAAAAAACCCACAACTACCCTTTGACACCTTCCTCCAAGCCAACTTTGAATCCAATTGATGAGCTCCCCTTGGATTCCATGCAATCAAACCTTCCAGACTAGCCTACACTGTGGGACGTCTATCCTTGCTGAAGTCCATATGGACAGCGCAAACTGCCTGCCCCTTATCAATCCTCTTGGTGACCTCTACAAGTGTCCTTTAAACTTTCTCACTCTGACCTTAAAGTTATGCCCTTCCAGTAACTAACATTTGTATTCTAGCAAAAGTTTCTGACTGTCTACCCTATCTAAACCTCTCATAATTTAATGTACACCTATCAGGTCTTCCTTCAACCCCTGATGCACCAGAGGAAACAAACTAATTTTGTCCAACCTCTCCTTGAAGCTAATACCCGCTAATCCAGGCAGCATCCTGGTAAACCTCTTCTGCACCCTTTCCAATCCTTCATTAATGGGGCAACCAGAACTGCACACAATACTCCAAATGTGCCTAACCAAAGTTTTGTAAAGCGGCAACACAACTTCCTGATTCTCAGTGCTCCAACCGTTGAAAGCGAGCATGTCATAATCCTTCTTTACGCCTCTGTCTAAAGGGCCTGTCCCACTTCGGCGACCGACTCTGCGAGTTCTGGCGAGTTTGCCCTCGACTTATACTCGCAGCATGGTTGACACGAGGTCGTAGGAGGTCTTCATAACTCTCCTTCATGCTCGAGAGTGGTCTCCGCGTACTCAATTCCTCAGCTAGGTTGCGAGTTTTTTTCAATATGTTAAAAAAAATGGCCGCTAGTAAAAAAAGGGTCGCCATGGAAAAAATCTATACTTTTTTTAGTCGTAGTAGGTCAGCATGTTAGTCGTAGGTAATCGAGGGTAGTCGAAGGTAGTCGCAGGTAGTCGTAGATAGACTTCATCATAGTCGAAGGGAGGTCGAAGGGGATTGAAGGAGGTCGTCTTCACTCTCCACTATTCGGTGTCCAATTTTCCCAAAGTTTGTCGTAGCTAGTCGAAGCTGGTCTTCAACATAGTCGAAGGAGGTCTTCTACATAGTTGAAGGAGGTCTTTAACATGTCTTTTTTTCAAACTCTTCTAAACTCGCCAATTAGGTTGCCTAAGTTGGACAGCCCCTTTATTCTCTAGCTGGAGATCTGCCACTTCACATACATATGTCTGGACTGTTTTGCTGATCAAGGTTATTCTCAAGGTCCCAGCTGCAGGATCTGTCCTGTCTGCTGCTGCTGATGATCTCTGCCATATCTCACATTTTTAAAACACACTTTGGAGGTCACTCATGCATAGAATGAGGACACTCCACCTACTTTTTCTTTCACCTAATGGAGTAGCCAGCATTTACCAGCATTGCAGGCTTGCTGAAAGTGCTGATATTAACAGGCTCCATTCAGGTTGTCACAGTTACCGCCTGCGTATCCTTCTGCCAAGATTCTTGAATATCTCAACAAAAGTATATTGTACGCATCAATAATATTAATTGCAAAATCTACTGAAATTTATTACAAATACTGGTCGCTGCTAATCTGTTCTAATGCTTTCCTCTTGTGCCTGCCTTGTATATGGGCCTCACTTATTCAAGGCCACCACTGTGACAGCTTCCAGGCTACCGAGAGGCTGCTTCATTGCACTGGTGTGAACAGCAGATGTCGGTGATGGTCTCCTGCAGTTTCTGACCTTGAAGGGACATCTGTCAACAGATACTGTTTGGGTTAGCTGGTTGTATCTGAGACCTAGAGGTGGGAGCAGGAATGGCGACATTGCGAGGAGGTTTTACGCACATTGTCCTGCCGCGGTGGAATCTCACGGATTGTGCGTACCGAGTGCTGGGGATCAGCTGTGACTCAGGGTCACACAACTGCCATGAAAAGTCCAACCCCAGACATCAACTCAGGCAAAACAGGTATCTGCTTGCTGAGGACTGCGGTTACCTCCGAGTCAGCCGTCTGTTCATGAAGAACATTCATGTGCTCCTGGTTGTCCCCCATGGGCAACTTATTCACTCTGAATGTAGTCCGTATCTGGAACGAGAACGCGCTATAGAACTGGACACAATTACGACTTTCAAAAGACATTTGGACAGATATGAGGATAGGAAGGGTTATGAAGACATGGACCAAATGCAGGCAAATGGGACGTACAGTTTGCCAACTTGATCGGTATGAACAAGTTCAGCTGATGGCCCTATGACTCTAAATTCCAGTCGTACATTCCTCAGCCTCTTCAGCTTCAACGCCTCCACCTCCCTCAGCTCCAACATTTTGTGGTGTGCCTTTGTTCAAACTGTCCACTTAATATTCAAAGCCCTGCCCTAATATTCGTAGCCATGTTCCAGCAACTGAACAAAATTGCTCTGCTCACAATGGTCGAGAGCAACACTTCCTTTGTTATGAAGCTATACCTTATAATAAAGGTGTTTTGTGCTTTCCACTAGCTTGCTGGCGGAAAACCATGATCTTCTTAATGCTGTCTGAGACTGGAATGATGAACTGTGCAAAAGTGCTTCAACCCAACCAAAAAGGAATAAATGGATTTTGTTCCTTCCCTCCCTAGACTCGGTAAATGTTTTGGTTAACATTTGACATTGTTCTACAGCTTTATGAAAGCACAGCAAACGGATAAGCCCGAGTACAAATAAATTGCTGTTTTCGCTGAAAATTACATCCGACAATTTCTTTTCTCAGCCTTCTGAACAGTCTTAGATATTATTTCCTGTTGCATTGCAGCATCATATCACTGGACTGGTCAATTGCCAGAGTCTCAGGAGTTTAACAAGAATACAGAGACATGATTCTCAAGAGGTGAACATTTTGTTAAAGAAAATAGAAGCAATATAGGGGTCATTTTCAGACCACACAGAAAATTCCCTCAAGAGTTAAAAAAAAAAGCATAACACACTGGTTCAAGTAGTTCTCTCAGCGTGGCGGTGGATTTATGAAATGCGGTGCCTTTGGTGCATTTAATGAATAAATCAGGTTAAAACAAATGTTGAGCAAATTCTCTCTGTTTCAGCTTTCAGCATATGTAACTCCTTAATTAGGACTTTTTAATGCTTAATGCTTAATTAGGACTTTTTTTAGGATTGGAACCATTATGTCAGCCTCATTGGATGTGATTGGCTTTTGATTGCATGACTCTCCCTGTACTAATTGTCATCAGAAGGCGATTTGATGAGGTATTGACCATATGAAGGTTTAAAATGGGGAAACTGAAAGTCAAATGCATCCCAAGCAATTGAAATTCACTGTACTCAGACCTTCCACTTTTGGGCAGCTGAAATAAATAAATGATCTTAGACAGGTGTATAAAATCATGAGAGGTATAGATTGTATTACATACAATGTCTCTTGCCCAAAGTAGGTGAATTGAGGAGCAGAGGACATAGGTTTAAGATGAAGGGGAAAAGATTTAATAGGAATCTGAGGGGTAACATTTTCACACAAAGCATGCTGGGCGTATGGAACAAGCTGCCAGAGGAGGTGATTGAGGTAGTGACTATCCCAACGTTTAAGAAACAGTTAGACAGGTACATGGATAGGACAGATTTGCAGGGATATGGACTGAACATAGGTTGGTGGGACCAGTGGAGCTGGGATATGTCAGCTGGTGTGGGCAAGTTGGGCCGAAGGGCCTGTTTCCTTGCTGTCTCACTCTATGACTTCAAGTAAACTTATAAGAAAATGGGCAACTGTATGAATTTACTGTTCTTGGATGGACTCTGTATACACACACACTATAAGATCTGTTTAGGCTAAATGTGATTTGTTTGAGACCTTGTTTATTTAATGAACATTCTTGTGAAAACTCACAAAAATCATATTTGTAAACCTAACGCTAGTCACTGCCAGTTCCCAGTATCAACAAATGCCCTCTTTTGATATTCAAGTTTTCCATTCATGGTTTTTCCATGTGATATTTGTTGATAATGGGAGATATTTTAAACAGTAAGCTCTTCTTGTCCTCTGAATCAGAAGGTCCAATGTTAAATGACTAATCTGTTCAATAACCTATCTTGCAATATCAGCCAGAGATAATAACATTGGCCTGGCATAAAGTGTTTTATAAGCATAGATATGAAGACGGAAGGTAAGAAATGATTCAGTGAATATGGGAAAACTAGGCTAGTTGTATGGAGTTCTTCTAGAAAGTAGCATGATTTTGTATGTGGCAGGTCATGTCTCTCAAATCTGATTTAGTGTTTTGAAGATCGGATCAAAACGGTTGATGAGGGCAGAACTGTAGATATTGTATATATGGACTTCAACAAAGCATTTTGATGAGGTTCTACATGGTAGGCTGCTCTGGAAGGTTCGATCACATGGGGCCCAAAGAGAGATAGCTGAATGGATAGAAAATTGGCTTTGTGGAAGGAAGCAGAGAGTGATGGTGGAAGGTTGCTTCTCGGACTGGAGGCCTATGACTATGCCTCAGGGTTTGGTGCTGAGCCTGTTACTGTTTGTCATCTCTATAAATGATTTGGATGAGAACATACAAGGCAAGTTTACCAAGTTTGCTGATGATGCAAAAGTGAGTCGTTTTGCAGATAGTGGGGATGGTTGTGAAAAATTGCAGCAGGATCTTGCTCGATTGGCCAAGTGGGCTGAGGAATGGTTGATGGAATTTAATACAGAGAAATGTGAGGTGTTGCATTTTGGGAAGTCTAATCCTACATGAACCTACACAGAGAATGGTAGGGTTCTGGGTAGTGTTGTAGAACAGAGGAATCTAGGAGTGCAGCTGTATGGTTCCTGGAAGGTGGAGTCGCAGGTAGATCGGGTGGTCAAAAAGGCTTTTGGCACATTGGCCTTCATCAGTCAGAATATTGAGTATAGAAGTGGGGAGATCATGTTGTAGTTGTATAAGACGTTGGTGAGGCCACATTTAGAGTATTGTGTTCAGTTCTGGGCACCATGTTATAGGAAAGATGTCAAGCTGGAAAGGGTACAGAGAAGATTTACGAGGATGCTGCCAGGATTAGAGGGTCTGAGCTATAGGGAGAGGTTGAGGAGGTTGGGACTCAATTCCTTGGAGCGCAGGAGGATGAGGGGTGATCTTATAGAAGTGTATAACATTTTAGGAGGTATAGTTTGGATGGTCGCAGATTCTCTTGCCCAGAGTAGGAGAACCGAGAACCGGAGGACACAGGTTTAAGGCGAGGGGGAAAGATTTAATAAGAAACTAAGGGGTAACTTTTTCACACAAAGAGTGGTGGCTGTATGGAACAAGCTGCCACAGGAGATAGTCGAGGCTGGGACTATCCCAACATGTAAGAAACAGTTGGACAGGTACATGGATCGGACAGGTTTGGAGGGATACAGACCAAATGCAGGCAGGTAGTACTAGTGTAGCTCGGATATCTTGGCCGGTGTGGGCAAGTTGGGCCTAAGGTCTGTTTCCATGCTGTGCTCAATACTCTATGACTAGATTCGGAAGAGGCTCCAGTGGTTTTTGGGCTTGCAGTGTGTCCTGATCAGTGGTATTTCCCCTAAAATGGAAGAAAAGTAATCAAAGAATGAAACAAGGTGGTGGAGATAAATCACATGAAGGAGACGGTGGTAATTGGCAACAACAGCGAGGAAATATTTTAGTTCAGATTGATATAGGTATTTAACACCAATTGTGTAGCAGAAAAGGAGACGCAGGTGGGACTGAGTACAACTACAACAGAGAATGTTACGCTGGTCGGCGCGGACTTGGTGGGCCGAAGGGCCTGTTTCCGCGCTGTATCTCCAAACTAAACTAAACTTAACCCACAAAGAGACGGGTATAGTTTGAATCGAAATGGGTTCTCAGAACAACAACTTTTATGTGGAATATTTGAAGGAAGTGGGTGAATTTAAAATTGTGCAGTACCAGAACACATTTGGGCACTGGAAAGTAGTACCGGAGGGGTAACTCTTTGAATCTCTGTTCTACCGAGAAGTGAAGAGTTCAAAAGAAATGGGAGTGAGGGATGGAAGTGTGGAAAGAATGAATGCGCAAGGTGAAAAAGAGAGGAAACTGTCACCACAGGGTGTCAGACGGTGCGAAGAGATAAGAGGGGAGAAAACAAGAGTGTTTTGAAATAAATTAGTTCTTTAAGACAAGATCAGGCTGAAATCCATTATCATGTATCTATACACTATAATTGCTCGATTATCATGTATTGTCTTTCTGCTGACTGGTTAGCACGCAGCAAAAGTCTTTTCACTGTACCTTGGTACATGTGGCAATAAACTAAACTGAACTGAAATGATGAGTCTATGACGCTGCTTGGAGCCGTCAGGGAGGAGTTCGAAGTGGGCTCTGTGTGGTTGAGGGATGATGAGGATTGAGGCTATGCAAGTATGATTTCTTGAAAAAAATTAAGTCAGTGAATATCTAAAAAAGTTGTCCTAACACCCCATGGGGGAGGGGAGGGGGTCATGTCTTAGGGACACTGAAGGAGGCGACAGTGAATGTAGACGTTGGCTCACCTAGCAGCAATAGCATCAATCTTGTCTACTGGTTTAATGACTATGTTTAAAATGGTTACAGTGCTTTACCATGATGTACCTCACCCCCAAACATACAGTTCATCCTCAACTACCACCACCAACATATTGCCAAGACCTTCCCCTCATCTCAGTTATTGCCAACCTCAATATATGAAGAATAACTATAGGGTTACGATATTGCATCAGCAAAAAAAAAGATAAATTATGTACACCTTGTCAAATTAATTCCATCACAACAAAATAAAGGGTATCACATCTGCATCATCCCATCTTGAAGCATGAACATTTCTCTGGATAAATTATCTGCAGCTGAAGAACCTCAGTTAATTTAACTGTGGTTTTTCAGTATGTAATTTTTTACTGAAGATTAAGTCATCTTGAATAAATCTCCTTGGAGATTTTTTATTTAATGTCTTTGACTGTTCAAAGAAAATTGAGCATTGTGGGAGGATGTTATGTGTCAGTAACTTGGCCTCAGGTGTATATGATCGATTATGATACGATCAGGTTTTAGTGATCTATACTGAGATTGTAACTATCAATGTAATGCCATACATACTTTAGTTTTAGTGTTATAGTTTTATAGATACAATGTGGAAACAGGCCCTTCAAGCCATCCAGTCCATGCTGACCAACAACCACCTGTGCACTAGTTCTATCCTACACACTAGAAACAATTTACAGAAGCCAATTAACCTACAAACCTGCACATCTTTGGAATGTGGGAGGAGGCCGGAATGCCCAAAGGAAACCCACGCAGTCACATTGAGAACTTGCAAACTCTCTACAGACAGCACCCATAGTTAGGATTGAACCCAGGTCTCTGGTGCTGTCAGGCAGCAATTATGCCGCTGCGGAAGCGTGCTGCCCTATAAGACAAGATAGAAAAAAAATCACATGTGGTTAAAGTGCACATTGTCAGATTTTAATAAAGGCCATTTTTATACATTTTGGTTTCACCATGTAGAAATTACAGCCGTGTTTATACATAGTCCTCCATTTCAGGACACCATAATGTTTGGGGCACAGCAATGTCATGTAAATGAAAGTAGTCATGTTTAGTATTTTGACTTGGCCACTCAAGAAGTAACTATTTTTTAGCTTTGAAAAACTCCTTTGTTGCTTTAGCAGTACGTTTGGGATCACTGTCTTGCTGTAAAATGAACCGCTGGACAATGTGTTTTGAGGCATCTGTTTGAACTTGAGCAGATAGGATGTGTCTATACACCTCAGAATTCATTATGCTACTACCATCAGCAGTTGTATCATCAATGAAGATAAGTGAGCCAGTACCTTCAGCAGCCATACATGCCCAGGCCATAACACCCCCACCACTGTGTTTCGCAGATGAGGTGGTATGCTTTGGATCTTGGGCAGTTTCTTCTCTCCTCCATTCTTTGCTCTTGCCATCACTCTGATATAAGTTAATCTTCTTCTCATCTGTCCACAAGACCTTTTTCCAGAACTATGGTTGCTCTTTTAAGTACTTTTTGGCAAACTGTAACCTGGCCATCCTATTTTTACAACTAACCAGTGGTTTGCATCTTGCAGTGTAGCCTCTGCATTTCTGTTCATGAAGTCTTCTGCAGACAGTGGTCATTGACAAATCCACACCTGAAGAGTGTTTCTGATCTGTTGGACAGGTGTTTGGGGATTTTTCTTTCTTATAGCGAGAATTCTTCTGTCATCAGCTGTGGAGGTCTTCCTTGGCCTGCCATTCCTTTTGCGATCAGTAAGCTCACCAGTGCTCACTTTCTTCTTAATGATGTTCCAAACAGTTGATTTTGGAAAGCCTAATGTTTGGTTGATGTCTCTAACAGTTTCATTCTTGTTCAGTCTCATAATGGCTTCTTTGACTTTCATTGGCAAAGCTATGGTCACGTTGATAAACAGCAATATGTTTCCAAAGGTGATGGAAAGACTGGAGGATGGAATGGGTGCTGAGAGCCCTCTTATACCTGCATTAAGGAGGCAATTAAACACACCTGAGCAATTACAAACACCTGTGAAGCCATGTGCTCCAAACATTATGGTGCCCTGAAATGAGGGGACTATGTATAAACACAGCTGTAATTTCTACATGGTGAAACCAAAATGTATAATCAATGTTTAATAAAATATGACAAAGCGCACTTTAACCACATGTGATTTTTTTCTATTACAAATCTCAAATTGTGGTGTACAGAGGCAAATAAATAAATGATGGATCTTTGTCCCAAACATTATGGAGAGCACTGTATACCAATGCAATATGATGTGTTTTTATTTAACTGGCTTAATGTGGCTTGTGTGCAGTTGGATTCCCACCACTTGGGTTCCACTGTTGTAGATTTCACCATTTGACTAAGGCACACATCCAGCCTTGGATCTCCGGAAACCTTTCTGAAATAAGGACGTAAATGGATGGAGCAGTGCAGTAGCGTAACTAGTCAAGCCACTGCCCAAGGCCCGAGTTCAATCCTGACATAGAACCTAGAACAGTACAGCCTAGGAACAGGCCCTTCGGTCCACAATGTTGATGCTGAACATAATGCCGACACCAACTCTTATCTGTCTGTACACAATCCATATCCCTCCATTCCCTGCATAGCCATCTGCTGATCCAAAAGTCCCTTAAATGCCACTATCATATCTGCCTTCATCACTACCCCCCTAGCAGTGTGTTCCAGGCACTCACCACCCTCTGTGTAAAAAATCTTGCCCCACACATTTCCTTTAAACTTTGCCCCTCTCACCTTCAAGTTATACCCTCTGGTATTAATTTTTTTCCATCCTGCGAAAAAGGTTCCGACTCTCTACCTTATCTATGACACTCAGAATTTTATATACTTCGATTAGGTCTCCCCAGGGGTGAGAGATTGCAACCTTCACGTGGTCCGCCCTGTTTCGACGAATGCAATCAACGCGGTGTGCACAATCAAGTAACAACAAATAGAACAAGTTGTCCTACAACTTTAGGCTGTGCACGCCATACGCAAGAAGCAAGAAGAAGAAGGAGGTCTCCCCACAACCTCTGGAGTTCCAGAGAAAACAATCCAAGTCAGTTTAACCTCTCCCTGGAGCTAATATCCCCTAATCCAAGCATCATTCTGGTAGACATTCTCTGCACCCTTTCCAAAGTCTCCACATTCTTCCTGTAAAGGGGCGACCAGAACTATATGCAATCATCCAAATGTGACCTGACCTAAGTCCTATAAGGCAACTTCATGTCTTCATGACTCTTATACTCAATGCCTCGACAAATGAAACCAAGCATAACATATGCCTTCTTTACCACTCTTGTGTTGCCTGTGACAGTTCATGATAGACTTGGACCCCATGATCCCCAGTACATCATTGCTGTTAAGGATCTTGCCATTCATTGTATATTTTCTCTTTACTTTAACCTCCCTAAGTCTAATACCTCACACCTGCTCAGATCCAACTCCATTTGCAATTTCTCTGCCCATTTCTGCAGCAGATCTATATCCCACTGTATACTTTGACAGTCTTCTTCACTGTCC
The DNA here is from genome assembly GCA_035221665.1 of Okamejei kenojei. Classification (NCBI taxonomy): domain Eukaryota; kingdom Metazoa; phylum Chordata; class Chondrichthyes; order Rajiformes; family Rajidae; genus Okamejei; species Okamejei kenojei. Next base: position 35,620,664 of record CM069154.1, read on the forward strand.
ACAACCCCGCAAGCCTTGGTGTCATCTGCAAACTTATTCACCAACTGATTTATATATGTCACAAACTGTAGAGGCCCCTTTATAAAATCCTTACTTAATAAGTAACTGTAGAGGCCCCTTTGTTTAATGCCTTACTAAAATCCACCACCTGACTCTCATCGATCACCTTGGGGTTTGCTCATTCTCCCTGTGGCCTTACAGTTTCCTTGGCGCTTCCGCTGAAGTGTGGGGAGTCAGATCATTGGCCGCTGCAAATTACCCCAAGTGTATAAGTGAGTGGTAGAATCTAGGAAGAGTTGATGATAATTTAGTGAGAATAAAAAATGGAATTAACAAAGGATTAATAATTGACGTGTATTCAGCATGCCAAGGAACAGTTTCCATGCTCTCTCTCCAAGACTTTACATATACATTTGAAGTGGTGTAAATAGCTGAGCAAGTATTCTCCTAACACCAAATAGCTGCAAGATATTCAAGTGTAGTACATTTTATTGTGTCTGATTAAAGTGCATGGCTATAGTGGTAAATTTAGCTGCCAAATACACATCACACTACAAAATCAATAACTGCAGTAAAACATCTTCAAAAAGATGTCTGAAGAAGGGTCTCGACCCGAAACGTCGCCTATCTCCTTCGCTCCTTAGATGCTGCTGCACCCGCTGAGTTTCTCCAGCTTTTTGTGTACCCACTGCAGTAAAACAATTGACTTGTGGAACAAATGCACTGAATTTCTTGCAACGATGTTTAACTTTAGGTATTCCATTCGGCAGCTATATACAGTAGCAGGTACTGCTATAGTGAATGGCTGAGCTGAAAGAGGCACTCATGGGGTATCTCACAGTGTAAGATCCAACAACAGCAAAGAGGAATGACATCACATTGAAGGGTTTCACCGAGTGAATTAAATAAGACAGCTTGGAGCTGAACATGCCAAAAATGTTAACAAGGGACTATAGTCTGATGCCGAATCAAGCATAATGTGACTGTATCTTGTACAAATTATTTTCAGTTTCCAGGACTTAAGCAGTGGCTGCCTTCTTCTTATCGAGTCCACATCACAAGATTAGAAATTATTCAGCCAAAGCTGAACACACTTCTCGGCATCTGCATACAATGGTGTCTTGTGCTTCTTGTGCTTCTTGTGAATGGAAAGATTGGTGGAAACAGGGCTGCGATGTGAATGCTCTTTCTTTGACCCTGAGTTGTTGCATTACAGCGCCAGAAACCTGGGTTTGATCCTGACTATGGGTGCGGTCTGTATGGAGTTTGTACATTCTCCCTGTGACCCATGTGGGTTTTCTCCAGGAGCTCCGATTCCCTCCCACACTCCAAAGATGCATTGGTTTGTAGGTTATTTGGCTTCTGTGAATTGTCCCAAGTGTGCAGGATAATGCTAGCATACAGGGTGATCGCTGGTCAGCGCAGACACAGTAAGCCGAAGAGCCTGTTTCCAGGCTGTATCTCTAAAAGTATAAAAAGTAGTCTAAAGTGCGGGGGAAATAATTTTCGTTCATAAACTATGACAAAGAGTCAGGTTTACCCGTTTTCTGCATCCTAACAAACGGCCCCAAGATCCCAGAAGAAGAGCCTGCATTGATTCTCAGACATTGGCCTAATTTCTAAGAATCAGTAGCTGAATATCCACTCCACATTTTACTACAGTTCACATGCTTAAACACATTGTTATCCGTGGGGCATTCAATGTCCACTGTCAGAATCATCTTAATCATCTGCGCCCAGAACAGATAATGCTTTTGAAAGAAGCAGCATCCGAGATCAGACTATTGCCATGGATTATATGTTGACAAACACAACTGAGAATGTTTATGAATATATCAGGGCAATTGAGCTTTCTTCTTCATTAACCTCAGGTAAGGTAGGAACATACATGACACAGTCGAAATAAATCTCAAAGAGACCTCACAATGGTTAGCTGCAGGCAGATGAACTAGTAAGATTAAATGAGAACTTACCAGTTTGAAGTTTGATCTTTATTTTATGAGGAGTTACGATGAGGGATTACGTGAAGAACCCCGTACAGCCAGCCATTGGTGCGTCAATCTTCAAAGCAGCGGAGTGAAATCACAGGTAACAATGACTGAAGTATAATGGTAAGATAACAAAGACTAGAACTACCAGATGATATTTATGAGGATTGGGAGCGGAGGGCACGTAATCCCTCATCGTAACTCCTCATAAAATAAAGATCAAACTTCAAACTGGTAAGTTCTCGTTTAATCTTACTATTTTACGTCTGAGTCACGTGAGTGACTACATGAAGTCTTCAAAGCACTGCAATTTCATGCCGCAGACCCAAATCCGGCGTTCACACTGCATCGATTGACTCAAAAAGTCGTCAATAATCAATAATGCATCAATGACAACATTGTTACATGAATAACGGTTTATTTACAAATGAAAAAATAACAACCCCTCTAACTCAAGGGGAAACTATAACAGAACTCAAAACAGAATCAGCAAACACCCCCAGCCTTGTAATCGGCTTATGGTAAAACTTTTGGAAGGTCAGCTCACTGGACCATCCTGCGGCCGCGAGGATATGGTCTATAGGCACGTCCATCGCCCTTGCCGCGGAAGTTGATGCCGCCCTGGTGGAATGAGATTTGAATTTATCAGTATCAATTCCAGCATTTCCCGGAACCTGCTTTAGCCACCTTGAAATTGTTTGCACAGACACCTTACTATGTGTTTTTTTCTGGCTAATAAATAATGTAGACTCTGTTCCTCATAGGGCTCTGGTGGCCTCAATGTAACGAGACAAATGCAATACTACACACAGGCGAGCATCAGTGGGGTAGGCTGAAAACAAAATCTTACATGCTGTCATGCCTATTCTACTATGTGTGAGCAAATCATATACATAAAAAGTAATGGCATCTATTGATACCTGCATTCTGTCTAGCCGTAGCTTTTGCAATGTTTGCACACGTCGGGCTGATACCAACACCATAAGCATGACCAGGTTAGTTTGGCTAGAGAAAGGCTTGCTACAGGAGCCCACTGGCGAAGAAGCATAAGTACTTCACTCACATTCCAAATACCGGCATACCTGGGTTTAAGAAGATTAGAATTGAAAACTCCCTTCATAAATCGAGAAACTAACGGATGTGTCCCTACTGAATGTAACTCTGAATTCATGGGTAAATAAGCAGACAGAGCACTTCTGGCTGTATTGATCGCACTATAGCTTAACATCTGATCAAAATAAAGAGTGGACAAGAACTCCAATACATCTGGGATGCCTGCAGTTTGATATGAGATATTCTGCTGTAGACAGAATTCCTCCCACTTCCTTATCGAGGTGATATACTGCTTCTGAGTACTATCCCTGCAGGCCGACGTGAGAACATCCACGGTACGATCGGACAGTCCTCGCCCCAGGTATGGCCTCCTTAAAATCTGCAAATTAAAAGATCAATACGATCATGTAAAGGATGTTGATCGGCAGTTACTGGATTTACCAGTAGCTTTTTGTGTTTAGGAATAATCATGTGAGGCTGAGTAGCCATTTGTAATACGAGAGGAAACCATGGTTGTGTAGGCCAATCTGGCACTACCAATACTCCTGAAGCGGAGTCCTGCTTGATCTTTTGCAAACATCTACTGATGAGACAGAATGGAGGAAATGCATAGACAAACATTCCACCCCAATGCAGCGAGAATGCATCCACCGCTGCTGCACCAGGATCTGGTTCCCATGAAACATATCTGGGCAACTGATGGTTTAGTCTGGATGCCAACAAGTCAATATCTGGCATTCCATACTGAGCAACCACTTGATTGAATACGTCCTGATTTAACATCCATTCTATGTTATCATTGAATTGGCGTGACCTAATGTCAGCTACTGTGTTGAATTTACCTGGTAAATATATTGCTGAAAGCCAGATATTTTGGTCAATTGTATTGTATTGTATTGTATTGTATTGTATATCTTTATTATCATTTTTCTGAGTACTTACATACCCAGAGGAAAACGAAAAAGCGTTTCCCAACCAGTGTCCATTCAGTGTGTGGTAAAAAATAAATAGAAATAAAGAATAAAAGTACAATGCACCAGTACCAGATCTGATTAGCCAGTCTATCACAAGACTGTGACTTGACTCCACCCATGTGGTTTACATATGCCACTGCTATAGTGTTGTCAATCTGAACCTGCACATGCAAGTCCCTCCTGGCAGAGCAATAAGCTTTAAGCCCATACCAGGTTCCCAACAGCTCTAAATAATTGACCCCTCTTAATTGAAGAAGGGATGTCTCATCAGTATTCCTTCTGCCTCCACAACTGGAAGACATATCTGTAGCACCCCAACCCAGTGCACTTACATCAGTCTGTAAAATTATGGAAGGTGGTTCCACCAAAACCTCCCTAGAACTTTTTGAAACATTTACAATCCACCATTGAATGTCAGAAACTGCCCCAGCTGACAATTGCATAGGCCTTTCAAAATGGCCCACTTGTGTCATGTGTCTGTTCTTTTGATCGTTGTAATTGTTGATAATGTAGAGGTCCATACTGCACAGCTGGAAAAGCAGCCACTAATTTACCAATTAGACTTGCTACTTGTCTAATTGCAGGCTGTTGTTCTCTAAGGAGATTAACATAATCCCCAATTAACTGCTGCAATTTGTCCCTAGGCAAAGTTACTAACATGTGATTTGAATTAATGGTAAATCCCGAATAATCAATGATTTGAATTGGTGATAGTTTGGATTTATCTGGATGAATGTTGAACCCTAATTGTTCAAAAGTGAGTTTAACAATTGAAACAGATGACTCAGCTTCAGCACGAGTCTTCCCAACAATTAAAATATCGTCTAAGTAGGCCATTACAACATGCCCCTGAGCTCGGAGTAATGCTAGAACAGGTTTTAACAATTTAGTAAATAATCTAGGAGCTGAAGTTAACCCATTAGGCAGTGCTTTGAATTGCCACAACTGCGTCATCCAGATAAATTTCAAATACCTCCTATCATCAGCAAGAATAGACACTGAGTAATATGCATCCTTTAGATCAATGCTGGCCAGATAACACCCTTTGGACACGAGATGATTGGCTGTGGAAAAAGTTTCCATTTTGAAATGCCTATAGCAAACAAATGAGTTCAAACTCGTCAGATCCAAAATAATTCTACATCCCCCAGTCTTTTTAGACCTAGGAAAAATACTTGTCACAAACTGACGATTTTGATGAACTGACTTCTCAATCACCCCTTTCTTGTGTAATGTATTGATTTCTGGTGGTATGAGCACATTTTCTTCTTCTGAAAATATAAGTTTCCGACTTGGAACATGCTGATTAGGTGGACACACAGTAGAGTAAAATTCAATCTTTACCCTTTCAATACTGTTAAGTATAAATGAAGTTGATGTTATCTCCTGCCATTGTTTGAGAAATAAATGTAATCTTCCCCCAATTTGAACATCTATTTTACTTGATTAATTCTCTTTAAGAAGCATTTTTCTCACCTGCATATGTCCTGGCTGAGGTTGTTGGCCCCGGCCCTTTGTAGGAAACGTCATCTTTCCCTTCACACCAGTGACAGCCTGCCAGTTCCGATACTGCGGACCTGAATGACTGGTTCCTTCCCCTGCGTCCGAACTAGCACTCCTCCAGTGAGGGAACATCCTTTTCCCTTGTTTGCCACCCGGCTTAATGAGGCCCATCGTTTTAGCGTCCTCATGACACTCTTTGACTCGCTTGGCGAGATCTGCTCCAAATAAAAGATTGGGTGGTTGTACGCTGGGCGGCTTGCACAAAGGCGCCAGATTGGGATTGATAACTGGCCTAATAGCACTTCGTCTAATATTATTGAGCTCGAAATAAGCACTACAGAGGAGTCCCAGTGCATCTTGATGGGCTTCAGACTTTATCTACTGTAATGGCAAATGCCGTAAGCCCTGCTGAAAATAGTTTTAGTACCTTCTGAAATTTTAATTCTTGAGCTCTGGCGGACACCCCCAACTGTGTCCAGATCAGATGGTTTACCATAGGCGCCTTAAGTAAACCGCAATTGATAGGGGCTTCATATTTTTTAGCCGCCTCATCCATGGCCAATTCCTGCAGTTGGTGAGAGAGCATATACTGTATCGCTGAAGCCAATTCCTCCCCTAACGGCTCTCCTGCCTCTCTAGGCACTGCAACATTTTCTGCTATATTAGGGATGATTTGCAGCTCCACTCCCTTGTGGCTCTCCTCCACCACTGATTCGGCGTTAGCAAACTGCACCGGTATAATATCCTCCTCAAAGGTAGGATATTCTTGCAGCCCTATGATAGGTGCTGCGAGTACAGGCTCTTCACTAGCATGGTGTGGGCACCACTCCTCCTCACGGAGTTCGTCCCTGTCGAGCATTTTTTGCAATAAAATCTCGACTTGGGAGAGCAATGAGCAAGCGGTCTCTCCTTTTGAGGATAAAACCTCTAGGCCCGACTGGGTCCACGGGCCTATGTGATTTTACAGTAGCCTTACGCCCTGCTGGCATGGCTACGCTGCTCACAGGCAGCGGGTCCGGTGTCACTAGCACCATTGCTGGCGCCGGACTTGGTGTGCTAAGCGGGCCTCCGCTAACAATACCTTTCTGGTCATTGACCCCTTTTGCTGCGGAGCGCCTTGCCGACACCTTCTTCACTTTCTGTAACATCTCTAACGGAGTATCGACAACCGCTGCTACAGAAAATGAATGCTAGAAGAGTTTGAAAACTTACCTTCCGTTTTAAACTTACCGCTTGGAGGAGCTCTGCTGCTCCAACCGGCCGACTGCACCAAAGCGTCTGACGTAATGACGCACCAACGGCTACACGGGGCTCTTCACGTAGTCACTCATGTGACACCGAAGTAAAATAAAGGGCCTGTCCCACTTACGTGTCCTTGGCATGCAAATTGAGGCGCACGGGCATCATGTGGCCGCGCGGGGACCGGTACCACTGAGAAGCGCGGAGGGGTGTGTAGTTGTGCGCGACATCCGAAATTTTTGTAGCGAATGAAATCTTCGCACGCCAATGGCCTGTCGGGGAACTGATAGCCAAAGTGGGACAGGCCCAAGACCCTGGCGCGACTTTGTACTTTATATTGGGAAAATACAGAAGACAATGAGTAGCGCTCCTCAGTAGGAAAAATCTAAATGCATAATTAGAAGCTGCAGCATCCAATTTGGTTTCAGATTCCTCCAAATCCAATGTGCCAACTGAAAAAAGTAGTAAATTACAATATGTATCAGTGTTCTTTCTTGTAAGCCAGCCCTGTACTCCCTGGAAGAAGGAATGTTTCAAGCATTTATTTGTCAAGAGATCAGTTCAAGCAATTTTCTACTGTTTGTTGGGAAACCTATCAAATTTATTGTGCTAAAGAAGGAACTGCAGATGCTGGAGAATCTGCCTGTCAGACCGAGTAACTTGGCCGGGGAAGAGTGAGGGTAGAGAGGGAGGCAGAGGAGCAGTGAAGGCAACACACAGGAGAAACACATAGATTGTTTTAAGCAGACAATGGCTTTGGGCAGGAATAGGCTATCAAAATCAGAGAAAATGAATCACTGCCTTTTCTCTTGAGGTACATAAAATATGCAGCATGTGCTTAGGAAAGCGAATTTCAATGGAATAATCCAGACCAACAATATGAGGTTGAATGTGAATGAAGAAGCTGTGTGATAGAATTTTGACTGCACATTGCTTCAGTCATTAACTGTAGCTATCTTAAATCACCTCTTTACGTACAGTATATTATAGGTTTTATACTTCAAATCGTTTGTTTTATTTGGGTGGTGAACCTTGCAGGTACGAATCAGGATTTAGGTATTGCTTTAGGTTTATTAGTGACATGTGTTATAAGTCACAACCCCTGATTTGTCCTCTGAAAGGTTTTGTTTTGCATGCTATCCAAACAGATCAGGGTCTCAACCCGAAACATCACCCATTCCCTATCTCCAGAGATGCTGCCTGTCCCGCTGAGTTACACCAGCATTTGGTGTCTTGATCTGATATATGATAGATAAATATAATCGTCAAACTCAAGTACAATAGATAGGGCAACGGGAAAGATACAGAGAGCAGAGTCTAGTTCTCATCATTGCAGTGCATCAGTCCCATAGACAAGGTCCAATGCCCACAATGTGTAGAGATGAATCAGGCAGTACCTTGTCTTATGGAAGGACTGTTCAGAAGCTTGATAACAGATGGGAAGAAGCTGTTCCTGAGTCTGGCTTTCAAGCTTCTGTACTTCCTGCAGAATGGAAGCAGGAGAAGAAGGAATGCCCAGAATAGGACAAGTCCTTCATTATGTCGACTGCTTTTATTGCCCATCCTTAATTGCCGTGAAGCAGACAAGGGGTGACTGGCTTTCATGAGTGAGTGTGGTTTTTGTGGAGATGCTGGCAAAGGACTTCCCACGATTTTGACCGGCTAACAATGAAAGAATGGTGGTATATGTCCTAGTCATAAGGGTGGGAAACTTGGGGAGAAAATTGCAAGTGATGGCATTCATTGGAGCTTGCTGCCCTTGTAGAAGTTTTGTGTTTTTGCGCATGCTCTTGAGGAAGCAATGGTTAGCAACTGTCGTGCATTTGTCAATGATATAGTCACAGTGTGTTGGTGCTGGTGAGAGTGAATGTTCAGAATCAAGGATGCCAGTGGAATGGGCCAAGCTTTTTCCTAATCTTGCAGAGTTTCTAAAATGTTAATGATGTTGCATTCATTGAGGCAATGGAAGGCATTTGATCAACCTGAGCTATAGGGAGAGGTTCAGCAGGTTGGGACTCTATTCCTTGGAGCGCAGAAGGATGAGTGAGGGGTGATCTTATATAGATGTATCAAATTATGAAGGGAATAGATCATGTAGATGCACAGAGTCTCTTACCCAGAGTAGGGCAATCGAGTACCAGGGGACATAGCTTTAAGGCGAAAGGGGAAAATATATGATAGGAATGTGAGGGGTAACTTTTTCACACAAATGATGATTGTTGTGGGAACGTGCTGCTGGAGGAGGTAGTTGAGGCTGGGACTATTGCAAAGTTTCTGAAAAAGTAAGACAGGTACATGGCTAGGAGAGGTTTAGAGGGATCTGGACCAAATGCAGGCAGGTGAGACTAGTGTAGAAGGGGCACTATCGTGTATCGGTGTAGGCAAGTTGGGCTGAAGGGCCTGTTTCCACACTGGATGACTCTAACTATAACTCTATAAGCCCTGACGTGTTTCTTGTCAATGGTGGAACCCCTTGCAATGTAATAACCTGTTGTGAATAATCTTTATACCTAAGCCACTAATCATGTTTGATTAGCATAATAAAATGCTGTATTAATGCAATCCTTTGCTCCATTGACTAAAAACTGGACTTGCCATTTTGCAGATATGAAGATATGATGGGATATGCTCATTTGTACAACTCTCCTTCTAGTATAGACTATGAAGTGCCAATGGGCAATTTGCCTGGATTATACATGTTCCCTGGACAACACTGAAGACAGTCAGTGAAAAAAAAATTGTCCTTTAAAAAGTCACATTGTTTAATCTAATTAGGCACCAACGGTAAAACCTGTATTGTTTTTATTAATTCCTGAACTAGTCAGGATTTTATAAACCAATTTCAGAAATCCTGTTGGAAACACTTGGGGAAACACAGACTAGCTTCTTTTAAAATGTTGACATGCAACTGTACATATCTTTAAATGGCTATTTTTTGCTTTGGCAGGAGCATTATCTTGTAAATATTAGATTTGGAGTCTGCAGCAAGCTGTTTTTCAGCAGGAAGAAAATACAGAAACCAGTGACCAAATTACAAAAATGTTTCAGATAAAGCAAGCCATGAAAATATTTGTAGTATGGTGTTTATTTGAACAATCTTGGCGTTTTATGAATTAAATTAATTCAAAAGCATTCCAACTCATTTGCTCTGCTTTCCGTATTCACCAGAGTGATGGATGAAGTTTATTATTCTTCACAAAACAATATTTAGGAATTTAAAAAGACGTACAATGACAGAAACCCTTTGGCCTAACTCTGCACACTGTATTGAATCTATATCTGTTTAATGGCGCAAAAATCTGTAACAACCTGGAACCTCTCAAGGACTATTGTCAGACAGGCTTTCTGGATCGAATTAGTGTTGGAGAATTGTATTATCTGATCAAAAGAACCATTGATAGAAATAATGACAATCGCTTCTTGAGGTCTCTATTATGAACGTATGGTGGAAAACTGTAACATTCTAGTTGGACAGTGTTAGCTGAAATTATCTGAGCCAACAGTTCGGAAATTACAGCAGGCACACCTGATCCATGGAAAGGGGAAATGGGAACAACTGGGACTTGATTCAGATCTCCATTGAATGACGCCAGCAAAGATGTCCGTATAAACAGTGTTTGGAGAACGAAGATAGACACAAAATGTTAGAGTATCTCAGCGGGACAGGCAGCATCGCTGGTTGGAAGGAATAGGTGACGTTTTGGGTCGAAACCCTTCTTCAGACTTGAACGAATCCTTGGTCGTGATATTTTCAAAATTCACATTTTGCCGTTCAAATAGAATTCACAGAGAAAAGCGTGGAAATGCATCCGTGCCACTTTCTGGGTGATAAACCGTCATAACATGGATCCCTAACATTGTTTTAAAAAGTTTAAGAAAACTATAGAATTTGTTATTGCTTCTTGAAAAACAACATTGGCAGATTCTGCTTCATAATGCTACTGTTACAGAACAGTTCATCAGTACATCAGTAATGGGTCCAGTAATATGCCCAGCCACATTATGCCAAGAGCGTTCTCTGAATATACTTTGTGGAAGGCTGCACTATAGACAAATGCCCATGGCCAGTCTGCCTGCCCCTGTTGCTGATGGAGAAGTAAATGAAGTCTATGAGCTTCCTCGTACCGCGATGATCAGTGTATATGTGTACGTATGGGCTGGACTGGTCTTGGGGCTCCTTGAGACTAAGTCTGGCCTCATGTCCCACTGTGACAACATTGCAGGCACGTGTGCAAGCTTGAAGCTTTCTGAGCTCACAGTTGTGAGTGAGGACAACCTTACAGATGCAGTCTACTTGATTTCACAATCTATTGATTTCTCTAACTTCAAGTAACCCTTGCAGTCCCTCTCTCCCCATCCCTCCCCATCCTAGTTCTCCGACTATTTTCACTGTTCTGATTAAATTTTACTGATTGTATGCCTCCTTGTCACCTTCCCGTCAGCTACCAATGAACCATTCTACATTTCCTTATCATCGTCTGCTTTGTTCTGTGTTTTTACACATTGCCCTTCCATATCCCTATGTCTCCCTCTCCCCTGACTCTCAGTCTGAAGAAGGGTCTCGACCTGAAACATCACCCATTCCTTCTCTCCGGAGATGCTGCCTTTCCCGCTGAGTTACTCCAACACTTTGTGTCTATCTTTGGTGTAAACCAGCATCTGTAGTTCCTTCCTACACATTCAGTCGACATCAGTGTTGTTTCTGCTTGCAGGTATTGATAGGGGCGTGACTTCCCATGAAGTCTGGATGAGGGGTTGGCAGATATGATGTCGGGCGTGCAGACTTTAAATGTCCCGCTGCGCGCTATTCCTTGAGAGTTCCTGTGGTACTTGGGAGACATCTTTTGCATTCCCCCGTTGTACAAATAGGCACTGCAAGTCACTTATGACTATAGCAAAATGACTGAAGGTGCAAGAGAAAGCTAGTGTTCAAAATGCAAAGTAGGTTGCAAGTGTTTAGTCTGGTGTTCTGCAGTCTGGCTATAAATATAGGTGTAACATAGAATATAGAACATGATTGTGTAGGAAGGAACTGCAGATGCTGGTTTATACCAAAGATAGACACAAAATGCTGGAGTTACAGCAGGTCATGCAGCATCTCTCGAGAAAAGCAATAGGTGACGTTTCGGGTCGGAACCCTTCTTTAGAGTCATGACACAAAGGGTCAAAGGGACATGATTGTTCCTTTGAAATACATTCCTTTTGAGCTTTTAGCAAGATTGTTTTTTTTTCCTATGAGTGAACTGTCCTGTCATTATTTAGATCAACATAGCTGAAAGTCTAACTGTATTAATAACCTTTTTAGTTTTGTAACGCTGTTTTGTTGGCATCACACAAGATGGACTTCTAGTGTTTGGTTTTACTGCAGGGATAGACCACGTGAGTAAATATATCAGGAGTCATGTGAAATATTATCCTGGCATAAGTCAACATCTTTTAGAGACGTGATGGTTGAGCTATGAAAGGAGCAAAAAGAGGAGAGAAAATATTCTTCAATCCCTGCTTCCGGCTGAATTAACGGAAGTGTTTTACCAAGCACAGCTACTTAAATTACATTTTACGTATTTATTTGGATATTCCTATCAAACACATACATCCCTTAAATCACCAATCCTGCATCACAGGTGATTGTGGCAATAAATCTCAAGGAGCCTCTGCAATTAACACAGACCGTATATTGTGGTGCACCAGTGTAATTCCAGTGATCCCTCTCAACAGACAATTTCTTTGAACATGGAGAAGATTGAAGTACTTCAATCTGCTTTCACCTGCCCCTTATGACAATTATAACAGTCTTTCACAGTGTTTACTCCAGGCAGACCAAAAGCAATATTTTTTGTTCTGTAACATAAGCCAGCAAAAGCTTAGAAAGGAACACAGGGTCTCTTATTCATTGAATTCTACCGTTATTTCAGTGCTGGTGTTTTGCAATTGCCTTATTACTTATAAAGCAGGTCAAGGTTTACAAATAGCTTCCAAGTGAGATAACTAAATCCATTATCAAGTTAAATTCTATCATACTAACATAAAATATTGAAAATTGTTGGTTGTTCAATGTATTACTTAGTGACCAAGCAGAAATATTATGCAATGCATTTACCACCCAGATTTTCAAGTTATTTTCATGACTTATTTTCCTTTCAAGTTATTTCCACAACTTATTTTCCTCTCATTGCCAAGTTATCATGTTTATTTTTAGTTGGAGGTAGTTGTTTGTGCTTCGAGCAGATCCTCCATCTTGCAAACTTGGTAACAATTCCAGGTGAACATTTTAGAACAAGGATTCTTCTATAATTTTCCAATACCACCATGAATCACCAATTCCTTACAGGGACATGAAGGCAACTGCATATTCTATCACTTTGAGTTGAATCTCATGACATTACTAGAACAAATTCACAATCAATGGTTCAACATACTATCGCATAACCTCAAGATTGTCATCTTTGACTCCTGATCCTGAAACCAACATCATCTCCATTATAGCCAGTTATTACAAGATCCATAGTCATTAATGTGATAGTGAACTCAGTTAGTTCCTGATATCTAAAGGCGGACCAGTAGCACAGTGGTAGAGTTGCTGCCTTACAGCGTCAGAGATCCGGGTTCAATCCTGACTATGGGTGCGGTCTGTATGGCGTTTGTATGTTTTCCCTGTGACAGCGTGGGTTTTCTCCGGTTGCTCTGGTTTCCTCCCACACTCCAAAGACATGCAAGGTGGTAGGTTAATTGGCTTTGGTGAGAATTGTAAATTGTTCCCAGTGTGTAGAATAGTGTTAGTGTACATGGTCAGCATGGTCTCGGTGAGCCGAAGGGCCTGTTTCCATGCTGGAACTCTAAATGTACTCCTTATGCACCCACAGCTGCGCAGCCATATACAAATTTAATCCATTTTCAAAATCACAGATGACACCACCTTTGTGGGCTGGACATCAAATAATGATGAGACGGAGTATAGGAAGGAGATTGAGAACCTCGTGCCCTGGTGTTGAGGCAACAACCTGTCTCTCAATATCAGCAAGACAAAGGAGATAGTGATGGGCTTCAGGAAGCGAAACAGTGTACACATACCCTCGTTTTCATTGATGGCACTGAAGTAGAGATGGTTGAAAACTTGAAATTCTTTGCAGTCAATATCACCAACAATTTCACCTGGACCACCCATTTTGAAGCAACGACCAAGAAAGCACATCAATGCCTCTACTTCCTTAGAAGACTTAGGAAGTTCGGCATGTCCCCTACAGCTCCCTCTGCAGATGCATCATAGAAAACATTTTATCAGGATGCATCACAGCTTGGTTTGGGAACTGCTCCTTCCAAGACCAGAGGAAATTGCAGCGAAAAGCAGATGCAGCCGAGACCATCACACAAGGCAACCTCCCTCCTATTGACTCCATTTATACCCCACGCTGCCTCGTTACGGCCAGCAGCATAATCTAAAAGCAGTGGTGGCGCTCATCTGCGACTGTGACTCGCCTACAGTCTGTCTGTCTGTCTTTCTTTGTCCTATCGTTAATGTTAGATGTATGTGAGCCTATTTTTAGTTGTGCATTATGTGAGGGGGTGGGGGAAACCTTTTTATCTTTTTCTTCAACGGAGAGGCGACTTTTTGTCCGTTCGCGCTGCGGCCTAACATGGAGGAGCTGGGCGGCCTCCAGCTGGGATTGACCTTGAGGACTCCGGCCGCAGAGCCTGTGGACTCGCGGAGCGGGCTGACGTTCGGAGGCTTCGGTGGCGCTGCGATTGCGGCTGCAACTCGACTTCGGAGGCTTCGGACGCGGGCCCTGTGGACTGTCACATCGGGAGCTCGCAGGATCCTGGTTGGCGACTGACTTTTCGGGAGCTCCAGCCACAGCAGCTTCATCTGCCCCGAATCACAAGGCTTGAATCGGCCAGTTCGTAGGACCTTTCATCGTCCAGCACGGCTCGACCGCGGGATCTTCCATCGCCTGGCGCGGGCTTCAATATCGGGAGCCTCGATCGCCTCGACGCAGTGGTTTGACTGCCTCACCGCAAGAGAAGAAGCAAGGAAGAGATAAGACTTTTTTTTACTTTCCATCACAGTGAGGAGGTGCCTGGAGGAGAGTCACTGTGATGGATGTTTATGTTAAATTTATGTAATTGTGTGTTTTGTGTGCTTTTTATTGTTATGACTGTATGGTAACGACATTTCGTTCAAAGTTTTTGAATGACAAATAAATTCAATTCACTTCAATTCAATTCAATAATCAAGGATGGGTCACACACTGGCTAATCCCTCTTCTCCCCTCTCTCATCGGGCAAATCTAATAGGAGTGTGAAAGTGCACACCTCCACAAATCTATACACTGCAAATGGCTCACTTGTAATCATGTATTGTCTTTCCGCTGACTGGATAGCACGCAACAAAAGGTTTTCACTGTACCTCGGTACACGTAACAATAAACTAAACTGAACTGAACCGAACTGAAACTAAACTAAAAATCTCAGGAGCAAAATGAACTGAGTGAACGTGATTGAAGTTGTGATGAAGGCTGACTGAAGATGATACAGATTTATTAGCTTTGCCATTTGCACAGGGATGAAGGGCTCTTCCATTGAAAAACCTCCTCTCATGATTTTTCTGTGAGCATTCGAGTCAAAACGGGCTTGGACTGTAGAGTTTAATTTTGATCCGTGGGTTGTGGAATTGCGTACTTTTTGTATATTTGTTGTACCGATATGTAGTAAATAGAGTGTATCGTTTCACTGCAACATTTTTTACACATACCTGTCTCTACCTCTGGCTTCCAGATTCTGAGCTTAAATATTGTGAAAGAAAGGTAGTTCATGGGAGAGAAAACACAAACAATGTTAAAGCTGAAAAAATGCAAAACTGCAGGGTCTGTTAGGCAGGCTAGACAATGGTAGTGAAGAGTGAAAACCGAGCCAATATTACAGATAGATGAAGAAGAGTCTTGACCCGAAACGTCACCTAAAGGTGCTGCCTGACCCGCTGAGTTACTCCAGCCTTTTGCATCTGTCTTCAGTTTAAACCAGTATTTGCAGTTCGTCCCAACATATTTTGTGACCTACGGTAGGCCTGGCCGTTTGAAGCTGGTAAATACAGTATTGGGTGTAAAAGGCTCAACGTATCCAGCCGGAAGATGGGGTGCTGTACCTCAAACCTACATTGGGCCTTGATCTTACACTATCAAAGGCCACATATGCATAGCTCTGAGTGGAGTGCGATGGAGAATTAATCTAGCAAGCAACTGGAACTTAAGGGTTGGCACTGATCTGCATTTGGTTTCTCCGGTATAGAGTAAACCATGTCATGAACATTGAATGCAGTACACTAGATTTGCTGAATTGCTACTTCACCTGCAAGGATTGACTGGATATCTGGGCAGTGGAAAGGGAAGAAGCTAGAGGGCAGATAACAAATTGTGATCCTGCTACCAACAGCTCACAACAATCCAACAGTCCTCAATTTTGAGATAGGAACTTTGCTTCCAATCTGATCCATTGGTACTGCCATTGGTACTGCTATTCAACCAAATGGAAAATGAGTCTCTAGTCCTCACATGGACATTATGGTCACTCCTACTAATACTGTCAATGTTATGCGCATCTGTGATACATGAATTGGTGAAGGCAAGACCAAGGAGCCACTTTTGTCATGTTGGTTTCCTCACCACCTTCAGCCTCCCAATTTTATGTGATGTCCTCGTCAGTGGTGTTCTTGACCTAGCCCACAGTACGTTCACCGGCTTTGCTGCACTTAGTGCCTCTTCTAAGTGGTCTTCTGCTTGATTCATCAAACTGAGATTGGCCATAAGATGGTGATCAGCAAGAGGTCGCCTTGCCTGAGTTGGTCCCAATGTCTGGGACTTCATGGGTCCTGTACCTTTGTTGAAGATTACAAGGACCACTTTATATCACAGACCTGCCATATACAGTATCTTGCCAGTAATTACTTGAATGATGAAAGATCAGTCATGATTGTTGGTGGAAAGCAACAATTCTTTGAGTGTAAACTCACTAGTCTGTGTGCCAACTATTCAATTCTGGCAATAAGTTCATGAAATGGTTTCCATGGGGTCAATTGGGCTGGATAAGCGTTTATGGGGAAAGAAACTGAGTTAAGATGCAGGCTAATATCTTTAATCTGATGTAAAGCCATTAACCTGAAATACGAATTCAGATTCTCTTTCCACGGATGCTGCCTGACCTTCTGAGTACTTCCAACAACTTATTTTATTTCAGGAATATAGCAACTGCAGTATTTTACTTTTCAGTATGAGTTTTTTCAGATACAGTGGGGAAACAGGCCCTTCAGTTCACCAAGTCCAAGCCGACCAGTGATCGCCCCGTACAGTAGCACTATCCTACATACTTGGGTTCATTTACTATTTTTACTAAAGTCAATTAAACTTACAAACCTGTATGACTTTGGATTGTGGGAGTAAACTGGAGCTCCTGGAGAAAACCCACGCTTCAGTATTTTGTGTCTATCTTCGGTGGAAACCAGCATATGCATTTCCTTCTTACACATCTTAACTGACTTTAATGTTGTTATACTTTTTGATGGCAGGCTTGTTGAAACTGCTTGGTAGATGGCAGGTAAGAGTTATGGCATTACAGTGGGTATGGAGTCACCTAAAGGATAGACTGGCAAATTTCCTTTGCCACAGGAAACTGGAACCAAAATTTAAATAACTTATTTACAAAGAGTATTCACTATGTCAGGATGTTCTAAAATATGTTACAATCATAAATGAGTTTGAAAGTGTAGTAAGCATTGTAATGTTGATATTGTAGCAGGCAATCGCCATGCACCAAGCTCCATCAAACAGCAATGCAACGATGACCAGCTAATCTGCATTGGTGATGCTGGATCAAGGATTAGTATTAGCCAAAATGTTAGGAACAAGAGTTCTTCAAATAATGCCTTGAAATCTTATACCCTCCCTCTGAAAGAGTAGACAGTGCCTCCATTGATCATTACACTGCAGTAACACGTACTCTCCCAGTACTATACTGTTGGACAAGATTTTTGTGCTCAATTCTTAACCCACACCTTCCAACATGAAAGCAAAAATGTTACCAGCTGAGCCCTGGCTAAAACTCATGAGCCAGGTTTCTTATACACTGAAGTACATGTCCGTGATCATTGTCCTTATACTAACACTTTATTCAAGATATATTTAATCAAATTAACTTAAATTCCCTAAGCTGTCCTTGTGGAATTGGATTCTGTCTGTGAATGCCTATCCTTTCATCAGATATGTGTTCAGGTACATCTCCATGATGCTACTGCAATTCCTGCATTAGCTATGCTCCGAGTTATGTACCGATGTGTCATGCATTGTGCCCCATTTCATGTATAAGACAAACACACAACTGAGATTGTGTGTGTCCATTTTATTTATTTTGGAATATTCATACATTAATATCCTCAGCCAAGGTCAAACCGAGCCACCCTGTCCACTGAATATGTAAATAAACACTTGAATCATTTATATTTTCCAGTTCCTAACTTTAATGCTTAACAGAAAGCAAGAGCTTCATATATTTCTCTGAGCTGAAAAGAGTTCTTCCAATGGCTTCCTAATAGTGTTTCTATTGTGAAAGTGTTTTTTATTAGTTCTAAAGACAAGAATAACTGCAAACCTTGTATTTCATTATTGTTTTCCTTCACCTTCTGCTACCAGTGTGTACCAAAGGATTTAGATTTTTTTATGACTGCAATTTCAATCATTACCAAATCAATTTACTCTCACGATATGATTAGAATAGGGACTTCTTCACAATTTATGTCTTCTTTGAACGAGATGGTTGATATGGATATTACTGATATGGATCAAAGATATGACACTTCATCTTAAAAGTAGCCCACTTACATTAGCAGCCAAAGACATCATGTGGAAATTATTGGTGATGTTATCGGATAAGTTCTTTGACTTTTTCTGAAATATTTCTTTGCATATTGTTTGATCCCTTGGTATTTAGATAGTATTACGAACAGTCTTTCTTCCCTTTAAAGAATATTACATTTTTCAAAGAACCTGACATTGATAACACAAGCTATCATTCAGCAATTAAATCTGTGTCAGCTCTTTCTAAAGCAATCCAAAATTAGTACACACTTTTCACTTTTGAACTATATTCCAGTCAGGTGTTAACACAGTTAAAATTAAGATATTTTAAACATGGATCTAACTTTAAAGATGAATATGACAAACGGCTAAATGAGCTTCACGAACTGGAGAGTCAACCTAATTTTTAAAGTGTTGGAAGGAACTGCAGATGCTGGTTTAAACCAAAGATAGACACAAAATGCTGGAGTAACTCAGCGGGACAGGCGGCATCTCTGGAGAGAAGGAATGGCTGAAGAAGGGTCTTGACCCGAAACATCACCCATTCTTTCTGTCCAGAGATGCTGCCTGTCCCGTTGAGTTATTCCAGCATTTTGTGTTTAGCTTCTAATTGTTCAAGTGTTTGTCACTGCTCCCTTTGAGTTGAATATCTGATCGCTACTTCAAAGTAAAGCTGATGACAAATTAAGCATAAGTAATTTATGCTACCAGTTATACTCCCAATTTCATGTGATCACAGAAACCATAGCAACTATTACAGCAGAAATCAAATTAATTGGAACTCAGTGGGCTCGGCACAAATCAAATTACTTATGGAAATCAAATAAATTGGTTTATAGAATAACCGAATATTCAAAAAGAATAATCCAATAGCAGAAAGGCTTATTTATATTTCACGGAAGTTAAAAATAAATTTTCTTACGGGGGCTTTACTCAAATCTGATTTCATATGGCAACTGAATAAAATAAATCACGTGATATAAAAAAAACATTTTCTGCAAATTTTCAAATGGAAAGCTTTATTGCTTGTTACATTAAATAATAGGAGACAAATATAACTGAATTTTGATATGCAAACTTGATAAACATGATTGCACAAAATCTTTTATGATCTTTGCTGCATCATTGCACAGATGATAAAATACATTACACTTGCTTGAAATTATCCTAACCTTTATCTGTATATTATTTCCAGAACATTACTTTGCAAATTGATTCACAATATCACAATATTAATGTGATAATTCCTCTGCTGATGCTCTTCCAGAACGAGCATAAACTGTTAAATTTAGATAATTGAGACCAAAATGACTTCTGAATTCCTGTTACAAAGTATAATGCCCAAGGCCCTGACATTGAATAGGAGCTCTGCTCACCTCCCTTTTTAACATTATTCAAACCCGACAAAATGACCAAAAACTGGAATCTATTTCTGGGGACTATTCAATGCTGTCATTTATTTAATGATTGTCCATTTATATATCGAACATCCAGTGACATATCAGCCATGGCTGTGATATTAATTTTCATCCTGCATTTCTTCTCAATTAAGAATATATTCTCCAAAGGGGATCTATTTCAATGGGTAGAAGACTGCTACCACAAAGATGCATATCTTCACTGCCAGTGTGCAAGTAGGTCTTCATTCAAAAATCACTGAGGCCAATTTACCCTTTTTTGTTCCTCTCCCACCCATCCCAGAATTAGTCATAGAGTCATCCAGCGAAAAAACAGGTCCTTCATTCTAACTTGCCCACACCGACTAACTGTCCCATCTACACTAGACCCACCTACATGCATTTGGCCCATATCCCTCTAAACCTGTCCTATCTATGTACCTGTCTACATGTTTCTTAAGCGTGGCAATAGTACCTGCCTCAGTATAAGGCAGCTCGTTCCACACATCCACTTATCCTATTAAATCTTTCCCCCTCACCGTAAACCTGTGTCCTCTGGTTCTCGGTTCTCCTACTCTGGGCAAAAGTCTTTGTGCGTCCATCCAAACTATTCATCCTATGATTTTGTACACCTCTATAAGATCACCCTTCATCCTCCTGTGCTCCCAGCCTGATCAACCTCTCCCTATTACTCAGACCCTCAAGTCCCGGCAACATCCTTGTAAATCTTCTCTGCACCCTTTCTAGTCACATTAGTTATAAAGTCATAGAGTCATAGAATGGTAGAGTCATACAGTGTGGAAACAGGCCCTTTCAGCCCAACTTGCTCACACCAGCCAACATGTTCAATCTACACTCGCCCCACCTGCCTGCTTTTGGCCCATATCCTTCCACGCCTGTCCGCTCCATGTACCTGTCTAACTGCTTCTTAAAAGTTGGGATAGTCACTGCTTCTGGCAGCTTGTTCCATATACCCACCACCCATTCTCTTCCTATAACTCTCTCCTGAACAAATAAGCCCTCTCTCCATGACCTCAGTCCCTTAACACCACCTCTAGTCCCTTCCCCCGAGCATGATCCTTCATCTTCCTCCTGCATGGTCCTCGGTGACAACCAGGCCACCAATCCAAACAAATCCAATTGTTAGAGGTCACACATTCTGTCCCTCTATTTGCTGATGGAACAAGAACCACAAGAACAGATTTCTCACCTTCACAGGCATTTGACATTTGAATTGCTTCTGTTATTAAGAAATATGAGAACAAAAATATGCCTGGGATAAAATAGTGTTTATTTTAATTGATTGCAGTCTTGTCTACCACTAGCACTGATTATTCAGTGCCCACTAACACTGATGTAATGTTGAGGCTCTATAAGTTGCCGGTAAGGCCGCATTTGGAATATTGTAAGCAATTTTGGGCAGTTGGGCACCATATCTGAGGATGGATGTGCTGGCTCTGGAGAGAGTCCAGAGGAGGTTTACAAGAATGATCTCAGGAATGAGTGGGTTAACCTATGATGAGCGTTTGTCAGCACTGTGCCTGTACTCGCTGGAGTTTAGAATGAGGGGGGACCTCATTGAAACATACAGAATGGTGAAAGGCTTGGATAGAGTGGATGTGGAAAGGATGTTTCCACTAGTGGGACAGTCTAGGACTAGAGGTCACAGCCTTTTGGGCCTGTCTCAGGGTGCTAGTTGACCCACGAGGTACCCCGAGTGAAAGACTCGTGGTTGTGTACGAGACTCCAAGTTTATGAACAAGAGCTTAACCGAGTTCCCACGGCTATGACTAAGTTTGCCGTTTACTTCTAATTTCTGCTATGTTCCAAGTTCCTCTCCCGAGTTACCAAGTTCCTCTCCCGGGTTACTCTTGTGCCAACCGTGAATGAAAGCCTGTTTTAAGTATCAAATAGAGGAGCTGGACAGCATCTCATACAGTAATCTCATATTCTGATTCAGTATTGAAAGTTATTCAATTTCAGAACTTTAATAAACTAGGCAGGATCTCGGTCCCGCGCTCGCTGCCGTTGTGCAGCAAGGAGGTGGAGGCGGCGAAGCTACAGTCCCTGACAAAGCGCGGCCCAAGAAGATGACCTCAGTGGAACTGGCCGAGGATGGTGTTTGGCCGGCGGCTGAGAAGGTGGAAGAAGGCTGCAGCAGGGAGAGACTCGCAACCGCGGTGGAGCCCATATCATTGGACCCGGGACTGTCAGTGAATGTTGTTTGAAAAGTGTTACCAATCTCTTTTGTTGGAGATGGTCATTGCCTGATAATAGAATTACAGAGTCAAACAGCACAGAACCATCCCTTCACATCCTTTTTACCCATCCACACTAATCGCATTTGCTCAAATTAGGTCCTTATCCTTTCCCTGCCTTGTCTATTTAAATACTTTAGAGAATACAGCGTGGAAACAGGCCCTTTAGCCCACCGGGTCTGTGCCGACCAACGATCCCTGCACATTAACACCATCCTACCCACACTAGGGACAACTTTTACAAGCCAATTAACCTGCAAACCTGAACATCTTTGGAGTGTGGGAGGAAGCCGAAGATCTCGGAGAAAACCCACGCAGGTCACGGGGAGACATACACACAAAGTCATTCACATCAAGATCCTTTTTATTTTGATGCTCGTTTTTTGAGCTGATGAAACTGCAATGTTACAGTTCAATCACAATCACAGGAAGCACAGAACACATTGTGAGCTTTCCAAACCTTGCTACAACAAACAATGTGAAATCAAGAGGGTAATACAGAGAGTGACAGTAATAATTCCAATCAGCACAATCTAAGTCAAGACAGGATCAGCCTCCACACAGGGACTTTCCCACAGTCCGTGTCTGCCCATCACCACCATCCCCCGTGCCCCTGACACTTTCTTGTCTACGTGTGTGTGTCAGAGAGATGGCACCAAATGCCCTGGACACCACTCTGTACTGCTGCACCTTTTAACTGGGATGCCCAACTGTTCCCGGTGGGATTTGAGGAAGGGCTCCAGCAGAATGGATGAGGAGGGGAGTCAGGTTAAAGAGGGTGGACTTGTCTGTTCTGAGCAGTCCCTGGACTTCAGTCAAGGGTCAGTGTGTGAGGCAGTGCCCTGGAGTTACATCCTTTAGACATCCACCATGGTTCCCCGCTCCCCGTCCATCTCTCAATATGTGACGGAGAATGGCCGAGAATATCGCTGATTTCGCATCCAATCCTGTAAAATGTGAAGAGTTAAGATTGTCATATGTCAGTTTAAGGTTGCAGCTTTACCATCTGAGATGGAGCACAAAGACACAGCAGAAATTTGGAATCGTCATCCCGTCTCCAGAGATGCTGCCTGCCTGCTGAGTTAAAGAGTGCCCATGGTAGACTCACTCACGAATCACTAAGGTAAACACACGGGCCACTACGTTATTACAACAAGTTTAAATGTTTCCATTTTTAACTTGAACAGTAAATTTGACTCGTGGAAAACATCAAACATGTTTGATTTTTTTCACGACTTAACAAATTTCACGGGCACCTGCCGTTAGCGCCACGAGTCGATAAGTTGCTCGCTCGAGTTCCAACGTTCCCACTACGTTGATTATACGTGATCACCACGAGTGAAAAATCGGGGTCACGCCTGGGCCAACTCGCACCGTGAGACAGGGGTTTTAGAAATAAAGGATGTTCTTTTAGGAAGAAGATGAGGAGAAATTTCTTTAGTCAGACGGTGTGAATCTGTGGATTTCTTTGCCACAGAAGGCTGAGGAGGCCAAGTCAGTGGATATTTTTTAGGCAGAGATAGATAGATTCTTGACAAGTACAGGTGTCAGAGGTCATGAGGAGAAGGCAGGAGAATTGGGTTAAGAGGGAGAGATACTGTAGATCAGCCAAGATTAAATGGCGGAGTAGACGATGGGCCAAATGGCCTAATTCTACTCCTATTCCTTACGACCTTATGACAGCAGTGGTACAAGATGAAAAACATAAAATTAGATAGCAAAAAATAATTTAAACCATTATCAAAATATAACATATTGCTAAAGTACAAATGATTTTTAAATACAAGATTACGTACCCTCAGGGCAGTACTGCACAACTAATCCTCCAGACAAAAAGAAGACACGGAGTTGGTGAACACATCCTTTGGGCAGTACCTCTGGGGTTTTCAACATTGTTATTGGGCAGTGAGGCAGGTGTTGGTGTACCGTGTCCCTGCTTTGTACGCAAGGTTCACGTTGCTAAAGGATGTGTTAGTGGCGATTAGAGAAAGGCCTGATGGTGAGGATTGATACCCAAGCCATCATTCCAGTGTTACTTACACTTCAATGGTGCTGCACGTCTGCACTGCACAGTGAACTTATTTTTGCATAGATCACACATGCACGAGTCGCCATACATTGGCGCCAGTTTACAAAAGGCCCAAGTCCGATCCATGCGCTTGATGTACTGGAGCAGACCCAGTCCCTCTCCTTGTCCGACCGCTTTTGTGTCCTGGGGGTGCTTTCTGCTGCCAACATAGAAACATAGAAAACATAGAAAATAGGTGGAGGCCATTCGGCCCTTCGAGCCAGCACCGCCATTCATTGTGATCATGGCTGATCATCCCCTATCAATAACCCATGCCTGCCTTCTCCCCATATCCCTTGACTCCACTAGCTTCTAGAGCTCTATCCAACTCTCTATTAAATCCATCCACTGCCCTCTGCGGCAGGGAATTCCATAAATTCACAACTCTGGGTAAAAAGGTTTTTTCTCAGCTCAGTCTTAAATGACCTCCCCTTAATTCTAAGACTGTGGCCCCTGGTTCTGGACTCACCCAACATTGGGAACATTTTTCCTGCATCTAGCTTGTCCAGTCCTTTTATAATTTTATATGTTTCTATAAGATCCCCCCTCATCCTACTAAACTCCAGTGAATACAAGCCTAGTCTTTTCAATCTTTCCTCATATGACAGTCCCGCCATCCCAGGGATCAATCTCGTGACCCTACGCTGCACTGCCTCAATCACAAGGATGTCCTTCCTCAAATTAGGAGACCAAAACTGTACACAGTACTCCAGATGTGGTCTCACCAGAGCCCTATACAACTGTAGAACCTCTTTACTCCTGTACTGAAATCCTCTTGTTATGAAACAACCTTGAAGGCATGTAGGGAATACTTAGCTCCTCTCATGCCGGCCCGCTCATTGTGCCCCTCATCCCCAGCCTCCTCGGTTCTCTGGTCTTCAGGGCCGAGCTCGGCGGCTCCTGAGCTTCCCCCCTGCAAGCTGTGGCCAGAAGAGTCTTTCTTCCTGGTGGCGAGCCAGGCTTGCCTCCGTGCGTGGAGGCTGGGGGCTCGGCGGCTTCACCCTACAGACCGCGGCCCATAGGATCGTCCTTCATCTGAATCTACGGCTCATTCCGGGAATCTTCTGCCCATCCTGTGAGCTTCACATTCAGAGTCACAGGCTCACCAGATGCATGTATCTTGAATTAGCAATTACACTCAAGACATGGCTTTGAAGTTGTTTTACTGTTGCGGAAGTAAACAAACTTCCTGGCGTCGGGTGCTGGTTTCGAGAAGCTATTTCACATTTTAAAAGTGACAGGTACCTTAAGCTATTGCTGCTTCTGTATCCATCTCACTTCTCAAATTCCAATTAAATCAGAAGCCCTTGTCTCTCCTGAGGTCTCATCCAGTCAGATGCCATCTGATCGCTGCTCTAACCAGCTGGCAGAATCCCACACCCCTGCCTGAATATCTCCCCAAACAACTCTCCCTGTTTCCTCAACAAATCACTGCTCTCTGCCTTCATCTCTCTCCAGGTTCCCCTTCACATTCTCATTCTTCCACAGTAAATTAACAACTCTCTGTTTGGAATGCGACTGCTCAGATAGTACTCGCGTTACGTGGAGGTCATGCAATATATTTCTTTGCACTTGTCTTATTGGATATCTGGAGTGGAACCATTTAATTATTCCCTCCAATTATATTTCATTCCAAAGAGTCAGAAATACTCAAAGATAGACACAAAAAGCAGGTCAGGCAGCATCTCTGGGAAAAAGGAATAAGTGACGTTTCGGGTTGAAACCCCTCTTCAGACTGAGAGTCGGGGGGTACTCAGTCTGACTCTCAGTCTGGAGAAGGGTCTTGACCCGAAATGCCACCCACTCCTTCTCTCCAAGATGCCGTCTGACCCGCTGAGTTACTCCAGCTTTTTGTGTCTATCTTTCAGTTTAAACCAGCATCTGCAGTTCCTTCCTACACAGTCAGGAATACCCGCTGCCTGGTTTGTCTCCATTTGTTGCACGTGGTGAAACAGGCACACCATTTATTGCCAGCGATAGGTCATTAAATGGATCAGGACTGCAATCTGATTTACTTTGCTTGTCCGTCTCCTCCCTTTAGAGCGAAGATTTAATTAGATAAATACTGAAGTCCTTTAAATCCTAATTGTTTTAGTTTATGGAAATTTAATCTCGAATGTAAACTAGAATAAAAGTAATCCTCTTTTTCATGCGTTGGGAAGTGACTGGATTAAGAAAGCAGCAGGAAACTGTTTACTTCTTTATTGTTCATCTTTCAAGATAAGATGTTCATTAATAGGTTCCCAATCATGCACTTTAATTCAATTTAGTTGTACTGTATGATGTATTTCAATATTTTATCTCCTCACAAGGTATTCACCTCCTGCACAGCTAAGTCGCTGAAATTTCTGGCTATAAAAGTTATTTTTGGTTGTGGTGATGTCATGGTTTGGCATACGGTTGGTCCGTGTGATATTGAACGAGAACCGTTCTTGATGCAAAAACGTTGAAAGAGCACATTGCCAACTTGATCGGTACCTTTCTGACTTTTGTGTGCTGGATGTGAGATATATTTGAATCCGGATTTTAATATCTTCATAAAACAGTTTACAAGAAAACCTTGGTTAACCTTTGGAGAAAATCACAATGGAGCGAGATATATGCAAGCTAAGGTCTTGTTCCATTAAGCTGATGCAGGAAATCCCAAGATTTTACTTCGGAGTCACATGAGTGACTACGTGAAGACCCCGCCAGCACGCATGCACGACATATCGCCGAACGCATTGCGAAGCGACAGGCAGGAGGAGCGCCGCTCCTCCAGCGTAAATTTAAACAGCCCGCAGGTAAGTACTTACCATTCTGAGGTCGTTTGTTGGCTCTGTGTGCTGTTGTTTTACAGAGTGCACCATGGAGTCCAGAAAGTCAAGAAGAGCCGTTACTAAAGTTGCTGTTGAGGAAGGAGGCAGCCAGCGGCGTCTGAGTTCTCCTGAGCTGCTGGTTCAAACCGCAGCCCCCGACTTCACGCTGCTACAGGCCACAGGTGCTCCTGGGACTGGCGGCAAATCCACCCGGAATTCGGGCAGGTCCGCTGACAGCTGAGTCCGGACCGGAGGACACCCCGCTCGCGGAAAGCGGCGGCGGTCGACCATGGAGCGGATGGTGGAGCAATTGCTCCAGCGTGACCTGCTACAGCAGAGGCAGAGTCACAGTGGGTCTCCTAGCAGACCCACGGCAGCATCCTTTTCAGGACTGCCAAATGTCTCACCCTCTTCGCAGGGGAGCATTAGGAGTCAGAACTGGGCTGACTCTGAAGATGGGGGCATGGCTGAAGATACGACAATGCTAGGGGTGCCAGAAGAGGAGCTTTTGGGTATGGTCACTAAATTTGCATTGCCTACCCAAAAAGGGCTGCCGTTACATCCTATGTTGGCAGCCAGTATAAATTACATGGCGACAAACCAACTACAAGAACAAGCCATCAATGGTACGGCAGCAAAGTACCTAGCTCCGGCAAATTGCATCTCCCTCAATGTGCCTGCTGTTAACAACCCCATTTGGGGTAACATGAGCTCTGGGATAAGGAGCCAAGAAGTCAAACTCCAAAACATCCTTAAACTGCTGACTGCTGGGATTACGGCCGTTGCCAGAACAATGGATGGAGTTGATATGCCGGAGGAGCTGCAGGACGCACTAGCGCTCTTATGTAATATTCAATATGAGATCAACAGTTACAGGAAGACCGTCATCCAGCCTGCACTCAACCCCAAGTTTGTGGGGTTGTGCAGACCCAGCAGTGCACAGCCGCCAACATTGCTATTTGGGGACAACCTGCCGAAACAGGTCAAAGACCTCGATGAGGAGTCGAAAGCTATTGGCATGATTAAGGTGCCGGCTGCCACCAAGTCCCCATACCAGCGGCGGCAGCACCCCTATGCATCCACCAGCAGACAATGCTACGGCGATAGACCACCTGCTGGTGAAAGCGAAGGCTGGACAACCTGCTCAGCGGTCTTTTTTAGAACATGGCCCAGCACGGCCTTCTTGGAAGATGCACCAACCCCACACCACAGCGCCTCCACACTACAAGAAACAAGGACAGAGGCAACCAACGCAGCACTGCCGGTAACCACGGAGGTAGGTGGGTCTGGTTGTCTCATGAACATCGCATGTCTAGGCTCCTCACGGGTTGGTGGACGGTTGCACTTGTTTCGGGATGCATGGAGCACTTTAACTACTGATCCTTTCATAATGGAAAGTATTCAGGGATATAAAATTGAATTTGTTCAGGAAATCCCTTCCCCTGTTCAGCATACACCTAGTCGGAAATTTGTACTTTCACAGAAAGAAAAGACAGAAGGTCATGCTGAACTTCTAAGACTAAATTCAAAAGGGGTAATTGAGAAAACTAAAAGAGAGTCTCATGAGTTCGTATGGAATATTTTCACTAAAAATAAAAAAGACGGCGGATGCCGCATCATCATAGATTTGACTGAACTGAATACTTTTGTGCAGTATGTCCATTTCAAAATGGAAACCTTTGTCACGGCCAAACAACTAATTTCCAATAGGTACTTCATGGCTTGCGTCGACCTAAAGGATGTATACTATTCAGTACCAATAGACAAGGATCATCGCAGATATTTGAAATTTGTCTGGATGGGGCAGCTCTGGCAGTACAAAGCACTACCTAATGGATTGTCATCAGCGCCCAGACTGTTTACCAAATTATTAAAACCAGCTTTAGCGTGTCTCAGAAAACAAAATCATATTGTTATGGCTTACCTCGATGATATTTTAATCGTGGGAAAAACTTTGGAGTTGGCCAAACTGACCGTCTCAGCTACCGAGCACCTATTTCAAAAGCTGGGATTTGTCATTCATCCAGATAAATCAAAATTGATGCCTTCTACTACAATGGACTATTTGGGTTTCACAATTGATTCTGTTCATATGTCTGTCACTTTGCCACCAAACAAAGCATCAGACTTGATAGAAGCATGCAACAGCCTTACTGGCATCAGGAAACCATCTAATCGACAAGTAGCCAGAGTGATTGGGAAGTTAGTGGCTGCCTTTCCAGCCACACAATTTGGCCCACTACATTACCAAAACCTACAAAGGGCAAAAATAGCAGCTCTCAAGCACAATGCGGGCCATTTTGACAGGCCAATGCAATTACCAGGGAAAGCGAAATTAGAATTACAATGGTGGATAGACAATGCACGACATTGCTCTAACCCCATCACTATCATAAATCCCTCGGTTATACTACAAACTGATGCCAGCGCAAAAGGTTAGGGAGCAACCAATACCACCTCCCGTTGTGGTGGTAGATGGAGTGCACATGAATTAACTCTACTTCCGGCACTAGGAATTAATTATCTATAAATGCTGGGAGCATTTCATGGACTCCGAGCTTACTGTTCGGACATGCACCATCTGCACGTACGTTTACAGGTTGACAATACCACTGTGGTGTCTTATATCAATCATATGGGTGGAATAAAGTCAATATCCTGTGACGAATTGGTCAATCCAATCTGGCGCTGGTGCCTAGAAAGGAACATTTGGATATCAGCCACTTACCTTCCGGGTAAGCTAAATACAGTGGCGGACACCAGGTCACACAAATTTAATGACAACACCGAATGGATGTTGGACCGCAAAGTGTTTGCTGACATTGTAGATCGGTATGGAACACCTGATATCGACCATTTTGCATCCAGACTCGATCACCAAATATCAACATATGTTGCATGGGAACCAGACCCTGAGGCAGTAGCGATGGACGCTTTCTCGCTACACTGGGGGGATTTGTTTTTCTATGCATTTCCCCCCTTCTGCCTTATCAGTCGGGTCTTGCAAAAAATTACACAAGACTCCGCATCGGGTATTCTGGTTGTTCCCGACTGGCCTACTCAATCATGGTTCCCTGTGGTACAAGACATGGCCACAGAACCTTGCATCCCAATAAATAAATGTCCGAGTCTATTGGTACACCCTGTGTCAGGGGAGAGTCACCCGTGCCATGACCGGATAAACCTGTTGGTTTGCAGGGTTTGATAAGGCCACTTCTGGATTATGGACTCTCCGACCGAACAATCAATGCCATCACAGCATCGTGCAGGGAGTCCACCAGAAAACAATACCTCATATACGTGAAGAAATGGGAGGTGTTTTGCTCAAAAACGAACACCACATATGGCACAGCCACCATCACGGAAGTGCTGGAGTTCCTGGCAAGCCTTCATTTCGATGAGGGTTTGAGCTATAGTGCCATCAACTGTGCCAGGAGTGCCCTATCTAACTATCTATGGCGAGAGTGCGATCACCTTGCAGTGGGATCTCACCCTTTGGTGTCAAAATTAATGAGGGGTATATTTAATTCAATTCCCCCCAGGCCCAGATATTCCCAGACTTGGGATATCAGCATTGTATTAACCATGCTCCGAGGGCGGGCACCAATAACGGGTCTTTCATTGGATAAACTGACCTACAAAATGGTCATGCTGATAGAAACATAGAAACATAGAAAATAGGTGCAGGAGTAGGCCATTTGGCCCTTCGAGCCTGCACCGCCATTCAATATGATCATGGCTGATGGCACTCGTAACGGCACAACGGGTTCAGTCCCAACATAAGCTAAGGATGGACGCCATGAACATATCCAATAGCAAGGTAATTTTCTTTATACAGGGGTTAAGCAAGACAGGCCTGGTTCATCTGGCCAAAAATTGGATTTCCTGGCCTATCCCGTAGATTGCTGTCTATGTATCGTGACCCACATTTTACGCTACATAGAGGTCACTAAGAGTCTCAGGGGCACGGAGAGGGCTTTGCTCATTAGCCACAAATGCCCTCACCATAGAGTCACCATGCAAACCATTTCCAGATGGATAAGGGTGGTATTGGGTGCAGCAGGGGTGGACACTAACGTGTTTAAATCTCACTCCACCAGGGCTGCATCCACATCAGCGGCAAGGATGATAGAAGTTCCAATGGACCACATCCTTGCAACTGCGGGTTGGAGTAATGAAAAAACCTTTCAGCGGTTTTACAATAAACCCGTGGCCAAACCTGAGACGTTTGCGGAAAAAATATTAAGTTCTGTTTTATAATTTCCCCGATGTAGGGGCATAATTGTTTGATATTGTGGAATAAATACCTTTTGTTTTTCAGCACAGTTTCATGTCTGAAATATGTTAACATACTCCTCCATTTCTCGTAATGGCAGTGTGTGAGCATGGACTCATTCCAGGGCATTAAATCACAGATCTTTGAAATCTTCACGTTGTCACTCACGTGACTCCGAAGTAAAATAGTAAGATTAAATGAGAACTTACCAGTTTGAAGTTTGATCTTTATTTTATGAGGAGTTGCCATGAGGGATTACGTGCCCTCCCCTCCCAATTTTATAAAGGTCAACTGGTATGCTAGTTCTCTTATCTTACTATGTTAGTCAACTCTGGTATCTGTGATTTCACACCGTTGCTTTGACGAATGTCGCGCATGCATGCTGGCGGGGTCTTCACGTAATCCTTCATCGTAACTCCTCATAAAATAAAGATCAAACGTCAAACTGGTAAGTTCTCATTTAATCTTACTATTATAATGCATTTAGAGTCATAGGATCTAGTTTACTTTAATTTAGTTTAGTTTCATTTCTAAACTAAACTAAACTAAACTAAACTAGTCATAGTCATACAGCATGGAAACTGACCCTAAGGCCCAACTTGCCCACGCTGACCAACATGCCCTATCTACATGAGTCCCACCTGCCTGCTTTTGGCCCATATCCCTCTAAACCTACCCTATCCATGTACCTGTCTAAATGTTCCTTAAATGTTGTGATGGTACCTGCTTAAAAGTTGCGATAGAACCTGCTTAAACATTGTGATAGTACCTGAGTAAACTTTGCGATAGTACCTGGATTTAGTGCAACAAATGTTCTTGCAAGGTGGTAACAGTTACCATAGCAGCTTTCTGTGGAACACTAAATTCCTTTTAACATCTTCTCTCAGTGACAGCTGTCAGGGTTGTTAGACAGGGCTCTTAAAGATAGCGGAGTCAGGGGATATGGTGAGAAGGCAGGAACCGTGTACTGAATGTGGATGATCAGCCGTGATCACAGTGAATGGCGGTGCTGGCTCGAAGGGCCGAATGGCCTACTCCTGCACCTATTGTCTATTGTCTATTGTTACAGCAGAGGTGAGGAGATATGGATCTCTCGTGATTCCCTGATCAGAACGCACTTCACACACCCACTACCAACAATTGTCAATTCCCACAGGAATCTAAAAATAAAACTTCTACCTTCAATAAATCCATTTCAATGAATGATGCTGGAATAATAATATCCCTCCTTTAGATGAGATGCCAGTCAGTCCCATCCCCAGGGCCCCTTCACTGGGGTCAAAGGCTAGATGGAATACAATAAAATTCAAAGTATGAAGAAGATTTTCTGCACACAAAGGGTGGTTACAATTTTCAAATGTAAATCAATTATAAATTTTAAATCCCAAGTAGAATGATGTATTATGATTTATGGCCATGTGCATGTGTAAAGAGTTAAATGCACTGAATTACAACGTAAGCCTGAGGGATTAAATAACCGGCTCCTGCATTTATAACCCTGCAAGTCTTTTCTCGGCTTTCATTTGATATATTTTCATAACCTGTCAGCACCTAGCAATGAAACTGAGAACAGTTACTGTTGGTTCTCACAGGGAGTTATGGAAAAGTGAGCAAGCAAGTGAGCAAGATGTTTGCCCTATGCTGGCATTGAACATTGCGGAAAAAACATATTGTCAATGTGTTCACTTTCCTAGTTTTGAAACAAGGAACTACAGATGCTGGTTTATACCAAAGATAGACACAAAGTTCTGGTGACAGCGGGTCAGGCAGCATCTCTGGAGATAACGGAGATTTCAGGTCCGGACCCTTCTTCAGGCTGAAGAAGATCTGAAGAAGGGTCCCAACCCAAAACATCACCCATCCATTTTCTCCAGAAATGCTGCCTGACCCATTGAGTTACTCAAACACTCTGTGTTTATCTTTGTTCCATTTCCTATTCATCTAATGGTGCTTGCTAACTTTTTTAGGAAGCAAATAGATGACAAACAGAGATTCACATAGAAATAGGAAATTAAATAAATTCACCCATCAAGACCATCTCTTCTTCAGAGAATTTGTAAAAATGGCATGCCTAAAAATTAAAGTAACATTAGCAAATTTGTAGATGACATAAAGCTGGGTGGCAGTGTGAACTGTGAGGAGGATGCTATGAGAATGCAGGGTGACTTGGACAGGTTGGGTGAGTGGGCAGATGCATGGCAGATGCAGTTTAATGTGGATAAATGTGAGGTTATCCACTTTGGTAACAAAAACAGGAAGGCAGATTATTATCTAAACGGTGTCAAGTTGGTAAAAGGAGAAGCACAATGGGATCTGGGGGGTCCTTGTTCATCAGTCAATGAAAGTAAGCATGCAGGTACAGCAGGCAGTGAAAAAAGTGAATGGCATGTTGGCCTTCATAACATGAGGAGTTGAGTACAGGAGCAAAGAGGTCCTTCTGCAGTTGTACAGACCACACCTGGAGTATTGTGTGCAGTTTTGGTCCCCTAATTTGAGGAAGGACATTCTTGCTATTGAGGGAGTGCAGCGTAGGTTCACAAGGTTAATTCCTGGGATGGCGGGACTGTCATATGCTGAGAGAATGGAGCAGCTGGACTTGTATACCCTGCAGTTTAAAAGGATGAGAGGGGATCTTATTGAAACATGTAAGATTATAAAGGGTTTGGACACGCTAGAAGCAGGAAACATGTTCCCGATGCTGGGGGAGTCCAGAACCAGGGGCCACAGTTTAAGAATAAGGGGTAAGCCATTTAGAACGGAGACGAGAAAACACTTCTTCACACAGGGAGGTATGAGTCTGTGGAATTCTCTGCCTCAGAGGGCGGTGGAGACCGGTTCTCTGGATACTTTCAAGGGAGAGGCTCTTAAAGATAGCAGAGTTAGGGGGTATGGGGAGAAGGCAGGAACGGGGTACTGATTGGGGATGATCAGCCATGATCACATTGAATGGCTCGATGGGCCGAATGGCCTACTCCTGCACCTATTGTCTATTGTCTAACACAAGGAACTGCAGATGCTGGAATCTTGAGCAAAACACAAAATGCTGGAGGAACTCAACATGTCAGGCAGTATCTGTGGAGGGAATGAGCAGGCGGTGTTTCAGGTCGGGACCCTTCTACAGATCCGTAGGAACCTCAGCATAAAGGTCACGACCCGAAAAGTCACCTGTCCATTACCTCCACAGATGCTGCCCGACCCATGAGTTCCTCCAGAATTTTGTGTTTTGGTTGAATTGACAACATTTTTTTTTTAATTTGATGAGGTTAATGGATTGAATTTTGGAAACAGAATACTCAACACTGATGTTTAGCTCTATCGACCAGAGATAGATTCTTCAGCTTAGTCTCTCTATTATTTGACATTCAGCAAAAGGTGACCATGCATAAGAACAACTGAAATGTATCTTACATCTGCAAAATCCTTTCCAGGATGCAGATCAAAATGTCAGATATCGATGCCACATTACAATTTACGTAACTCAGTTTTGAATTGCTATATTTCATTATTCCAAATGGACTGAAGGACTTTCAAAAAAGTTTTTTTTCGTTGCTGGAAAAGAAACAGAAAATGTTGTAAATTCTCTGGTCAATCTGCATTTGTGGAGAGATATCGATCTCTGTTCTGATGAAAGTCCATCGGTGCAAAATGTAAATTCTGCTTCTCTCACCATACAGTTGATGTCTCTTGACCCACTGAGTATTTCTGTTTTTGGCTGGAATTAAGCCATCATGTTCCCCATTCTCTGATTTGCCTCAGAGACTATTTCATTCAGTTCCACGTAGCAGAGTTAATCAACTCAATTATGTTTGAAGAAGGCTCTGAAGAAGGGTCTTGACTCGAAACGTCATCTATTCCTTTTCTCCAGAGATGCTGTCTGACCAGCTGAGTTATAGCCCTGTCCCACGGTACGAGTTCATTCCAAGAGCTCTCCCGAGTTTGCCCTGATTCGAACTCGGAGATTTACGGTAATGGCCACTCGTCGGTACTCGGGGCTCTCGTGGACATTTTTCAAGATGTTGAAAAATCTTCACGAGTCTTTCCGTGCTTACCTGCCATTAGCGAGGGGGGGGGGGGGGGGGAAGATTTAATAGGAACCTGAAGGATCACTTTTTCACACAAAGGGTGGTGGAAGTATGTAAAGAGCTGCCAGAGGAGGTAGTTGAGGGTGTACCATCGTGACGTTTAAGAAACATTTAGACGGGTACAAGATAAGACAAATTTAGAGGGATATGGGCCAAACGCAGGCAGGTGGGACTAGTGTAGATGGGAAATGTTGGCCAGTGTCGGCAAGTTGGGCTGACAAGCCTGTTTCCACGCTGTATCACTCTATGACTCTAACTGGATTCCAGCTCATGCCCTGTACCCAGCTATCCATAGCATCTTACCCTTGGGTCCTGCTTCATGCTAAATCCATTACAACATAAACAGGCACTATAGGATTTGCATTCAGATGTAGAGGAATTGAAAATGTGCCTTGAAATCACAATGATCGAGGAGCTTTCTTCAATTTAGCCCAGTATGGCTCCAGCTAAAATTCTTGCGTGCTTCTCATTAAAATGACTACAGGGTCAGTAGCACGCTGCATTGCTTCAGTCATACTCACGGGGTCTGATCTCAGGAGTTGCTGGCATTAGCTGCAGCCAACTGGTGCAGATTAATGGGGGGGGGGGGGGGGATATTCATTGCTTGCAACATAACTGAGTAACATTGTACAGATTCAGAGAGATTGTAGCAAGTTATGGCAGAGTAAGGAGAAGAATGGGCATCTTGATTTTCACTTGCTGCTCTGGGTGTTTCAATGAGAGATGTATAACCCCGGTACTATGTTGAGAAGGGTGGAACGGCAGCACAAACATGCCCAAGTTCAGCTGTTACATCGTGAAATCTCATCTGCAATGGGACTGCGCCATTATGCACCTCATTGTCCATATCTCAACAATTACTATCCATCACAGATCCTGCGTTCATGTGCCCCATCACCAGATTTACCACAACTCCCACACACATACCTGCATCTCACAGCTCAAAAATATGGCTTGGTCTTCAATGAAGGTGCCTGCACAATGCGGACATATTGCCTTTCTATTTCAGGAGCAGAAAGAATAAATTATGCCTGCAACACATGAATGGTGGTACAAACAGCTGACAGTTCACTGGCACATTTTGGGATGGCTCACACACTAATTTGCTCAGGCACTTCGGAGACACCGCCAGTGTGAGATTGCAATTCACAATTACAATTCCAAGTAAGTCAAAAGAAGACGTTGACTTGCAAGTCAAATTCTAGCAAAAGTCATGCAACTACAATAAGCCTCGGGATGGGCTGGCTTAAATTCAATGCCCAATAGATCAACCAAAGCATAGGTTTCCAGTCAACCGACACGATGACAATGAATTACTGGATGCACGGGACTTTAAACATTGCACGGTATTCACAATATTGCACAAGTCTTTGCCCCTTTGCTGCAGAGACTATACCCAGACACGTTGAAAAAATCACTAATTGAACCACGGGCAGTGATGCCTCATTAATTCAGTGGAGAACAATTTTAAATTAAATTGTATTTGCCAAATACATACTTTATTTTACTCACTGGGAGCAGAGCTAATATAAAAGATAATAGTAAACTACCAAGTTCCATCTTGAATGCAACCAATTTCTTAAAATATTATCTCCTAACCATTTGGAACTAATTCTTCCATACAAATGTTATTATGAATTGCTAGCCACCAGCTATATTATCATTGTTGAACAACAAGTGACAATGATATTAAAAATACAATTCCATCCTGTTCTTATTTCATTCCATCCCCAGCCAAGCGTAGCTTCCTTATTCCAGAATAAACTGTAATATATGCTTTGTAAACAGCACTGACAACAGTGCTCGTGCCAACATTCCCCCAGAGGTGGAAATTCAGCTTTGTCGAGAGCAATTATACGAAATTTGATGCATGACTAGCCGCAAAGAGCAGATATTTTAACAAACTAATACAGCCATCAATTTGAGCCGTCATTAAAATAAAATGTTTTAAACTCATCCATTGCTTTTACTTGCCGCTGCAGCCAATGAGATATTAAACTCGGCTGATATGAAAAATCTGTTGCACTCATCTCCTTGATCTATAGACGTTTTCTTAACTAAAGTTAATTGTTTTATTTAGAGGAGGATTATGTTATAATTATAGTGATAGCTGTCAAACAAAAATAATGATTAAAAAATAGTTATGTTGCAGCTAGATCTCTGGAGATTGCAACAGGGACAACAATCGTAGCAAGAAATCATTGAGGTGGTTTGTGAGAAAACCATGGACAAACCGTTGGAAAAAGTGCAGAGAATGTGTGTACTGAGCGGTGGAGGACACCGACAACATCGCCAGGCCAGGCCGACCCCTGCAGCTCCAAATCAGTGCTGCCACCAGCATAATAGATCTTTATGGCCAAGTAAAGACTCTACATTTTTAACAACCTTAAAGGATTGAAGATGGTGCTGAAAACATGGCAACTCGTAGGAACTGCTTCAATGTAATCGACTATTCTCACAGGATTCTTACTATTGCTTAGTTTATTTTAGTTTGGTTTATTATTGTCACATAAACCATGTGCAGAGGTACAGTGAAAACCGTTGTTACATGCTATCCAGCAGGTGAAAAGACTACGCATGATTACAATCAAGTGTTCAGATACAGAATAAAGGGAATAATGTTTAGTGTTGCATGTATATAGTCTGTTGATAAAGGGTATTGATGTTTACCTCTGTACCTAAGTGGGAGTATGTATAGTAAGACTTTTACTAAGCTGCATGCAAAAAAAGGAATTTCATTGTTACCTCGATACATGTAACAATATTGAACCATTGGACCATTGAGATTGGAGCCATTGGCACCATGTTAGTCTCAGCCAACCCACTGACTGGGATGTTCATCCCCCTTTCCACTGCTCTCTGTCTGTTCATCTAGACGTAGTTATATAACCCCACATAATGGAAGGGGAATATTGTAAATTAATTATTCCCTGGTACGTTAGTTTCCTCGTTTTCTTAGGCAGCATTTTGGATTTGAGGATATCTTACTTCTTCACCAGTTCTGAGAGGGCTGATGCACAATAGATTGCTAAATGTGGGGCAAGTTGCGCTTAACAAATAACAAAAAAATAATACTTTTATCCTCATGAATAGGTGAGTAAATAGTAGATGACATTATCAACACGAGGATAAAACAAGGGTATTGTCAATGTCAATGTCAAGGAACCTTAAATTAAACCCTTTTTTATGTCAAAAAGTAAACTTCAAAATACGTTCACAACATTTTTACAAAGGATATCACCTCATAAATAAAACACCTTCAATCACAGACATAAAAATAGATTTCCCTGCATTAGCAAATTCTCAAACAATGTCTACTTTAGCATCCGTTCTAGTGGAAGGATCAGACTGTTCTGGATTGCTTGGTACTTATGTTTCCTCATCACTAATACTCAACAGTAGGAAAACCTTTTTTTCCGGGGATCTCTGCAGCCCAACTTCTGTTCATACAGGAAAGACTGGGATGTTGAGGTTAAACTATCATTTTGATCGTGATATTTACATGATAACATCCGTAACTCCATCTGACCCATCATCATTCCCTTTGCACTGTTAAAAACAAAGACACTGGAGTGCTGGAGTAACTCGGCAGGTCAGGCAGCATCTCTGGAGAACATTCTGATCTGTTGAGTTACTCCAGCATTTCATGTCTTTTTTTTGTAGACCAGCATCTGCCGTTCCTTTTATCTGTTGCTTTCTTAAAACCTCAGGGTCTACATTTGAAAGCTAAACATATTAAAAGTACCTGAGCCTACAACATATCACACACATCCATTTTTTTTCTAAATTACTCCTTTGCAGAGCTTTCTGCAGAGCACGTCATAGAACGTAGTTATCCCTTCATAAGACTGTTCAAAAGGATATCAAATTATGGCAGTACAGCAATGTTAAACCACTACTTGTCTTACTCTGGGAGTAGCTTCAATACTCTCCAATGGTTTTTCTCGCTCCTACAGTTTTCAAAGACCTAGCAGTTATTGGGTTAAACCATTGAAGCTCAGATCTAATGTTCATACATTTTAAATATGGTAACACCGTCCTAGGCATCTTAACTTCCAGCTATGGTTGTTGTATAATTACCTGCTGGTTACAAGATCTAGCAGAAAAATCAATAATTAAGTGGACTTACCTCGTGAGAAAGAGGCAAGACTTAGCTTTCCATTCACAATAATTAAAGCCGCGTCTAGTAGGCTGGGCTGCTCTGCAATCTGAAACATAAAATGATGACATTAAACACTGCCCCTCGGAAAAAATTCTTCCAGAGTCACATGGAAAGTGCCGCAGATGAAAGTCAATGATCATCAAGCAGATTTCAAAGCTACCCAATCAGCTCACCTTAGCTGCTGCCGCTGGGACTTGTAACGCTGCCGAGTGAAATGTTAATGGGGAACTGCATTAAACCACTTCAGTATCTGTAAGCACAGACATTCATGTGAAAGCTGCTGCTTTCTGATCGATACAAATTGAACAGCAGATGTTACTTGGTCCCGAGGAGCTATTCAGATCAGATGAAGGAGAAAGAATCTTTAATAAACAGTGATGGGCACTGAAGATTATAGCTGAATGTTATTGAATGATCAACCACTTTGTTTTATTATCTTACTTCTTGGGAGAAAACTATTCACTGGAATTGCATGCCTTCAGCAGTAACAATGTTTATTTTTATTCCTTTACAACTTAATTTCAATTTATTTTTTAATCAAATGTTTATCTGATTATAATCAATTCACAGATATTACATTCATTTTATAGAAACAAAGAATTGTTGATGCTGCTTAATACACAAAATGGCACAAAGCGCTGGAGTAAATCAGCAGGTCAGGCAGCATCTCTGGAGAACATGCACAGATGATGTTTCAGGTCGAGACCTTTCTTCAGACTATTGTAGGGGGGAGTCCATATGGGCAGAGGGGAGGGAATTGAGGGGTTCATTTTATATAGCATATTATATATTACCTTGTATATATTAGCTTTCTAACCATTAACAACAATACATAACTAAACATGTCGGCTTGACGCTGGTACATGGTATTCCAACACATTAATATTTCACTATATGTGCCTTTGATCTTTGCTACTGGATCAAAGTAGGCACCTTTTCCACATTGTATGGCAGATATGTCTTATTCACAAAAAGCAGGATAAATTCATTCCGACTGACTCATCCATCAGACTACTCGCAATCATCAGCAAAGAGAAGGGAGCTGCCAAGAATCAAATAAAGCAGTATTTACCCACCAATAACCTTCTCATTTTCGTCAGCATCATACGGGTCCAGATCTCATCTCACCCTTGGTCCAAATATGACCTGAATTTATATTTGAATTCTAAAATATGACTTGTATTCATAAATTGGGGTGAGAGCGACTGCCCTTGGCATCAAGGCAGCATCTAATGAGGGGGAGCATCAAGACACCCTGGTAAATGAAGTCATAGAGCATTAAAAAAAAAAAACACCCCAGTGGTTACACAACGGAAGACGACTGTGGTTTTCTGCGGTCAATCATCCCGAACCTAGGAATTCCTGGGTC
Source organism: Okamejei kenojei (assembly GCA_035221665.1). Classification (NCBI taxonomy): domain Eukaryota; kingdom Metazoa; phylum Chordata; class Chondrichthyes; order Rajiformes; family Rajidae; genus Okamejei; species Okamejei kenojei. The sequence goes on from CM069154.1 coordinate 35,661,671, forward strand.
AGTATCTTAAGTCTAATTATCTTCAGCAACTTCATAAATGAGTTAAAAAAGGAACTGCAGATGCTGGAGAATCGAGGGTTACACAAAAAGCTGGAGAAACTCAGCGGGTGCAGCAGCATCTAAGGAGCGAAGGAGATAGGCGACATTTCGGGTCGAGACCCTTCTGAACACAATTTACACAAACATCCATCACAGCGAATCTCCTCCTCACTGTGATGCAAGACCCTTCGAGACCCGTCGCCTATCTCCTTCGCTCCTTAGATGCTGCTGCACCCGCTGAGTTTCTCCAGCTTTTTGTGTAACCCTTCATCAATGAGTTTCTTTTCACCATAAGGTCAGAAGTGGGGATGTTTTGCACATTGTGCAATCACCATTTGCAGCTCCTCAACAGAATACGCAGCCCATGCCTGCATGGAACAAGGGCGAAACAAAACCTAGACAAAGGTTGATAAGTGATCTGATAAATAACATTCACACCATCGAAGTACCATGGTGCACTTCGATGAAATGGCTATGTCCAACAGGAGAGATTAGCCACCCTCTTGACATGTGGGTGGGCGGCGCGACCTACGTCGCAGCAGCCTCTGCAGTCCGTCTGTCTTTTTTAAATTTTCTTGTCTTGCATCACAGTGAGGAGGAGATTCGCTGTGATGGATGTTTGTGTAAATTCTGTTGTGTCTTGGTTCTTTTTCTTGTTTGTGTGACTGCAGAAAATAAATTCTGTTTGAACTTCAATGGGGTTCAAATGACAACAAATAAATTGTATTGTATTGTATTTTATTGTACATACAACGACATTACCTTCGCTGAGCCCCAACCATCAATATCCTGGACCATTGACTGGAAGCTCACCTGGACCAGTCACATAAATGATGTGGCTTAATAGTTCTAAGGCCAGGAGTCTACAATTTGATGCACCTCCGGATTTCCAAAAGCCTTTTCACCATATGCAAGGCATATTTCGAGTGTAATGGAACAAATATCCCTCCATCAGTAGCACTCAATGACTTCAGTGAATACCGTCAAAAAGTATACTTCAATTTCTTCCCTATGCCATTCTGATACATCCTCTCAATCCAAGACGTCTGCCACTAATGAAGGTCAAGGGAAACTCTTGGGAGTACGACCTCCTGTGGCTTCCCTCCCTTCCAAGTGGCGTACCATGCTGACTTGAAAATATATTGCTGTACCTTCATTATCTCTGGGTCCAAATTCTGCAGCTCTCTTTGCAACAGCTCTGTGTGAATATCTTCACCAGAAGGACTGCAGCAGTATTATCAGGTGCTCGCCACTACCTTCTCAAAGGCAATTAGAGATGAAGTGTAAATGCTAACCTTGGCGCAAGGCCCAGATCCTACAAATGAATTTGAATAAATGTCTGGAGTCAATACTGCATCATGCATCGACTCATGGAATAACCTGGAACCATTCGTAGGACTCTGGTTCTCAATCCTGATTCTTTTTCACATTAATCAAACCATACAATGCACAAAAAACACTGGCTATTGTATTTCCAATAATATTCCACTGTACCATAATTGTGTCTGAAATCATTCTGATGTATAAAATAGGCCCAAATAAATGAAAAGGAACTTTTTGATAACACAACCTGCCAGGAAGAACATCAGCTTCTATCATGGCAGACAGCGGATTTTATTTTTTAAATCTTCATTTATTTTCATTATATTTCAATTAATAATAGCTTGGTAATTCTCACATTAATATTATACACTAAAACTTTCTTTGGATTTGCATACGTTGTAACTATGGCATCAGGTGGGCATATCTGTCTATTTAAAAGATGCAGCTAATTTAATCGGGAAGAGGGGGGGAGAATGAGAGAGAGAGAAGGGTTTCAGGCTGAGGGAAGTGCATCTGTTCATTAGGCAGATTAGAGAGGTTCATGCATTATGTCTCCACAACAACTGTGTATGAAATTTTCAAATGTTCAGTCTCAGAATTAACAACAGAAGTAAGAGGATATTTCCTTCATACGTTGTCAAGAAATCAACTAAATAAACTCCAAAATGCAGGGGAATGATGACTATCATTCATCCTTGGAGACTAAAGTTTGCTCCTCAGAAAATAATCTATATTGCACAAGCTACTCACATAATTTTCAAACGTAACAAAATGACAGTAGAATGTGGAGGTGATCTTTCATTACATCAATTGTCACCATTACATCAATAGCAATCAAAGGTTACTGGTTACATCTGCCCGTTTCCCCTTTACTCCTCTTTCCTTCATGTGCCACATCTGGCCACGCAGCCATTCCTCCCACCAATCCATCCCCACTTACCCCATAAACCCCCTTCCCGTCTCCTTCCACCTATATCCCTTCCTCTGGCTTCACATTTTTTCTCCCTATTTTACACCATCCTTTCATCTCTGGCCTCAATCGCCCCCTCCTCTCTTCTGCATCCATCTATCATTTTTGCCAGACTTTTTACAGTCGGCCTGAAGAAGGTGGTCCAGACACAAAATGTCACCCATACATATCCTCCACAGATCTTGCCTGACCCGCTGAGTTACTCTAGCATTTTTTTTGTCTTTTTTTGGTTAATTAACAGTATAACTATTAATTATTCCACTAAAGATGTCACTTGACCAATATGCTAGATTTTTGTAAGAACAAACAGTGTAATATTTCTCTTCTAACTGCTGCTTTGTTCCAGTGACTCATTTTCACACGTCAAGGACAACCTCAATGCAGAGTCATCCACTTCCTCCTCAGTGATCTTAGGAAAGTAATAACTAACATGATATTTCAGGAAGCGTAATACATCAATTAAAAAAATGAGCATGTACAGATTTTTTACATTGCTTTTTAATAGCTTAATTATGATAAATTGAAGCATGTCACATCACAAAGGGCAAAACGCAGCTGAAAAGCACTAATAATGCAAATAAGTTGAAAGAAGGAAATAAAACAAAACCCATGAAAAGGACTACAGAATCATTTTGAGACACAAGAAACTGCAGGTGCTGGAATCATGCTCAAAATTCAAAGTACTGGAGGAAGTCAGCAGATCAGGCAGCATCTGCGGAGGGAATCGACTGGAGAAGTTTGGGTCATGACACTTCTTCAGATTGTCAGATTGCCATCCTTCATCAGACTGTTCAGATGATGTTTTCGTCTGAAGTAAGGTCGAGACACAAAATACCACCACTTCATTCCCTCCACAGTTGCTGCCTGACTTTCACAATTATTACTCCAACACATTGTATAAAGAATTATTTAATTTCTCTCCACCTCTCTGCAACTTAAAGCATGTACCATGTCTGATGAAAGACCATCAACCTGAAATGCTAACTTTTCACAGATGCTGTCTGACATGCCGAGTATTTCCTGCAGTTTCAACAAATTGCAAATAGTCTAGATATCATTGTTGAATTCTGAAACGCGCTGGCTTTTGTTTAGCCAAGCTTTTGTCATCGAGTCATTTAGCGTGGAAACAGGTCCTTCAGCCCAACTTCTCCATGCCAACTAAGATACCCCATCTGTGCTAGTCCTACCTGCTCGCATTTGACCCATAATCCCCTAAACCTTTGCTACCCATGTATTTATTCAAATGTCTTTTAAACGTTGTTATGTTACCTGCCTCAACTACCTCCACTTGCAGCTTGTTTCACTCTGTGTGTGAAAAATTTGCCCTTCAGATTCTTATTAAATCTTTCCGCTCTCACCTTAAACCTATGTCCTCTGGTTCTTGATTCCACTGCACTGGAATTTTCCATTCCTGCTGGCAATATCTTCCATTTGAAACTATGGTTTCATGTACGGCCCCATAGGAGAAGCGTCCTCATCGCGGGGCTGGAAACTGGAAGCATCCTGAGCTAATTCTTTTTTTTTTTAATTAGAAGTAAATACATAATAAAAAGCATTTTGTTTGTTATAGTCATACATTATTAATATTATTTATATTAACAATTGTATCGTAATTGTACTTATTTATTTTTTTCTTATTTTTATATAGATAAAAATATAGGAAAAAAAAGGAAAAAAAACAAGGGAAGAATGGAGTATTCAACTGATTATGCATCATTGGAGCTAGATCCGTGGATTATAAAATATAATTCTTCATCTATTCCTTAATTCAGGTTTCAGTCAGGTTCTCGTGCCGAACCAATTTGCCCCTTCAAATATTCAATAAATGGGGACCATATTCTTATGAATAGTTCTTGTTTGTCCATTAAGACAAATCTTAATCTTTCCAAATGTAGGGTCTCCGACATCTCCATCGTCCACATTTTAATTGTGGGGGTTATAGGGCCTTTCCAGAATTTTAATATTAATTTTTTCCCAATTATTAAACTATAATCGATAAAAGTTCTTTGGTTCGTTGTGAATAATTGATTTGGTTCTAGTATTCCTAATATTATTCATTTTGAATCAGGGACCAAATTGGTATTGACAACTTCTGAAATTATCTTAAAAATTTCCGTCCAAAAATTATTAACTTTTATACAGCTTACAAATGTGTGCGTAAGATTAGCCTTTAAGTGTTGACATGCATCACAAACATGGGAAAATTCTGTTTAATTTGGTTTTTGAGTAGTGCAATCTATGTAAAACTTTAAATTGTATTAAAGAGTGTCTAGCATTTAACGAACAGTGATGTATATGTTGTAAGCTTTCATCCCATATTTCTGGCCCTATTATTTGGCCTAGTTCATTTTCCCACGATTGCCTATATATTTCCTTCATGGGTGCATCATTATTCAATAAAATATTATAAATATAAGATATCAATTTTTCTGTGTTCGGGTGTTTATTCAAGCATTCATCAAGAATTTCTGTCTTTCTATTTCTACAGTCCTGTGTATTTGACTTAGCATAGTCTCTAATTTGTAGATATCTAAAGTAGTCTTTTGAATGAAGCCCATAAATTTGTTGTAGTTCCTGAAATGAGAGAAAGGAATTTTTCCTGTTGAGATCGCCTATCTTAATAATTCCATGATTTTCCCATTGTAATAAACCTTTATCCATCATTGAGGGTTTAAATGTAGCATTGTTTACAATGGGAAGGGATAGTGGTAAACAATCCAATTTTAGCGTCTTCTTTAATTGTTTCCAAATGCGTATTCCACTGTCTATTATTGGGATCCTGAGCTAATTCTGCTACCACCATCATCTATTACGACAAGAGATGGCTCCCACTGATTGTCGCCGGTAGCTTGCGTCCTTTTCAAGACGGACGATGACAGTGAGGTCAACATTTGTAACAAGATGGACTTGGAAAAAGATGTATTGTGCCAGGTTTGGTACATTCTTCCCAAAACATTAAGTTATCTAATTTTCTTTTGCATACCTCTCTGTGGAACCTCTCTGTGGAGGTTCTTGAATGTGACAATGAAGTAAAAAAACTATAGAAGCTTGTTTCAAAAGAATTTAAAAGTGTCATCGAGTCATACAGTGTGGAAACAGGCCCTTCGACTCAACTTGCCTACACTGACAACATGCCCCATCTACACTGGTCCCACCTGACTGTGCATGGCCCATTTTCTTCTAAACCTGTCCTATCTAGATGTACTGTATGTACCTGTCTAAATGTTTCTTAAACGTTGCGATAGTCCCAGCCTCAACTACATCCTCCGGCAGCTCGTTCCATGCACCCAGCACCCTTTGTGTAAATAAAGGTACCCCTTAGGTTCCTAGTAAATCTTTCATTTTCCCCCCCTCACCACTGGGTCCTGGTCCTTGATTTTACTTCGGAGTCAGGTGAGTGACTACGTGAATAGAAGCCCGTACAGCCGTTGGTGCTTCATGACGTCAGACGCTGGTGCAGTCGGCCGGTTGGAGCAGCAGCGCTCCTCCAAGCGGTAAGTTTAAAAACAGGAGGTAAGGTTTTTAAAAATGTTTACCACAGGTCATTTTCTGCGACGGTTTGGAGTTCTTGGAGATATGTTGCAGAAAGTGAAGAAGGTGCCGGCGAGGCGCTCCGCAGGTAGAAAGGAAAGTGACCAGGAGAGTGTTGTGGATGGAGGCCCGTCTGGTACACCTGGTCCGGTGCTGGCTACACAGCCTGTGGTTGCGGACCCACTGCCGGGGGCAGTGAAGGCTTGCCAGTAGGGCGGAAGGCCACTGGCAAGTCTGTGAGGCCCGTAGATGAGTCGGGCCTGGAGGTTATACCCTCCATAGGAGAGTCCGTTTGCTCACGGCTCTCCCAGGTCGAGATTTTATTACAAAGAATGCTCGACAGGGACCAGCTCCGTGAGGAGGAGTGGTGCCCAAGCCAGGCTGATGGAGAGCTTGTGCTAGCAGCACCTGTTTCAGGGCTGCAGAACTATCCTGCCTGTGAGGAGGATGTTCCATCAGTGCAGTTTGCTGACACTGATTCTATGCTGGGGGAGAGCAGTAAAGAAGTTCGGTTGGAGGTAATTCCGAACATTGCTGGGAGGTTTGCTGAGCCTAGAGAGGCAGGAGAGGCGATTGATGTAGAACTGGCTGAAGCCATTCAGTATATGCTCTCCCACCAGTTACAGGAGCTAGCTATGGATGAAGCAGCAAAAAACTATAAAGCTCCTGTTAATTGTGATCTCCTGAAGGTACCAGTGGTTAATCACCAAATTTGGTCACAGATGGGTATGCCTGCTAGGGCCCAGGAGATAAAGTTTCAAAAAGTGCTTAAACTGTTGTCAGCAGGTATTACAGCTGTGGTGAAAGTTATTGATCCAAGCAATATGGTTGAAGCACACCAGGACGGACTGGGATTCCTTTGTAATGCATTTTTTGAAATCAATAATATCAGGAGGGCCGCTATTAGGCCAGTGCTTAATCCGAATTTGGCGAGTTTGTGCAAACCGACCAGTGTACCACCACAAAATCTGGACGTGCCAATAGACCATATCCTCGCGGCCGCAGGATGGTCCAGTGAGCTAACTTTTCAGAGGTTTTATCACAAGCCGATTTCAAGGCTCGGGGTGTTTGCTGATTCTGTTTTGAGTACTGTTACACTTTTCCCCTGAGTTAGAGGGGTTTGTTATGATTTGTTTGTAAATAAACTGTTATTCATTTAACAAATGCTGTTACTGATGCATGATTGATTGTTAACGACTTTTGAGTCAATCCAGGCAGTGTGAACGTCGGATTTGGGTCTGCGGCATGAATTCACAGTGCTTTGAAGTCTTCACGTAGTCACTCACGTGACTCCGAAGTAAAATAGTAAGATTAAATGAGAACTTACCAGTTTGAAGTTTGATCTTTATTTTATGAGGAGTCGAGTTGAGGGACTACGTGCCCTCCGCTCCCACCCTCATAGATCTCATCTGGTAGTTCTAGTTTTATCATCTTACCATTATACTTCAGTCATTGTTAGCTGTGAATTCATTCCGCTGCTTTGAAGATTGACGCACCAACGGCTGTACGGGCTTCTATTCACGTAGTCCCTCAACTCGACTCCTCATAAAATAAAGATCAAACTTCAAACTGGTTAGTTCTCGTTTAATCTTACTATTCCCCCACACTGGAAATTTCCACTCCTGTTGGCACCTGTTTGGAACTATGGTTTCATATATCCTCTGAGGTTTGGTACATTTCCCCCCCCCCCCCCCAAAATTAATTTATCTCATGAACATGAGCCAAATTAGAATGTCCTGACGATGAGAGAAGATCATAAAAATACAAGTTCATTTTTGTTTCTCAAGTATTTGACATATTACAGGATCCATGTTCCAACTGAGGTTAGTCCATATGACCATAAGACAAAGAGTCAAGTCAAGGGACAAGAGTGTTTTATTGTCATATGTCCCAGATAGGACAATTCAATTCTTGCTTGCTGCAGCACAACAGAATATGTAAACATTGCACATAACAGGAGAAAAAAAAGTTCATATAGTATATATACACATGCACACATACTCAATAAATAAACAAATATATGGAATAATATGGAGCAGAATTAGGCCATTTGGCCCATTAAGTCTGCTCCATCATTCGATCATGGCTGATCTAATAGTGCCAGATGTAGATGCTTGGGCTGCAGAGTAATATTACTTCCAACCTGCCTTTAACAAATCACTAATTCAATGCTGCTTTATTCAAAATGGTAGCCCAACGAGAATCTTGTGGTAAATGCCGATTGCGGATACATATGACTCAGCTGAAAATAACATTCACTCATGTTCAGCACACTATTTAAATCTCTGAGAACATGTTTTCTGCAAGAAAGACAATCTGTGCTCATGGGTTCTCAATATTCCTGCTGTTCTTCTGGCAATTACAGTGAAAAAGGCCTTGAAAATCTCACAAAATCTTCAGGAAAAAGAAATTTCACATCAGAGTTACAATGAAAATAGCACTAAAATGCACCTAAGGCTTTGTTCCTGTTTGAGGTCACAGCCGTTGGAGCCACCTGGGTGAGTATTTTTTGTAGATGGGATGCACTGTAACCACTGTGTGCCAGTGATGGATCTGTTGTCATAGATGGTGGAGAGTTTCTTGAGTGTTGTGTAAAAAGGAAATGCAGATGTTGGTTTAAACCAAAGATAGACACAAAAAGCTGAGTCCCGTAACTCAGCGGGACAGGCAGCTTGAGTGTTGTTGGGGCTGCATTCATTCTGGCATGTAGAGAAAATTCCCTCATGCTCCTGTGTTGTGCCTTGTTGATGGGGTATATGGAGGTACAGTGTGTCACTCACCACAGGGTACTCAGTCTGAAGAAGGGTCTCGACCCGAAACATCACCCATCCCTTCTCTCCAGTTGAGTTACTCCAGGATTTCGTGTTTATCTTCAGTGTAATCCAGCATTTGCAATTCCTTCCTACACATACTCAGTCTCTGTTCTGCTCTTGCATCCATGATATTTATGGCAGGTTCAGCTGAATTTCTGGAATGTTGATGATAGGATAGTCAGTGATCCAATACTATTGTGTGTCAAAAGTAGGTGATTAATTAGATGGAGATGATTTCGGCATTTCTCTGATGTGAATATTTCTTGCCAAATATCAGCCTATGCCTACATTTTGCCTACAGCTTGCTGTGTACAGGTGTTGACTGCTTCATATGCTAACGATTTGTGAGTGGTATTGAACTTTGTGTTGGAATTTCCAGAGTTTTAAACTTTCTAATTCATCCTTTCAAAACATACGATTCTTCCTCACTGCTCCAATTCTCACCAATGTCTTTGATATAATGGGCCTATCCAGATAGCAGCGCTGCATGAGACAAAATGATTAAATAATATGAAGGGAATCTGACATTCTGGTGATGAAGGCAGTGAAACATTGTCCTGGTTTTTTTTTTTCTGCTGGCCAGCTGGAGTAGAAAGCATTCTCGGGTCTCGAAATGCAGAGGAAAGTCTACGCTGCACCAGATGATCTCACTAAAAGCCCTGTCCCACTGTACGAGTTCATTCACAGAGTTCCCCCAAGTTTGCCCTGATTCAAACTTGGAGATTTACGGTAATGGCCGGTCGCAGGTACTCGGGGCTCTCGTAGACATTATTCAACACATTGAAAAATTTACACGAGTCTTCCCGAGCTTACCGCGTTTCCAGCCGTTAGCGTTACGAGCCGCTAAGAGACGTCCCCGAGCTCCGACGTACCCGCTACGTTCATTCTACGTGCTTACCACGAGTTTGATTTTTTTTTAAACTCGGGTGAGCACTTGAATGAACTCGTAGAGTGGGACAGGGCCATTATTTAGAGTGGTAGTTAATGGAAGAGGGTGTGCCAGTTAAGTAGATTTTGTGATATATTAAGAAAGTAGTGTCAGGAAAATAAGGTTCTATATTTAACATTCTATATCTAACAGCCTCTATATTTTATACTATATTTAACAGCTTCAGGAACAGACACTAAACAAACATAGCCGTGGCTGCGATATTCAAAAACCTGGGCTGGATCAGGTCTCATGCCTCAGCTGTTATACAAATAAGACCCAGCCTCTGGTGACAAATCCTCACATCCAGTCCTTGAACCATCCTTTCATGGAGAGCCCACCAAAAATAAGAAATAAAATGTTTTAGCCTTTCAAAGGTTGCTCCAGTGGTTGATGGTAATGAATTTACTGATAATGCTCATAATATGTTTATTATAACAGTGCATTTATCAATGGAATATCATATTCCCACACATATTATTTACTCCTATTTTGTCTTCCCTTATAGGTCTGCTGGGTACTAGTGCAAAATGTTTAAGGGTGCCTTATCCAGTGTCAACCCAGCTCCTGATAAAGTGACAACTCTAGCAGACCTGGAAATTATATTTTTATTCTCCAGAAGTAGAAAAAGCTGTATCAAATAAAATCACACAAACCTTGCCATGAGTTTATAATATGCAGAATGCATCTAGAATTCATATACATCAAAAACTCTTGAATGAGATCAGTTGAATGGCGATCTGTTTAGTGTACCCAAAGAAGGGTAATCAGTGAGTGAATGAAGATAAAGCATCTCAATTTTTATTTCACAAAATAAATTCCATTTTCAATTGGGGCTTTGGGTAGGTCTCATAATTGGCTGCTGACCGCTCGGCTTACCAGGTGAGCTTCCATTCCTGACTTCTTCCAGATATTCCTCCCAGTAGGTTTGTAAATGTGAACATGCAATCAGCCATGAGTATGTTCACTAATCTACAACCTGCTGACACGCATCAACCAGGTGGTCCACAGTCAAAATATATCACCCTGAGATGGTCCGGACAATAATGTATTTACAGCAGCTCCTCAGGTCTCTTCTCATCTTCTTTGGAGATGGGCTTAAATGAAATAACAGGGAAGCAGAAACTCTTTCAGGTTGGTTTTACCAGGAAAGTTCTTTGATAAATAGGCTATTAGGTCCACGGATATTTCATAGAAACATAAAAAATATAGAAAATGAGTGCAGGACTAGCCCATTCGGCCCTTTGAGCCAGCATCATGATCATGGCTGATCACCCAGAATCAGTACCCTGTTCCTACTTTCTCCCCATATCCCTTGATTCCATTAGCCCTAAGAGATATATCTAACTCTCTCTTGAAAACATCCAGTTAATTGGCCTCCACTGCCTTCTGTGGCAGAGAATTCCACAGATTCACAACTCTCTGGGTGAAAAAGCTTTTCCTCATCTCATTCCAAAGTGGCCTATCCCTTATTCTTAAACTGTGACCCCTGGTTCTGGACTCCAACAACACCCATAAGATCCCCTCTCATTCTTCTAAATTCCAGTGAATAAAAGCCCAATTTCTAGTTTTATTTCATAATTAGATAATGAAATATGGAGATTTGACATAGAAACATAGAAACATAGAAATTAGGTGCAGGAGCAGGCCATTCGGCCCTTCGAGCCTGCACCGCCGTTCAATATGATCATGGCTGATCATCCAACTCAGTATCCTGTACCTGCCTTCTCTCCATACCCCCTGATCCCTTCAGCCACTAGGGCCACATCCAACTCCCTCTTAAATATGGCCAACAAACTGGCCTCAACTACCTTCTGTGGCAGAGAATTCCACAGATTCACCACTCTCTGTGTGAAAAACGATTTTCTCATCTCGGTCCTAAAAGACTTCCCCCTTATCCTTAAACTGTGACCCCTTGTCCTGGACTTCCCCAACATCGGGAACAATCTTCCTGCATCTAGCCTGTCCAACCCCTTAAGAATTTTGTAAGTCTCTATGAGATCACCCCTCAATCTTCTAAATTCCAGCGAGTACAAGCCAAGTCTATCCAGTCTTTCTTCATATGGAAGTCGTGCCATCCCAGGAATCAGTCTGGTGAACCTAATCAGTCTGGTTTTTATTGCCTTAGTAATGCCGAATGGTAATGACACAAATAAATACCATTCAGTATTGCTGGAGCAGGTGGCCTATTATATGTGGAAAGTACAAAAGTTCTGTAACAACAGGGATTTTCTGCAATCCATAAGTCCAATGGCCAGCACAAACTGATGCCAGTAAATTCACTGTTTGTGTGGAAAGTCCAGGTCTTCCTCTTCAAAGTAGACAGAGGTTTGTGAAATGGTAAGCTATAGACAGAGCAGTTATTAAAATCAGACCAAACAAGGGTCTCGACCTGAAACATCCCCCATTCCTTCTCTCCAGAGATGCTGCCTGTCCTGCTCAGTTACTCCACCATTTTGAGTCTATTTCCAGTTTTTTTTAATGTTCACTGTTCTGATTGGCTGATCCTAGTTAAAGCAAGTGAACTGGGCCAGATTGGGGAAGGCTGAGAGATGGGAGACATGTGTAAACAGCAGCAATTTACCTGAATTTCAAGTACTCAGCTATGCTACCAGCACATAAACAAGATGGAGTCTCACAGTTAACCTTCTATGTCTTTCTAATCTCTAAAATCCACAGATGGATGAAATGCAACAATTAATGAATTTAAAACTTTCAATTAAAGGTTGTGCATTAATTTAGTCAGTTGCCAAGTATGATAAGATCCACTTGTATAAATTGTTTATGGTATTTTACAAGTTGCTGCCCACTACTGATATCAGCAATGCTTTGTCGTTTCGGTAAAATAAATTCCATTTTTTTCTTAATCTTCCTATATCTTACTCACCAAAGAGTTTCCCATTTAATCAGCCAACTGCACTACATAATGTGACAAACAGGCACTTGCCTGGAAAACCCCAACCAGAGTGGAAACACCAGCCGTACGAAGAGGAAAGGAAATAAATCCACTGTGGAAGGCCACACATGCAAACATACCACTGATGATATCAATAACTTTGCAGTTGTTATTATCTGAAGTATGCAAATGCAGACTCTATTAATGGACTCAAAATCAAAATGCTCTGCATCCAATGATAATCTAATTTAGTGTCAGAAGGAACTGTAGATGCTTGTTTAAATCGAAGATAGACACAAAAAACCTGAGTAACTCAGCGGGACAGGCAGCATCTCTGGAGAGATGTTTTGGGTCGAGACCCTTCTTCAGATAAACTAATCTAGTTTAGTTTAGTTTAGGATCCAGTTACCTCATAATTAAGTTATTACTTCATGTGCTTTATAATAAGTTAGGTCTGATCACAGCAGCCTTTTCTCCCTGAACCTGTGTCAATTAAAGATCAATCTGCTCATGACCAGCAACTTCTTCGGGTAAGCATTCTACTGATTTGTGAAACTTCGAGACTAAGTCAACTGGACCAACAGACATGTTTGGCAGGATCAACGTCGCAGCAAAGTGTTGGCAATAACATGTGTCATAATTTTACAACGACGCCTGTTTTAATTTGAACCAGACTGAAGCATTACAGACAAGTGGTGATCTTGTTAATGTGCAACTACTTGTCATCAATCCACCTACGGGACCAATTCGTTCGGAAGTACAGTTATAAGACTTATTTAAAGAATTGCTTTCGTCTTGAGACTTGTAATTGGCCTGAATACAGCTGAGAGATAGCCACGGAACTACTGAGCTCCATGTCAGAAATAAGTGAAAGCAGTGCATTTGAAGGTGGCGTATTAATACATTGAGTAAGGAGAACGCCTGACCATTTTCTTTCCTTTATTTTATTTATATTATTTATTTATTTATTTTTAATTATTTTTATAAAAATGTTATTTAAACAAAACAAGACAAAAAAGAGAAGGAAACAAACAAAAAAAAAACCCCAAAAAAAAGACATCAAAGAAAAAATTAAAATAACATTAGAGCCGCCAGACATAACAGTTTGGTGCAATCCATATGGTGCTACACAGTCAGGTATTGCAAGAGCACACGTAAAAAGCACAGGACTACATCACTGCAAATAATATGAGCTTATGAAGTCATTGGTCTTTGAGGTGGTTGATAAATGGTCCCCAAACACTTAAAAAGTTGTTGGGTATCTTGGAGTTGTAGAAGCGTATCCTTTCCATCTGTATGATTGTTATCATTTCATTGAGCCATTTTTTGAAGCAGGGGGGTGTGGGAGATTTCCAGTCTGTTAAGATCATTTTCTTGGCTGCCACCATCAGTGCCTGACCATTTTCTAAGGAGAAGATCTTGAGTAGGAAAGAGTTGGTTGTGAAGCCAGTGAGGTGACACATTGACACTGAGTGTGTGGTCTCATTAAAAATCTTGCTTCATTAGTAAAGGTCCCTGGAAAATTGGATGCAAGATGCCATTCACTTTCTTTGGATTTGGAATGGAATGGAAACTTCAAGTACCTTTTTATTTCTGTTGTAATGAAAACCAAGGGAGCTGTAGCACAACTTTATTGAACATTCAACATGCAAACAGTGCCTGACTCTATCTGGAATGCAAGATTACTATTATTCAGAATTTCTCATTTCCAGGCTGTTCTGGGAAAAAGTTGAAATTGAAACAAAGTAGAGAAAAACATGACAAAAGTTGAAGGAGAGAGGAAACGGGAGGGGGGAGAGAAAGAGAGAAAAGCATTGATTTTCATCAGGGCTGTAATTACTAACTGAGAGATCAGTTTTGACCTAGGCACTTAAGATGACTGCCCTGTCATAGGGTCATAGAGAGTCAGAGCCATCCAGTGTGGAACTTGCCTTTGGCCCAACTTGCCCACACTGAAAAACTTGTTCCATATACACGAGTCCCACCTGCCTGCATTTGGCCCAAATCCCTCTAAACCTATCCATGTACCTATCTCAATGAATCATAAATATTGCGATAGTCCCTGCCTCAACTACCTCCTCCAGTAGCTCGTACCATACACCCACTACCATTTGTGTGAAAAAGTCACCCCTCAGGTTCCTATTAAATCTTTCCTCCTTCATCTTAAAACTATGTCCTCTGGTTCTCAATTTCCCCTACTCTGTGCAAGAGACTCTGTGCATCAAACCAATCTATTCCTCTCATGATTATGTACACCTTTATCAGATCACCCCTCCTCCTTCTGCGCTCCAAGGCATAGTCCTAGCCTGCTCAATCTCTCCCTATAGGTCAGACCCTTGAGTCCTGGCAACTTCCTCGTAAATCTTCTCTGCACCCTTTCCAGCTTCCCTGCTCTTCTTTGGAATAGTAAGTTATGATCTTGTATGTCAACCTGAGATAGTTATCCCGTGAGATATTATCTCATCCAAATCACAGCACCTCCCCAAAGTGCAGGTCTCTCCCAGCGCTGTACCAGTACATTGGCCAAAATATTTGTGCTGAAATCCCTGAAGTTGGAATTGAACCTACAAACCTCTGACCCTGAGACTGGATTTAGATTAGTTTAGTTGAGAGATACAGCTTGGAAACAGGCCCTTCGGCCCACCGAGCCTGCACCGGCCAGCGATCGCTGCACAACCCTACCCACATTAGAGACAACCCTACCCACCCTACCCGCATTAACACCACCCTACCCACATTAGAGACAATTTTAGATTTCTTATACCAAGGCAAATCTGTACGTCTTTGGAGTGTGGGAGGAAACCGAAGATATCGGAGAAAACTCACGCAGGTCATGGGGAGAACGTACAGACTCCGTACAGACAGCACCCGTAGTCAGGATTGAACCTGGGTCTCTGGCGCTGTAAGGCAGCAGCTCCACCGCTACGCCACCATGCCACCTTTGTTTTATCCCCACAAGGCTAAACTTATCACTTGAAGTGAAACGGAGGAAATAGCGGACCATGGGATTATCCACTTGGCCACCACCTCGCTGAGTTTGAACAGATTTTGTGGTGTGTGTTGGAGGTAAGCTCACAGTAAGTTCTCTCTCTGCTTTTTATAGCACAATTTAAAAAAATGCATGGACCGAAGAAATCCGCCAAAAATGAAGAGCACAGATTCAGTGGCATTATTAACTGTGGCAAAATGTGTACAAAGGTCGCAAATTGACATTAATATAACAGGTGTAGTACAAAAATCGTAATAACATGAAATTAAACAATAATGAACTTGTAGTGAAGCAATAAGCATGTTGCAAAGAGTAGACAAGATTAATGGAAGGTTGAGTGGCCCCATCTTCTATTAAACTGCCTCCCAATTACAAAGCTTTCACCCCAACCGTGCACCAATTAATTCCTAATTTCTAGCAGTAACTTTGCTTGGTTTCCAGGGAACAGAGGAATGCAGCTGGAATCGTGATGACAGTGCATGAAGTAAAAGCACGAGGATTATGAAATGCTTAACAATCAATGTGTATAAAAAAACTGAAAATGCAGAACAAATTGCAACAAAGTTGGCTTGAGGACTTTAGATAAAAGGCAATTGGAATGATAGAATTCTTTTACTTCATAGAATTTTTGTCCTAATCTTGTAAAGGTTTATTGTCAAGGTTATCAAAGAATATATCAGGTGCTGAAATGCTGCAATGTCTTGCTGGCAATACATCCATCAATTGAATTTAATTTATATCCAAGTAACTGATTCAAGCACGTCCCACAATGCAAGCAGCATATGGTAAAGGTTACTGAACAAAATTTGTCCGTACCACACACATTACTAGGTCAAAAATTACTCACCAAAAAATGTCAACGCATCATCATGTACACACGGCAGTTTAAATATATCCTGTTAGCACACACGTCAACTGCAGCAGCTACCTACACTCAGCTCCTTTGTTTGCGCTTGCCAGTTCTGCTCTTCATTCCCCAAGGGACCCATACGATCACCCGCAGCAGCAGGATGTAACACAGCACCTGGTAAACTGTACCGGGCAGGGGTTGACTTACACCAGTGAAAAGCATGAAAAATTCATGTGGTTTCTCAGGCAATCCCTTGATTGCTGCTATTAAACGTGTTCCTTTCCCAATACGTATGAATGATTAAAATGATTTAACCAATACACTAAAGACTTTGTTAAGTGCTAGTCATAGAACATATTTCTGAAAACACGGCCCTATGAGTTTAGACCATAAGATCATAAGTGATAGGAGCAGAATTAGGCCATTCGGCCCATCACTCCGCCATTCAATCATGGCTGATCTATCTCTCCCTCCTAACCCCATTCTCCTGCCTTCTCTCCATAACCTCTGATACCCGTACTAATCAACATTCGATTTAAAATGTAAGTTGTAAAATTACTTAACTCTCTACTATAAAATCTCCAAAGACAAAAAGGTTGATGTTCAGAGTGCCATGGATGGAATGTTTCTTTAAACCTTGTGAGCCAGGTATACTTTGATTTAAATATGTTATGAACTTACAGTCACTGCTCATGTGGTGCCCCCCTTGATATCAGACAATAACCTCACCAAACATTTTATCAGCTAGGCTAATCTCAACCTTCCTCTGCCGCTTTCTATTCTGTAACGTTCTCTCAACTGATAGACATCACCAGATTTCCTTCGTTTCTACCCCTAATAACATCGGTAATTTCCATCACTTCACTACAGGCAGCTGTCTTGAAGCTGTGTTTCTCTAGCTTTCTCCGCATTTGTAAAGGAAGCTCTGGAATCAGCACCCAGTGAGACAGATGTAATGTTGAGGCTCTATAAGGTGCTGGTGAGGCCACATTTGGAGTATGGTGAGCAATTTTGGGCACCATATCTGAGGAAGGATATACTGGCTCTGGAGAGGGTCTAGAGGAGGTCTACAGGAATGATCCCATGAATGAGTGGGTTAATATATGATGAGTGTTTGACGGCACTGGGCCTGTACTCGTTGGAGTTTAGAAGGGGGGACCTTGTTGAAACTTACCGAATAGTGAAAGACTTGGATAGAGTGGATGTGGAGAGGATGTTTCCACTAGTGGGAGAGTCTAGGACTAGAGGTCATAACCTCAGAATTAAAGGACTTCCTTTACGAAGGAGAAGAGGAGGAATTTCTTTATTCAGAGGGTGGTGAATCTGTGGAATTCTTTGCCACAGAAGGCCGTGGAGGCCGTCAATAGATATTTTTAAGGCAAAGATAGATAGATTCTTGATTTGTATGGGTGTCAGAGTTATGGGAAGGCAGGCGAATGGGGTTGGGAGGGAGAAATAGATCAGTCATGATTGAATGGCGGAGTAGACCTGATGGCCTAACTATGCTCACATCACTTATGACTTTAGATGTTGAACGACCAGGATTTTTGAACAAATGGAAAGCAGATTATCAGAGCTTTGTGGGTGCTGTATTAGTGCTCCGTGGGGAGTCCCCTGTGGTTACTTTTGTCTCGTGCATCAAGCTGCCTCGCCTCACCTGCTTCTCAGCCAGCAAAACAAATCTATCTATCTATCTATCTATCTATCTATCTATCTATCTATCTATCTATCTATCTATCTATCTATCTATCTATCTATCTATCTATCTATCTATCTATCTATCTATCTATCTATCTATCTATCTATCTATCTATCTATCTATCTATCTATCTATCTATCTATCTATCTATCTATCTATCTATCTATCTATCACCATATAACCATATAACAATTACAGCACGGAAACAGGCCCTCTCGGCCCTTCCAGTCCGTGCCGACCATTTGTTTTCCCCTAGTCCCATCTACCTGCACTCAGACCATACCCCTCCATTCCCTTCACGTCTATATACCTATCCACTTTACTCTTAAATGTTAAAATCGATCCTGCCTCCACCACTTCTGCTGGAAGCTCATTCCACACAGCCACCACCCTCTGAGTAAAGAAGTTCCCCCTCACGTTACCCCGAAACCTCTGTCCCTTAATTCTCATGTCATGCCTTGTTTGAATCTTCCCTACCCTCAATGGGAAAAACGTATCCACGTCAACTCTGTCTACCCCTTTCATCATTTTAAAGACCTCAATCAAGTCCCCCCTTAACCTTCTGCGCTCCAAAGAATAAAGACCTAACTTGTTCAACATTTCTCTGTAACATAGTTGCTGGAACCCTGGCAACATTCTAGTAAATCTCCTCTGTACTCTCTCTATTTTGTTGACATCCTTCCTATAACTAGGCGACCAAAATTGTACACCATACTCCAGAATTGGTCTTACCAATGCCTTGTACAATTTTAACATTACTTCCCTACTCCTATATTCAATGCTCTGATTTATAAACGCCAGCACACCAAAGGCTTTCTTTACCACCCTATCTACATGCGATTCAACCTTCAGGGAACTATGCACAGTTATTCCTAGATCCCTCTGTTCCACAGCATTCCTCATTTCCCTACCATTTACCATGTACGTCCTATTTTGATTTGTCCTGCCAAGATGTAGCACTTCACACTTATCAGCATTAAACTCCATCTGCCATCTTTCAGCCCACTTTTCCAAATGGCCCTAATCTCTCTGTAGACTTTGAAAATCTACTTCATTATCCACAACACCACCTATCTTAGTATCATCTGCATACTTACTTATCCAATTTTCCACCCCATCATCCAGATCATTGATGTACATGACAAACAACAGTGGACCCAACACAGATCCCTGAGGCACCCCACTGGTCACCGGCTTCCAACCTGACAAACAGCCATCCACCATTACTCTCTGACATCTCCCATTCAGCCACTGTTGAATCCATCTTGCTACTCCGCCATTAACACCCAAAGATTGAACCTTCTTAACCAACCTTCCATGGGGAACCTTGTCAAAGGCCTTACTGAAATCCATATAGACAACATCCACTGCTTTACCCTCATCAATTTCCCTAGTTACCGCTTCAAAAAATTCAAGGTTTGTCAAACATGACCTTCCAGGCACAAATCCATGTTGACTGTTCCTGATCAGACCCTGTTTATCCAGATGCTTATATATATTATCTCTAAGTATCCTTTCCATTAATTTGCCCACCACTGACGTCAAACTAATAGGTCTATAATTGCTAGGTTTATTCTTTGAACCCTTTTTAAACAATGGAACAACATGCGCAGTACGCCAATCCTCCGGCACTATTCCCGTTTCTAATGACATTTGAAATATTTCTGTCATAGCTCCTGCTATTTCTACACTAACTTCCCTCAATGTCCTAGGGAATATCCTGTCAGGACCTGGAGACTTATCCACTTTTATATTTTTCAAAACTGTCAGTACTTCCTCCTCTTTGAATCTCATAGTTTCCATAGCTACTCTACTTTTTCCCCTTAACTCACAGAGTTCAATATCCTTCTCCTTGGTGAATACCGAAGAAAATAAATTGTTCAATATCTCCCCCATCTCTTTTGGCTCTGCAGATAGCTGTCCATTCTGGTTCTCTAATGGTCCAATTTTATCCCTCGTTATCCTTTTGCTATTAATATAGCTGTAGAAACCCTTTGGGTTTACTTTCACCTTTCTTGCCAAAGCAACCTCATATCTTCTTTTAGCCTTCCTAATTTCTTTATTAAGATTATTTTTACATTCTTTATACTCCTCTAGCACCTCATTTACTCCATGCCTCCTATAATTATTGTAGATATCTCTCTTTTTTCGAAACAAGTGTCCAATTTCCCTTGAAAACTATGGCTCTTTCCAATTTTTACTATTTCCTTTCAACCTAACAGGGACATAAAGATTCTGTACTCTTACAATTTCCCTTTTAAATGTCCTCCATTTCTCTTCTACATCCTTCCCATGAAACAAAGTGTCCCAATTCACTCCTTTAAAATCCTTACGCATTCCCTCAAAGTCAGCCTTTCTCCAATCAAAAATCTCCACCCTAGGTCCAGTTCTGACTCTCCATAATTATATTGAAACTAATGGTATTGTGATCACTGGTCCCGAAGTGCTCACCAACGCATGACCTGCCTCATTTCCTAACAGGAGGTCCAGCACTGCCCCTTCTCTGGTCGATACCTCTATGTACTGCTGCAAAAAACTATCCTGCACACATTTTACAAACTCCAAACCATCCAGCCCATTTACAGAATGTGTTTCCCAGTCTATTTTTGGAAAATTGAAATCTCCCACAATCACTACCTTGTGCTTACTACTAATATCTGCTATCTCCTTACATATTTGCTCTTCCAATTCTCGCTCCCCATTTGGCGGTCTATAATACACCCCTAAAATTGTTGCTACACCGTTCCCACTTCTCAGTTCCACCCAAATAGCCTCCCTAGACGAGCCCTCTAATCTATCCTGCCAAAGCACTGCTGTAATATCTTCTCTGACAAGCAATGCAACACCCCCCCCCCTCTGGTCCCTCCAATTCTATCACACCTGAAGCAACGGTTTTTGCAGGGTTTTTCTATTTGCACAAAAACGATACGTGATAACGCTACAATTTTACGCCAGGTTACTCGCCGTTCTCCTGTGCTGCGAGTGCAACAAGTTTCGTTCCGATCGGTGGTATATTGTAAAAGTTATCGAGATTTAAAAATCTTAAAATCCGCGCGTTCGCAGATTCCTTCAGTCAGCCCCACGCAAATTGGTCTCTTCTCCTGTCAGTCAATGCCACGGCCGTGATGGCGACGCCCCTTCCTGCCCCACTGGCGGTGGCCTGTCCCGTCTCACTCACAAATTCCTCTCTCCCCTGCTCACAGTAACGTGTCTATCGTCTCCCCCACCACCGCCGCCGGCCGCGGGGGGTGGGGGGGGGGGGGTGGTTCAGTGGGGGCCCAGTGGAGGCCCTGGTCTCATCTCACTATCCCTCATCACTCACCCCTCTCCCCTTCTGCGGCAATGGCGGTCCCGTCTACCGGGTCCGTCTCCTCTGCCGCCGCCATTGCGGTAACTCACCCTCACGGCCTTGTCGGAGGAGATCTTCTCCACCAGCTCATCGAAACCCGTGGTGCCCACCGTGACGAACACCGACTCCATCCCCCCCCCCCACGGCCCGGCGGCAGCAGCAAGCAGGCAGGCAGGTAGGTAGGCGGGTGGGCAGGGCGGAGATGGGATCAGCGGCAGCTGAGCCGTAGTGGGCAGAGGGAGGGTGGCCGAGCAGTTTGCGCGGCGTTTGAGTAACTCACACACACACACACGATACAAACTGGTCCAATCGTCAAGTCAACGGGATCTAAACCACAGCTGACAATGAATGACCTGTGGAGGAAGGAACTGCAGATGCTGCTTTTTATGGATGGAGGGAGGCAGAAACTGAGGGTAGGGGAAAGGAGAGGGAGGGAGAGGTGAGGAAGGGATTGGGTAAGGGAGGAGGAGAGGGGAAAGAAGCAGGAGGGTGAAGAGGAGGGGGAGGGAGTGCTGGGAGATGAGGGGGAATGAGCCGTGCCTGCGCAGTTGGGGGCTATGCATGAGTGGTGCAATATTGCGTTGGGGGATGGGTTGCATTGGGGGGACCAGGCCTCCCGTGTGACAGGGTCCCACTTAGTCTAGTATATAACTAAAAACAAAATGGGAGGTTTAAACCTATTTAATACTCGCTTCTTATCTACTTCATTATACTGCAAACAGTAACAGGAGGCGACACCAGGTTATTCAACCAAGTAGAAACATTAATGACTTTCTTCAGGCAATACATGGTGCTAAAAATAGAGTGACAGCTGGTGACAACCTTGTTTCTGTAAAGTTATTGTTTATTCTGACAGAACAGAGGAGACTGAACCACTTCCAGAATCATATGTTCCCCAGATGACTACTCAGCGCAGCGTTTAGTTTGGTGAATATCTTATTTTGTCCATGACAATCTCATGCAAATGATGAATAATCATTTGGTGCTTAAAATGTTAATTGTCTCCCAGAGGGAAAAACCATGGGCAAACCTGCAGAAGCTCACTCTGTTCAGTGGACAGTGAGAGGAACAGGCATTATCTATTTATATGCTCGTAGACTGATAGCAATAAAAGTTTAAAGTAGATTTCAGGATATATCTTTCACTTTGTTTGTAATTCACACCATTTTAATCTTTTTAGGAGGCGGTGCTGAAATAGCATCAAATGATCCTCCATAAGCTTAGACGATGTGATATTTCAAATTACACAGAATATTACATAGAATAAGAATAGTGGGATATACCTAACCATACTTTGTTATCAGTTTAGTTTATTGTCACATACACCGAGGTACAGTTACAAGCTTTTGTTGCATGCTAACCAGTCAGTGCAAAGACAATTACAAAAGAGCAATTTATAATGTATAGAAAAATGATAAAGCAATAACGTTTAGTGCAAGATAAAGCCAGCAAAGTACGATCAAAGATAGTCTGAGGGTGACCAATGGGGTAGATAGTAGTTCAGGACTGCACTCTAGTTGTGGTAGGATGATTCAGTTGCCTGATAACAGCCGGGAAGAAACTGTCCCTGAATCCGAAGGTGTGCGTTTTCACACTTCGACATCTTTTGCCCTAAGGGAGAGGTGAGAAGAGGGAGTGACCAGGGAGCGACTCGCCCTTGATTATGCTGCTGGTCTTGCCGAGGCAGTGGGATTTCATATGATTTCATATTTACAATATGAAAATCTAGTGGAAATCGTATAGGTGTTTGTTGATGGACGTAACAATAAGTAAAAGAGAGACACAAGGCACAGGCAGCATCTCTGGAGAGAATGAATAACGTTTCGGGTTGAGAACTTTCTTCAGATTAAGAATCAGGGGGGGAAATAGAAGCGAACTGACCTCTACCAAGAGCCAGCTCTCAGACACCTCCTCCTACTTATCCTAGGATCATGACGCCTCAGATAAGCACCAGGACATCATCTCGTAGACCATCTCTAATTTCATTACTTCCAGCTGTCTGCCACCCACAGCCTCCAATCTTATCCTTCCCCAGCCCCGCACGGCCCGGTTTTACCGCCTCCCCAAAATCCATCAATAGAACTGCCCTAACAGGCCCGTTGTTTCTGCCTACTCCTGTCCCACTGAATTCATTTCCACGTACCTCGACTCCATCCTATCATTTCCTGGTCTAATCCCTCCCCGACCTATGCCCAAGACACCTCATATGCCCTTCATCTCTTCAATGACTTCCATTTTCCAGGCCCCTACTCCCTCATCTTTCCTATGGATGTTCGGTCACTCTACACCTCCATCCCTAACATGGAAGCCCATAAAGCCCTCTGTTACTTCCTCGACCACAGAGTCAGCCAATTTTCCTCCACCAACACTCTCCTCCACCTAACGGAGCTGTTCCTTACTTTCAACAATTCCTCCTTCGACTCTTCCCTCTTCCTCCAAATCCAAGGCATAGCCATGGGCACTTGGATGGGTCCCGGCTATGCCTACCTCTTTGTAGGGTATGTCAAACAATCTGTTCCAGGCATAGACTGGCTCAATCCCCAAACTCTATATCCGCTTCATTGATGACTGCACTGGGGCTAGCCCCTGCACCCATGCAGAACTCACGGACTTCATTATCTTCACTACCAATTTTCATCCTTCACTTGGACCATCTCTGATATTTCCCTTCCCTTTCATAAACCTACTGACTCCCACAGCTATCTAGACTACACTTCTTCCCACCCTGCCTCCTGGATAGACTCAATCCCCAACTCCCAATTCCTCACACAGGTCTCCTCGATATCCCGCAGCTCCGCTCCTACCCCCAGTCGCAACAGAGACCCTAGTCCGCACCTTTCACCCCATCAGCCATCGCATACAGCACATAATCCTCCAACATTTTTGTAACCTCCAAATGGATTCCACCACTAGCCACATCTTTCCACCTTCACCCCTTTCCACTTCTGCAAAGACCATTCCCTCCACAGGTTCACTCATCCCTTCCCACCCAATCCACCCCCTCCCCAGGTACATTCCCCTGCTACCGCAGGAGGTGCACCTGTCCCTATACCTCCCCCTCAGTCACATCCAAGAACCCAGACAGTCCTTTCAGGTGAGGCAGGGGTTCATTTGCACCTCCTCCAACCTCATCCACTGTTCTGCATGTGGACTCCTATATATCGGCAAGAACAAGCGCAGACTGGGCGATCGTTTCGCTGAACACCTTTGCTCAGTCCACCTGGGCCTACATGACCTCCCGGTTGCTAAACAATTTAACCCCTCCTCCCATCCCATACTGACCTTAGTGTCCTGGGCCTCCTCCACTGTCAGAGTGAGGACCAGCGCAAATTAGAGGAACAGCACCTCGTATTACACTTGGGCAGCTTACGACCCAGCGGTATGAATATTTATTTCTCTAACTTCAAATAACCCTTGCTTTCCCCCTCTCTCTCTCTCTCTCTGTCCCTCCCCCATCTCCTACTAGATTCACTGTCCTGATTAATGTTACTGTTTGTATACCTCGTTGTCTCCTTTCCCGCAGCCAACAATGAACCATTGTACATTCCCTTGAACATTGTCTGCTTTGATCTGTCCTTTTCACACCTTACATGCTCTTTGTACCCTTCCATATCTCTGGTTTCCATCCCCCCTGACTCTCAGTCTGAAGAAGGGTCTCGACCCAAATGTCACCCATTCCTTCACTCCAGAGATGCTGCTTGTCCCGCTGAGTTACTCCAGCATTTTGTGTCTATCTTCGGTGTAAACCAGCATCTGCAGTTCCTGAGATGGACACAAAATGCCAAACTAACTCAGCGGGACAGGCAGCATCTCTGGAGAGAAGGAGTGGGTGACGTTTGGGTCGAGAACCTTCTTCCTTCCTACACGATAAGTAAATGATGCCTCTTAGCTGTTCTTGTCAATTGACATTGTCCCTTTGTTAATTCATAATGTATTGTATTATGTGGATTACCAATGTAAGCACAATTGCTGTCATCACATATTGTCCCTCATTCCCTGCTCTAACACCAACAGATCTTGCCTGTTGTTAGTTCAATGTGCTCTTGTTTCAGGTGCTGCTGCTGCAGAGCGGCTGAAACAGGGGCCTCACTGTCTGCACAGTAGCACACTGCCAATGTCCAAGTGTGATGTCAATACAGAGACTGACCATGCATGTGTACGCCAACATCACAACCAGAAGGACCCCAGTTAACAGTAGCAAGGTTTATATGGGAAATATCAGTCAAGTAAAAAGAGAGCAGAGCACAACGCCAAAGTAACTGATCAGCTCCAGCAGCTTCTCTGGAAGACATGGACATGACACTAGGGGGAAGGGAGAAGGATAGAGGGAGAAATGGAGGGGTATAAGAAAGGGATGGGAAAAGAAGGGTGAGTTGTTACCCATAAAGTGCTGTTTCTTCAGTATGCATGTAGCCTGATTCTGGCAATAAAAACACCCCTCACCTGTACCCACCCATCACTGGCCAGACTTTGTCAGGCCACCCACCAGTTTTCCAGCTTTCTCCACTCCTCTACAATCAGGCTGAGGAAGGTCCTCGTCCCGACACATCGCCTATCATGTCCTCCAGAGATGAAGCCTGGCCCACTAAGTTATTCCAGCACTTTGTATTCTACATCTACAGTTCCTTGTGACTCCAAAGAAAAAGAGAGCTTGTATGTGTCGCATTGTAAGTGTACTACAATTTCAGGGCAAGGCATAATGCGGAATCTTTGGAAATTTCCTCCCCGATTGCAAACTGCAAACTTGGAAGATACCGCCTTTTTTCACATCTGTGAAGTCAAAAACAAAGCGAATGATATTAATCATGTGGCTTGTCTACAGCTGCCAAGATTACAGGAAACACTAATTGCAATGCACCAACAAAGAGTACAAATGAGGCTCTGCAGTGATAAATTTGATCTGTGTGATATTCAGTCCGACCGCATGGCAATTCTGTAAAGAAAAGCAAAGTGCTAGTCATTCATTACCAAGCCGCTTCCTTCCTTTAGATCGTACTCCAACTGGAAAGATCTTCTCAGCTGGATAGCACTATTTTATGCCATATTAATTATACAACATGCAGTTATTGGAACAAATACAACACACACACGTGTTTAAAGATCTATCTTAAGACTTCATTACCATAAGTACGTAATCATTGTTGCGCCATAGAACAGTAACAAATTAAAATGCTGTTAATATGCAGTACAGACTTTGATAAGGAAACTGTAAATGAGGGATCCTTTTTGGAAGCTGTTATTTACTGGCATGTGAAATTATTAATTTTGAATAGTGCTACTAATGTTATAAGACATCCATTTTGCATCCAATTATGTTAGTAAAGGTCAGCAGCAGTAATTTTATCCCTTTATAATCTCTGAGCTCAGCCCATTTAATTAATAACTAAGGGAGATTTATGCAATGGACTTGTGCTTAAAACAGCCACACCATCGGAACTGTTCATTTATTTACATTACGTGTGCAGGCATTATGTCCATCTGTTACATGCCCGAGCCGAATAAACAGTTGACAATTCACCTTCCTATTCCCTTAACTTGTCTATATGGATTTCAGAACAGTCAAGTGAAATATGAAATCTATCCATATGTCAGGCACGTGCCGTGAGTAATTATTCAGGGTAGGCACTCAGTGGGCTTTAAAAACAAATTAAACCGCGCATGCGCAGTTTGTTCACTCCGTAAAAATAAAAAATAAAAATAAAAACTGTAACAATTCAATTTGCCCAAGGCTTCCTAGTCTCCTTTATTCTTAATTACTGAATGATTGGGGGGTGAATGGTGATGGCAGGTGGAGAGATGGTGGGAAAAACTGGAGCACAGGGAAAAGTTGAATCAGTTGTCATCTTACTAAATGACAACACTTGCTCAAGGGACCAATTGGGGGGAGAGTTCCTTTCACAGCGTCTGTGCCAGGGGTAAAGTTGCGGGGAGGGCAGGAGTGTTGAGAAGGAGGGGGTCGGGGATAATGGCAGTAACTCACTCACTCACCGCTGCCGCAGCTCTCCGGGCGCGAAGCCACGCATTGTAGCCGGGGATAGAAGCATCTCGAGTAGCTGCGAGCGGCCGCCGGGAGCTGACAGCAGAACTGGCTACCACTTCAGCGCTTTCTGCCAGCCCGCTCACCTCTGGCAGTGCTCTCCGTCGGAACACCTCTCATCAACTCTCCCACCACCCCCAAACCCCATGAAATACGGTATTTAAAAAAAACACCAAGAAATGTACTTGCCACGTTATTGGTACAAAAATTCCATTCTTCTCTCTCTGTTTCCTAAGATACACTTAAAATAATAACAATCCATATTTGAAAACCCCGCCAAGAAACTAGCGCTGCGCATGTGCAGTAGGCTGCTGCAAAGGCAGAGTTTCAGCTGCCTTCAGCCCCGCTTGAGATTGACGGCTTGTAGCAGCACTGACGGCACGTGAGCTGCACACACCTTCAAGGGTTACAAGTGCTGCGGATGAAAGGCATGGAGAATGATGCCTACCTAAGAGATCGATCTCTCACATAGGCATCATTGTCCCCTGCCTTTACTATTTATATTTAAAAATTACTATGTTATCATTTTAGTCAGGGTAGGCAGTGCCTGCCTTGCCTACCCTGACGGCACGTGCCTGCCATACATGGTTGCTTATTATTAGACATTATTAGCTTATTACACTGTTAGCATTATTAGATTATTACTGCAATTAATACTTTTTCCCATTAGGCAAATTATTATTATCTTCTGTTAGACAAAAGGTCTTTATATTAGAATTTCGATAGGATACCAAATTCTAATTTAATTTTGAATTACGCACACATTCAATATCCATCGACACTCTCGAGAAAAAATCTTGCATGTAGATTTAAAAAAATCTAAGACCGAAATTTAATACAATTACAGTACGTTGAAACAGTCCAGTACTTAAAGGAATTGCTCGTGAAAATAAAATATCCCAAAAAGTAACGTTTTTCATTAGTTTTTTCAGATAAAATAGTGGAACTCAAAGACAATGAGATGTTTGCACATCTAAAATCAGAAGGAATCTCAAAGAAAAATAATCTGAAAAATTATGGCTGAAACAAACAGATTGTGTACTGAAATTCACGATACGGTCCCTTACTGCCTTTGTTGTACTTGCTTTTCCTGATTCTGCTTGCCACTGTACCTTGGTACACGTGACAATAAAGTAAGCTAAACTACTGCCTCTTTGATATCTAGATCTGATTGGTATTGGTATTAGTTGTTTATTTTACATCGGAGTCACGTGGGTGACTACGTGAAGAACCCCGACTGCCCGCAGAGCGCGTCATTACGACGCACGCATTGCGAAGCACCGGTCTGGCAGGCACGTCGCCCCTGCCAGAGGTAAGTTTAAACTCCAGGTACCTGTTTTTTGATGTTCTGCAGGAACCTTTTCGTCCACACAGGTTCCTGCCGGGTGCTTCGCGGGTGCCGATGAGGGAACCAGCTGCGGGCTGTGGGGAGACCCCGGACCTACCACGGAAGCGGGCAGCTGCAGAAATGTCGGGCTCGCGGAGTTCAGTCACTGACAAAACGGTCAGCGACTTCGGAACGCTGGGTTCCCGGGGAGGGGAACTGCAGCAGCAGTGCGGTTCTAGACCACAGAAGCCCACGATATGCGCTGAAACTGACCAGAATGGTCAGTGACTTTTCAACGCTGGGTTTCCGGGGAGGGGAACTCCCGCAGAAGTGCGGTTTTAAACCGCAGTGGCCCACGATATGGGGCTGAAGCTGACCAGAACGGTCAGCCCGGGTGCCGTGGGGGGTTCCCCTTGGTAAGGCACACAGACGCTAGGTTTCCCCGGGGAGGGGAAACCCAGCAGCAATGTGGTATCCAGACCGCAGTAGTTATAGGATGGGGGCGGGGGGGAACCGACCAATATTGTCAGTCCTGATGCCGGGAGGTTTCCCCTCCAGGTATGAAAAACATTTTAGGTTGAGCAGGATGGAGCCCTTGTGGAAAGGAGGTTCCATCTAGATACACCCCAGCTACATGAGTTGTGACAGTGCCGGGCATAAGGGTGAGCCTGAACCAGCAGCACCTTTTTTGCACAGGGCTGCTTTAGGGGATGTTGATTCTAGTTAATGATGAACATATAAGTAAGCCTGAGCCAGCAGCACCTATTCCACAAGGCTGCTTTATGGGATGCCGAATCTATGGCAATGGCAGGC
The DNA here is from genome assembly GCA_035221665.1 of Okamejei kenojei. Lineage (NCBI taxonomy): Eukaryota > Metazoa > Chordata > Chondrichthyes > Rajiformes > Rajidae > Okamejei > Okamejei kenojei. The sequence continues at coordinate 35,691,235 of CM069154.1, forward strand.
AAATGGATAAGCCCGAGTCAGCAGCACCTATTGCACAAGGCTGCTTGATGGGAAGCCAGGCGTGAGGATGAGCCTGAGCCAGCAGTACCTAGTGTACAGGGCTGCTTTATTGGATGCCGAGTCTATGGCAATGCCGGGCATATGGGTGAGCCCAAGCCAGCAACGCCTATTCCACAGGGCTGCTTTATGAGATACCCAGTGATGGCAGCGCCGCCCTATGGGAGAGGCCACATCAGCAGCACCTTGTACCAGGGCTGCTTTATATTGCGGCTGAGGCTATGGCAGCACCAGCATATGGGAGAGCCAAGCTAGCAGCACCTTGTAGCAGGGCTGCTTAATGTAGGCAGCAACATCTGTAGAAGGGCTGCATCATGTTTCCCTCATGGGAGAGGTGAGCTTCCCGGGACAGTTTGTTCTTACACTGAAGTTCTACAGCAAGGGATAAGATTTACACTTGGTTGAACAATACAAGTGATCAAGACATTCTTCATCAATTCACAGGCTGTAATTGGGCCAGAATTGTGTTTAGGTAAGCGTAGTACTTTGACCAGGATTGCCTTCAAGATAGGTTTAAAAATATGGGCAGATTTGTCTTTCGAGATCGGTCAGAATTATCGTTTTAGACAAATTAAAATTAGCAGACAGGTTCATTATTACAGTCAGGTTGTCTTACAAGACAGGCTCGGGAATCGGGCCAGAGTTGCCGTTCAAGGCAGACGTGAAGGATGACAGGCATGGCCTGTTAATTATTAAAGATGGCTGATTAACAACTGGAGTCATAGTGGTGCCCATTTACAGTATCATTGAAGATATTTGGTGGAGGCATTGCTTGATGAGGCGATATAATACTATAATCCACTGTTTCAGTCTCAAACCATGTTTGAGAAATTGGGCTCCTCTATTCAATTCAAATTAAGTTGTTATAAAATAGACTTGTTGGAGATGTTGCAGAGAGCATACCCCAACACATAAAAGCCAACAGGTCAGTATTAGTCTGACGCTGGGTCCATGGCAATGTCGGCCAAGTTGAGAGACCGCGCCAGCAGCACCTTGTCGTAGGGCTGTTTAATGTCTTCCTCATGAAGGAGGAGAGCATACTGAGTCTGATGGTATAGCCGTGAACATACCCAAAGGGATGACGGTCACGTGTCAGAGATCATTACTGACAGCAAGATTTGCCATCACAACACATATGCAGTGAACACCGCTATCAGGGGGACATTAGACCCAGCCGCCAAATCCGTTCGCAGGTAAAGACCTATTCAACAGGGATATTATGCAGGATGAAGGTAAGTGGTTCACTGAAGCTGGTAGCAGCATGAAAGCTGGCCAGAGGTTCCATGCACTCTATCAGGTCATTATGATTTACATTGAGTTATCAAGTGGCTTATGACGCTGTCCTAGGCAACAGATTGGAGTCAATAGAAGCCTGTTACAGCTTTGTTGTTATAAAACAGCAGTCTAGTCATTAAGACTAATTGGCAATATAATGGATGTGGTTCAGCTGTGCAAGTGGGAGAATTGAAATCATCCTAAATGGAGAATTTTACTTCGGAGTCACGTGAGTGACTACGTGAAGAAGCCCCGCCTGGCACTAGAACGGCATTACGTCGACGCTGACGGCAGAAGCAAGAGCTACAGAGCGCAGCTCCTCGCAGCGGCCGGAACGGACCCGCAGGTAAGTGCAAGGAAAAGAGGGGACATTCTAAAAAAGACGTTACGCTGGTAGAACCAGCAAAAGTGAAAGTAAAATTTAAAATCAGAGTCACGCTGGCGTACTGATTTAGCCAGATAATAAAAAAGAAAAATGGAGAAGTCTCAAAGGAAAATTTTGCGGGTAAAAAGATCGTCCCGGGGTGAAGCTAAAGAGTTTAGTGCGGATCCGGTTCCGATACCGGTGGCCGCTGATTCACCCGTTAGTGAGACTATAATTTCTCCAGAAATGCAAACCACGGAGGAAAATGTTCCTAGAAAAAGTATAAAAGAAATCCGTGAGGCCGTGGTTTCTGATAATGACTCTGATAATGAAAGTCCTCCGGATAATAAAGCTATATGGCTTAAAATGGAACATATGGAGAAAGTACTCCAAAATATAATGAGACAAGGGTCACAGTACCCAGAAGTTTCCCAAAATGACCCTGAGGGGTTTGAATATCCAGAATATGGCTATGTGCCAAATTGGGAATTTGAAACTCCAGACCCAGGATTAGGGCGGAGGAAGTCTCATTGGATATAATTCCAAGTGTATCAGGGCTGCAAAAGTCAGACCCTGTAAGTGGTGATGTGGATTATGAGTGCACACCACGAATAAAAAAGAAGAGGCCAGATGTGCCTGATATGGCAAAAGATTTTGCTATACCTGAAGGAAGTGGTGAGGCTATGGAAGAAAACCTAGCTGCCAGTATTAATTATATGGTATCTCACCAACTTCAAGATTCTGTGCTGGTTGAAACAGCAGATTTATATAAAACACCGGAACATTGCACCTCATTGAAGGTACCTACGGTTAATCCGTCTATATGGACGCTTATGACTCCAGGCATGAGAGGACAAGAAATAAGATTTCAAAGAATCCTCAAACTGATTTCAGCTGCCATTACTGCTTTTGGAAGGCAAATGGAAGGGTCGGAAATGGTTAAAATCCAAAAAGATACTTTGGGCTTATTGTGCAATTCCTTCTATGAAATTAATTGTATGAGAAAAATTGCGATTCGGCCCATATTTCATCCAAGGTTTGCAGGTCTGTGTCGATCAAGTGGTGTTCAAGCTCCTGGTTATCTATTTGGAGAGAACCTGCCTAAGCAAATAAGAGAAATGGATGAAGAGGCTAAATCTGTTAGCCACATGAGACCTTTCGTTTTTGGACAAAAAAGGTATTTTTCGTCAAGAAGGGGATTTGATTTTGGAAACAGAGGCAGGAATATGATAAGAAAATATTACCATCCGACACAGCCTAATGTTCACCCGTATACGGGGAGAAGGAGACCACCACGTTCATATGGAGAAGTACAAAAAATTTATTCAATTCTTAAAGAAACTGTGGACAAATCTCCAGTTGGAGGGAGATTACAAATGTTTTATGATGAATGGCTTGCCATCACATCTGATCGGTTTATTTTACAGTTTCAGGAGCTACTATAACATTTAAAGAAGGTGTTAACTCTCCGGTACAAAATAAACCTGCTTATGGTTTCATGTTTTCTGCAATTGAAGAGGCAGAAATTAATGTGGAAATTGACAAATTGTTTAAAAAAGGTGTTATTGAAAAAACTGTTGAACATAAACATCAATTTGTGTCAAATATATTTCCAAGAAGTAAAAAAGATGGTGGTTGCAGAATTATTCTGGACCTTACAAACTTTAATACATTTGTCGAGTATAAACATTTTAAGATGGAAACATTCAACACTACAAGACATTTGATATCAGCAGGTTGTTATATGGCTACAATTGATTTAAAGGATGCGTACTATTCAGTACCAATACACCAGTTCTTTCGAAGGTATTTAAAATTTAATTGGCTGGGACAGCTGTGGCAATTTAAAGCTTTACCAAATGGGTTAAGTTCAGCTCCCAGGCTCTTTGCAAAGCTGTTGAAACCAGCTTTAGCACAATTAAGAGCACAAAAGCACATCATTATGGCTTATCTGGATGACATTTTAATCATCAATAGTAATCAGGAATCAGCTGAAAAATCAGTTTCAGCAACTAAAACTTTATTTGAGAAGTTAGGTTTCTTGATTCATCCAATTAAGTCCCAGCTGCAGCCAGCACAGTCAAATAACTATTTGGGGTATGTGATTAACTCAGTTACTATGTTAGTAACTTTGCCAACAGATAAGATTGATGATATTTTAATGACCTGTAGGGGTCTCATTCACAAACCTTATCCCTCCATCCGGGAAATAGCAAAGGTTATTGGTAAATTAGTAGCAGCATTTCCTGCAGTAGAATTTGGTCCATTACATTACCAAAACGTTCAAAGGGACAAAATAAGAGCTCTAAAAAAGAGAGCAAGCCATTTGATAGGCCTATGCAATTAACAAAAGAAGCTTTATTGGAATTGCAATGGTGGATTGAAAATGTCCCACAAGCTGCTAAAAACATTCTGATACAACAGCCTGAAGTAATTTTACAAACAGATGCTAGTGCTCTCGTATGGGGGGCGACAGATTCATTTACCAGCTGTGGGGGCAGATGGACTGTCCAAGAGGAAATGTTTCTCCAAACATATGGTATTAACTATTTAGAATTATTGGGGGCGTTTTATGGGTTAAAAGCCTATTGTTCTACAAAAAAGAATCTGCATGTACTGATACAATTAGACAATAAAACAGCTGTTGCATATATTAATCACATGGGTGGAGTCAGATCGGTATCATGTGATTGCCTTGTCAATCAGATATGGCAGTGGTGTATTAAGCACCAAATTTGGATTTCGGCAAATTACATCCCAGGTAAAGACAATGTGGTGGCAGACAATAGATCAAGGATGTTTAAAGACAACACAGAATGGATGTTGAACCCAGTAATTTTCAGTAAAATTGTGATTCAATATGGGTTACCAGACATTGATCTGTTTGCATCAAGATTAAATCATCAATTGCCTAAATATGTGTCTTGGGAACCAGATTCAGATGCAGTAGCAGTAGATGCTTTTTCACTACATTGGGGGAATATGTTCTTTTATGTTTTACGCCATTTGCTCTGGTTCAGCAATGTCTGAAGAAAATAGAACAAGATTCTGCCACGGGATTATTGGTGATTCCAAATTGGCCGACACAACCATGGTTCCCATTGATGTTAAACATGATTAAAGAACCATATATGTCAATTCCGAGCAGCAGTGATTTATTAATAGAACCGGTAACCAAAGAAATTCATCCATTACATGCTTATATTTTTTTGTTAATCTGCAGGTTTTGACCAGACCACTACAAGAGCTTGGATTGTCGGATAGAACTATGGATATTATAGTCGCATCATGGCGAGATAGCACTCAGAGACAATATATGACACATATAAAGAAATGGGAAAATTTTTGTAGACAATCAAATATATCCTATCATACTGTGAACATTGCAAACATATTGGAGTTCCTTGCCGAGTTGCATTTTGAACAGCACTTAAGTTATAGTGCCATTAATAGTGCACGTAGTGCCTTATCATCTTATTTAGGACAAATCTCTGACCAGAAATCAATTGGATCACATCCATTAATATCCAGATTTATGAAAGGAATCTTTAACAAAAATCCACCCAAACCAAGATATACGGAAATTTGGGATGTCAGCATTGTACTTACTTTACTTAGGCAATGGACTCCAATCGAAGTTTTATCATTGGAAAAGTTAACATTTAAATAAGTAATGTTAATGGCATTGGTTTCAGCTCAAAGGGTGCAAACATTACAAATGCTACGTTTAGACTGTATGCATGTGGCTGCAGATAACATTGTGTTTTATGTTTACGATCTGATCAAACAAAGCAGACCAGGGAGAACTGGAGCAAAGGTAATGTTTCAAGCTTACCCTATTGATCCAACGTTGTGTGTAGTTAAACATTTGAATCAATATATAAAAGTTACCAAAACTCTTCGAGGTGATGAAAAAACATTAATGATTACGCATAAGAAACCACACACAAAAGCTTCAGTGCAAACAATTTCAAGGTGGTTAAAACAGGTGTTACTTTTAGCAGGAGTAGACACTGATGTGTTCAAATCTCACTCCACCAGGGCAGCAGCTACGTCCGCGGCGAAGTTACAGGACGTACCACTCGAACACATTTTAGAAACCGCAGGGTGGTGTAAAGAAGAAACTTTTTCAAAGTTCTACAATAAACCTGTTCACACAATGACAGGCTTTGGACACGCGGTGTTGGGTTCACTATAATCACCTGCTTTGTTTCACTATCGATTGATATTATCGATTATGTTATCACTTATATCTTTTATCACTTTGTAATGGTTTCCCCAGATGTAAAAAGGGGGTTATTATATGTTCTTTTATCATTAAAAGATTTATGGAAAGAACTAAAACTGGTCTGGTAAAAGGTTTTTTACTCATGTATGTGTTGACCTAGCCGGACTGTCGTATGGAAGAATTCTACGACATGGAAAACACAGAAGCTTCAAAATCTTCACGTAGTCACTCACGTGACTCCGAAGTAAAATAGTAAGATTAAACGAGAACTTACCAGTTCGAAGTTTGATCGTTATTTTATGAGGAGTAACGATAAGGGATTACGTGAAGAAGCCCCGCCTGGCGCTAGAATGGCATACTTCAAAGCAGTGGCATGAAAAACACAGAACACAATAGCCGGAGTAAGATAGTAAGGCTCATCATAGATTTAGAACTACCAGATGATCATTTATTTTATGAGGGTGGGGAGTGGAGGGCACGTAATCCCTCATCGTTACTCCTCATAAAATAACGATCAAACTTCGAACTGGTAAGTTCTCGTTTAATCTTACTATTTTACTTCGGAGTCACGTGAGTGACTACGTGAAGATTTTGAAGCTTCTGTGTTTTCCATGTCGTAGAATTCTTCCATACGACAGTCCGGCTAGGAACAAAGGAGCAGAAGGAATATGATAAAACTGATGGGCTGAAGAGCATTTATTTCAGCACAAGTAGTATTCTGGGTAAGTAGAATAGTAAAGCCTGGAACTATGATGTAGGCAGGAACTGCAGATGCTGGTTTACACCGTAGATGCAAAAATCTGGTGTAACTCAGCAGGTCAGACAGCATCGCTAGAGAAAAGGAATAAGTGACATTTTGGGTCGAGACCCTTCTTCAGACCACATTGCACTTGTTGAGAACAGACGCATTGTTGCCAGCAATATTGCCCAACCTCAATTTGTAGCTTATTACAATATGCAAGCCATGCCACAATCAACAGGTGTCTGTGTAGTTCTACTGGCACTCTAGCTGGGCCTGGAATTCTCTCGTGGCATCCTCGCTGGCTGGCTTTCCAGCGCTCGTAATAGATTTATTGTACTGCTCAGGATCAATTGACTTGAATGTTGCAGACCAGGACTTCACACACAACAGTTCACACTGCAGTATTGGAGGTTGCTGAGGAGATGAGAGTAAGACATTAAAATGAAGGCAGCATCTAACACGTGGAAGATCTTGCGAGATGAGTTGCCCAGCTAGCCTGACTAATATTTGCACCTTAAGCAACACAATTAAAAACAGATTATCTAGTCAATTATGCCATTGCTTTTGTGGGGCATTTACCAGCAAATATTGCCAGCAACTTTGTACTATATTAAAAAAGTGACTACACTTAGTTGTACTAATTGACTCTGAAGAGCCTTGTGGTTTCCTGAAGTTGTGCGAGGGAGGACATAATTGCAAATTCTTATTATTATTATCATTAGCTGAAGCTAATGAATACTTGTTATCAGTATTTACAATACTCAATTTATTAGGAAAACCTGAGTGATGCTGAATGTCCACTAGGTCCCATTCCAGATACATAACAAAGCCATTCTGGCACTTCCGTGTTGCAATACTGAATTGTTCTTTGGTACATTGTATCAGGTCTGGTTAAACAGAACTGAACTGTCCCTGATTACATTTTATCTCTGTTTAGTGTTTTCTGAGTCATTCGTAACTGTCACTGTATGTCACGTTGTTACTTGTGGGCGGAGCACCAAGACAAACTCCTTGTATGTGAATACTTGGCCAATAAACTTACTTACATACTTAGCTTTGTTTTTGCTCTGACAGGCACCATCTCCTAGCTAACACTGATCTATTCTATATTTTCCTTAATCTACATCTCTTTTGATATCTCGTTTCACACCTTACCCTTCCTTATCTCTGTGTCTCCCTCTCCCCTGACTCTGCCTGAAGAAGGATCGCGACCCGAAACGTCGCCTAATCCTATCCAGAGATGCTGCCTGTCCTGCTGAGTTACTCCAGCATTTTGTGTCTGACCACCTCCACCTTCTTGATTAGTATGGGTGTCAGAGGATATGGGGAGAAGGCAGGTGAATGGGGTTAGAAGGGAGAGGTAGATCAGCCATTATTGAATGGCGGAATAAACATGATGGGCCAAATGGCCTAATTCTACTCCTATCGTTTGTGATCTTATAATCTTATGCTGATTCAAGGAGAATAGTGATTCCAAACTGTTCTGACCAATTTATTTTCCTTACCAACTAATTACATGATCATTTATCTTGTTGCAGTAGTGGGACATTGCAGTGTGTGAATGGACTGTAGCGTTTCCTAAGCTGCCATAATGATTACATATCGGTAATAACAATTGGTTCCAAAGCATTTGTAACACATTGGCATTGCAATCAATAGAGATTTTCAATGACATCTAACTATGCCAACTGCTGTAGTCTTTGTGTAGGAAGGAACTGCAGATGCTGGTATAAACCGAAGATAGACACAAAATGCTGGAGTAACTCAGCGGGACAGGCAGCATCTTTGGAGAGAAGGAATGGGTGACGTCTTGGGTCGAGACCCTTCTTCAGACTCTTCACTATAGTCTTTCACTGGTGACATGGGATGGATGGTAGGTACACTTTCCTCACTGACAGTTGGATGTAATACAAAGTTAGAAGAAATATCCAATTTGTCTAGAACTGGGAATTGCATAGAAATGACTGCACAGTGCTGGGCTAGTTAGTTCATTTGGCCTACATCGATGTCCTTGTTCCACAGTGATTCCCCCAATGTACTTCATCCAGACTAGTGGTTGTGGAGAGCCTGACTGGCAATCTGAATTACTTTTGAGAGCCACTCATATTAAATATTATTGTTAAGAAATTCTATATAGAATTACCTTTCTTCAGTGCTATGTATTTGAAAATCAATGCTTTGACATGCAATTACACTGCTTTTAAGTCTAATAGCACCTCTTTGGCAATTAGCCTTGGGTATACTTACATGACACTTATTGAAACCTGCAACTAGAGATTGGATCATGCTGTTATAAATTGTACCACTCGTTTGTTGATCAGCCTCAGCGAATGGATGTTTTCACATTTCCGCATTTTGTTCAGTTAAATACATTCAGCACAGACGCTGCAGGTTTCTGTAGAACTCTCAGGAAATTTAGGGAGTCAGTGGCGCAACGGTAGGGTTGCTGCCTTACAATGCCAGAGACGTGGGTTCAATCCTGTCCACAGGAGCTGTCTGTATGGAGTTTGTACGTTCTCCGGGTGGTCCAGTTTCATCCCACACTCAAAGACGTACAGGTTTGTAGGTTAATTGGCTGCAGTAAGTTATTAAAAGTCACTAGTATGTGGGATAGCGTTAGTGTATGGGGTGATCGCTTGTCGGTGAGGACAAGGTGGACCAAAGGGCCTGTTTCCATGTTGTATCTCTAAAGTCTAAAGTTATTCTAGTCTGATTCTGAACCCAGATTTGAAGGGATGGGGAGGGGAGACTCCATTTCCACACGTGGAATCACCTTATCGTGCATGTTTCTGTCTTAGTCCCAAAGATAATGCTGCACAAGCTGAAATTGCAATCAGTAGTTAGCAGGAGGACTGACAAGTCCAAGAACTAGGAGAAGAGGCTCAAGTGGACTCACGGGTGGATACGGGTAGGGGGCGCCATTGAGTATGGCAGCCTCGCCTGCAGCTGTTCGTCCTTTTTTTAATTTTAGTCTGTTAAAATTTTTGTTTTGGAGGTCTTTTAGTCTTTTTATGTGGTGGGGGGGAGGGGGAAACTGTTTTTATCAGTCACTACCTGGTCGAGGATTCGTCTTTCCTCCGAGCCGCATCTTCGCCCCCTCCTCGCGGCCTACCATCTGGATTGGCGCGGCCTTTCCTGCCGGAGACCGGCCAGAGCTTCAGCTTCAGCAGAGGCGCAACACTAAAGGACTATCGTGGAGCAGGCGATGCCTTACTGGGGTCGCCGTGTGGAGCTCTGGAGTGCTGGGACTGCCGACTTTAACACCGTGGAGCTGTGGTCTGTGGAGATTCCAGCCCCGAGCGGCGCTGACTTTAACATCGCGGAGTCCTGGGATCCCTTTGCCGAGGGCCACCAGTGTTGAATCTTCGCCCAGCTCGGCATGTGGACTTCGGGAGCCGCTGTCTCCGGTAAGAAGAGGTCGATTCGGAAACTGCAAGCCGCTGAGAATGTTCTTCCATTCCGACGTCGGAGTTTCGATCATCCCGGCGAGAGGGCCCGAACATCGCCTGCCGTAGCGAAGGGCTCGAGGCACCGACCACGGGTGAACAAAGAGGAAGATGACTGAATTTTAATGCCTTCCCTCACAGTAGGAAACATTGATTCCGCTGTGTGGGGATGTTCATGTAAATTCTATCGTGTGTTGTGTTCTTTTTATTTGTGTGGCTGTATGGTAACTCAAATCTCGCTGTACCAATTGGTGCATGTGACAATAAATGTAAACTTAAACGACATCACCAAGCATGCACAGAAACATATGCACTTATTGGAATATTTTTGAGGTGCAATCTATTCACATGTTAAAATGTTTGAGGTTATGAAAGACAGCATAAGTCACGCCAGGTGGAGGCATGTTTCAGTGTTTGCTGCCCACTGTATAGTTAGAAAGTCACAGATGCTTTCTGGTCAAGAAAAATGGGTGACATTCTGGAAACATTCTTTGTTCACATCACTATCTTTGCAGGTAATATCACTAAACATTGAACACACACACAGCTTGGAGGCTCTCTCCTTCATCATTTATAAAACGCTTAGCGTAGCGAAGCAACGACCTAGAACAGAACCAATTCATGAAGGAATTCAGGTATCATGACTATTCATCTCAACACTGGTACAAAATCATTTGGCTCTCCAAGTGAGGTTCACAGGTTTACATTGCATGTTTGCGACAATAAATGTGGTGTTTGCAACAGCACTGGTTTCATTTATAACTGTACTCCACTGATTTCAGATTTAGTTATCAGTAAAGGATAGGCAAGGGATATTCACCATGCACCATCTATGGGTTAGATGACCAGATTTGCTACCAAGGCAACAAGAGGCAAAGGTGCATTCTGGGTGCATTTGCTTCCAGATCCTTTGTGAAATTGGAGGTGTGCATCTTCTTGACAACAGGAAATGGAAGGGTGCGTAGCAGACCAGCCCTCTGTGATTTGACAGTGTCAACAATGATGCTTATGCCCTCGTGATTTTTAATCAACTGAAGGAACATTGCACGTTCCAGTGAGGGAGACCACTGAAGGATTAGTCCATCCCCCAAGAAGAATCCTGGACATGTTTACAACTAACATTGAAGTCTTGACATGTGAATGACTGAATAAGTAAAACCATTGTAGACTTTGTAGGCTCGATCATGACTATAGGTGCTGACTGCATGGACATTCTCCCTGTGTCTGCGTTGGGTTTTCTCCGGAGGCTCCGGTTTCCTCCAACATAACATTTCCATTGCACAATTGACACTGACATCACAAAACTGATGCCAACGCCAATCGCCAGACCCTGCAATGTAGCTGTTTGCTTCAGGAAGACAACAGCTTTCTCTCTGTTTTCAGCTCCCTTCACACGGCTTTCCCCTCTGCTCTTAGCTGACAGAAATCAGCTCCCAGCTGAAAGAAGCAAAGCTCTGATGAGATCTGACTGGATAGGCTGAGGTCAGTTTTGCTGGAAGTTAAAAAAAAAAGTTGTCAAGAGAGATGAAGGAGCTGTGCAAAATCATGATGGTTTTAGATAAATAGAGAGAAAAAAATTCCATAGTCCAAGGACTGTTAAATACAAATTCAAAGAGAGAATATAATAATTAGGGTGACACATTTGTGCAGCAGTAGAGTTGCTGCCTGTCAATAGTCAGCAGTTGTTCTTTGATTTGGGTAGAAGCTTGGGTTTAAGTATAAAAGTGATTGTTACACATGAGTTCATGTGACTTCACCTCAGACTGAGGTTCTGGAGCAGAGCCAGGACACGGGTTATTTGAAAGATCTCCAACCATGCTCATTAATTGAATTGAATTGAATAAATTGTATTAGCCAAGTATGTATACATACAAGGAATTTGCCTTGGTGCTTTGCTCACAAGGATAACAGCACAATATACAGTAGACAATTAGAAATAAAACATTATAATTTAAACATGTGAAGAATAAAATAAAATACCAGAGCAAAAGGAGGCTACAGACTTTTGTCTGTTGAGTAGAGCTACTGCTCTTGGGGAAAAAAAACTGTTTTTATGTCTGGCTGTGGCGGCTTTGACAGTCTGGAGTCACCTCCCAGAGGTAAGTACTTCAAAGAGTTTGTGGCCAGGGTGAGAGGGGTTAGAGATGATCTTACCTGCTCGCTTCCTGGCCCTTGCAGTGTACATTTCGTCAATGGGGGAAAGGTTGCAGCCAATAACCTTCTCTGCTGATCGAACGATGCAGTATAAAACTGGACCATCATTCCCTGTGGCAGATTATGTTTTTTCTGATGCTGCAGGAAGTACATCCTCTGTTGGGCCTTTTTGACTGTGAAGTCGATGGTGGCCTCCCATTTTAGGTCCCTGGAAATGATGGCTCCAAGGAACATAAATGACTCAGAGTCCCCTTGTCCTCACCTTCCACCCCATCAGCTGTCGCATACAACATATAATTCTCCAACATTTTCGCCACCTCCAACGGGATCTCACCACTGGCCATATCTTCCCATCTCCACACCTTTCTGCTTTCTGCAAGGACCATTCCCTCTGTAACTCCCTGGTCAACTCGTCCCTTCCCACCCAAATTACCCCCTCCCCGGGTACTTTCCTCTGCAACCGCAGGAAATACTACACTTGTCTCTTTACCTCCCCCCTCGACTCCATCCAAGGACCCAATCAGTCTTTCCAGGTGAGGCAGAGGTTCACCTGCACCACCTCCAACCTCATTTACTGCATCCGCTGTTCCAGGCGAGACCAAGCGCAGGCTCGGTGATCGCTTCGCCCAACACCTCCATACAGTTCGTATTAACCAACCTGATCTCCCGGTTGCTCAGCACTTCAATTCCCCCTCCCATTCCCAACCTGATCTTTCTGTCCTGGGCCTCCTCCATTGCCAGAGTGAGGCCCAGCACAAATTGGAGGAACAGCACATATTTTACTTAGGTAGTTTACACCCTAGCGGTATGAACATTGACTTCTCTAATTTTAGATAGCCATTGCTTTCTCCTTCCTTCCCCCCCCCCCCCCCCTTCCCAGCTCTCCCACAAAGCCTACTGTCTCTGCAGCACCAGAGACACGGGTTCGATCCCGACCCGATTCGATCCTGACCATGGGTGCTGTCTGTACGTTCTCCCTGTGATCGCTTGGGTTTTCTCCGAGGTCTTCTGCTTCCTTCCACACTCCAAAGACGTACAGGTTTGTAGGTTAATTGGCGTGGTGTAAGTGTAAATTGTCCCTAGTGTGTGTTGGATAGTGTTAAAGTGTGGGGATTGCTGGTCAGCACGGTCTTGGTGGGCCGAAACGCCTGTTTCTGCGCTGTACCTCTAAACTAAACTAAACTAAGGCCAGTGGAATTTTCGGCATAAAGCAGAAAATGGGCTGCATATATTCAGTGGCCCACATTGCACAATTGACACTGAAGTCACGAGACTGATGCCAATGACAATCGCCAGACCCTGCAATGCAGCTGTTTGCTTCGTGAAGACAACAGCTTTCTCTCCGTTTTCAGATCCATTCACGGCTTTCCCCTCTGCTCAGCTGACAGAAACCTGCTCCCAGCTGAAAGAAGCAAAGCTCTGATGAGATCTGACTGGAGAGGCCGAGGTCAGTCTTGCTGGAAGTTAAAAAAACATTTGACAAGAAAGATGAAGGAGCTGTGCATAATCATGATGGTATTAGATGGGGTAAATAGAGAGAAACAATTCCCATAGTCCAAGGACTGTGGAATAGAATATTCAAAGAGAGAATATAATAATTAGGGTGGCGCAGCGATAGAGTTGCTGCTTACAGTGCCAGAAACCCGAGTTTGATCCTGACTACGGGTGCTGTTCTCACAGAGTTTGTACCTTCACCCTGTGACCACGCGGTTTTTTCTTGGGTGCTCCGGTTTCCTCCCACATGCCACAGAAGTGCAGGTTTGTAGGTTAATTGGCTTCTGTAAATTGCCCCTAGTGTGTAGGATGCAAAACTGGGATAACATAGAACTTGTTAGTGCATGGTGATCGTTGGTCGGCACGGACTCGGTCGGCCGAAGGGCCTCTTTCCCCGCTATATCTCTAAACCAAATGAAACCAAACTAAACAGGAGCAGGAAAAGGCTCTCATAATGTTATGTGTTTTAATAAGCTCTCCTCTCATTGTTCTAAACACCAATGAGTGTGTGCTAATTTGCACAACCTTCCTTCATTTGTAAATCCCTCCGTTCAGGAATCACCCTGGTGAACCTTCACGGGACACATTCTTTATATTTGGAAATGAGGCATGTCACCCCCGGTGCAGATTATCAGCACTTGTAAAGTTGCAACAGAGCTTCCTCAGTTTTATACTCCATACTCATTGCAATAAAGACCAATGTTTTGTTAGCCTTCCTGATTACGTGCTTCACCTGCATGCTAAGTTTCTGGGTTTCATATCACAGACTTTATCTGAGGGGGTGGATGACAAAGTGGCATCACGTAGAACTAATGTGAACGGGTGATCTATAGACGGCATGGATTCGGTGTTGCGGGGTGACACCTGTATGGTCGTGAGTAGTCGCCCAAAGAGTCGTACCTTTTTCTGGTCGCCGCTGGATTTTCAACATGTTAAAAAATTTCAGCCACGTGCTGTGACTGTGACGGGTGCCGGCAGTCGCTAAAAAAATTGCATAAGTGGGACAGGCCCTTTATGGAAATTACAACAGAGCAGTACTTCGCACTCGGGGTGCTGTGTGCGGCGGAAGGCACCCACAGGGCATCGCGGCCCACAGGGAAGCTGGTGCAGAGTGAAGCCGGAGTCCCTACGGTCAGAGTCAATGGATATCGGGTCGAGGTAGACTGGCATCGCCGAGAACAAAGGGGGGCACTGTGGGTGGGGGGGGGGGGGGCAGTGAGAACAAAGATAGACCCGGGGGGGTGACATAGAAGGTACCAGCATTAGTCCATTCTGCAGTCTAAAGAAGGGGCTCGACTTTAAACATCAGGCTCGAAACATGGTGGGTGGTGGAGGTCGGATGGGCCGGGAGGTCAGCCGAGGATGCACTGCCGAGAGAACTACGATGGACCCGGCGTGGTGGGGGTGTGGGGCCACCGAGAACAAAGAAGGATCATTGAGACAACATTGAACACTTTGTAACGTTGTTGGCCCCCTATATGTGACGACTCTTTGCATACTTTGTGTATGGAATGCAAAGCAAAGAATTTCACTGTGACATGTCACATGTGATAATAAAGCTTGATTCATTCATACGAAAAAGTAAAAATATTCAGGCGTCAACATGGTTTTGTGAAGACATTTGGTATGATAACGCATCAAAGGTTATTGCAGAAAATATTTTAAATTCTGTAGGTGGTAACATATTGTGTGGAAGATTAGCTAACAGGAAACAAAATGTGGCATTAGGGTCTTTCTGGTCGACAAGTGACAACGAGTGCCACTTATAATTTATAAATAATTGGAATGAATTATGGTTGCTATGTGAAGCTATGTAGGAAAGGAAACTGTGAAGGAGTCAACGTAATGAATCAACAACGAGATATAGGGTAGTTTGTGACCAGTCATTGCAAACCGAGTATAATTTTGGAAAATGTGAACATTTGTTAAAAAGCGCTTAATTGACGCTCGTTTAATGCAACAGCATTAATGGTTTCACAATTATTAAAAACTGATCAGAATATTTGACAAAACAAAACATTGCAAATGCTGATGAACGATCACCACCAAAAAATGTTAACTCTGTTTCTCTCTCCACAGACGCTGCCTGACCGGCAGGGTGTTGCCCACATTTTCCTTTTTTATATATACCAAGTATTTTTATTTTGACCTGATGTGTTGCAAATATCATTTAACAATACAGAACTATACAGTTTACATAACAGAACGATAAAATATAGATTTGTGTTTGTACTGGTACTTTGATCAAATTATACAATGAGTCCCATTTTCCTCATAATGCTATTGATCATGATCTCAGGCATCAGACATGTAGTAATATTCACCAATTCCACGTCATCCAGCAATAATGATGGTCAATTACGAAGATAGACATAAAATGCTGGAGTAACTCAACGGGATGGGCAGCATCTTTGGAGAGAAGGAATGGGTGATGTTTCGGGTCAAGACCCTTCTTCAGTCTATCACCCATTCCTTCTCTCCAGAG
This sequence comes from Okamejei kenojei, assembly GCA_035221665.1. Taxonomy (NCBI): domain Eukaryota; kingdom Metazoa; phylum Chordata; class Chondrichthyes; order Rajiformes; family Rajidae; genus Okamejei; species Okamejei kenojei. Next base: position 35,707,480 of record CM069154.1, read on the forward strand.
ATGTTGCCTGTCCCACTGAGTTACTCCAGCATTTTGAGTCAGCATCTGCAGTTCCTTCCAAAGCAGGACGGTAAATTACTTCAAAGTCAGGATGACGGGTTTTTATCTGTCTCATTTCACAATCCTATCAACTGAATCAATTTCAAATAAATAGATCACTCAAATGTAGCCATCTGGCTAAAACTGTTCAAATCTCATCATTAATACTACACTTAGCCTTAATGCACTGGGTTTATGAAAGGCATAAGCCAACTAAATGTCCATATTTGATTGTTAATCAGTGATCTTATCCAGTAATTGTACATCTGAAGGCAGGATTGTACCTGACTATGTGTCCCAATAGGTCACAGACAGACTGGAGTCTGCTTTTACATCCTAATGATCAGATACTAAACTGCTTTAGCCTGACCAACACGGGAGCCACAAAGTTATGGCCAATGGTAAATGTCTCAACATTTGACCAGTCAAAGCCTCTCCAGCATTTACAAGTGGGATCTGAAGAGTCTGAAGAAGGGTCACCACCCGAAACGTCACCCATTCCTTCTATCCAGAGATGCTGCCTGTACCGCTGAGTTACTCCAGCATTTTGTTTGTCTGAACTCCTACACCTTCTTGATTAATACGGGTGTCGGAAGTGATGGGGGAAAAGGCAGGAGAATGGGGTTAGGAGGGAGAGGTAGATTAGCCACGATTGAATGGGGAGTAGACTTGATGGGCCGAATGGCCTAATTCTACTCCTATCTTTGGTTTGAACCAGTATCTGCAGTTCCTTCCTGCAGCATTTACAAGACAGGATTATAGAATTCCAACATTTGGCCTGTAACATTTAGTACAGCCCCAGAACAAAGCCGTCGGCACCAATGTCACTCGACTCCATATGTAACTGCCTCACCATTGATTGCACAAAAGTAGTTCACTAAACTCATTTTGACAAAGATGCCTGTGCCCTGGTATTCCAGCAAGTCAAATAATCTGAAGTTAATTTTATTGTCAAATGCACAAGTGCGGAAATATTTAAGTTCTCTAGATCACAACTGTTCTGCCTGGGAGTTGCCACTATTCCTTTACCATCATTAGACTACATCCTGCAATATCCAGCCACACGGTGATTGTGTGAGTAGCATTGGCACCAGGTTTGCAGGTGTTTAAGGAGGGATATCATCAGTTTCTCAAGGCGTAAACACAACCTTCACAAAAATGGCCTCCACAGGGCGACATGGTGATTCAACGGTAAAGTTGCTGCCTTACAGCGCTTGCAGCGCCAGAGGTTCGATCCCAACTACGGGTGCTGCCTGTACAGAGATTGTATGTTCTCCCCTTGACTGCCTGGGTTTTCTCGGAGATCTTCGGTTTCCTCCCACACTCCAAGGATGTACAGGTTTGTGAGTTAATTAACTTGGTATAAATGGAAAATTGTCCCTAGTGTGCGTAGGAAAATGTTAGTGCAGTGATCACTGGTCGGCGTGGACTGAGGGGCATGTTTCCGTGCTGTATCTCTAAACTAAACTAAACAGTTCAGTTGTAAATATATTAAATATGTCCAGTTTAGATATTACATATAATTGGTCTGTGCAAATCAGAGTTGCTTAACGAGAGAGGATAAATTGCAAGAGGCAGTGGAGGGGGGCAGGAGTTTGACTAAACTTTGAAAGAAGGTAATAATGGCTGTCAAATAATTTAAATGTCAATTGCATACCAGATTGACATCTAAAATGCTTCTTGTAACTACATTTTGAAATTAGATTCTTGCATGTACAGTAACTGAATAACGTTAAAGTTTTACTTTAAATAGATGAAAGTAACACCCCTTTATAACCTCACTTTTATGTATCGATTAATATTTCATTATCGTATTGGTTTTCGATTCCAGCATATGTCAGTCGATAAAACACCTTTTGTTCACTTTTGTATTGCCAATACACTTGTAATCCTGCTGAAAATCACATAATCTCATTTTACCACAAATGATTTAACAGTCTGACATATTTTAAGAGAATCTTGCTTAATGGACAGTCATAAAGTCAGTCATACTGCACAGGAACATGCTCTTTGGCCCAACTCATCCATGCTGACCAAGGTGCCCCATCCAAGCTAGTCCCATTTTTCTGCGTTTCACCATTTCCCTCAACCTTTCCTATCCATGTACCTTTTAAATCCCTCATCTACCTCCTTCTGCAGCTCGTTACATATACCCACCAACCTCTGAGTGAAAAGGTTGCCCCTCAGGTTCCTATTAAATATTGCCCCACTCACCTTAAAGCTATGTCCTCAGCTTCTTGATTCTGTTACCCTGGATAAAAGACTCACCTTATCTATTCCCCTCATGATTTTATACACCTCTATAAGATTACTCCTCAGCTTTCTGCAATCTATTGAATAAAATAGTAAGATTAAACGAGAACTTACCAGTTCGAAGTTTGATCGTTATTTTATGAGGAGTAACGATGAGGGATTACGTGAAGAAGCCCCGCCTGGCGCTGGAACGGCATACTTCAAAGCAGCGGCATGAAAAACACAGAACATAATAGCCGGAGTAAGATAGTAAGGCTCAACATAGATTTAGAACTACCAGATGATCATTTATTTTATGAGGTTCGGGAGTGGAGGGCACGTAATCCCTCATCGTTACTCCTCATAAAATAACGATCAAACTTCGAACTGGTAAGTTCTCGTTTAATCTTACTATTTTACTTCGGAATCACGTGAGTGACTACGTGAAGAGTTTGAAGCTTCTGTGTTTTTCATGTCGTAGAATTTATTCCATACGACAGTCCGGCTCATTCAACACAGTAACGAGCAAATAACGCATTTTTCCCCAAACATTGCCAAAAGTTATGTGATAAATTATTTCACATTATAAAGAATAAAAGTAATGCCCTTTCCATCGGAAGGCAAGTTTATCACAAAATATCAATTGATATATATATTTTGATGGTATGAACAAAGCAACAATTATAGAGAACCCAACACTCCGTGTCCAAACCTGACACCATGGCTGGTTCCTTTTACTTTAACATTTAATTTACACCCTCCTGCGGCCTTGCATCTTTGCTCGAGCGGCTCATCCTGTGCCATTCCTGTGAATGTATCTACCTCCTTAACAGAGTGATTTTTCACATTTCAGTGTCTAGTTCCACTGAGTGTTATTCAATTTCTAACCATCTAGAATACATTCCTCTAGAACCATCAGTTTTTACTGAAACCTAATGTGGTTATTTGTGTGTAATAAGTAGTGCTGTCTCATCACCACAGAGACTCTTACCTACTTCAACATATTTCATCAATGTTCACACACACACACACACACACACACACACACACACACACACACACACACACACACACACACACACACACACACACACACACACACACCTTGTAGGCCGACAGGATATGCTTATAGGTTTACCTTGGTTTCAGCTCTTCTTGGTGTGCTTTGTTTGGTAAATTCATAAACATATATGATAATGTAATCTGTATCCACATGCAATTATAACGTAATATTTGCAATGTTTGCACTCTTATGTTGATACTAAAGTCATCAGCATTATTACTTTTAATGTTAACTTTTTTGAATCATTGATAGAATTTAGAGTCCATTGCCTAAGGCAATTCAGGACTATTGATCTCCCGACTTATGTATTACAATTTTGGACTGATTATATATACATATATATATTTATATTTATATCTACATATATATCCCTTTCCATATCGGGATATTACGAATGCACCCGATAACTTCTTGGTTAGTATATTGTCCGTTAATAGGACGATAACACTCTGAGCCCTATTATTGGCTCTATCAATTAGATACTCAGAAAAATGCAATCCACAAGGAACTCACATATATCTAATATGACAAAATAACTTTACTGTATACACAGACTTCCAATTTCTTATAACAAAATATTGTTTTTTAAAACTTATTTCTGCAAATTGCAGGTATAACACTTATTTTATACATAATTATTTTATTGTTATGTTGTTATATTAGTTAAACATTCCTAGACTTTTGACCATCAAACTGTTGTAATGGTCTGGTCAACCTGCAGATAGTCAAATTCATGTTTTCATGTCATGGATGCCTTTGTACAACAATAAATCACTGCAGAGTTACACAAAAACCTGAAGAATCCAGCGGGTGCAGCAGCATCCAAGGAATGAAGGAGACAGGTGACGCCCCGGGTTGAGACCCCTCCTCAGACTTTAATAAATTACTGCAACTATGAATCATCACAAGTGGTTCAACATCACTCAATATTTATGAAAACCATGAAGGATCCGTTTTGGGCCACCAAAATGCCTCTGGCAGTGTCCTGCTACATTTTCATCAGACACTGTCCTATCAAACAAAAATGAGGAACATAAAAGAACATCTTTCCTCATGTAATTGAAAGAAAAGCATCCACCTTTCCTGTTCTTGGTTTACCCACGAGAACATTTGAAAGATCGGTGATTTAATCTGTATGCAACCAGATTAATCGTAAGTAATCCATATTAATGACAATGTGTTTTCCTCCCTTAATTTGTTGTCTCCGATACCATTGTCTCTTCCTTAGAGATATGCCACATCTGTTTACTCAGATAATCCCATGATTATTATTTTACTTATCTTGTGTGTTTTAACATATGCCACAACCGTGGTATTGTTCACCTTGATATGACATGGACACTTCCATAATAGAACAATCGATAATTAATCCATAACTCCTTATACTTCAATAATTAATACAAATGTTTGGAGAAATTTCTTAGGACAATCCATTTATGCTCACCTGGTATTATTGTCCGTAGTCCCAACAAGAGACGTATCAATTATTTTTATAAGAATAGATAATATTTTTATCTTTACCCAAATATTCACAGAAGCTGTCCATCATCTGTAACAATTGCTTCAGTTTGCAACAGCTGCTAAGCTTATAGTTGAAGCAGCTTGTGAACCTTTTTTTTTTTTTTACATTACTTTAATAATGATAACATATCATTTGATATTTGCATAAGCCTCTCACAAAGGCATACATATTCTTATAAGCTTCTGTATTCATTCTTTTGGAGCTTTATTTACTCTTTACCTAACCTCCTTTCCTAATGGAGGGACAAAGTATGTCAACAAAACAATGAGACATATTTGTATCATGGAACCATTTTCCCCCTCTTATGGTGCTGAATTACTGCTAAATTCAGAATAGTAATTTATGAATATTTTATTAATGCCTAAGCATACGCTTTATGTGATGGCTCAGGTCCTTGCCCCCCAACAGGTTTGTAATTGCATCACTAATTTGCAGCTGACTCTTTATAACCTTCCAATTTAAATGTAATCAAGATAACCCATGACCATGTCCTCATTAGTGCAAGTGCTGATCTTTTTATCAGCACAATTGTTCTTTCAGTATTCTGTTTAACAGCCTTGAACTGGTTTCAATCCTTTAGACAATGTTTTAACTTGCACAGCTTGACCCATTTTAATTAATTTCAAGCACCTGTAATATTGATTAACAATTTGTTAATAACAACTGTATTTCAATGTTCAAGATGTTTCCATTTTAATAAAATGTTCTTACACTGTGAAAGTGTATATAAAATGATGTTTTGTATGGTTTATACCATCAAATCTTTACACTGAGGTAATTTTATAATATATATATATGTACGTACCCCTTCTTTATTGGAGTTACTTTTGGGTGCAAACCTAAAATCAATTTTTAAGGTTTTCTTATACAGGTGAACCAATCCTTTCTTAGTTATATTAAATTAATGATCATGATACACCTGTAATCCCCCACAATTGGAGATTTCATTAACTTATTTTGTAACAAGTTGTTTGCACCTCTTCAACGTACTTCAAGCCTTCTTTTTCCAATTATATGGGTTTGGATAAGGCTATGTTGGATTATACCATACTTCTGCCTTTGTTTTGATCCATTATCAAATCTTTCATTGGATCATAGTTTTTCCGCCAAAGTTTAAAGATCACTAGTCTGTTCTTTTGTAATCAATATTTTGGATTTATCATAAGGTAGGTTGTATTCCATAATAATCAGGAGTTTAACATAACCTGATTTGTAATGATCTGCAAATCTAGAGTGCAGATTTGGTAAATTAATATTATATATTTCTTCCCATTGAGCTCCACAAACTGATGGCAATTTATTTTATTTTAAATGTATTGGTTATTTGCACAATATTTTATTTGTTTTCCATTGAATGGAAATGCCATGCACCAGTTTGAAATACTTTTAAAATCGTATTTCATTATATCTCATCTAATTGAGACATGGATATCATAACCGGATTCACCGTTGGTATCTTTATAAACTTAAAAGTTTTATCATATTCTGCTGTTTCACCATAACAGCTTTGGTGAGGCCAATTATTATTTTTTTTTATATATATATTTGCTGTGGTGGGTACTTCATGACCAGCCACCACTATTCAGTGCACTTTTTAGGGTCAGTTTTCCATTTTACTGCCCTTGTTACTCCTGAGATTTTCCTCAAGGAGACTACCTTCAAATATATCTGAGGTAGATATTCCCACCATATTTCATCATATATATTAATATATGAAACCCCTTTAGGGTAGGTTAGGGAATGTTTTTGGGCCATTTAACCCTTTTTGGCTTGAATTCTTTATTTTATTATTTTATTTTTTTTAAATCTTTTTTCCATTATTTTTCCAAGCCATAAAACTTTTTTAGTCTGAAGGCCTTTTATTAAATGTTTTTAAATTATGGCCTTTCTGACTTTATAAAATTCCCCCCCCCCCCCCCCCCCCCCTGCCAAAAGTTTGTGGAGCGACTAAAAAATCTTTCTAACGTAATTTTAACGGTCACCAGTATCGGAACCGGCTCAGTAATTAATCTTCCGTCCCGATCGCTGGGTATTCCCCCGGGACGTTCTTTTTTAAACTCCGTTGTTTTATACAGAGTATTTTTGTTCTATTTTAACTTTTATTTATTTTTTGTTTTTAAATTCATTTTAAAACCTGGTTCAATACACCAGGCACGGAGTTTTCCAGACCCTAAAAGTTTTTCAACTGCACTTACCTGCCGGTTCTGTACCTACCGCTGTCGAGGAGCTAGCCTCTGCAGCTCTTGCTTCTGCCGTCAGCGTCGACGTAATGCCGTTCCAGCGCCAGGCGGGGCTTCTTCACGTAGTCACTCACGTGACTCCGAAGTAAAATCCTAACCTGGGTAAAAGACTCTGTGCATGGACCCTATCTACTCCACTCATGATCTTATACAATCTCTATAAGGTCACCCCTCATCTTTCTGCGTTCCAAGGAATAAACTTTTGGTCTGCTCAACTCTCCCTATAGCTCGGTCCCTAAAGTCCTGGCAACATCTTTGTAAATCTACATCCTTCCTATATCTGGCCATGATTTGACGGTCCCTATCTCTCTCCCAGTTTCTTTTCCATGCACCCCCTGCAATCAGTCTGAAGGGTTCCGAAACATCACGTATCCATTTTCTCTGAAGGTGTTGCCTGACCCATTGAGTTACTCCAGCAATTTGTGTCTATCCATGATAGCTACTATAGCATTAATCCAATTGAACATTGCTTTATAACACTTTCTCAGTAAAAGCCATCTTCTTTGTAAGCCAGGCATGCTGGAGTGGGAGACAGCTGCCCTAAAGGTCATTTGTTGGATGCTAATGGAGATCTATAGAAGAAAAAGGAACACCATAGTATAAGCCTGTACATCCTCCGAATATCCTCTTTATTTTCTGATTTGTGAAACGTCTGCGTTCAAACCATTATATTGAAGGTTACCTAATACAGCACAAATTGTGCAGCAATCAGGCACTCATTAGCAAGCTAAAACATATTGACTGAAGCAGGATCTGTAGCAGACTCCTGTATGACATTCACCTTCTGCATTTTGAACACTGCAACAAGTTGATGTATTCCTGATATAAAAAGGAAATAATCATACCATTGCCACACTCATAATATTTATACTTGTTGTTCCCTGCATGGAAATAAAGGAAAGTAAGAATCTGTCTGAAGGTTACGTACCTCCTACCTAGGGATTTGGATTTGTGATTCAAAGGAATATTTTCTTCCGATTCAAGGCTCCAGTGGTGCTTATTTGGTTTAGAAATGAACAGTTCATTTCAATTAAAAAATTACTTCACCAGAAACAGACTATTTTATCCCAAAAGGTATGAAACAACTTAGCAATTTAATAAAGATAGACACAAAATGCTGGAGTAACACCGCGGGACAGGCAGCATCTCTAGATAGAAGGGTGACGTTTCGGGTCGAGACCCTTCTTCAGTTCCTTCCTACACGCTAGCAATTTAGTAGGTCTGGCCAGTGAGTCTTACATTAGAGGTCAGGAAATTATTGGAAAATATTCTAAGAGACAGAATCAATTTACAGTTGAAGTGACAGAGGCTGATTAAGGATAGACAGCGTGGCTTTGTGTGCAGGAAATCCTGTTCATTGTATGTATCATTGAATGGATATGTTTTCTGAAGAGCTAGCTACGAAGATCGATGAAGGTAGATTTGCCAGTCCATCATGGCTATTGACATACCTTGCACTTAAAGCCCTCTGTTTCTTCCTTGACCGCAGAACCAGCCAATTTCCATCTTCCAATACTCTCCTCCGCCTAGCAGAGCTGGTCCTAACCCTCAACAACTTCTCCTACGAGTCCTCCCACTTTATCCAAATCCAAGGCGTAGCTATGGGCACTCGCATGGGCCCAAGCTATGCCCGCCTCTTTGTAGGGTACATCACATAATCCCTGTTCCAGGCGTACACTGGCCCTATCCCCAAATTCTACCTCCGCTACATTGACGACTGCATTGGTGCTGCCTCCTGTACCCATGCAGAACACACTGA